>OX016540.1:86373252-86998252 GCA_943590905.1 Sphaerophoria taeniata | reverse complement strand
TTGTTTTGTTACACATTAGTTTTCTGATTGAATTTAGAGATTTAGTTTTAAACATTGAAAAAAAAAAACCAACAAATGGGAAGACCACTGAAGTTGAAAAGCTCATCTTTGGTTCATTTTCAATTTCTGCGCTTGGTTTATTTACGAAAATTTAAAATGTCATTAATAATGAGCTATAAGCGGAAAAATGAAACAAAAACAATTATGAAATATTACTTGTAAACATTAAAATGTTTAGATTCAAATAAATACTCATGATTATGCACCTAATCTTCCGAATGGAATATTTTCACTCAAAAAAAAAAAAACTAAGTGAACAAAATTTATAAATATTTTTTTTATTGACTATTTAGTTGCGTAATCGAAACGATAATATGTTTACAGAAAATTGTCATATAATAAATACAATAATTATTGTAGTAGAAAGCTTTTAGAAGAATTTCTTTTATATTAAAATTTTTCAAACGTTTGTAGTCCTTACACATTTGCTTATATTGTTAAAACAATAGCAATGCCTTTATCATAGCAGAACTTATGTTCATATTTAATTTTCCACCCACAACTTTTTATTCATTTGATGCAGTTTATGATAAAGCAATTTTCGAACATCCCTTGCATACAAATAGTCCATATGATTCCAATCCGGAAACGGAACTTTATACAATTCAAAAAGATTCGGCAGTAATTTACTCAGCCTGAAAACATCAACTGGTGCACTGAAATAATCATTCAAACTGTAATGCAGAGCAATTGGAGCCGTGATTGCACTCAGATTATAATCCGGTGGATCCTCTTGCCCGTAAATCTTCATATTATCTTGCTCATAGTCAAACGGACGAAATCTTTCGGATTTCACCAGTTGCAAATAGTGTAAAGCTTGTTTCATTGAGATACCCGCTGGCAGATGCCCCAAAATAGTTGCAAACCTTGGCTTAGAAAAAAAAAATTTTGTAACTAAATTGGTTTTCGTATATGAAATATTTTCACTAGTCACCTTGATGAACTGTTTTGTATCTCTACCATACACCAAATATAGTGATTCAATACAAGCTTCGTATACACTCTCTGTACTCATGCAGGCTAGTCTCGTATAATCTGCATGTGGTAACGTTTCTATATTTGATTTTACGGTCAGAACCTGAGAATGAGCAACTCTGTTAAGATCATAATCAAATTTTCAATATATATTGTGAGTTTACTCTTATTCCAGCGTCCCTAAAGACCAAAAATGGATTTATGATGTGCGCCATAAACACAATGGGGGCCAAAGCGTGTCCAAGAATAATCTTGTCACAATATTCAGGGCGCCAGGATAACAAAGCAAATAATACTGTTGTTCCCTATTAATCATCATAAATGTATGAATGTACATTACACTTAAACCAAACACCGCTTACCTGCGAGTGCCCAGCGTAAAATAATTTCGATGTATTAGTTTGAGCCAAAATATAATCAATCATTGCAGGAACGTCTAGAACAGCTATTTCGTGCCAGCTGAAATTCCAAAACGAATCATCGGTATCTGGATCGAGTTCCGTGTGGTTACGAGAGTATCGGTTCCCTCTAGCATTGCCCAGCCAAACATCGTAGCCCAAGTCAAAGAGGTAATATCCTTGAAATCAAATAGTATTGTTATCAAGGGATTTTCTTTTCTTTATCTTACCTAAGCTGATTTTTGGTCCCATTAGAACAAACGAGCCTGTTGAATTAAAATTGGCTTGCCTCCCGGCTTTGCTATTCGATGCATTCTGATGATGTATTTGTCGCTTGTGGTTGTAAAGTGAGTTTCAGACGGATATTTGTATTTCCTTAAAAGTTCGTCCTTGTTGATTAAGACAAAAAAAAACAATAGTTCCTTATTGCTTAATCATTATGTTAAATCAAAAAGTACCGTTGTCAAAAATCCTTCTTCCACCTCGACTGATTGGTCATTTTTGCCTTGTAAAAATGTTGCACTTGAGAAAACAAACAACATTATTGAAATGGAAAACGAGATAAATTTTGCAGTGTCCATTTTGATTCAATTGATTTTGTTGAGTGAAAATAGCCATCAAACTGAGATCGCACAAAAATACCAACTATATAGAAGCTTTAATTCTAATATTTTGAGAATTCGTTTGTTTTGTTACACATTAGTTTTCTGATTGAATGTAGAGATTTAGTTTTAAATTTTGGTATAAATGGAAATGAAGAAAATAAAACAAAACCAACAAATGGGAAGACCACTGAAGTTCAAAAGCTCATCTTTGGTTCATTTTCAATTTCTGCGCTTGGTTTATTTACGAAAATTTAAAATGTCATTAATAATGAAAGCTATTATAAGCGGAAAAATGAAACAAAAACAATTATGAAATAATACTTGTAAACATTAAAATGTTAAGATTCAAATACTCATGATTATGTACCTAATCTTCCGAATGGCATATTTTCACTCTAAAAAAAAAAAAAAACTAAGTGAACAAAATTTATAAATATTTTTTTGTTATTGACTATTTAGTTGCGTAATCGAAACGATAATATGTTTAAAGAAAATTGTCATATAATAAATACAATAATTATTGTAGTAGAAAACTTTTAGAAGAATTTATTTTATATTAAAATTTGTCAAACGTTTGTAGTCCTTACACATTTGCTTATATTGTTAAAACAATAGCAGCAAATAGCCTTTATCATAGCAGAACTTATGTTCATATTTAATTTTCCACCCACAACTTTTTATTCATTTGATGCAGTTTATGATAAAGCAATTTTCGAACATCCCTTGCATACAAATAGTCCATATGATTCCAATCCGGAAACGGAACTTTATACAATTCAAAAAGATTCGGCAGTAATTTACTCAGCCTGAAAACATCAACTGGTGCACTGAAATAATCATTCAAACTGTAATGCAGAGCAATTGGAGCCGTGATTGCACTCAGATTATAATCCGGTGGATCCTCTTGCCCGTAAATCTTCATATTATCTTGCTCATAGTCAAACGGACGAAATCTTTCGGATTTCACCAGTTGCAAATAGTGTAAAGCTTGTTTCATTGAGATACCCGCTGGCAGATGCCCCAAAATAGTTGCAAACCTTGGCTTAGAAAAAAAAAATGTGGGTAACTAAATTGGTTTTCGTATATGAAATATTTTCACTAGTCACCTTGATGAACTGTTTTGTATCTCTACCAAACACCAAATGTAGTGATTCAATACAAGCTTCGTATACACTCTCTGTACTCATGCAGGCTAGTCTCGTATAATCTGCATGTGGCAACGTTTCTATATTTGGTTTTACGGTCAGAACCTGAGAAGGAGCAACTCTGTTAAGATCAGAATCAAATGTTCAATATGTATTGTGAGTTTACTCTTATTCCAACGTCCTTAAAGACCAAAAATGGATTTATGATGTGCGTCATAAACACACTGGGGGCCAAAGCGTGTCCAAGAATAATCTTGTCACAATATTCAGGGCGCCAAGATAACATAGCAAATAATACTGTTGTTCCCTATTAATCATCATAAATGTATGAATGTACATTACACTTAAACCAAACACCGCTTACCTGCGAGTGCCCAGCGTAAAATAATTTCGATGTATTAGTTTGAGCCAAAATATAATCAATCATTGCAGGAACGTCTAGAACAGCTATTTCGTGCCAGCTGAAATTCCAAAACGAATCATCGGTATCTGGATCGAGTTCCGTGTGGTTACGAGAGTATCGGTTCCCTCTAGCATTGCCCAGCCAAACATCGTAGCCCAAGTCAAAGAGGTAATATCCTTGAAATCAAATAGTATTGTTATCAAGGGATTTTCTTTTCTTTATCTTACCTAAGCTGATTTTTGGTCCCATTAGAACAAACGAGCCTGAACTATCCAACATGCCGTGTTGAATTAAAATTGGCTTGCCTCCCGGCTTTGCTATTCGATGCATTCTGATGATGTATTTGTCGCTTGTGGTTGTAAAGTGAGTTTCAGACGGATATTTGTATTTCCTTAAAAGTTCGTCCTTGTTGATTAAGAAAAAAAAACAATAGTTCCTTATTGCTTAAGCATTATGTTAAATCAAAAAGTACCGTTGTCAAAAATCCTTCTTCCACCTCGACTGATTGGTCATTGTTATCTCGCAAAAATGTCGAACTAGAAAAAATGCACAACGACAAGAAAATGCCAAATGATGTGAATATTCCAAAGTTCATTTCGCTTAAATTGATTCGTTTGAGGATACACCGCCATTAAACTGAGATCAATCTTAAATGCTTATTGAACATTTTTGTTTTAATGTTATATTACTCCATTCGGAAGATATTCGTGGATGGATATGAGTGCACAAATAGTCGTTCGTGTGAAGTTAAATACATATAGATAGCTGGTAATGATATTTTGGTTACATGTTCGTGATTTGATTGAATTTTGAGATTTATTTTTTATGATAGTTTAAAACTAAGTAGGTAATTAAAAACAATGAGTTTGAAAAAAAAACTGACTTTTTATGGTAGGTATAACATTTACAGAAAAAGAATGTTTCTCTTGAGTCATTATGAAAACTTATCAAAACATAGAGGTATAAGGCTTTAAGAGTATTCTAAAAAAAAAAAATCCCATTTTTTTATTCAACTTATTTTTTTATTATCAAAGCCTTATACACAGTAATGATAAATAAATTATTATATCAAATAGTTATAAAACTCGAGAACGATTTATTAAGGGGATCTACAATACTTAACCAATCCCGATCAACTATTATGTTAATATTAAAAGAAAAACAACGAGTTCTGCTTCAATAGACTGGGATTGATCAACAAAATTTATATTCTTGGTTCATTCAAACTTGAGTGACAGATTACAGGCAGGTCTTTACTCTTAATATTGACTTCCCAGTTTTTGCATATCTTGTTACGAATCTGAATTAAATCAAAAAATAAACGTAGAATGAAATTTTGAACACTACGGCGTATACGTATCCAAAATAATAAAAAGCATTATTTTCCTATTAATTGTATTAGTTAAAATAGAGAAAAAATAAATAAGAAATAACAAATAAGTAAAATAGAAAGCAAAAGAAATAAGTCGAAAAAGAGTTAGTTGCAAAATGTTTTCCGCGAAAGCCCGGTGTCATTCCGGAATTCGAACTTACACTTCATCCAAAGTGATAGAGAAAAAAAAGGAAATTCGAAAGTTCGAACAGAATGTCTCTTATAATTCTAGAAGTTGGTAGCAATGTCCAACAAAATTTTTTTTTGCTTTTTGCTGAAAGCTCAAGCGTCGAGCAACTCTTTTTATTTTGGACGCTAAACCTACAAGTCACAGGAGCATCATATTACTTCTGATTTAGTGAGTTTCCAGTTTTTTTATCTTATTTTATTTATTTAACCCTTATTTGTTCGCTGTTAGAGAGCAACACACGTCCTTCAAGATCTGGTCCCACTCGAAACAGAAATCCAATTAGGAAGATCTTTGTCAGGAAGAGGGAGTTCACTGTGGTGGAGAAATCTATCAAGTTGGACGTATGTGTGTGGACCACGTGCTTGATTTGCGAGCATCATTAATAAAGAAAAATAAGAGAGCGCTTCTGGGATTGTGGGAATTTACAGAGTGATCTCCATCTCGAAAGTGCAAAGGAGAACTGTTGAGATCCACAGCAACGGAGGATTTCCCTAATTAAAGAAAACACAATTCGGCTTCCCAGAGGCGTTCCACTTTCCATCCACGGCAATAACCTGCCTCTGCCAGTTTTCAACCTCAGTTGCTTTAAGAACAATGACCTAAGAGGCCCGAAAGTGAAACCGCGGCGAGTGCAAGTTCACACACGTGGCAGATAGGGAGTGAGAATCGATCTCTGGCAAAATGAAGAACGGGCGCAGTGGCAGTGTGAGAAGCAGAAATTTTTAAGAAAAAAAAAGAATAGCAATATTTAATTAGAAAAAAAAAGGTTTAAAGAAGTACAAAAGGAAGATTAAAGAGGGTTCATATTGGGAGAAATAATTATATCTATGTAGAAAATACCTCAATTGCAAAAAAAAGAGAAAAAAAAGAAGAAAAATACAAGTGAAGTGTACGGTAGTGTTAAAAGCTCAAAAAAGGTAAATTTCATTTATTTCATTTTCATTTTCATTTCATTTATTCCATAAAACTTAACAAAGACACAGTAAGATTTAGATCTTTTAGAGCATCAAAAAAGCAAATATGTTAACTTAAAGTAATTGAATTTTAACAAAACAAAAAAGAGAAAAAAAATAATAAGAATTATAGGTATATAAACGCAATGTGCATGTACAAAAAAATAAACTTATAAAATATAAAAGATAGAAAGAAAAGAAAAGAATAGGAAGTAAGAATAAGAAGAAAAACAAAGTGTGCATTATACAGAAAACTTCAATTATTATTCGATAGGTGCAAAAATAGTTCTCTCTTAAATGTAGCAGGTGAGGTGATGCTTTGCAACTCGTTAGGAATTGAATTCCATAAACGAATAGCAGTAACATAAAAAGAGCGTTCTGCAATGCTTCGCGAAAAACGAGGAACAATGAGTTTTAAACCTCTTTGCGATTGCAAAAAGTTCAGAGCTTCAGATAGGTAGATAGGACTTCTACGATGGATGACACCATGAAGCTTCAAAAGCAGCCTAAAATTAAGAAAACAATCCAGACTCAAACCAAACATATCGTTACGCAAATGTGAAACAGAAATGTATCTAGGGATAGAATAAACATATCGGACACAATCATTAAGAGCAACATTAAGTTTACTTCTACAAATACTATCCAGTGAAGGATAAACAGACAGGTTATACAAAAAGTAAGGCAGAATAAGTACTTTAACAAGTTGTTTCTTAATATTTGGTGACAGAAGAACAGAGGAAGATCGCAAACAGCGTAACCCAGAATAAATTTTCTTAATGGTGTCAGATATTGCTGTACAACAACTTAAATGACAGTTTATCTTAAAACCCAAGTAAGTAACATCTTTAACATAGGTAATAACAACATTGTTTAACATAACCGAAGGAAAGAATTCCGAGTCAAGCTCATCTCGTGCACATAACATCGCAACCGACTTAGATGGGTTCAGCGTTAAACTATTATTGCATGACCAACCGAAGACGCAATTTAAGTCATCATTTAATCTGGCTATACAGTCTTCCATCAAGCCAATTGGACGAAATATATAAAGTGCAACATCATCAGCGTATAAATGAATTTGGCAGTTGGAAATAACATCCGGAAGGTCATTGATGAATAATGAGAATAACAGCGGACCCAAAACCGAGCCTTGAGGAATTCCAAGATTGGTAACAAAAGAATTTGAGGTACCAATTTCTGTTTTAATACGCTGAACACGGTCAACCAAGGAACTGCATAAAAGTTTTATGGAGGAATTGGAGAAATTAAAATTATTTTTAAGTTTTGAAACAAGGATTGAGTGGTCAATACTGTCAAAGGCCTTAGAGAAGTCCAAGAGAACCATTACACCAAACTTATCCGAGTCAAGTGCAAATCGGAAATCATTAGTGACTTTAATAGCTGCAGATTCACAGCTATGGAGGTTACGAAAACCTGATTGCCACACCGAAAGCAAGTGTCTTTCATTCAGATGGACCTGGATTTGGTCATGCATAATTTTTTTCAAGTAATTTACCAAGAAAAGATAAGATACTAATAGGTCTGAATTCTGATGGCTTAGTTGGATTTGAAATAAAAAGAAAATAAAAAAAAAGCAGTAAATGAAGGAGAAACAAAAGATCATTGTCTAACTGTGTTAGCCGTAGTTTTGCGTCAACCAAGAAAGAGCGCATTGGAATACGAGCCCCTCACTGGAAGTTGTGCACAATGTCCCGTAAGTGGTAAGTCCGCAATATTTTTTTTCCTTTTTTTGTTCGCAAAGCAAGACTATCGACACAATCACGATAGAGAATATCTTTTGCAAATTTAAGTATTTAACTATGTATACATTTTCAATCACTCATATTACTATAAATTAACCTTACTGAACCACACTACCATACAATTCGAAAAAAAAAATAATAAGGGGGAGATTGCGAAGAAAACATGGTATTGTACTGTAATGTTAGAATAGAATTAGATTATGAATAAAATGTTGAATTCCGAATACATTATGTTTTAAATAATTATAATTGTGAAGAGTAGGTAAGTGTGGAGAGTAGGATGATGTGGATTTACAGCAGGTAATAACTTCCTCAGCTGTTCAAAAAAGGGGCAGTTCCAGAATCCGAGTACGCGAGCTGCCAAGGTGCATTCGTAGGGAGGGGATTAATGTACTCAGGGTGACCGTCCACCTGTCACCCAAGGAAGCGAAGTTGAGGTATAGCAGTCCGTCTGTTGTCCTTTAAAGCAAAAATCTTGGCATGTTCTTTTTTTCTATTGGTACGAAGGAAGAGCTCGGAACAAGAACCACCCCCATCATTTGCCACATCTAGCCGTGCAAGCAAGCATGCCAAGTTCGTTCCCAAGCCTTCCGCAACACAGAAAAACCACAAAACAAGGTAAGAGAAAAATAAAAACAATTCGTAGCAATCTCTATGTTTCGAATTCACTAGATTCCGAATCAACCCTTTTTATCATTATTTCCGTATATATATGTGTGTTTCCGCATATGTGTGTTAATGTACGAACGTTCGTATGTACTGGGCACAGCAGGGATGCTCCTAGAAAAACTACTGCAACCATAAACGAGATATACAAAGAATGGGAGACTTGTAAGAAAGACAATATAGCTTCAGGAGCCACAATAGTAGCAATTGAAGAAGTAGTGAGAGATGTAGGCTATGCTCAGCAAGGAAGCCAACACAAAAAAAAAGGTTACACTGGATGTCTGAAACACCTTTAATTCAACCCACTGTTCCAATAAGATTGATGCGCTAGAAAGAAGATTCTACATTCCGGAGTATCTCTTACGATGATAAAAGATTATCTCAAAGAACGAGATGAAATGAAAATACATTACAGCCAGAGCAGCACAGTGATATGTCATTAGACCAGGCCTCTGTAATATCTCCAAAGATTGCATTCAAAGTATGTTGACCCCGGAAGATTCATTTTTAGTTGGATACGCTGATGACATGACACTGAAAGCGCACAGAGGAAACTGAATCAAGTGATGCGAAGGACAAACTCCTGAATGGAGAAGCACGGGCTGTCTCTAGCTACCGAGATGACCGCAGTGGTTCTCTTAAAAAAGAAACGAGTTCCCACGATTATCGAGTTCAACATCGAAAACGAGGTTTTAAGGAGCAAAAACTCAATAAAATACCCGGGCAAAAGGCTTTTGGGATCAGATGTGCACGGATGCAGAACACGCATCCAAAGTCACAAGCCATCTGTCCCGGCTGATGACAAACTCCTCATGGCGAGTACGTATTCCATTCTTTTGTACGGAAGTGAGATATAGGCTGACGCACTTAAGTAATAAAAGTACCGACACTGTGTGGTAAGAGCTCGATATGCCAACTGCTTTATATTTATATTTTATTTATTTTATTGTATCTTTTACATTGAGCTTCAAAGCCTAAGTGGACTTTTCACAATATAAAATTGAGCTCATCAGTTAGATGCTGTCGTACCTTTCTAAGACGCAACGCTTAGTCGATGACTACCGACTACCGCCCTTTATGAACAATATACAAACACCCCTATTAATAAACACAAAATAACCCTAACACAAGACTAACTCGTATCGTAAATCAAAATTCCTATTAATAAACGTGTGTTAGCCTTAAATGACAGTTGTTTACAAACGGATAACTTATTTGCTCGATTTTTGCGTATAAGGACCGAATATCTTTTTATTTCAAAATATTTGACAGCAAATTTAGGTAGGTAATTTATACTTATTAGCATAGCTGGGCACCGTTAATCAAAAAGTTAACTTCGTTAATCGCTAATCCGTTAATTAAAAATTTAACTTCGTTAACAGTTAAAACGTTAAATTTTAGAAAAATTAACGCAAGTTAACGTTAATCGTTAATCCGTTAACACGCCATAAACATTTTATTTTCTAATAAAAATTGGAAGTTAAAAACAAGAAAAGACAAGTTAATTTTTAACTTCCCAGAGGAAGTTATTGTAATGGGGTCGATTTTAAGAATCTCTAATTTTTGCATATCTCCATGTATCGAGCTCACTAGAATCCGAATCAACCGATTTTATGATGATGTCTGTGTGTGTGTATGTGTGTTCGTATGTGCGTATGTTCTGACGTGCGTTACGTTTTTTCAGCTCAACTATCTCGCGAACCACTCATCGTATTGTCATAAAATTAGTCTCATTTGACGCGGTATTGTATTGTTAAGAGCTGATTAGGTTTTGGTTTTAATGACAATTAAAAATCTAACACAACCCTAATATAATGAAAATTATGATAATTTCTGCAATAATTTCAACAATAGTGCAAAAAATCTTATAGCTAGTGTGAAAAAAAAATTTGATTACTAGCTGACCCACCAAACGCTGTTTTGCCATTTAATATTAATATTCGGAAATACTAATCCGATTAGAAAAATGCTCTCACTAATAGAAAACTATACAATATTCAGGAGTAATATAGGCGCCACTATTATTCAAATGAACTTATGGAATTTGACTTTGAAAACAACGTGCGTGTACAACTACAACGGAACGCATCGGCTGAAAATTTCGCTCTGGGAAGTTAGTCGTGTGGACAACATGGGTCGCACTCATATTTTTTTAAAATAGGTATACTAAATTATATTTTATAAGAGTTTAAGTGTTTAAACAACAATTTATACAGTCATGATGTATATGAACGTGATTGTTCCCCTTCATGAACATCAGCATGTTGAAATTCTCGAGGCATGCCGCTTCATTAACGAGTCTTTTGACATCAAATCTAGCCACTAACACTCTCTACGTCCTTTGATATTTCGATAGCTTCTTCTTGTAGCGCTTCTTCTACCTTTTTTTCCATGCATTTTTTCACTGCATCTACACGACTGTTATCATATTTCTGCAACCATATCAACCGAAACTTAGGTTGAATAGCTGCAGCAAGTTTGCACTGTTTATCATCCATAAGTGGTCCGAACCTTCTATCTATGCCGTTTAATAACGCATTGACTAAAGCTGTGCAATTTACAAAAAACACAGAAAGGCAGCGAAAAAGACAAGTCGCGTGCCGTTGTGTTTCCTGAAGGGTGTTGACTAATTTTTTATAAGCTATAAAAATAATTACCAATAATCTAATGTGTATCTGTATGGTATTTGTGTTCGATTAACGATTAACGGACTTTGGAAAATTTAACGATCGTTTAAATTTTTTTGAAGTTAACTGAAAAGTTAATCCGTTAATGGGAATGTTAACTTCGTTAATTAACGATTAACGGATTAACGAAAAAATGCCCGTTAATGCCCAGCTATGCTTATTAGGATAAGTAAAGCTGCAATTAGAAATTCGAGCGTAATGAGATAGGAAAAGAAAGTTTGGTTTAATTTCTTAACATAAATTTGGTTCGCTTTGTTATAGATTTAAGATGATAGGACATATGCGTGACCTTAGCCAACCTGAATTGGACTCAGTTGCATTAAAACCCATTTTTGCTTAACTTCACCATCATGCAATTCTTTATTCGTTTTTTTAAATATTAAATTGCACTTGTTGTTTTACTACCTATAACCTATCCTCTAGAACCAGAAATTTCTCATTTTCTTAAGCTGATTCTATACGTCCAGAAAATTGCAAACACAGTTTGGTGGACAAATAAATAACAATTAAATTAAATATTTCATACCATTCGCATTTTTATTAAATTTAAAAGTTGAAACTTCGGTCAGATATAAGAAAATTTATATTTTTACGCACTAACCTTCATGAGATTATCCTCCCAATTGCGCATAGAGGCGTGGAACATAATCATCATATTCCACTTGAAAGGAATTACCAGCAATTGGAACAAACTGGTACGACTCAGCGAATTTTTGAATCTTGAAGCCTCTGAGTCCATAGCCGCTGTTTGCTGGTAGTCTCCTCTCGTTAAAATTAATGTGTAGTCTTGTTTGTAAACCAGAACAAATACCTATAAGCCGACAAAACTTCACCCTTGGATATATTATATTCTCTTATTTTTATTTATGAATAATCAAAAAACAATCAATAAGTGACAACCAATCTTCAAACTCGAAAAAATACTAGATTATTTAGTACATTTTAGAGCTATCTAACCCTGCGGCCACACGAGCAAGTTTTGGCCAGCAAGTAGCGTACATATATTATTTGTCAAATCTCTATCGGTGTACTTGGTGTGACGTAGGTGGCAAAAAACTTGCTAGTCAACTTGCCAGCAAGTTCACATATTTCTTACAAGCTTACCTGCTTTTAACGTCCAATTTTGAATTTTCAAGATGTCGCCAGCAAAAATAGAAATAAAAATCCTCGTTTCAACTAATTTTCTAATTTAATTTTGTTCATTTTGATATATTTGGCAAAACCTGTCAAATTACTTGCCGATTTACTTGCTCGTTTTACTGGATGGAAAATTTGCTAGCCAGTTGACCAGCCAGTACTAAAGCAAGTACTAAAAGTTTGAATGTGTGAGTAAAATATTTGATTGTATGCCAACTTGCTAGCCAGAACTTGCTCGTGTGGCCGCCGGGTAATGAATATGTAACACGAGGAAAAAATATGTTTATTAATGAACTTATTTATCAAACGAACAACTTCACTATCCGTGTGCTAGCTATAACGTGTGTTATCCGGTGGATAGGTTGTTTTTATTAATAGGGCTGAAATTGTTTATTATTTCTTTATTATTTCCCCCGAATGAAATATTTCTGATTTTAGACAATATAAAAAACAAAATATTTGAAAAAAAAATTCATAAAAATCCGAGCTGTTTCTGAGGACTTTTTGAAACAGAGCTTCATTGACTCCACTACAATGTAAGAAAATAATTTCTCAATAATAAGTTGTACAATATAGCCCAGTCATCTTAGTTTTAAATACAGGTAAACCTCGGAATGAAAGCTAATAAGCTGTAAATTGGTATATACGTTTGATCAGTCGTCTGTAATATTGTGTCAAAAGTAACAATTTCCATCGTGTCCACGTCGTAAGATATTGAAGGTCAAAGGTCATTAAAACCGCGTTTTCGTTAATATCTTGGTTCCTACACTCAAAAATTTGCATGCATAAATAGTACGAAAATATGAGTGAATCGTACGAATTTTTTTTCGTGGTTTTCAGCCACGAATAAATTCGTACAATAAACTCATATTCGTATATTAAATAAAGAGCTTTGTTCATTGTACGAATGGAATGACAATATTTACGTTTCCTTTCGTACATTTACAAGGAGCGTTAGTACATTCTACTAATATTTCGTACTATTTACCCTCAATTTGTAGATTAACAGAGAGCATTAGTACATTCGACTAATACTGCGTACTATTTATTCCCCATTTGTAAATTTACAAAGAGCATTAGTGCATCCTACAAATACTTCGTACTATTTACTCCCTATTCGTAAAAACAGCATAAGCATTAGTATATTCTATCAATACTTCGTACTATTAACTCTGCATTCGTAAATTCAAAACAAACCATTCGTTTATTTTACTAATACTTCGTACTATTTACCTACCATTCGTAAGTTTACAAGAAGCATTAGTTCATTTTACTAATACTTCGTAATATTTACTTGCCATTCGTAAGTTTACCAGAAGCATTAGTTCATCCTACTAATACTTCGTACTATTTACCTGCCATTCGTGAGTTTACCAAAAGCATTAGTTCATTTTACTAATACTTCGTACTATTTACTTGCCATTCGTATGTTAACCAGAAGCATTGGTTCATTTTACTTATACTTCGTACTATTTACCCTCCATTCGTACATTCAACAAGAGCATTAGTTCATCCTACTAATACTTCGTACTATTTACCTGTCATTCGTAAGTTTACCAAAAGCATTAGTTCATTGTACTAATACTTCGTACTATATACTTACCATTCGTAAATTTACCAAAAGCATTAGTTCATTGTAATAATACTTCGTACTATTTACTTACCATTCGTAAATTTACCAAAAGCATTAGTTCATTTTACTAATACTTCGTACTATTTACTTGCCATTCGTAAGTTTACCAGAAGCATTAGTTCATCCTACTAATACTTCGTACTATTTACCTGTCATTCGTAAGTTTACCAGAAGCATTAGTTCATTTTACTAATACTTCGTACTATTTACTTGCCATTCGTAAGTTTACCAGAAGCATTAGTTCATTGTACTAATACTTCGTACTATTTACCTGTCATTCGTAAGATTACCAAAAGCATTAGTTCATTTTACTAATACTTCGTACTATTTACTTGCCATTCGTAAGTTTACCAGAAGCATTAGTTCATCCTACTAATACTTCGTACTATTTACCTGCCATTCGTAAGTTTACCAGAAGCATTAGTTCATCCTACTAATACTTCGTACTATTTACCTGCCATTCGTAAGTTAACCAAAAGCATTAGTTCATTGTACTAATACTTCGTACTATATACTTACCATTCGTAAATTTACCAAAAGCATTAGTTCATTGTAATAATACTTCGTACTATTTACTTACCATTCGTAAATTTACCAAAAGCATTAGTTCATTTTACTAATACTTCGTACTATTTATTTGCCATTCGTAAGTTTACCAGAAGCATGAGTTCATCCTACTAATACTTCGTACTATTAACCTGTCATTCGTAAGTTTACCAGAAGCATTAGTTAATTTTACTAATACTTCGTACTATTTACTTGCCATTCGTAAGTTTACCAGAAGCATTAGTTCATCCTACTAATACTTCGTACTATTTACCTGCCATTCGTAAATTTACCAAAAGCATTAGTTCATTGTAATAATACTTCGTACTATTTACTTACCATTCGTAAATTTACCAAAAGCATTAGTTCATTGTACTAATACTTCGTACTATTTACTTGCCATTCGTAAATTTACGAAAAGCATTAGTTCATTGTACTAATACTTCGTACTATTTACTTGCCATTCGTAAGTTTACCAGAAGCATTAGTTCATCCTACTAATACTTCGTACTATTTACCTGCCATTCGTAAATTTACCAAAAGCATTAGTTCATTGTAATAATACTTCGTACTATTTACTTACCATTCGTAAATTTACCAAAAGCATTAGTTCATTGTACTAATACTTCGTACTATTTACTTGCCATTCGTAAATTTACGAAAAGCATTAGTTCATTGTACTAATACTTCGTACTATTTACTTGCCATTCGTAAGTTTACCAGAAGTATTAGTTCATTTTACTAATACTTCGTACTATTTACTTGCCATTCGTAAGTTTACCAGAAGCATTAGTTCATCCTACTTATACTTCGTACTATTTACCTGCCATTCGTAAGTTAACCAAAAGCATTAGTTCATTGTACTAATACTTCTTACTATTTACTTACCATTCGTAAATTTACCAAAAGCATTAGTTCATTGTACTAATACTTCGTACTATTTACTTACCATTCGTAAATTTACCAAAAGCATTAGTTCATAGTAATAATACTTCGTACTATATACTTACCATTCGTAAGAGCATCGCAGTCGTTTGTTTTGAGATCGTGGTTTTTTATAATACAGAATTGTAAAACAATCTCGACCAAAACTTTCCGCAAGTTGTCTGTTAATTTGGGTGTCCTATTAAATTTCTTCAAATACAACTTACCTACTCGTTCTTTCTGTCATCAAATACTTAGCACTCTTAGCACGCTTTTTATGTTATTTTAATTTTATTAAAAAAAAAACTCACAAACCAAACTAAACACGATCAAAATCACAACCAAAATGAGCCATTGCCATGATTTAAAAACAATGACGCAATCCGATTCGAGTAGCGGCAATGTACTAATGCTCTTGGTAGATGTACGAAGTATTAGTAGAATCTACAAAAGCTATTGGTAAATGTACGAATGGAGTGTAAATATTACTGAATAATAGTACAATGTACTAATGCTCTTGATAAATGTACGAATGGAGTGTAAATAATACGAATTATTAGTACAATGTACTAATGCTCTTGTGAAATGTACGAATGGAGGGTAAATATTACGAAGTATTAGTACAATTTACTAATGCTCCTGGTAGATGTACGAAGTATTAGTAGAATCTACAAAAGCTATTGGTAAATGTACGAATGGAGTGTAAATAATACGACGTATTAGTAAAATATACTAATACTCTCGGTAAATATACGAATGAAGGAAAAATATATCGAAGTCATTAGTAAAATGTACTAATGTTTCGCTTAGTGTTAGAATGGAGGAAAAATAGTACGAGGTATTAGTAAAATTTACTAATGCGTTTGGTTTGCTTCGTACATTTAACAAATGCATGAGTAAATCTTACGAATGAATTTGGAAAAATTACGAAACCATTCGTACACGATGATTTACGAATGATTTAGTTCAATACACGAATAAATTCGTACAATGTACTCATAATTTTGATTTACGAATAATATTAGTACATAGAACGAAAAAATTCGTGTATTTTACCAAAAATTTAATCAAAATTTACCAATACATTCGTAATTTTCTTATTACAGAAAAGCTTCGTACAATCTACGAATATTCGTTCAATGTACGATTTTTTCTCGTACGAATGCTATTCGTAGCAATATTACTAATAAAATTTTTCAGTGTATGGCTTCAACTTATACAACTTCTACCTCAACTGTTTTTGCACACGACCAACCGTTGTTGGTGTAGAACGCGGAGAATGCACATAAAAAACGCCTTTTCGCGAATATCTCGGTTCTTTTAGCTCAAAAGAGAGTACGAAATTCTCTACAATTTTAACCTTACCTGTTTTCCATACCACCAACGATTTTATGACTGAAAATTCAAGTGATTATAATATAATACTACTGAATATTTAAGATCATTACATTATGGTTGGTAATGAAAATTACAATTGTTCGTACGTATTGTAAAGTTTATTTCTATTTGACCGGATTATGTTATGCACATATTGAGTTTGACTCACTACTTTTGTACATAACAGTGGAGTGTTTTGCACCTAATTTTGAGGGAATGTTCGGGTAGCAGCGTAAATAGGTTTTTCTTAAAGTATTTTTTACAAAATCGACCAAGCCGTTTATGACATGTGGCCAGGGTATAACGGGTAGCGGAGTGACGGGCGGGTAAAGGGGTACCGAGTTAGCGAGAAGCCGTTAAGGTTTTTATTTATCGATTGAGGCAGTACGAAGTCTGCCAGGTAAGCTAGTAAGTAAATAAAAACAAGAGATCAATTGTTTTCGAATTCAAACTTTGAAAAGGTATGAAATAATGAAAGACTGAGATAAAACCTGGGTTAAAGGTTCTTTAACATTTATGTTGAACATTGTAAAAACTTAAATCATTGCGTCGACTTATAGATACGTTTCCCTATCTTCCAATATATAAATCCATTTACGGTCACTCAATTGTATGAGAATCAAGGAGAACGATGATTTTAAACTTAGAATTTTATGTCGTGTGCCTCTAGGTACCAAACGAAAGTATACATAGATAGCTTAAAATTTTATTTATGAAAATAATACATAAAACCGAAGGCTGAGAATATGTGGAAATATACAGTTTAATTAGTCATTACATTATTAAGCGTTTAAGATTTCAACTATTGTTATATGTAATCTCTTATGAGACTAGTAATAAAAATATACAAGCTTAACTTTATTATCGTCTTGGCAGATTTAATTTTCTATTGAGAAACCAACATTCAACTAACTTCTAACTTAGGCACTTGGAAGACGCTTTTATCAATGAAACCCATTGTAAGGTTCCTTTTATACGATGGCCATATTGAATTCTCATTTTGAGAGTGCACCGAATTTTCCTTCAATCGATTTCTTATGCGCAAGTTTTGTCTCCTATTTTTACTCAAAGGGTTAGCTGTTGGTCGGTCAAGCTTCTGTTCCTTTAGATCTTGTGTGATTTCCTTCGTGCCAGATCGTCCAAAGTACGGCCAAGTCTCCCCATTTGGATCTTGAGAATATGGAGTAGGAAAATTCACAATATTGTTGAAATTTCCTTCCAATTTTCCCCATTCGTCAACTTCTCTAAGCAATGGAGAGTGTCGTGTGACTGGCTTATGTGTGAATGTTAAAGACTCTTTGTTCGTATCCGGTAGGTCGGTCCATTTACCCATGGCAAAAGGTGTTGAATTTGATGTTGTGATGAGATAGAATCCACTTGTCATTGGATTTGCATTTTCACCAGCTTCAACGAGCAAATTTGTTGGTGGACAAAATCCTAACAGATAGGAGATGTACGAGCTACACGCCCAGCCCCAGAAGCCTTTTGTTGTTCGAATGGATTCCAAAAAGTAAGCTGGAGCTCGTTGATGACTGCATGCAAAGATATCTGTTAAAAATTTGCATGTTAAAGAAGTAACTATATTATAGGTGTGAGAAAAAGAATTACTTCCAGAACAACCAGGTTGATAGACTCCTCCATTCATATAAAAGTCTAAGTGGCCACATCTTTCGATTTTACCCTGGACAAAGGCATTTGTGTGAATGACGTCAACAAATTCAGCATCAGTGGCATCGAGCTTATCATCTAAGGATGAGGTTATAAATAATGGAAGAGCAGGATCAAGACCTAGAAAATAACACAAAATGATTTATTTTGATTTAGAAAAATTAAACGCACAGTTGTTTCTTGAAATAAAAAAAGCATAACCAGGAAGAATAAACTAAAAACGAACTACAAGAATGGAACTCTCTACTTACCAGTTATCCGCGGTAACAGAAATGCCCCCAAATTCTTGGCAATATAATTCGCCAACTGTGCTCCCAGCGAAAACCCGATCACATGAACATCTGTAGAACCCAAATCCGAAATGCGTTCCACTAACTGTGCCGTACAAGCTCCACAATGTTTTGTATTGTGAGCTGCGCTAAAGTAACACGGGCCTGGACATAGGACGCTCCAGTCAACGTATATTATGTTGTATTCACCTTTTAGCAAGTATTCTACAGCAAAAAAAAAATGGAAAGACATTAAAAACCAACTTTTATGCGTCATAAGGTCATTTAATCAGATCAGACGTTAAAAATTTTATTGTTTATAAATGAGTCATTTAAAATTTGTAAACCAAGCCTCACAGAATGCAAATTAAAAGAAAAAAATATACAAACGTTATGTTTACGAAATTATTCAAATTACCATCTTTCATTTCATATAACATGTCAAGGAACATGTTTGCGTTGTAGCCGTGAATAATTATTTTTGTTGGATGCGCTGCATTGAAAAATGATTCACTAATATTTGACTTCTCCAAAGTTGTGTCAATGTATATTCTCTGACCGTCCATCATATTTTGCCTTGTGTACAAGTAAAATTTCACGTCTTCATCGGGACATTGACGACTAATTATCCATTTGCAGGGACCGATGCTAATTGTTTGTTCTGGCTTGGCAACTTCTCTTCCATTTTGCACAGGAGTACTTTTTATTGGAGTTAAAATTCCTGTGTAAAAAAAAAGAATAAAAATATAATTTGTCTCTCAAAACGTCAATGGAGAAAAGATTAGCCTCCTCTCCTGTTAACGAAAGCAATTATTAAAATATTTCTTTTATGGTTTTGAATTAAAATCTCTTAGACATTTCCATTCCAATTGACAAAAATGCCGGCATTCTTGTAGAACTCTAGGTTACATTTGTAATAATGACACAAAATTGTAAATTTACTCAATTAATAACAACAATCAAATGTACCGGATATTGATCAGAACTAAAATTAAAGTTCTTTTGGATATTAAAGATTAAAATAAAGGCAACTTTAACAACGATACTCAACTTGTTTACATTGTTATTGCTTACCAAAAATGACCGCCACCATCAAAACAGCCACTTCCATTTTCGTTTTCCAATAATCGGCAATCATGGCACCAGTCCAATTGTCAGCATTCTTTTCTATTCAAAAATGTTAAATCACTGTTTTTTCACTGAGTAACACAACTTTTCCCTTGAATAGCTCGGTTTCTCCAATTCATAATTTGTTAACAGTTTTCCTTCCACTTTAAATTCGTTCCGTTGTGGATCTTGTATTGGAAATCAAAGTTAAATCGTCTATCGACTACTGAAACTATCGTCTTATGAATGGTAATCTACCGAATTGAATTTCGATTAATAAAACGTTTGTAACAATGAAAACGACAGCATTCCACGACGAACGAAACTAACGACGACGACGTAGGAGTTCTTTCTTTATTCTTAAGCTATTTACATCGAACGCCAGCAAAGCCGGCAAGTCTGCAAAGAAATAAAATTTAAATGAACCGCGATCGAAATTGAAAAATCGAAGACAATGCCTACACTCGCAAGCAACAAAAAGCAAAACAAAATGAAAAGAAATCGAGTTTCTGTTAATTAAATGCGCTTCGGATAAACACAACAAAGAATTAAATTGGAACGATGATTAAGAGAAGCTGATGATGGATTTGAGACTAATTTTATCAGTATAAAGTATATCAAAGGTTGTAAAAGACAAAAGAGTAAGCTAAAGTGATGACTGATATCTGGGGCAAGTACGTGGTGAAATAATTATGTATTTTATATTAAGCGAACAATGTTCTGATTGCAATCTAAATAAAGCTCAATATTCAATTGTGATTTTTAATGCGACAAAAAACTGCGATGCATTGCGATAGTATGTAAGATCCATCTAGAAAACCTTAACCTTGCTTCTGAATGCAATACAAAAATTCAGTTATTCTAACAAAAACTAATTTTATTAAAAGCGAATTGTCTCCTATTTTCACATTTTTCTTAATGTTAATGCATTTTATTTTATAAAATAAAAATTTATATGTTTTAATTTTTTCTAAAATAGATTCCTTTAAATTGTTTTTTAAATAAAATAAAAATGTATATTTATTTATTTGTTTATCTATGAGGAAGAAGAATACGTTTTCCGGAAGCAAATGGCGATTTTGAATTTGTGTACACAAATATTATACCACGCGTTCTGAAAAAAAAACAATAATACAAGTTATCATTAAAATAAATTAATTTTTTTTTTGTAAATACAGGGTGATTCACGAATTTTGTGTCAAAAAGCTAGATCCTATAGGTTGGGTAGAGACAAGCAAAAAATCGTATGGGAGGTCAGGGGTTATTCTCCCCCCATAGGCGGGAGGGGCAATTTAAAAAAAATCAATTAAAACAGGAAAAAATATGAAAAAATAACGATAACACTTAAAGGTAAATTAAATTTTTCGAATGAGTAGTTTTTGAAAAATTAATTTTCAAAGTCAACATTTTTTTTCAAGTAATTTCTTTTAAAAAATTAAAGAAATTGAACATTAGGCAAAATATAATATTTAATTACGTGAAAAAAAGTTGGTTAGAAAGAAATAAATTGTTTTTTTTTTCAAAATTTTGACTTTGAAAATTAATTTTTCAAAAACTATTCATTCGAGAAACTTTATTTGAACATTTTAAATATAAGATTTTTGGCTTTTCAAAATTGCTAAAGCATGACTCTGTAAGTATTACCGTTATTTTTTGATATTTTTTTTCCTATTTTAAGTGATTTTTTTTTAATTGCTCCTCCCGCATAAATGGAAGGCATTTTCTTATTGGCTCCACCCAACCTACACGATTTTGCTTTTTGGCACAACATTCGTGAATCACCCTGTATATTGATTTGTTTGCATTAAATTTGAATAAGATATACATATGAATATAGAAAAAGTGTATAGTTTTTGTTAGGTTAAGTTGGTTCAGGGATCGTAGAAAATTTGGTTTTCGTCCTAACTTACGTAACTGTCTATACATCTATAGATACATTTGTACAGGTACACAGTACACTTCTATCTCATGTGAATAGTTGCTATCATAATTAATTAATTATTGTATGGTTACCATACAATGAGTGAAACATATCGAACATTGCCCGAATCCTTTTTTGGAAATTTTTTTTATCATTTGCACGAATTGTTGACCGCTTTATTCGTCTAAATACTGTGCAATAATTATTTGAGTTTTTTTATAATTTATATTTCATTTCATATCAAATTGTATGAATAATTTTTCTCATTCTTCGTTTAAACTTCATCAAATTAACTTCATTATTTATTATAAATTATTCTATTGTTCTTTAAAATTCTTTTGACTTCTTTTTCATTAAAAGCGCAACTCTATTAGGTTATGGGCCCAGGTCCAAGAGAATAAAAGAACGATAATTTTATTTATTTAATTTTTGAATTGAAGAATCTTTTTAGTTCATAACAAATGGCAAACATGAATTCTATTCGAATTGAAAATTTATCGAAGACGAACTATGAAACCTGGAAGATTCAAATTGAAGCAATCCTGGTAAAGAATGAATCTTGGGGATACGTTTGCGGAGAGATACCGAAGCCAGAACTCAATGAAGATGATCCGAAAACTCAAGATGCTTTGAATATTTGGATGAATGAAGACCGAAAAGCAAAATCGGATTTGATATTGGCAATCAATCCTTCTGAGCTAGGTCAAATACGTGGATGTTCCACTTCGAATGAAATTTGGCTGAAGCTTGGATCGATATATGCATCGAAAGGTCCTGCTCGTAAGGCAACATTGCTGAAAAGACTATCCCAAAATAAAATGACTGAAGGAGAATATATACGGGAGTATCTTTCCAAATTTTTTGACACTGTTGATAAGCTCCAAAATATGGATGTCATCATAAATGAATATTTAGCTGTATTGTTATTATACAGTCTTCCTGATTCATTTGAAAACTTTAGATGTGCGATTGAATCGCGAGACAATCTTCCAGATATCGAAACACTCAAAATCAAAATTACAGAAGAATATGATGCGAGGATGAGAAAGAACATGGATCAATCATCTGAAGCAATGTTCGTTAAGCACAACACAAGCAATTTATCAAGAAACAGATTTAACGAAAACAACAAAACCAAGAACCATTATCATAAAGAAACAAATAAGAGCTTTAAATACAATTGTAACTACTGAGGTAAGAAAGGACACAAGGCTATCGATTGCTTCAAGAAACGAAATTCAACCTCGAAGAAAGAAGAAGAACTTACTTATTTTGCAAACTGTTGCTTTGAAGACATAGATGACAGATGGTGTCTTGATAGTGGTTGTACTTCACACTTATGCAAAGACAAAACTATGATAGACAACATTCGACCTGCACATTCCAATTTAAAGCTCGCAACGAATACATCGTCGAACGTAACTGCAAAAGGAGATGTTACCTTGAAAACATGGAATGGTAATGAAAATACTAATATTCAGCTAACCAATACACTTCATGTTCCAAACCTGCGAACAAATTTGGTTTCCATTGCAAAAATCGTTGATAAGGGTGATCAGGTAATCTTTTCTAGAAATAAAGCTATCGTTAAAGATTTGCATGGCAAGATAAAGTTAGAAGCAGACCGAAGTGGAGATTTGTTTTATCTTCGCACAGAAAATCAAGAAAGTAAACTTGCATCAACTTCAAAAGATAATCAAGTAAAAGTTAACCTTTGGCACAAGAATCTTGGTCATTTAAACAAGAATGATATGTTTAAGATGTCTAGAATGGGATTGATTCCAGAACTGAAAGACGATCTAAAATCATGTGAAACTTGTATCGTAGCCAAACTTACCATTTCAAGATAGAATCGACCGTTCAAAAGATTTGCTCAACATTGTACATAGCGACGTTTGTGGACCAATGAGAACACAATCAAAAGGTGGTTCCCGGTACTTTATCACCTTCATAGACGATTTCAGTCGATTTTACATGATTTATTTCATCCATGGTAAGAACGAAGTTTTTTCAAAATTTAAACAATTTAAAAACTTTGCAGAAACACAAACTGGAAGAAAAATCAAAGCTCTACAGTCAGACAATGGAAGCGAGTACTGCAACTCAGAAATGGACAATTTTCTGAAAGAATCCGGAATCCAACGAAGAGGCGGCGCACAGTGGCCCGTTTAGGCGAGGAACGTGGCAATAATCATTTTTCGCGTGATTTTATTTTGAAAAAGTAAAAATCACATTTTGTTTAGAATTGTTTAAAGTGTAAGAATCCAAAAACAAAAAAAAAATATTAGATGAACGGTTTGGCTTGAGGAGCCGATCAAAGTCAGAAAATATTAAAAAAAAATATATATATTTTTTTTTGTTTTTGTTGCACTTCAAACTTGAATATTAGAAAAACGGTGCAAGTAAATCCATTTATTTTTTTTTGTTGAAAAGTTTGACATTATTTTAGTCAAATTTTGGAAAAAAAAGTGCATACCTTTTTTTTAATGAAAAAAAAAAATCACTTTTTGCACCTATTTTTGAATTTTAACTTGGCTCATATAAAAAACGTCAAAACCCGTCAAACCAAACTAAATGAGGGATGAATGCCCACATATTCCTTAACATGTCCTCAAAAACTCAGCTGCGTAAAGTTGCATAAAGCCGAGTTATGGCAATTTAATTGGTTCAAGTCAGTGATTTTTCATTTTTTTTAGTTTTTTTCATATGAAAAGAATATAATTAATAATATATATAAAAATAATAAAAAACAATGATGATTCCTGCCATTACTTTTTGCTATAAGATTTGCTGTGCACAGGTATTTATTTTTGACAGATTACTGTATTTGGATTAAGAATTAATACATATAAGGGTCACAGGTAGATTACAGGTAGCCGAAAAAAAGGATTTTAATCGAAGGGTTATTTATATGGAATTAAATATTTATTCTTATTAGGGTTACAGGTAGTGAAATTAACAGGTTTAGGTACGCACAGGATGAAGGAGATATTACGGACGAACATAACTACGAGTATGGGATTTCTCCATTGCATGCTAGAATTAGGTGCATGGAATTCATTTTGAAACTTAGCTATACGATTGCTAAGGAAGGAGAGGATAGCTCTATTGGAATCAAAGAGTTAGAAAAAAAAGAGGAAGCAGGATATTCAAAAGTGTTTCCATGAAGAACTTGGACTTGATGGGGATAAACCTAAGCCTGGGTTTGGAAATACCAATGATGGCAATACTTCCAGGCAATTCTTTGAACAACCGGATGCAGCTGCCCGAATAACTGGAGTCAATGAAGAAATTATTAAAAGGCTTCAAATAATACTTAATGTCTTAAACTGTCGAGAAAAAGTTAATACAGTAAAATTTGTGGAATATGCAAGAGAAACAAAAGTGTTATTAAGACAACTTTGTCCAGAAAAACAACTCACCCCTACTCTTCATAAAATTTTGGTTCGTAGTCAAAATATTATGGAGTATCAGTCACTTCCACTTGGGGAATTATCAGAAGAAGCTCAGGAATGCAAAAATAAGGACTACAAAAGATACAGGTATCAAAATACATGCAAGGTTTCAAGAATTCGGCACAATGAAGACCTTTTTACTATGCTAGCAATCTCATCAGATCCACTTATTTCTTCCAAAAGGCATGCTAGAAATCAAAAAGAACTGAAAGCACACTACTCCACAGAAATGTTAGATCTATTAGATTCAACATTGAATTTAGATGATAGTTTTCAAGAAATAATATAAGTTAATTATTAAGAATAAAACAAGATAAAAATCTAACGTTTATGCTTTATTTTTTTCCATATTCGTACTTTCAAAAAACTTTTTTCTAATTTGAGGGTTGTTTTTTCATTGAAATATTGAAATTATGGTAATTTTCAGTTAAATTGAAACACCCTGTTTGATTTTGAATGTAAATATTGATGGTTTGATTGGTTGCATATCAAAAATTATAAAACTTAAAAACTTTAACTTAAAAAAAAAAAAATTTGTTTTGCTTTTATGACTATTCAAGTGTTATTTTTTTTTTCCTGCTATACCAAAGCTAATTGTTCTCTAATCATTCACAAAAACAAATTTTTCGCCATTATGGATACATTTTGAACAATTTTTATGACATTGAAAAAACTTCCAACTTTGGGACTTAATTCTGAAACACCCTGTGAACATATTTTGTTAAAATTTTCACGAAACATAGCTTTGGAAATTCCCTGCTAAATAAAAAAAAATTGAAGCGATATCTTTTTTCGTTTAGGAGCTATGATTTTTGCAAGGTAAAAAGTGAAAACGGGCCACTGTGCGGCGTAAGGCGTGGGCGACGTGGGCCATCGCCCACGGCCTCGCGGTACAAGGGGCCTCGCGCCTCAAAATTTTGTATGCATTGCTTCAGTGAGAATAAAATAAAAAAAGAAATAAATATCAACATTTGTTCACGTCTCGTAACTATCGCGAGTAAATCCTTGCCACGCCGACCATTGCGGGGAATCCCTTCTTTTATTCATTTACTTTCTTTACTAGGAAACCTACCAATCAAATCAAAGTACTGGGTGCGGCAAGAAAACTTGCTGATTTGTTTTTGGCGCCAAGCGGGGGGGGGGGCGGTCGGATGTGGGTGGAGAGTGTCTCATTTTTTAGGGGACTTCCTGAAGTTTCATCTACGCGGTGTTGGAAAAGTAAGCCTCGCAGGCAAATGCGCGTTACTCTTTCGACCAATGCATGATGTCGACTGACTGCGGCGTAGATAAAACTTCAGGAAGTCCCCTAAAAAATGAGACACTCTCCACCCACATCCGACCACTCCCCCCCGCTTGGTGCCAAAAGCAAATCAGCAAGTTTTCTTGCTGCACCCTATACCACTAGCAAAGATTAACTAAATAATAAGATGGGAAACTGTCTTACGTTTACTTGATCTCGCGTTATAAAAACAAAGAGATAATGTGAGATTTTTCTATTCTGATTGTAGTATATTGCACTCTAACTGACGGATACAAGTCAAAAGGGAAGAACATTAATAAAGTAAGATCATTCGGTGCGGGTGCAAGACAGTCAAGCGAGTTGGTTATTTATTGGAGATCCGAAACCGACAATAATTCTCTTTTGTTTACTACAGCATTTTCAATTTACAGTAGGTTACTAGATTGAATTTTGAAATTGTCATAACACGTTTTTCTGAAACTCACCACGAAAACATTAGAAGTAATGATTTTGGATGTGGTCCGAAATTTTAGGCCCATGACATACTTAGGTCTTATATTTAGGTACTAGCAGTTGCCCGCGACTTCGTCCGCCTCTCCCTCGTCCACCGGCCAGAGTATCATCTCGACTTGTGCATCATGCGCGCGTGGGAATTTTGTTCGGAAGTTATTGTAAAATTGCATTGCAGTCAACTCTCCCTAGGTCGTAATTCTCTTGAACTTGAAAAATTCGAGCATTTTTTATGATTCCCTTCAGTTGTTCATACTTAAAGCATTCGCTTGGGTGAACTCTCCCTAATTCTAATATCTCTCTTACTTCTGCATCGTTTTTTTCGTAAAGTAATTTTTTTTTCTTTAAACTGAGCATATTTTTTAGTTAAGAAGTACATAAAATGATATGGTTTAAACACAATTATCTGCACAAATAGTGCAATCAATCACATTCACAAATCAATTGAACTCTCAAAATTCTAATTTGAGCAGTTATTAGGCCAGTTCCACCTAACAACATCTCACTGAGATCTCAATGTCACCTTGACTGAGGCAAAATCATTTGGTGCCTTCGTGGAACATAATTCTCAGTTATCATTGAGATTTAATGGTTACCTTACTAATTGTTGCTGCACATAAGTCAGCCACGTCAAATAGCTGAGCGAGAAATCGAATCCAAAATAATTTCATCTCAGAGATCTCAGAAAAAAATCTCAGTTCTCACATTTCCACAGATTCTTCGCTGCTATTGGTCGCAGCTAAATTTTAAGTAGAATAAAGCCTAAAGCAGTTGCCCGTAGCTTAGTTGGTAAGTGCGTTGGCTGCTAAGTAGAACGTCGTTGGTTCGAGTCCTACTCAGGCCAAGTTTTTATTTCATCTTTCACGGGTACTGCCTCTTGCGAAGACCTGACAAATCTTCCCAGAGTATCAATCTGTAATGAAAAAATGCTTCTCAACTTTGCCGTTCGGAATCGGCGTTAAATTGTAGGTCCCCTCAATTCTTCACATGCACTCAGAGAATTGTTGATTAGAGAAAGCCACTTAGGCGTTGGCTCTTCAAGAGCTGTCGCGCCACTCTACTTATCTCAGTACTTCCTGAGATAAGTGCGTTAAAACGCAGAAAAATGTATATTTTTTGCCGTTTTTTCCCCATTTTAAACAGATTCTTCGCTGCTATTGGTCACAGCTTAATGTTAAGTAGCCTAATGTCTAAGTCGATTAAGGCACCATCCAACACAAAAAGAATTATACCATTCGAACCAGTAGTTCCTGAGATTACCGCGTTCAAACAAACAAACTCTTCAGCTTTATATTTAGTGTAGATGTAGATTATTTTATAAAATCCGTCTTCAGGTCGCCACATAACAGGGCCTCGCAAAATCTGTCTTGCCCACATAATATTTTGGTCTTGCGCCGCCACTGCCAACGACGTTTAACAAATGTTTATACTCCTGAACAAAATGGGGTAGCTCAAAGGAAGAATAGAATACTTGCTGAAGCGGCCCGTTGTATATTGAAAGATTCGGGTCTTCCACCTTCCTTTTGGGCTGAAGCTATCAGTGCTGTGAATTACATTCGCAATCGCTGCGTTACGAAAAGCTTAGAGGGGGATATTCGATATTCCCTGCAAGATATGGACAGGTAAGATACCTAAACTTAATTATCTTCATCCATTCGGAAGTAGGGCTTTCATCCTCGACAAAACCCCAACAAGAGGAAAGTTTGACGATAGAGGTATACAAGGTATCTTTGTTGGTTATCCTGATGCACAGAAAGGATACAGAATTTGAATTCCATCTCAGAAGAAAATCCATGTGTGTCAAGAGATGTTAAATTTCTGGATGAATTTCAGAACACAGATGAGTTCGAAGATTTTATTATTGACGATACCATTTGTAAAAACCCTCAAGTAGATCATTCAAATAGCGATTATAACTTTTCAGAATACATTTATGAACCTGATGAAAAGCAAATACAATTGAATGAACCGGATGAACCATATATCGAAAATGAACCGGAAGTAGACGACTCATCAGAAATAATAACCACCCAGACGAAAACTAAATTCGCACGAGGAAGACCATCAAAAATTAGAACAGGAAAACCAGGACGAATATGGAAATATGACTGTTTCACATATGACACGGCAGCAATTAAACACATAAGTAAACAAAGTTTTTCAATTGACATACATTACACATGAAATAATTGTTCCTATCACAAAAGAAAAAGGATGTAGATTTATGAAACAAAACTGTGCGAGCTCCCGATCAGATGTCAAGGGGAAAAAAGCTACCAAGCCATTGCAAAGGGGCCAATTTGGCGAATCAGAAAATTCGCTCGAATTCTTTTATAAGCAAAAAAGTTTAAGTGTTGACAAATATTTTAACAGGAGTTTATAAAAATTTAAAAATGAAATAAGACCAAAATGGCCTAGTTTTGTTTTAGCAAATGAAATAAGGCCAAATTTCAAATTTGGTTTTATTTCGTTTTCGAAAACGAAATAAGACCAAATTTTTGAATTTTGGTCTTATTTCGTTGGGCGTTATTTCACGTCACCGCTAACATTATAGAAGGCGGGATTTAATTAATAGCTCTCACAAATAACTGTATTCGTTCGGGTTATTTGTTTTTTATATATTGAAATTGTTCACAGAATGGAATACAAAGTTTCTTAACATTATATTTAAAAATTTTGAGATAAATTAACACGTGAAAAACTGTTTTTTTATATTTTTTTAATTATTTGGTATGTACATCCAAAAGTTTCAAGATTTTATGTTGCATATCACTTTTGTTTCCTCGGAAAGCAAGTCTAAGATTGCTTGGAATGGATCTGAGGAAATCAGTAATCGATTTAAGAGGTCAGTAGCTCAGTACTTGTAACTACACGTCATATTTTTTTCGTTAGCAGTTTCCTATACCTTCTATTTTCGTTGTTCCTTGACTCTTACGTTTCTTCTGAAAGCTGTCCGACTGGAAGCATACTAGTAGAAATTAGTTCTTTTCCATGAAAAAAGACCTTATCTTTATCTATCCCTGTTTTATTTGGGCAAAACGCTTCTAGGATGTTATCGTTTAATAGAAAAACCGTATATTATATGTAGGTTAGGTTTAAAGTTTTTTTCTCACAATAAAGCCTAGAATGTTTTCTATAAAGTGTGGTTTGTACAAAAAAAAAGTCGTTCATGAGTTATGGCCAGGGTAGCGAGTAACGGGTAGCGTGTAACGGGTAGCGAGTAACGGGTAGCCTGTAACGGGTAGCGAGTAACGGATAGGGAGTAGCGAGCAGAAGGTAGCGAATACGGGTAGCGAGTAGCGAGAAGCCAGTAGCAAGAAGCCGCAGTAGCGAGAAGCGAGCAGCGACAATGGAGTCGTACCGAGAATCGAGTAGTGAGAATCGAGTAGCTAGAATCGCGTAGTGAAAATCCAGTAGAGGGGTACAAAAGTTTAGTGTACCTAGTACCAACTTCCCCCTAAAAATTGCTGAAGATAAAAAATAAACTCATTGTAATTCTCACTTAAAACCCAACACGATAAGAATTGCTAATGAACATTTTTCTAACCATGCGTTGCGTTGGTCCGAATCCAACTCATACTTAAAAAGTTTGTTTCATTTCTAATGGGAACTGCCTCTGAAAAAGGTTCGAAGAGTGTGGAAAAGTGCTTCTTTACTCAGCCGTGGAATCGGCATTGTTTGTAGTTTTATCTAAACAGTTTTGTAATGCAGCTGTAGTTTTTTTTTTTAATTTGTCTAAAATCGACTTGTACTTACATCTCAGAACAACTTTAACAACTCAAAAAGTTCAGTTGAAAAAAGATTTTATAATTCCGTTTTATATTGCATACGGCATACGGCATACGGCATACCGTATAAGTTCTGGGATGAAAACAAAGTTCCCCTAAAATTAAAAGCCTACCTATCCGAGTATTTACTGAATACAACATAATGTATTCTGTGCTTCCAAATTTTTCAAAATATTCTTTCAAACACGTTGCAAGCTGTTTCGTCAAAAAAAAAAAAATTGTTCGTGAATCTTCAATGTCTTCATTTGTGTTTTTATCTTGGAAGTGTGATTGTTTAAATAATCATAGTTTTTCTTCATAGCTCTGAATTATTACTCCAAAAGGGGATCAAAATGTTCTGTATATGGGTAATGCACTATCTATCACTTATTCATATGCCACATTTTCACACTTACAATGAGTTAGTTTTAGAAGCCTAGATATTATGGGAAAATAACTTTTACCGGGTCAACGGGTCAACTATTAGGATAAAACGTATTCTAAGCCATCCCCTGGTCCTAAGCTACCTCCCAATCAATTTTGAGCCAAATCAGTTCTTTGTTCTTAGAAACGCTTAACTTGCTGACCAAGTAGTATACAAAAAATTATTCAAGTCAGCCCAACCGTTAAGTTGCAGTATAGATAAATGAAAAATGAAATGAAATCTAGAATTAAGTATAACGAATTTTTGGCCAAAATCCTCAAGATTAACACTAAATTTCAAAAGTTTACATTAGCACTTAAAGAAAATCATAACAAAATACACGCTAATATTAAGAAAGACTTTTACGGAAATAAATGCCTTCAATTCAATTTTAAAATACTTCAGTTTTTCGTGCACAGCATTGAACAGCTCTGAACAAAAAAATTAGTAACAATATTAAATGTAAGGCACTATTTGCATAGGAATTTCAAAATCATCATTGTCATGAAGTGAATACATTCTTGTACAATGATGCTGCCATATAAACTTTATTTTTACTGTTAACAAAATTCTCTCTAGAATGTTCAAATTGAAGAGAAACAAACGTAATCATTTCAGATCAACTTTTCCCTGCTGACCGAAGGAAGAATATTGATTTATCAACAATGTTTCTTGGTTGGATTTTTGTTTCTTATCTTATCGCAAAACACAAGTTTTATCATTTAATTTTATGAACTTTATCAGTTTAAAGTGGCAGTGATTTTGTGTTGTGTATTACGTCAGTTAAAACACTAATAACAATATCTCAAAAACACTTACTCATTTGAACAGTGCTCGCCCATGAGAGCTATATCCGAATTTATAATACTCGAATTGTTGCCACACCAACCGAATATGTACTGAAAGTAGCTGGAGCATCGCACACCCCAAAAGCCGTCAGGGCTTTTTATCGATTCTTTAAAATAAACCGGTGCCATCGTATGACTACAAAGTGGGATATCTGTGTGATGATTTTTTATTCGCAAGATATTAATTTTTGATTATGTCATCGAATGCGGATGTCTTACTTTTACTTCCATTACAGGCAGGTTGCAACTGACCGCCATTCATATAGAAATCCACGTGTCCACAAGCTTCAATCTTGCCATAAATGCCGGCGTTTGTGTGGACAACATCGACGAAATCAGCATCCGAAGAATCTAGTTTGAATTCGGGCTGAGAAGTTGCAAAGAAAGGCAGCGCTGGATCGAGTCCTAGAAAGACGGATGACAATGTACAAATATTGTAAACACTTCTAGATAAGGAGTTCCAATAAACAACCTGTTATTCGTTTCACCTTCTTCCCGGTTAATTTTTTTAATGCGTTACTGGCAAAGCCAGCGACATGAGCACCTAAGCTGAATCCAATGATGTGTAATCTGTTTGGATCGAAATTTGAATTGTCGGCAGCGAGGCGCTTTAGAAATGCTGCAATGCACACGCCAGCCTGAATTGTGTTAACAACTGCAGAGGGATAGCACGGGAGAGCGGCCAATGTGCCCCAGTCAACGGTGATGACGTTGGTAGAGTTGTATTTCAAGTATTCTGAAACCAAATGGTACAGACAAAATGTTTGATAGTTTACAAAAGCAAAGTTCAACTGAACAGTTCTTATTGAACACAGTCTTACCAAGATGTATTGCTTTAGTTTGTTGATATTCAAAACTGCCTCCATAGCCATGTATTATCAATTTGTACTGATTTGCTGGATCAACCCACGCAGGCAACAGCGATCGTGAACTATTTATCAAATAGGGTTCATATTGGGAATGATCACTGCTGGATACATAAAATTTGACAAATTCACTTTCGCACATTTCCCAATACTGAACAACACACGAACCAACAGTCAAATTTAATCCAGCTGATATATTGAGTGCACTTGAGAGAATAAGAACGACAAACATAAACTGGGAATTTTTGAAAACCAAAGTCATTATTTTTGTTTATAAGTAATTTTTATTGGAATATTTAAGACATACACTATTTGTCAACACTCTATGAGAAACAAAAAGCTTAAATGCAACCGATCACTTCAACCAACTCTAAAAGCATTTTGGAACTCTTTTTGAATATAAATTAGTGGAGAAAATAATGTGAACTGCCAGCCGACGCACTTTTTCGAACCCTGTATTTGATGATCAGTTACCGATGTGTTTGGTCGTCAGTGCGGGTAAAACAAAAATAATTAAACCTATTTGCTTTATGGTACCTTCTTCTCCAGCGCATTGGATTCAACAACTTCGGCTCCCTATACTATTTGCTTTAGTTGAGTCTTTTGAAAACGTGACATGTTTCACAAAACATAAATGCAAGAGTAAAGGTTTCTCCCATTTCAAATGCAAAATAATTCTTCAACAAATCGAATAGTGAAAAATTGCCGTTTTATGAACTTACTGTGGTCTTTCTTGTAACATCAAGTTTATTTCTTAGCAGATTTTTAAGAAAAACCCCACAGTTAAACAAAAATGATATATCGATCGTTAACCAAATTGAAAAAGTCAGACGTGCGAGAAGTAATGAAACCAGGAACTGAGCCACGTTCCTTCGGTGAGAAATCTTAAATTATAATTTTTCTTTGCAAACATCTAGATATGAGGAATAAATTATATTTGCCTGCCTAGATATGTATTACATGCACTTTTAACAGTGTTGATACGTCACTTCTGCTATGACGACTCTGAACGTTGAAAATATACTCTGCGAATTGATTAATCTTATGCTGTAAAGCAGGATCATGATCTCTAAAATTTTCATACGAGAAGGTCTGTCAGAAGGAGCAGGAGCAGAAGGTGGTGTGAGGGGACAGCCCTCTTCTGTGGAACATAGTATTTAACGAACTGCTAATATCCCTGTGAGTGATTGCTTATTCCAATGATGTTGCTATCCGCCGTCACAGGAAAACATCCTAGTACCCAAAGAGACCTCTATAACGCGCTGATCACTGTGGACTTGGTATTAACCCTCAAAAAACGGGGCAGGGACATTACTCCACGGGACATAAGTCCATAATGGAATTATGTCCCACTTAGGTGGGACATTAGTCCATAAATCGATTTTGGACTTAAGTCCCACTTTGTTGGGACAAAATTCCGCAAAAAATAATTCTGGATTTATGTCCCATTTCTCAATTTGTTTTGATTGAAAACAGATAAAAAAAAATGGATGCTTTTGGACGAGTTTTTATGGTCTTGAAAATCCGTTGTCTGAAGAATCGAAGTGATTTCATTCCTCCTATTCAGTTTTTTCTCTGCTTTGATATGCAAACAATTTTCTTATATACATAAATACAGTTATTGTATCACAAACGAATAGATTGGCTTCAATAATTTGAATCATATGTACATACTTTTCAGACTATTTGTCTTTTTTCAAGAGAGTTATTTTGCCATATTTACTTGTGAAATTTTGGCATATTATGATCACGACAGAAAGCATTATGAATTTTTAAGAATAATTTTTAATTTATTTTCTTGATATTAAATTTAAATTAAAGAAAAAATAATAACCCTTATTCGCGCAAAGCGAAACGAGGGGTGCCCAAGAGATGTGAAAATAAAAAATACGCGCGAGCGGAAAAATATCCGTCATTCGCGCAGCGGAAATTTTTTTTTTGCCCCACAGAGAATCAATTTGGGGTGTGAAAATAAAAAAAATTCGCGCGAATTTTTTTATTTTCACACCCCAAATTGATTCTCTGTGGGGCAAAAAAAATTTCCGCTGCGCGAATGACGATTATTTTTTGTCATTTAAATTTCAAATCAAATAAATAAATTATAATCCATCCTTGTAAATTCATAATTTTTTCTAAAGATAAACTCATGTAAAAATAATAACGCAATTCTTTAGAATATTTGCACAGGAATTTTAGAAAGCATCAAAAGTAGTCAGTGTTGCAAAACATTTATATGTGCATATATCTACTTTAATTATGTTGATTACATAAATATTAGTCTTGTTTAAATTGCTTTTTAAATATATAGTTTTCGTTATTTATAAATCTTTTTCTGAAATGTTGATATTTTTTCAAGAAAATATTATTACAAATGTCATTATTGACCATAATGGCAAAAAGTCGCAAGTAAATATAGTCAAATAACGCTTTAGACAAGTGACAATATGGCTCTATGACACTTTCACTACGTGTTATATGATCATATTTCGAAATATGGCCTTATGACACATGGCCATATGACACGGCAATCTAGTTAAGTCAAGTCAGAAGAAATTAATGTAAATTATTTCGAATGTTTTATGTTTTATCATTATTGTTCTACTTTCTGACCATAAAGGCTCAAAGTTTAAAATAAAATGATTATTTTGTTCATAGTGTTTGATGATTAAAAAAATTATGGACTTATGTCCCATTTATCAAACAAAAATTGCGGAATTATGTCCCACCAAAGTGAGACCTAAGTCCAAAATCGATTTATGGACTTATGTCCCACCTAAGTGGGACATAATTCCATTATGGACTTATGTCCCGTGGAGTAATGTCCCTGCCCCCAAAAAACAGATCTTGTCCTCTTCATATGGAAATACAAAATTCCAGATATTGTACCTCCTTCAATAAAAGTTGTACCACCAATTTATACTTATGAAGCTCAATATCTTAGACAAAAAATTGAGCTGGAAACCTAACATTCAAGAAAGAGTTATGAAAGCTAAAGTAGTTCTTTTCTCTTTCAAAAAAACCATAAAAAGAAAATAGGGTTTTCAACCTCGAATAACCAATTGGCTATACATACAGTGCTTTGCAAAAGTATAATCGCACCATACAAAAATGTTTTTTTTGGTTCCTTTTGGAAAAACATTTTTTCTCCTATGTAAGATCATCCCAATATCCATTGGGATTTTTTTTCGTCACTGAAAATAATCTTTAAAAAAATACTTTAGACTGTGGTATTTGAAATTAGGTGACTAAAACAAGAAAAGAGAAATAATATTTTTCCAAAAGGAACCAAAAAAAACCATTTTTGTGTGGTGCGATTATACTTTTGCAAAGCACTGTATACATCGGTCAGTCGGTCAGTCGACCAATATTCATGTACGGGGTCGCACTGAACAAAGCCATTGAGTATGAAAAACTTAGCAGAGTCCAACGCACTGCCTGTCTTTGCATAAGCAGCACTACACATTCTCCACCATCTGACACCCCTCGATAATTCAGCAAACAAGTGGCAGCGAGCACATCTGTAATAGTCAATGCCTCAGGTCTCAATGGACCAACAATATTGTAGGTCCAATTAAATAATAAATTAATTCATACTTTTCCCAACGTTTCCAGTGCAATATATAGTGTTACCATCAAATAGTTCCTGTGATATTAAAGTTTAGTTTTTCTGTTTTGCTTGTTCACTTTAATAATTGTCTGTGCTAGATTTTCCTAAATTATTCAAAAATAAATGTAGTTTTAAAATAAATAGGAAGTACTTGACTATAAAAATCAAATTGTTAACAAATTATTATTCATTTAAAAAACTGTTATTTAAATCAAAAGGTTTTTAATAAAATTCACCCCTGAAGATGCCGGAAAACAACCGGAGAAACGTTGGGAAAAGTATGAATTAATTTATTATTTAATTGCATCAACAAATTTTGGAACATTAAGCCCAATAATCATCTTAACAATTGAAAAAAAATACATGTTCAAACTTTAAAATTCAATATTGTAGGTCATTCCATTATTTTGAAATTTTTTATACAAATGGATAATGGGTCCAAAACAAATTATGTTGTTGCTAGTGGTGTATGCTCTGAAAAGCTTAATTTAAGCCTATTCCAAGCGGAAATTTTAGCGATCAAAGAAGTTCTATTCTAGCAAAAAGAATACGTGATAACAACTTCTGATATCTGCATCTTCTCCGACAGTCAGGCTCCAATTAAATCTCTCGAGGGCGGGCGCGGGCGTGGCGGCGGTGGTGGCTGGTTTCGAAAAGCCATTTCATAGCTCTCATTTTCTCAGCCATTGTTGATGTTTTTCGGGCTCTACCTTATGGAATTCTCAATGATACTGGCCTGAAGAGTCGAAGTTATGAATATTCTGACTTTATCAAAGCATTGAATCTGATTCATATATAATTCTTTCTAGTGAATAAAATATTGATAGATTTCAATTATTTATTTATTGTTTTGTATTACCTATAAATCGGCCCTTCACGTTCTAAAAAATTGCAGTTCGGAGGCCAACTCACACCACCAAGATAGGTGATAACACGATTTTATAATTTGGTGCGTTTGGTTAATATAATGATGCCAACACTTCACAATACCCAAAAACTCTCAATACATTCTTGACTGTTGTCCACAAATATACTTGCAGAGGGTGAAATGGACACTTAATTTATTTAAAAAAAAAAAAACTATAAAGAAAATACGAGTATTTGACACCAAGAAAATATTTCTGTTTATAATTTGTCTTTATAGAAGCACACTTGTCACGAAGTGGCATGAAATTAAACTAACAACCCTTTCGCATAATCTTTTATCACAAATAAAATATTAAACAAAAATAGTTAAATCTCGGGGGAAAAAGGACGAGCAAATAGCTCAGTCTATCTTATAAAAGATGCAATTGGACAAAAGGAGAGGAAGATCGATAACACCTCAAGCCATTTCAATGAGATTTGTTGTACCTAAAGGTCGCATATATACGATCTTCTACACTATGATTTAATGTTACCTCATTCAAGACTAAAAATATAAAAAAAATGGTTGTCTCTGTGTTCATTTATACTGTTTTCATTGCGAACATTGTTTCAATTATATATTCATTAAACCCACTAAAATTTCAGACCTTAGACTTCTTAACACCATCACTATCGATAACTGTCCCGCTATTAAAAAACAAGTTTATAAAGAAGTAGCTTGTTCCCAATTCATTTTTCCAACAGACCCAAATACCATTAAATCAAACCAAAATGTTTTTATATAACCAAGTAACCTATTTTCAATTTTTGTTTAAGACACTTATTCACTGGAGGCAATTTTAATTCGAATGGCAATCACGTCCCTATTGAAGCAAGGGTTGAATATTAATTTATTTTGAATTTCTTCCGTACACTCAACCAAAAAAAAAAATTGATAAAATTGTGTTCAATTTTTAACATTTAAGTCAGGAAGAGAAAGAATAATGAAAATGATTGGGCGTTGTTTTTCGCAGAAAAATCTGCCTTCCATGTTCAGTATTGTTAACCTGTCTTTTTATTTAGCGTGCATTTTGTCTACATATTTTGTTTTACTAAAATTAAATTTGTATATCATTTATACTTAAGATTATCAAGTCTTATATATCAAAACCAAAAAGCCAACATAACTTTTTTAAACTAATCTTCTAAATAATCTTAAATTATTGTCAGTGACGTCTTCTGCAGCTTCGGCCAGACAGCATCTTGGATCTCCGACTTCATCTTCTGTTGCTGGACAAAACGGTGTTGTGTTATCTTTCAAGCAATATGATCCAAAAGCGCTGAAACAAAATATTGTTTTTAGTTTTTTGGTTAATAACTTAGTTACCTTTTACAACGAAAATAATTTTACCTAACTGGAGTATGCATTCCCATTGGAATAGCATTACGAACATTATATTGCGCTTGACTTCTTGAAATTCTCCTTAATCCAGATGGACAACGTCTTGAACATGGCTCTGCATGAGGCTCATGATCAGTAAAAATACTCTGTGCTAAATAGCATATCGACCAAATGTGACTACAGAGGTTTGCATCTAAAAACAGATTTGAATTTCAAAGTGTGTAAGTAAGAGAGTGAAACCTTGTTATCAAACCGTGTTAGCCAGTAAGTTAAATATAAGAAATAATTCGTAAGCTGGTTTTGAATTCATTTTTCTAGCAGAAGAAGTAGTAAGATAAGATAAATATAATTGAATTTTGGGGGAAAAATTATGACTCTCACCTCCAAGTTTTAAATATAAGACGAAATATTTAAAACAATTTTTGATTAATTGCAGAAACAAGAAAATTTTAAGTTAATTGTCACATGCATTAAAGAAATAAAATCTAATTTGTTTGTATGTAAGCAATCCATAACTAATACTAATTTAGTTAAGACATAAGCTGCACTGATTGAAATACCTTTCATTTTTTGACGTTTTTCAACAATTTTGGAATACAAAATAAATTGTTGTGTATTTTCAGATTGTTTTGGCTTAAGAATCAAAACTGTAAATTATGTACAACAATTAACATATAGATATCATTAGTCACAAACTTAACAAGAATTATTCAAATTGTTAATAAATGAAACATACTCGATGTACCGCCGCAATAGGGTTGACGTTTTCCACCATTTACACAAAAGTCAACATGACCAACTTTGCCCGTTTCGCCATAGAAACCGGCATTTGTGTGTATGACATGAACTGCCTTAGCATCTCCACTATCGAGACGATTGGAGTTTCCAGGCTTGATAAGTGGACGAGCTGGATCAAGTCCTTTAATAACAAAAAATTAAATAAAACATAAAAAAAAACGAAGACGTTGTCCATGTAATTTTTGTTTGCCTTACCAATAATCCGTTCTACTCTAAAGTTCAAATAATTGGCCATCAAACCGCAGATATGAGCTCCCAGTGAATGGCCAACGCAAGTCGTCCTATCCACTTTCATTCCAGAGTTTCGCAGAAAAGTGAAACTCTCTGCCAAGCATCTAGCCACTGTCTTTATGTTGTGCACTGCAGCCACATAGCATGGTGGCAAAGCTAATGCACCCCAATCAGCAACGAATAGATTGTAACTGCCATGTCGAAGGTAAGCTTGAAAATTCAATTTACCACACGCATTTTATAGCTTTATTTTAATAATGAACAAATGATAGTTATTATGACAACTAACTTACCATCTCGCAAAACTGACATGGGAAGCGTGTTATCACCTCCAGCGTAGCCATGAATTAATATGATATTCTCCTTTTGAGGATCCCATTCGTTGTTTCGTAACCAATCGCCTTCTTCAACATCCAACTGCAATTAGAATAATGAGAAATCATTTGTAAGTTCAACATTGGAAATGTGTTATTAATTTCATGTTTTTCGTGATATTTAATTGATATGCTTAGTGCAATTGCATTTTTTACATCATCACTGTATGAAGAAGAACTATTTAAATGCATGCACACGAGCGGATTAGGTTAATGTATGTGTTATTTTACTGAATTCTAAAAATGAATGCATCAAATATTCACTATTATTTTTTTAGTGTATGCACAATTAAAGAAATATAATTTTAGAAATTATGCAAACCTTTTTTCTTGTAAATTTAATTTCAAATCCAATTAGGTATGAATTAATTTTTTCACCTTCAAACAATCTCTAAACAATGTATTCGAATTGTTAAGACACTCGATTGAATGGAAATCAAAGGAACGAGGTTTTTTTTTTATTTTTATGAATATTAAAATGTTTATAGGTTATAAAGACATACGAACTAACAAAAAGTTAGCTTTAATTTATCGTCCTTAGTTCTTAAAGTAAAAATTATATTTTGCCAAAAGGTGTACAGAAGTAAAACAACATGATGAGACGTTATGAAATGAAAAAAGAAATATATCGAGAAGTCAGTATAGTCATGTTCACTCGAATTGTTATCACACCATACTATTGTTATTCATATTGTGAGACTTCAAAGTAAAAAAAATCATGATTTTAAAAATAAAAACAAAATTTGCTTAAAATAAATGAATATCACTCAATTCAAACCTCAATAAAAGCTTTACAATCCCCCTCACCGCAAATGGCTAATGGATAAGCCGGCACTGTACAAGTGTACACATTTGATCGACAGTTGATTAACAGAGTTGTTTCTTTGCTTCGCTTGTTATTTGTTTTTTTAATTATTACTTGTTTATGAAATCCAATCCAAGGTTCTTAAATTGAGATTTCAAACAAAAAATTATTTAAAAATTAAACTGTCTGTAAAACAGCCCCAGTTTCGAACATTATAAAAACTTCAAAAAAAAATAATTGATAATGACCACTGACTGACCCTAATCAATGTTTATCCATGACCTAGTCACAAAACATTTAAATTGACAAAAACTACAATTGAAATTAGATTCTTAATTGATTCCAAGCCAACAGTTCACATTTAATCTCATCAAATAATTTAATAACCTTGAACCATCCATCCGGATTAGCGATAAAAGCGAATTCTCTTCTTGACAGATACAAATATTTACATTGAAAACCAAAAAAAAAAACAGTTCATTTTTATTTCTGTTTAAATTACTAATAATGAAGGAGCACACAGATTAAAGAAATGATAAGAACATGAAAAAAATGTTCCACATACGCCATAGTGAACATCATCTTTTTTAAACAAGAAAAACTCACCTGCCTCCTTGTACCATTCAGTTTCGTGTACAAGTAAAGATTTATATCAGGATCAGGACATTTATCGTACAAATCATTGCCACGTTTCCAAACGCAGTCCTCACGCGACGTATTGAAATTTGCCGAATCCCCAAGATACAACGATTGCAAAATTACACGCTGACCACTTGCAACTAATAATGTTGGATTGAATTTTTATAATGTTTAAGCAACTTTAATTGAAATGAATTCTTACATTCTGCAAAGCAACCAATCACCACCAAGCCAAACAAATATATTGCACCACGGCTTTTTGTACCAAACATTTCTGTTTCAATCGAAAACAAAATACCAAAAATTGATTCAGATTGTAAACGAGTTAACCACAGATCACGCACAATTCAAAAGTATTTAAATTTGTTAAAAAATATATTTTTTGTTTTGGTTGATGTAACTTCGAGTGGTGGTCACAGAGTTATGATCCACCAATGCTCTTAGCAGCGGCAATAAGCCTCATTCGCATACGGGGCCAGCACCATTCCACACCGTCGTCGTCACTACCGTTCGTCGTCGCTGTCCCCGTGTCGTAGTCGATGAATGAACACATTTTTGTCTGCATTGTGAGATACTTTATTTAATTTTTATTTACGATTTTTAACCATTTATTCAGCGAACAATTCTTCGGGTTTTTTCATAGTTTGCCAAACGCAAGTCATGACGTAATGCCTGCAGTGAATCTGGTCTGGTTCATCTGCGGGCACGAGTGTACCCAGTGTACGAGTAGGAAAGTCAAATATTATGTTGCATTTTCCATGTCTGCAGGCTTTACAGAAAACCATGCGGGGAATTGTTAATAACTTCGATTGAATGCTGAAAACAAGCTTTGCATGAATGTAGAGTCTCGTTATGAGACCTGTATTGTGTATTTTGTTTGCGATTTATAATTGTTTGGTTGTCAATGGGCTCATCTGCATGGCATGATAATTTGTTTTAGTTGTCCTAAGCGAGCACTCAATTGAATGGCAAGCAGGTGGGAATAGGGAACGATTGTTTCTATTTAATGGTGTGTTGACCGATCGACCGACGAAGTGCTGTTATTTGATTGACAATAGATTTCTTATATAGAAGTTCAAAATGCAAATAGATACATTTTTGGATGTCTAGAAAGACTTTAAGAGAACATTATATCAGTCCGTAGTTGTATTGATAGCTTAGTTAAGAGGAAGGAAGTCGAGTTGTGACACTGATTTCCGTGTTAAGAAACCTCGCTACAAAGTTTTGTTTGATAGGAAAAACAACATCATCTTCGCTTGTTGCAACTGGAATTGGAGTATGTATCATATTTCAAAACATAAAATCTCTGGGCTAAGTCGGATGAGGAAATAAATGTATGGGTAAGTGCTGGCTTGCATAACATTCAAATATGTAGTTGTTTGAATTATTCGATACTTACAACTTGACCTTTCTTTTGAATTAAATGGTTTAATGTAACACTATTATTTGTTGTAGGTATTGTTATATTTATAGGAATAACACTTGAATTATATAAATGTCGATGCTTAAAACTTTTTCGACGCCCACATGATTGGTCGTTATCAAGACCTGAGACATCATCGTTTTTTGGAAATGGTTGCTTCCCGTAAACAATTGAATTGAAGTAGAAATTTTACTCTTGAAGGCAATGCGTCAGAAAAAATTACGAGTTGGAGTCGAAAGCCCGCAAATTGAAATCCCGCATAACGAAATCCCACAAAATACTTTCCCGCACTACTATTGCCCGCATATCATTTGCCGGCAAAAAATCCTTCCATTTTTCATGACAATTCACTCCTTTTCGTCACTCAAAGTTATAACAATTAAGGAGATCGGAATCTGGTACCTTTTTTCAATTGTTTCTTACAGACCACATCCTTTTTCAGAAACAGGAATTTAAGGAGACATCAAATGCTGAGAATCATGGAGAATGAAGCAGTATAATTCTTCGTTTTGAAAATTCTTAATTTGTGAAGTCAGTCAGTTCTAGATTGTTCATGCCATATGGAGCGAATTTTAAAACTTTGTATTTTATTTGATAGTTTATAAAATTTGTAAATTTGTCTTCCCTTCCGTTAATAAAAGCCCTTTTCAGGATGAAATATAATTCATAAAAAGATGTGGCCTTAAATTGTCATAAATAATACGTCAGTGTTGGCGACATAAGTCCAATTGTTGCTTTAGTTATAAACAATGTTCCAGTAATTTCTTAAGCATAAAATTCCAAACACTTTTGCCAAACATCATCTATATGCATCTATGCCTATCTATTTTAACAAAAGAAAACAAAAAATGTTCAAAAAAACAAATTTTTTTTTCTCAATCTATAGATACCTTAGAAGAAAAACATAAATTAGAGCCGATTTTTCAATCGTCACATAAACAAGCAGATAGTGTTTATTCGACAGATAACAAAGTATTGGGTTTTTCAATCGTCAGATAGACTTTATCTGACGAAAAATGCTCTTATTTATTCGACCGATGAATACTCCGATAAGTTTATATTGCCAGTTTGTTATTTGTAGATTTTATTGATGATTGAAAAATCGGCTCTATCTAAAAAAATTATATTTAACCTAAAATTAAAAAAAAATAAAAATCATTTTGCATAATATCATACGTTCCATTACGAAATAATGATTTCGGAATAAGATTCCAAAATAGCGCTAAATCCCGTTAAAAAAAAGTACTATTTCTTTTTCCGTTATGCGGAGTTTTGATTTGCAGGCTTTCAACACGAGAACTTTTCGATTAGGGTGCGTTCACGAGCTCTCAATTTTTTTAATTTAATTTATTTTCATGGTTTATTTTTCGAATAGAACCTCCATCTTGCAGGTATGCTGAAGCTCTTCACTTACCGACCTATCCAGAGATTAAAGAAATATGAAAAATGCGAAAAACTGAGTATTTTCAACCACGAGGTGTATTAATCACCAGCCTGTCTTACTGCAAGTTTTCTATTTTCGTTTATATATTTTTGAGCTTGAGCTCCAAGTCGACACATACCATATCTTTCGATGTCCAGTTTTGACATCACTACCAAGCTCATTCGTCTGAGCAGGATGACAATAGAGTACTCAAGCTGCTCCATCAGAGTCGGTTACGAATTCACCGATACCGTGCGTCGATGTCAAAAAAGGCTTTAGACAAGGTGATGCACTGTCATTCGACTTCCTTAACATCATTTTGCAAGGAATAGTGCAGAACTCCTACGTCAACAACAGAGGCACTATCTTCCAAATGTCTGTACAACTAGTCGCGTACCGCGACAATATTGATATTGGTATTGGGATGTCAATATTGCATTTGGATTATGCAGACAGAGGCTAAGAAAATGGATATTGACATTACAGTACTTCGCACTGGCACTGGCGACTGAGGCTATCGACTGGGATTGAAACAAGACATACGACAAAGAGAGACAGATAGACACAGAAGGAAAGAACACAAAACATAAACCTACATAGCACAGAAAGAGGAGACATAGATTTTTATTGTCTCATATTATCTTACAGGTGACCTCAGATAAGCTGGCGATTTTCGTAGAAAAAGAAGCTGCGGTTTGAATCCGCAGCGTTTGGCTTAGCAGTCAACTACTCATTCCTCTGAGCCATGGCCACCTGCTAAGAAAATGAATTAAGCGATCAATGAAGGCAAAACAAAGTGTATATGCTGTCATCAAGGAAGGACATCCAACACCAACGTCTTGGACAAAACGTCCGGGTACACACATTAGAACTTCGATTTAGTTAAGGGCTTTGTCTATTTTGGCCACCTATCACATGGTCAATGACATCAGCATCGAGATCAGAAGCAGAATAACTCTTTATAATCGCTGTTTTAACTAAGGTGACGCTCTTTATGATGATATGATGGGTGCAGGGAAATTACTCCACGGGAATCTGCTCCACATGGGAATTTACTCCACTCAAAGTGGGAATTTGCTCCACTTTTTAAAGTGAAATAAATACCCCTTGCAAGTGGGAAATAACTGCACAATTTTTTTGGTGGAATTAATTCCCATCATGAAACTGAGCTCTACAGGTTCTTACGAGGAATGTTAGTAATTATAATGCAATCAATTTATGTGATAAATTCAACCAATTTATTGAATATGAACATAATTTTACAAATTAAACAATTATTTATTTTTCCGCACAGTCTAACTATGGTGGAACACAAGTGCCGAATTCTATTTTGGGACTACAAACCCACTATGGTGGGTCATTAGTCCTGAAATTAAATTCGGGGTTTCTTCGTGATAAGTTTTAAACATTTTGTAAACCAATAAATTGAGTGGACAGTTTGAACATATTTTCAAGGTTTACATACCACATGCTCTAAGTCTATGTATAACGTTAAGGAAACTCTTCCCCATGAAAACGTTCTTCTGAACTTTGGTGTTCGGTGAGAGTAGAGCATTCTACAAGCACACGGTACTTGAACCGAGCTTCATCTTATTGCATCTTTTTGTCACCTAAAATAACTGAGCTGTTTCTATTACATCAACAGCTCCATTAGAAAGACATTTTTGTATTGATATGATTTTCACTGTTCAGTTTTCTTGCATCATGTGGATGCAGACGTAAGTAGGTACTATTTTTGCAATACTAAACCTTAACTCAGTCTCACATGTTTTAAAATATTATTTCAATAACGGATTTGGAGCTTGAAACAAAAAATGAAGTAGGTACAATAATTGGAAGCGAGCGAAGCGAGCGGAAAAAATTTTGCCCAAAAGAGAATGAATTTGGGGTGTGAAAATAAAAAAATTCGCGCGATTTTTTTTATTTTCACACCCCAAATTCATTCTCTTTTGGGCAAAATTTTTTCCGCTCGTTACGCTCCCAACCAAACCAAAACGATTTTGAATGTTCCAGATCGTCATAATCTCTAGAGTCTAGACGAAAGTGAAAAAAGATGTTCAAAATGAATCATTTCAATGCAGCACCTGCTTTCCAGACACAAGCGTGCATTACAAAGGTGCGTGGTGGTTTCTTTTAAAAAAGTAAAGAAAACGGCAGCAGTTAGTTTTGAAAAATGAATTGCTTTGTCAATTTTGTCCACAAATAGTAAAAAAAAATGGTCCTATCTATTGTTAAGACTTTTTTATAATTCAAAGAAAAAAATCACATTCTGAAATTTTTTTTAATAAGAAGTGCAATAATATTGTTTCTCACACTTTTTACTTTTAGTGGACTACTTTCTCACACAATTATGCAGTTATTTCCCACTCGCAGTGGGAATTTATTCCACTTTAAAAAGTGGAGCAAATTCCCACTTTGAGTGGAGTAAATTCCCATGTGGAGCAGATTCCCGTGGAGTAATTTCCCTGCACCGATATGATGAATGGCGGAGAACGTATAAGTTGTACAGTGACACTGACCTAGCTAAGAGGGTAAAGGTGCAACGACTAAGATGGCTTGGTCAAGTGAAGAGGCCCAAGTGGACGATGCTGTAGAGGAAGACCAAGGCTCAGGTGGTGCGCGCAAATTAAAGATGGAACTCAACCAGCTCGGTGTGCGTAACTGGAGATAGTTAGCTAGGTTGGTTGAGGACCAAGTAAGTAACATAGTGTAATTTCGTTGACACAAGCCTTAGTCGAAAAAACAAAAATCAAAGTAAGTATTCAAAGCTCTAACTATACTAATAGCTAATACTAAAAAGAATCCAAAATTTTGGAATTCGATAGCTACGAAGTTAGTTAAGGATAATAAACTTGGTTCTATTTTTTACAATCATCTTTTTTGTATGCTATTTTTGACAACCAAATTTTGTGTCGAAAATTTGTATTATCAGCCTAATTAGTAGGTAATGCATGTGTCAAGTTTAGTGTTTCTCTTTATCATGGATAGTGGCATTTTCAATAAAACATGAAAAATGTCCAAGGGCCAGATATAAGTTAATCAAGTAAAAAATACAAAATTTTGTATCGCCATAATATTGCCCCGCTCAATTCGGTATACGCACTCAAAAGAGCGTAAGTAATTCAAGATTTGGCAAAGAATATCTGTAGGATTTTGTTCATTAACATAACTATGATCGACAGCCAAATCATGTATCATGTACAACTCGCCTAGAGAATTATCCTATAGGGAAGGGCGCCTACGACCAAAATCGTTTCGATCTATAGCGTATAGTTTAAATAAGTTATAAGCAAAAGTTTTAAATTTCTTATACAAAAAAAAAAAACAAGCTCTATGCCAAGAAATTTGCCCGGTATTTACTGTTTCTGCAAAAAGCTGAAAAGTCATACAAACTTAAGAACAAGTTTTTACCTCAGAATCCAAAGTATGTATGTACAATTTTTGTAACTAAAACCCCTGGCCTAATAGCATTTTGACTCACACTTTTGTTTTGTCTTATGAGCTTATCGTTTTTATTTATCTTTTTTGTTTCTTTTCGCAAAGTTATACAAACAGTTATACTAAAAATATTATCAATTCTTAAGTTTTGTAGTTAAAATCACATCAACCTTATTCATTAATATACAATAAATAATCTAACCTAATTTAATTACTTACCTTAACATTATTTTTCTAAACATGTTTCTAATTGAATTATGTGTCTATTTTTTATGTTAAACTATACTTATGGGTCAAACTTAATTAATATTAACAAGATGAACACTTTGAAAGAATGTTTTAAGGTTAAATGATCATTCTGCTCCGGTAAATGGACAATGTTTGGCAAAAGGCACGTCAAGACAAAAACATCCCCGGGCACTAAGAACAAAAAATATGATTTTTACGATTTTATAAAAAACATAAATGTGTCAATTTCATTAACTCACTTGTCCGGTGCATCGTTTCCCATTTTATATTCCTTTATCAGTGAGTCAATTTTAAAGGGATTCCTTGTTGAAACTGGGAGTCTTCCTGGTCCGGAAACCTTAACACAACCATTCGGACAAGGAACTCCAAGGAATTTCTTGTGTTTGAAAATTGCATTCGCTAAGAAACAAATGCTCATAAAATGGCTGCAACGTGATCGTCCTATAATAAAATACAAAATGGGGATATTTACATGTTTTAAGAAATAAAAAACAGTCGCTCTTACTTATTGGATGTCCTCGGCAATAAGGTTGATACATTCCGCCATTAATGCAATAATTTAAATGTCCAGTGTTCTCACTTTGACCTAAGAAACCGGCATTTGTGTGAATAACTTGAATGACAGTTGCATCGTCTAAAGTCAAACGAAAACTGTCAGTTTTCTTTCTTTCAATCAACGGTCGAGCTGGATCAAGTCCTAATAGAAAGGAGAAAATAATCTTAGGTTTTGAGAAGTACTTATATAAAGTACTGAACATCTTACCAATTATTCTGTACTGTTTCTTAGTTAGGTGATTGCTCATCATTCCGCAAATGTGAGCACCAAGGGAATGACCAACACATGTTATTTTTTCACGGGGCGTTCCATGATGAGTGATGTAGGAATAAATCTAAGAAGAAAACTTAATTCAATTAAGCATAAATGAATGTCAAAGTAACAAACCTGTGCTGCACATTGTGCCGCCAGTCTTGTATTGATAAGAGCAGTCAAATAGCATGGATATTGTGTCAGCGGTCTCCAATCCACTGTGATCACATTATAATCGCGAGACAAATAAGCTTCCATAAAAAAAATTAATTAAGAATCAATAAGAAAGTTAATGTTCAAAAAACAAAAGCTTACCATCTCTCAGATAAACCAAATGACTGTCTTGTGCAGTTCCATTAAATCCATGTACAAGAAATATCAATTCACGACTTTTACTATATCCGGCCTTATAAAGACTCCACGGTGACTTTACGCTCAGTTCAACTCCGTAACGTGGTCCCTTTCTGAAAGAAATCGACAAAATTTTAGAAGCATCAAACTCGCACTATGAAGATTAAATAAAATCATGCAGCGAATTCAATTGCAATATTCAGACCTCACGCCTTAAACAAAGATTACACTATAAATAAACGTGCTTGTCAGAGCAGAAATAACGCAAACCCAACAAAACTTAAGTATTGAACGATTTGTCGGAAACGCTTGTACGCAGAAAATATGTGGAATCGTTTACTTAAATGAAAACGAAAGAGCTGAGGTACGAACTTCCTCTTTTTTCGCCACGCCTGACTGGACTGATGGTACAAAAGTGAAAGGCAATCATGTTTACATGCAGCACGTGAAGGAGGCATTTAATCGGTTTCCAGCTTCGTTGAGTTAAATCAATCATAGAAATATAAGCAGGATCGATTATTATTATTGCTTGTGCATTTTACCTTTAAGTGATTTATAATCTCAAATTGTCCTTAAAAACTAAAGATCTTTTAAACTGAATCAAGTCTTGAAGTTAGAGTCAAAGCCATTTCAGAATGTCAATAATAAATTTTAAAACAAGCCTTACATTGCCGATCGAGTTCGGCTTTCACAAAATATGAAAAGTGATTGATCTGGTGTGAGAAAACTAGTATTTATGAATTACCTATTTTGTAACCTCATCCCTCAGACTATTAAGTAAGTGCGTACAATACGCAAGCTCAAAGAAGCGTTTGATTTGCAGTAAGGTCAAGTTGATGATTACTTACTACCATCGTGTTGGTGGTCATGGTTTTTGGATTTGCATCAGTTGGTTTATTACTGCTGTGGTCTTGATCTGTATTGCATCACAGAAATCAACATTTTTATTGATTGTGCTTTCAAGACCCATGCACCCATTGATGGGTGTTTGAACGTGTTCGTTTCTTGTTAGTTTAGGTAAGCAACTAACAAGCGTAGCGAGCGAGAGGACGAAAAGTTAAAAATACATAATAAAAAAGGGCAAGTTTATGAATTCATGTGGAACAGGTTGCACAATCGGAAAATGAGTGGAAACCTAGTAGATTTAAAACAACTGTCAACACGATGGAAGTGAAGCGCATACGTCAACGACTTTGAAGCGGAAATATGGAGCATAGTGCTCAGTTTTTATTTATAGTCTTGTTTAGGAAAGGATCGTCTGTATGTTTATATGCAATGCATTATCAACTTTCTTTTAATTTGAGCATTGATTAAAAATAAATAAAAATTATTGTTTTATTATAGCAACACAATGTATGGTATGACATGAATGATAACTTTCATAATAACGTTATGGTAAGGTCAACAAAAAAAGTATAAATGAGTCGACAGTTGTTGTGACAAGTGGAATAATGAGCCTTCCCGCTTGCAGATATGAATCCAATGGAATATGCATTCTAGGTCTTCGCCAAACCTAAGGACGTTCTGTTTCGATGCGATGCAGGAAAAAAAATTTCACTTCTCACAAAAAATCGTTGTATACAGTGCATGTGGTCGTTGTAGTTATGGTGTCATCCTAATGTTGCATTTCGACAACGACAAGCAAACGATGACGACGACGAACGCTAGAATGGCGACACATTTAACATCTGGCTCAATGATTACCCACTTTAAGTTGGAGGAATATAGGTAAACTGGTTGCGAGCATTAGGTCAATGAAAACTGGTACCCTGGATCACTGCGCAGCCATGAAAGTTTACCAAAGCCAATGAGGAGATAAATATATTTGCTTTTCGCACATGCTTGTTTATGAAATCAATACAATAGGTTTTTAAATAAACCCAAAAAATGAGAATAAGAAGACTAAGTAATATTAGCAAGATTGTATCATCAATTCTTAAAAACTAACTTTGTTTGATTTAAGAAATAAAACAGTTTTTCTTCGTCGAGACACTCATTAAGTCTTAAAAGTGACTTACAACTTCTTGTTTGTCATTTGTAGTTGAATTATCAGCTTCATAACTTTATCTTGCTCTTGTTAATGCGGTTATAACGTAACCTTCATTATTATGTCATTAGAAATAGGGGCCGTATGGAATAAATAAGTTCATTTTTGGTTGTTTTCTTCAGAAAAATTTCCAGTGGGTAAACATATTGGTTTACCATTTGACTGGTACTTCTTGTAAAGAAAACTGTATGAAAGAAAAAATTACATAAAAGAAAATGAACTTAATAATTGTGTGTAACTTTAACAAACAAAAAAACATTTTGAGTCTTAGAAGATCCATGAAAAAATAACTTTTTTACAAGCGATAGATATGAATGTCATCAATGTAACAATAACTCTAACTGAAATAATTTATTAACTCCCTTGTTATGTGTTTAACAATTCTTAAGTAAAATATGGGGCCTGCGGCATGGCAGATCGGGTATTTGGTAATTGCCTTAAACTTGGTTTGGACCAGCAATGCAACATTCTTGCTTGCTTTACCTTCTTGTGATGGCCCCCGGGCAATGATATGACGTGTATCCCTATATTCATAAATAAGCAAAAATTGCAGGGGCGAAGTTTCTTGACTCCAGAATTGGTGAGGTAGATTACCACTCTTCGTAACTGAATCTCTATCGCTAAAGAAACCGACTTAACGCATCGGATAGTTTATTAGTGAATAGTCTCTAAAAGACAAGATTGTAGCCACAATCAGAGCACTTAAGAAAAAAAAGCGGTGGGGCTTGATGGAATTCCAGCAGAACTTTTACAAGCGGCGCCAACGTGATCAAGCGAACTGCTCCATCCGCTCATAAACGAAGCCTGGGCCATCGAAAGCTTCCCCGAAGAGTAGAAAAAAGGAATGATAGTCAAGTGCCCATAAAAGGAAATTTTACGAAGTGTGAAAACTTGAGAGGTATTTGTGTTCTTCCTATTGTTGCCAAAATAGTAGCAAAAATCATGCTTTAACGCATCATAACTTCGAATAGGCCTTTGATAGCGTAAACAGAGAGTTCATCTGGAGAGGCATCCCAGAAAAACTAATTTCTTCTATGAAACCACCATATGATGGATCCAAATGTCACGTTCTGCATGATGGTAGGTTATCGTACGGTTTTCTTTCGCCAATATTGTTTTTGCTGGTGATAAGCTGGTGTACTGCGTACTGTTCTGTCACGTAGCGGAGGGATTCTATATGGACTTAGACACAGACAAAAATTTGAATGGTTCACAGTGCTGTCCAATTTCTAAGGCAAGGAACGTCAAAGAATACTAAATTGAATGCCTCATGGCATTCTTACATGGACAACTAGGGTGGAGAGAGAAGCAGAAATCGTGGAGCTGAAAATCAGTTCTTAGTAGTATCGTCTCGCATTGAAGGCGGAACTGCATCGGCAGAGCAAAAGCGTAGTTTGGTATGCTGTCCAAAGTGTGGAGGAATAACTCTCTCAGCTTAAGAACGAAGCTACGACTGTTTCGCACAAATGTCGAATCTGTGCAGCTTTGCGGATGTAACACCTTGAAAGTAACTTCAGCCATTACAAGGAGCTGCAATTTTCGAATTTTATTTTCCTGTATCTTGCATTCAATAGTTGGTGTAACAGTACTTTGTAGTTAAATGGGAAATTAACTTTAAACCGAATAAAGAATCCGTTTATAATTTGTATGATCGATACAAATAATATGCTGATTATAAAAGCCTATTCAAAAAAAAAGTCTTAAAGGTTTCTTAAACGCATTGTTCTACTTCATTTTACTTGTTTATCCCTCATCAATTTGAGATCAAAAAATAACTTTAATATTTTTAATATGTTCAAATGACAAAAAAAAAGTATTAGTTACTGACCTGTTCAAGCATTTTTCACCCACCAAATTTTATACCAACAATACCTAAAACCAGTTCCATCGTTGCGAATCTGCCTAAAGGGACATTATACAGTCTGTTTACCTATGGCTGGACAAAATAACCCACATCGAAGGAATTTTAGTTGGATCACGATTTTCCACTTCACTTAAAAAACAAAAATACCATGAAGTGTAGGAAAATAAACGACCATTAACTGAATAAATCTTTAACCGATGCACCACATCAGGTGGAAGCTATCAAACCATTGCAAATGTTAGAAAAAACATTTACTTTCGAAATAGCCAGTCGCAAAGTAGTGCAATTATTTAAATGGTCCAATCAACTAACAATTTCCTTCAGTAAGCAAAATGAAAGTAACATTTTTCACTTACGGTGTATATATCCGAAAATTCACATCCGGGTGAGGGCATATATTTGTTGTTCCAATAATGCATCGCAAAATATTAAGATCAAGAACTCCACTTGTAAATAGATTTTTCAGTGCACTTTTGTCAAAAATTATTCCATCGGAACCTAAAATATAAGTATCCACACAAAAGCACAAAATTATAATTCTGGGAGAGCTGAAAACTTTGCTACACTTTACCTCCGGTCAATAAGAATACTGATAAAACAATTAAAACACATTTCATTGTAATCCGTTAAGTGGTTCTATAACAAACCAAAATTAGGCCTTTCGAAGGTACTAAAAAATATCACTTAGTACTAAAAAATTGCGATTGAGCTTCTTTGGATTTTGATTTCCACTTTTCGAACATAATATCATCACTTTTATGTTTTTATTTTTTTAAATAACACCAGCGCTTAACCGTTAAGCAAAATAAAAATCAACGCTTCGTTTAAGTGTTTGGCGCGCAATGAAAATTTAAATGTTTATATTGCAAGTGCACGATCGCGAATGAAATTGTAAATTGAGGTTTCGCATTCTGTTGATCTGTTGGCGTTTTTACTTTGCGATCTTCTTGTGAACACGATGATGAGGACAATGATGTTTGGTGAGGTTATATCAAAGAATCACTGGAGCGTGGTTCTAGAGATTCGTAAGATTCAAGTGCAAAAAATACAGGCAAACGTGTATGCAAGATCAAGTCAAACGAGTCGACACGACGTGTAAAGCATTGCTGCTCAAGGAAAAGGAAACTAAAAGTATTTATGCATTTGATACAGTATGTGTATCAGAATGTCTGCGGAGTATTTCCTTCTTTTTCTTATGGTTTTTTTTTTTCATTGCAGAATTAGTAAATAATGAATGAACTTGAAATGAATATGGAGTTCGAGTGCATCACACTCAGGGTGCTTTGATTGATGTATTTTCAAGTTGATATTAACTAAACAATTGTGCTTTATAAAAGAGCAGTAAATATCGATGCCATAATGATAAGGACTTATCGATTGTTGAGCAACAGTGGCTTAACAAGCTAAAATAGTAAGCCAGAGAAGTTCTTGTACCAAAAATCAGGAGATGTTCTCCTTTTTTGATTAAAGAGCTTACCATTCGCAGGTTCCAAGGTAGCAAAGATCACTGCTCCAGTGTGTTTATTTTCGCTATATTCACTTCGTCTTGGTTTGCCATTTCTAATTAAATAAAATTGTTCTCTACGTCTAGCACATAGAGTCAATGGTATTTTACTATTTTAGACGCTTTCAACTTCAACATCAACTGTTGTTCAACTACAATATTGCCCAGGTGCCAGGTCGTCTTCACCAATTTCGGTTTGCAGACATAATCTGCCCGAAAATCATTCTTCGTGTGGAACACTCCTCAATCACGCTCTTTTCATGCTTTCCCTGTTTGCTTCAAAGAAGCACATTTTTTGTATTTTATTGGTACAGTTCCGTTAGCAGCAACTGTCCTCCTTTTCAAGCTTTTTGTGTTACATCCAATCTTTATCAAACCAATGAAAACCAAATTAAAAAATTAAAAACTATTCAAATAGCTCCCACTTTTTCTTGTCAACCAAGGTTTCCATGAGAATCATGGAGAATCAACATAGAAATTTCTCTTAACGAATACTTCAATCAGACATCTAAGCAAAGTCTGGATATTTTGCAGAAATAAAAGTGAACGATGGTGGGCGGCGGCGTGCGATTATTCTTTCAATGATGTCTTCCTTGATCAATACGGAATTCACGTCACGAAAAACTTAATTTGAATGTAAAAGCTTACATTACTAATTGATCTTGTGGAAGAGCCAGTACAACCTTTCACCAGCTTCATCCTTTTTCTCAGTGGTGATGTCAGGGCAGATGATATTTGTACTGAACTTTGGTATGCAATGTTGTGAGGTGGTTAAAACTCAAGACATTGTGCTTAATCCCAACTAATTCGAATCGTTGATATTACACTGTTATTGTTTGAATCCATTACAATGCAGGCTTTGACTTCATCAAGATTTGTTTGACTTTTAGTCGCAGTCTTCCAATTTGTGTCCCATTGCAGTTATTGTAGGGCAACAACAAAAAATAATTTACGTAGGTAAAATCCGTCTTTTCCCGACGATTTGTAACTAGAAGATTCTTTCTTGTGTCCGGGTATTGTCACGCCGCGCCGACCACTCACGACTGCAAACCTGGGAGCGCTAGATCATAAGTTAAAACTCAAAAAATATATAAATATTATCCGACCCGCGGGACGTTGTACTCGCATTCCATTTTTGTTTGTTCGAAGGACTCAGAAATGATAATTGGCAGGGGCGAACGCAGGTAGGGGTTTTGGGGGTTAAAACCCCCTCCGAAATATGAAAATATGTACAGTAAACAAATATCCATTATTCTTAAAAAAAAAAAAAAATACAGAAATGGTACAAAATAAATTTCCAACTCAAATTCTCAAACTATTTTTAATGAATCTGTTACGATTGCTGGGTCCCAAATAACGGGAGCTGCGATGAAAATATACAAAAATTCACTTATCTGCTTGCAAATACATTGCATCGGTCGTTTCGAATCTAACGGGGGTTGGGAACAAAATCTACGAAAAAAAACCTTCATCATAGCCACACCAAATCACACATACTTAAAGGAATCCCTAAACGACGAACATGCTCGCCTTAAATTCGTCATAATAGGTAGATGGTTCGCTGTTGCCAAACATTTTGGATTTTCTTATTTTCGTAGGTTTCGTTGTTCAGTTCACATGTAGTTAGATAGTCGCAAGCAAATCTCATTTTATCTATGAAATAACCAATGGCGCAGTGACTTAGCTTCACTTTTTGACACATCCTCACACACACCTTAAAGAATCAACAAGTACGAAATACGAAATGATGCTCGCCAATTTTGTATTCGCCGTGTAGGGAATAATGCAAACGAGCATGTTGCGTCGCGTCGTTGCCCAACAAGGCTGAAACCTTCTTTAGTTTAGCCGAAGAACACAAGCTTGTTAAGTGACTCATATACCTTGCCAAGTGTGGCTTTCCTCAGGAGCCCACAAACCTCTTGGTGACAAACTTCTATCGTGAGGACAAACGTAGGTCTGCTTTCAAAGATAGCCTACAAGGGAAAACGTATTACCATTACCAGGCCTTCTCAAGATGTCACATTACATTATGAACTGAGGGCCTCAGAACAGCAGAGGACGAGCGATTGGGACGTTTGAGTATTTAGAAGAGATTGACGCAGCCGGTATTTTAGAAGAAGGTGGCCTCCTTAATGGAGATGAAACATCATTCAGCCTATCTCTAAAAACAGGAGTCGCCAAGAGGTTGGTTACCTCTTAGGCAGATCTGATACAATCCGAGACGTTTTTCTAATATGTGGCCAATATAGTTTCAACGAAAGGATTATGGAAATTAATACAAAAAGCTCAGGACTGCTTAAGTCGATGGCCACAAATCCCTCCTTTCATTGGAATCAAGCGACTTCTGCGTATTAACGGAATCATCTTGTACGCTCTTTTACCCAATACAACAAGCCCACGGGCTGTGTAATAATAGCCCATGGGAGCATTTAAAGTACTGGAAAATCGATTACAAAAAAAAATTCACAAAATTTCAAACAAAGTTACGAATTGACGTACTTTTTTTAAGTGTTGGAAATGATCTTGGATTATTTGGAATATATACATATTTGACTGAAAAATAGGATTGTTTTTAATTAACTATTTGTTGTATGTTGCCTTTTATTTAGAAATAAAAAGTTTTTGAAAAAAGGTTTGTTAGTACATTTAAGATTTAACAACGGCTTATAAATTACAAATAATTAATTTACTAAAGGGAGCTGACTACTGACAACTCCCGTGGCCGACTACTGGAATTTAAGGGGCTGACTATAAAAGAATCCGACTTCTATTTGAATTATAGTTAATAAATTTGTTTTAGATAGCAAATAGCAATATTTGTTCCTAGTCTGCAAATATTAACAAATCGGAATAACTAAGTTTCACGTCCAACAATTAACCGTCCGTGCACCACATGGGGTTTAATAGACCCCAGCGAAACAAAAATCGTTGTATCTTTTTAAACGGCAGTGCAAATTCCACGAAACGTCGCGGTCGTGTAGCTGGAGGAAAGACATTGCTGGATCGCATAGTAACAGTCATTTATAAGTAGTGTTGTATGCGCAGCTCACGGCCGCTCTCAAAGTTTGGCAGGGTGTCACAAACCCCACGTGGTTCGGGACGTCGTCTAAACGATTATACTGGGATCTCAATGGGACAAATTTTGTTTAATTATTTTTATTTTTTTGTTCCCAAAACCATTAAGCCCCTTAATAAAAGGCAATAAGAAGTTTTATGTTAAGTTTTTTTTTTATAATGCTAACAGTATGAAGGTGGTATCCTCAAGTTAATAAAAACGTACAATTTTTGTTGAAATGCTAATAAACATTAAAACTGTTTACTATTTTTATCATATTTGTTTTATTTTTAACTCCTCATAGTCCAGAAATAATATTAATATCAAAAAAATAAAGTTTGAAAAGATATTCTCTATATATGTATAAATAGAATGAAGTTTGGGGTATAGGAAACCCCGCATGGTGCAGGACGTAACTTTTGCTCACGTGGTGCACGGCAGGGGCGATTCCTCATAGTAACCTAGTATATCGGCGGTAAACCAAGAATTTCAAAAAATAAATGTATTTTCAGATATTTAATATTCTTCCGCAAATCAACAGATCAAAAATTTATAGTTTCAAACACTTTAATAAATGCCTGAACACAAAAAAAAAAAGTTTAGCGCAAAAAAAAGCGATTCCCTTTGAACCAGAACGTGGCATACACAAGAAATAACTTGTGCAGAAAATCTATTTGATACACCGCTTTGCTACCGTAAACAATTGCGGTTACTATTTTCATACAATCTTCAAAAACAGTAGACACAAACATTCCAATAAACGCATGTAAAAATAAAGAGAAGTTTAAGCGCAAAAAAAAAGCGATTCCCTTCCCTTTGATGAGAATTTGGCATACACAAAAAATCTCTGATACCGTAAAAATTTGCGGTCACTATTTGCATACAATCTTCAGAGAGAGATAGACGCATACATTCCACTAAACGCCTGTAAAAATAAAGAGAAGGTTGAGCGCAAAAAAAAAGCGATTCCCTTCGACTGAGAAGGCACACAGATACACATTTTTAACTCTTAAGCAACTTTCGTGGTCGTAGTTGTAGTGTTTCTAATGTTTCTATATCAATTAGCACGACGACGTACGATAACGCACGTGTTCGCCAACACGAAACGATTATGCTCATAGTCGCTGTTTTGATTTAGGTAAATCAATTTCTTCATTTTGAGTATTTAGTACATAATTCCTCTTATTTATGTACCTATACTTAAATCTTAAATAATATATTAAAGCCGATTGTTTACGGCTTTATTTAGATGACAAATTTTCAGTTGTTGACGTTTTTTATGTTTAAGATTTTTAAGACCTTGAAATATGTATTTTAAGTATACTTAAAGAATAGTCATAAAATGAAAACTTACCGTCAAAATAAAGCGGTAAACAAACCAAATATTAAAGATACCTTTAAGATTTGATAATAAATAAGGCGGATTATGTACATTCTAATTAGATATTCTTATTCGGGTCGCACGTACTTGCCCATGTCTTCAACAGCAGGGTATTAATATAAAATATTAAGAAACTCAAAAAAGGTTTTGTTCTTAAACTGAAAATTTCAATTGAAAAAGAGTTTTCTAGTATAAAATTTAAATTTATGAAAAATTTTTGTTTTGAAAATCGTTAGAGCGATTTTGTTTTTTTTTTAAATAATTTTGTATTAATCAATTTTTTTGAAAATTCTTGAAAAATAAATTTGGCATGTCAGTTTTTAGGTTTTATAAAGATACATGTGAAATCTGGAATTTTGATAAAAAAGCAAACAAAAATTTTTAATATTGTGAAATAAAAAAAAAAAAATTTTTTCGTTGATCAATCAAGAAGAACATAGAGAACAAAAAACAAACATTGTCAATTTTTGCTCAACAAAATTGAATGGCTACTAAGGTTAATTTTGACTTAAAAAAAAGTAATAAAAAAAATCCGTCATGAATTCGCTAAAAACACTAACTTCTTCTTTTAAGAATTTTTTAAACATTTTATTTAGAAGAAGAAAAAAATTCTTTACGAAAAAATAGCTCTAAGGATTTTACAAATCTTTTTCTTTTTATAACTTCAATTTAATATTTAAAACTGAATATAAATTGTAATTTCAATAATTGTGAAAGCAGTTTTTCCTTTACCTATATTTAAATTTTCACTAAAAATATTTTTCGAGTTTCTGAATTATTTTGATTTTTGTATTTTAATATTTGTTTTAAATCATAACTGTCGGACATTATGTGTTGTTATTGTATTTTTTTTTTTTTGAAATATATAAAATTAACATTTTTCCTTACTAAAAATTTTATCATAAATTAAAAAAAAAACTTTTGAACAACAACAGTTTTGAGTTTTTTTTTATTATTGTCTTAACTTTTCCGAGAGTCGTAGGTAAACCAAGGATGAGGACCAGGAATCGCCACTGGTGCACGGAGGGTTAAATAAAAGATTTTTAAAGACCATGCAAACACAAAAATTAAGTTAAAGGGCCGACTACCAGTGCCATTACTCTATAATACATATATATTTTTTGAAACCTCCTCCGAATTTTTTTTTCTGCGTTCGCCCCTGATAATTGGGAATAGTAACATGATTCACCTGGTTTAGTGTTTTTTTTTTTTGGAGTAAGAATCGCACACCGGCACACGGTATGAAAAAAAAGATGAGTAATAAAATCAAACACTAGCAAAAATTGAAGGGTAACATTTTACTTACCTTTGTACTCGTTCATTATTTGACTAAGGCTTCTTGGGAAAATTGAGAGACCTGGAGATTTTCTGAAGGCAGAAATCGAAAGAAATTATGAGTATGACTTATAGAATATGTCAAGTAAACCCTTATTTTGATTGTTCAAAATCGTCTAACTGTTTTCGAGGAAAATTGTGATTACTTACTTACTTATGGTGGCGGTACAGTTCGGGGTGGACTTGGGCCTCAACATACAAAACTCTCCAGTTTCGCGCGGCTAGTTGGTTGAGGTCATCTTCAACTTGCGTGCGCCACCTGAGCGTTGGTCGTCCTATACTGCGTCGTCCCTTTAGGTTTGATTAGAAGACTGTACAAGCCGGAGCATCGGTGTCCATCCTCTCCACGTGACCAATCTGAGTCTTTGGACCTACACTCTTTTGTACAGCCCGTACAATTCGTGGTTAAATCTTCTCTTTCATTCACCGTTTATGCAGACCAGACAGGACAGATTTTCCGTTCTTTAATCTGTTTTGACTCGGTCCATGCTTCTGCACAATATAGCGGGAGAGTGGTATACTACTCAATTGCTTTCTTAGCCCGAAGAAACAGCAATTAGCAAGAGTAATTCTTATTCTCCTACTAATCTCGACGCTGAAGTCATTGTCCGTGTTGATAGCAGAGACAAGGTAAAGTCCTTAACTACCTCGAAGTAATATATTATATATGATTAATATATCGATTTTAAATTGCGGGAAAATGTTTGCGAGTAATTAACATTTTTGCCAATATTTTGGCCACTAGGCCTGTATAAAATTTCATCCACATCCGTTCAGCCGTTCTGGAGTTATTGAGCAACAAACACAATCACATTTATAATATTAGTGTGAAGTGTGATATTAAGAGAAATCTTAAAATTTATTTTTTCAACATTAAAGAAAAGAAAACTAAATGGACAGACAGTTTGAATAGCTGGCGCAATCTATTGATTCAAAGTGTTATTAAGAACAACTTGCCAATTTGAAAGTAACAACAGGAAAAACGCACAGGTGATGATTTTGAATTATCTTTTGATCAGCTATACTTTAGAAGCCTAATGCATTAAAAAATTATGTAAGGAGGAAACGAAAAATGTATGAAGCTTGAAGTGCATTCTATTGTTTTAATAGAAGAACAAGCAAACTTCATGGAGTTCGTTCTAAATAAACCGGTCCTGTTGTTCTCAATGATGTGGATAATCTGCAGAAAATTGAGTTTTCAACAAGAAAAATTCGTTAGGAATTTTTCACACTCTATAGAAAGTTATAAGTTAAATATTTGATGCTGGCTTCACAGCTACAAGTGGTGACTTTAAGTTAAGTAGTTTATTGGGTTTGAAAAAAATATTGAAAGAATCGAAGGATAGCAAAAGTCCTTGGTGGATATTTGCTTAAAATGATTGGTCTGCTCATTGATATACTTTAATATGCAATAAGAAATGCAAACTCCTTAGGAAGAGTAATAATAACGAAAGCAATAAACCCGATTGTGTAAATGTAAAACTTAAAATTGAATTGTCGTTAAACAAAATGACAAAAAAGACAACTAGGCTAATAATTTTTCTTTGTAATCGAACCCATAAGACCTTTAAGCGAGTGTCATTTTGTTTAATGGAAGTATTCAAGCAGGTTATTAATTTAAAAAAAAAATAATAAAAAAAAATTATTAAAATATCTTGTTTCACTTTATTTATTGATTTTTTTCAGATTAATTTTTGTTTTCAATGCAAATCTTCATTGCCGATCTCATTTTACATCTTCTCAAATTTTATGAACAATGGAACAATATGTGTGTTGTTAATTGCTCTTCTTATCAAGTTTAATAACGGCCAATTCGAAGGCATCCATAAAATGCATGCATTCATGACCATTCGCAAGCGGAGATAATTGCCGGTCGGTCGCCCTGAAATGGTCTTGTAGACGACGACGACACTACGACAGCGAATGATAAAAGGTGGCATAACAAGTAAAACTCTGTTCCAACAAAAAATAATCCATATTTGATAATGGAATCGAAACTAGTTTATGATCGGACAGATGACAAACATGTTCTTATCTTATGGTATCAAATGTTTCACAACCGTGATTGAATAAATCACCGGCAAACACGCACTCTAGCTGTAACTAGGGGGTTTCATTGAAGATTCATGTAGTGATCGTGGCTGATTCTGCTGGATTCATTGTTAGTTTTTGTAACTTCTGTAATGCTTTAGAATACAAAAGGCGTTAACTAGGTTAGTTTGGAGCATACCATCCGTGTGAAATGGTATAATGAAATCGGCTTTTTTTGTACTTTTATTAAGTTCTTTTCATTGGGAGTTGTAATTTATTTGATTTATTGTTGGGACATGTATGAAATTGCAAGTTGTTTTTTACTTGCGACATATAGAATAAATGGCAAGTATTGAATTCGTAAAAATAAAAATTGAGATGATGATGAGATATGACAATACGATGATAGAGAAATCGAAAAAAGTGGGTCCGGCGATTCCGTCTGTCTGTCTGTCTGTCTGTAAGTTTACAGGCACCTACAGCCTTAACCACTGGTCCGATTAACTTCTACAGCCTTAACCACTGGTCCGATTGACTTCAAACCTGAAAATTAATTGTTTCAGCAAAAACTCATATCCCAGTTTTTTATTTTTTTTTCAAGATAAAAAATTTAGGGAAGCCACCATACGATTTTTTGGCCAAAAGCCTAAACTTCCTCGAATTTCGCCATAACGTTATGATTAGGTACTACTTAATTGTAAATTTTGGATTTGTAGTTGTGTTTTTGAATTGTTTCTAATATCCAAAGTCCATAAGAAGTGGAGGCGACGACACCTTCAACTGCCGTCTTCATTCCGACAAGTTGAAAAATTGTCTCTTCAGAGGGAGAGAACTTCTTTCTTCTTCGCTTTGTTAGGTCCACCACCTGGGGGCAGAGCCGGATTAAGAGGTCTAGACGCCCGGGGCAGCAAAGAAGTGGAGGCCTCAAATCATTTTCCAAAAATTTAAAATGGACAGTTTTTTTACAGTTGAGTTTTACAATAAATACCTACTTATTTATTGTGAAACCAAGAATATATTATTTTATTATTTAACAAACATATTAGAAATGTAATCGGAAACAAGAATGATTAAATTTTAGTGCTATATATATCGCTGAAATCCAGTTCCCGAAGTAGATCACTTTTTATACTCAGAAGAGAAAGATTAGACGGTTTTGTCCCATCGTGTTCAAAGTCTATTTTTATAATTTTCATTTTTGAAAATGAGCGCTCTCCAGTGCATTTTGTTACCATCAAAACCAAATACATTCTCAATGTAATTTCAATATTTGGGAATATTAGCTCTGATATTTTGATCTTCGAAGATTTGATAATAAAAAAGTTCCGGAGATTGGTTTGTCCCATAGTCTTTCTTGTATGAATCGATCAAAGACACAAATTGAAACAACTCATTACTAAGACTAGGTTCTAAATCGTCCTCATAAACTTTCACCAATGCTTTTGCTACAGCTTGCAAATTTTCAGCACCCATCTTCTCAATGTGATTAAGAAATCCAAACCTAGAACGTACAGCTTTATAAGCGCACGCAATCTTTCTGTAAGAGAAAAGCAAAGCTGGTCGATCAATGCAGGAATAAAGACGGATGCTTTGTATTTCTCTTTCGGTAACAGATTTGCGTTTTGCGCTTTTCCGTTATCGATCGGATTCAACCTCACGTTTCTCCTTCTGGTCCTGTTTCATGATTGTACGTATTCGTCAGTCTGAGATATTTTCTTGGCAGCTTTCCGTATTTATCTTATCTTTTCGCTTTCAAGAATGATTTCAATGATTGTTTGTAACATTGAAACGCTCCAAGATATAGTTCCAAAAGATTGCGAATAAAGCGGTTTCGTGACCACTCAACTTCTGTAGAAGGTGGGCTGCTTCATTACTCGTGATGTCTTTTTGCTCTTTATCGGAAGATATGCTGGTTAGAGCTTCAACGATTTCCGAATATCCGTCGACTATGGCTTTCGTAGCTTCAGCTTGACAAGACCAACGAGTATCACTAAGATCTTTCAAGACGTAAAACTGTCCGCTTTTTTTCTTCGACAATTTTCCGATCAGAATTCTGTATCGTTCTGTAGTTGCCGTGAAAAATGTATACAAACTCTGGACGAAATCAAAAAATTGAACAGCTGATGGGCAAGGGTTAGCAGCTGCCTTTGCAACTAAATTAAGGGAATGACCACAACATGGTGCAAACGCCGATAAATGGTGTTTCTTCAAAATAAGAGCCTGCATCCCTTTGTATTTGCCACTCATGTTTGCAGCGTTCTCCTACGATTGGCCGCGGCAGTTTATTATGTCTATTTGATGGTCACCTAAAAATTTGAGGAGAGCTTTTGCTGTGGCTTCGCCACTATGACCCCAGTTTGGTAAAAAAATAAGAATTTTTTCTTTTGGCGTTGATCCTCCCATATATCGAACAACTAAAGTAAGTTGATCGATGTGAGATTCGTCGGGATTTTCAGTTCTTCGCAAATCGTGGACGAAAGGTAATTGACATGATCACTCCCTTTGTTTGTATAATCTTTCAAATAGGTTGCCAGAATTGGTTCATACTCGGCTAACTGCTTAAATCAGCACAATGTACTTTAGTCAGAAAAATCAGATTTTCCAAAATACTTATTTGTCTTTAAACTAGTGAATGTTTCAGGCGATTATTAAAGAATGACAATAACAAACTATAATTTTTGATTTTAAGAATATAGAGAAAATTAAAAACAAGGAAACTACATTTAAACAAGTGATGTATGAACAAGTGAAAAAATGAAAGGTAGCAATAGGTAAGATATGTGTTGTTTCTGTAACAGTACTGTTATGTGCATACACGCTATTTGAAACACAAGGGCGATATTGTGTTTGTTTGTACCATAACAATTATTGAACAAAAGCTATATTTGTTTGTAGTACTCTCAATGTGGGGGGCCCTTTTTTGTGGAGGCCCCGGGGCAGTAGCCCCGTTTGCCCTCCCTTAAATCCGGCCAAGCCTGGGGGTCTATTACCGATCTGTGAAAATGTGAAATGATAAAAAATTTATCATTTTAGTTTAGCTTAATGCGATTCTCTAACTTGTTATGATAAATTACTGTAAATGTTTGTACTAAAAAGTACTAAATGATAAATTCTGTCAATTCTAAGTCCCTGTTTTTGTTTTTATTTTTCACAACTTTTCACAAAATAATATAGGTACATAGCTGTGAAAAGAAATTTATCAAATGAAAAGTTTTGAAGTTTGTTTTGATTTTTTTCACAGATCCAGCCAGAATCGAATTTGTAGTGAAAGTGTGATAGAACTTATAATTTCACAGTTTCACAGATCGGGAATTGACCCCCCGTTCCGTTTTCATAAATTTTATTTGAAGATACTTTGTTCCTCACATAGCGTTTTTGATTGCTCCACACCTAGAAATGATACATTTTGTAGGAAGCTCTTAACACAACATTAATTGCTTACCTTTTTCACTCAAATTCATTTTTATTGGAGACCAGGCACTGTTGAAGTGTTGAGTTGTAAAGTTAGCTGCTTCCAAAATGAATTTACCTTACTTTTGTTTTCTTTGGTAAAACCTCTTGCAATAGATGGGTTTTCTTGCATTTTAAGTAAGATCATATCACTCTGTTGGCTGTTTACTTTATTTGCTCCTGTAAAATTTATAAATTTATAATTTACTAGCCGTACCCTGCCACGCTTCGCAGTGCCTTCACTTTTTTACCCTGCTACCACACTATCCGCTTCCCACCTACCCTCCAGAGCTACCTGCTACCTGCTACCTGCTACCCGCTAAACCTCTACCCCACTACCCGCTACCTACTACTTCAACACACTAACCGCTACCTTTTTACCACGCTACCCGCTACTCACTCCCGTTATCCATCACCACGCTATGCGCTACCCGCTACCTACTTAGCCGCTACTCCACTACCCGCTTCCCACGCCCATTATATAGTCCAGACAAATTAAACATAAAAAAGCCCAAACCCAGAAATAATTCGCATAGAGCTGAAAATTGGTACAGAGCATTAGAACATCGATTAAAGTAAAATGTCAAAAGTCCCCAAAAATCCCATGTGCGCATTTAAAGTTATTAAAGGTCAAATATCGAAAATGTTGTTTTTCATACATATCTTTGAAACGGGGGAAGCTATCAAAAAAAAGTATATGAAAGGCTTATACGCCTTGTAATTCTCTAAAAAGAACATTATGACATTTTTTTTCCTACGAGCAAAGGTTTAGAAAATATTGCGATTTTAAAATGTGTCAAATGTCGAAAATAACGGTTTTTTGCGTATTACTCTTAAACGGTGAGTCCGATTGAAAAAATTTCTATGAAAGACATGTAGGTTATGTAGTTTCGTATATAAAAACATTTTTTTTTTAAGCTGTCATAAAAAAAAAAAACATAATTTGGTCAAAACTCAAAATTTCGAATTTTTTATAATTAGCTCCTAAGCCCTGTACAAAATTCGTATAGAGCTGAAAATTGGTACAGAGCATAAAGACATCTCTTTATATAAGAATTCAAAATTCCTCAAAAATCCCACTGGTGCAAAAAAATATTCAAGGTAAAATGTCGAATATGTTGTTTTTTCATATTTAACTCTGTAGATTTTGTTAATCCCTGCAAAAACGAAAGTAACAGTTTTCAAACTTTGATTCCTATCCAAAAGCTGTCTCTTGCCCACACTCTTTTCCACACCACCCATGAGGTAGAGTCCTTGGCCTTATCCTTTTTTTCGTTTGAGCGATCATTTATATGATGTGCACTCAAAATTTCAAAATTTTATAATTAGCTCCTAAGCCCTGTACAAAATTCGCATAGAGCTGAAAATTGGTACAGAGCATAAGGACATCTCTCTATACAAGATGTCAAAAATCCCCGAAAATCCCACTGGTGCAACAAAAAATATTCAAGGTTAAATGTCGAATATGTTGTTTTCTTATATTTACATATGAAAAAACAACATATTCGACATTTAACCTTGAATATTTTTTGTTGCACCAGTGGGATTTTCGGGGATTTTTGACATCTTGTATAGAGAGATGTCCTTATGCTCTGTACCAATTTTCAGCTCTATGCGAATTTTGTACAGGGCTTAGGAGCTAATTATAAAAAATTCGAAATTTTGAGTTTTGACCAAATTATGTTTTTTTTTATGACAGCTTAAAAAAAAAAATGTTTTTATATAGAAAACTACATAACCTACATGTCTTTCATAGAAATTTTTTTCAATCGGACTCACCGTTTAAGAGTAATACGCAAAAAACCGTTATTTTCGACATTTGACACATTTTAAAATCGCAATATTTTCTAAACCTTTGCTCGTAGGAAAAAAAGTGTCATAATGTTCTTTTTAGAGAATTACAAGGCGTATAAGCCTTTCATATACTTTTTTTTGATAGCTTCCCCCGTTTCAAAGATATGTATGAAAAGCAACATTTTCGACATTTGACCTTGAATAACTTTAAATGCGCACATGGGATTTTTGGGGACTTTTGACATTTTACTTTAATCGATGTTCTAATGCTCTGTACCAATTTTCAGCTCTATGCGAATTTTTTCTGGGTCGAATGTTTATTTTGTCTGGACTAATATCACAAAACAATAAATCTAAAAAAGAAAATATATCGACTGCAACAAATGTCAAGTGTACGTTTTTTTTGTCGATGGAAAACAATATTTGACGAATATATATTTTCTTCACTGACATAAAATAATACATTTTCAATTTACCTACATAAATAATTTCAGATTTGACAAACATAATTTTCAATATTTGAAATTGATCATATTTTTTTTTAATTTTTATGGGGTGGAAAAAGTATGTTTTTTTTTAAATTGGCAATAGGATCCCTAATTTTGTTGAAAATGGAACATAGCCTATGTCACTTGGGAATAGTGTAGCTTGCCAACGGTGAAAGAATTTTTTAAATCGGTCCAGTAGTTTCGGAGCCTTTTCATTTCAAACAAACAAACAAAAAATCAAACCTTTCCTCTTTATAATATTAGTATAGATATAGATAAATTTTAAAAGAAATATTTTTTTTTTTCAGAAAATAACTTACATTTTAATTTTGTACCTTTCCTCTTCGCCTCTAAAATAAATGTGAACATTCTAGTTCCCAAAACGTGCGACATCTCGCTTGGATTAACTGTTCATGATAAACGGAATTTTTCGAACATGAACATTTTCGGGTGGAATGGCGTTCAGGTGAAACTCCTATGGCCTGATTATGGGACTCGCGGCGGATCGTTTTCAATTCGATCTTTCGAATTCGACTCGCTTCGTATTTCCTTATTAACGAATTCGCGGCCGAGCGAAAATATTTCTTCCTGTTCCTGTGATTTCACACTTTTGATTTGACTATTTCTTCCAATATTCCGCTGATTTGAATAAACACTCTTTCGCCTGTGAATCCGCCAAAAAAAAAGCTGTCGGATTTCAACTCGCCAGTAAACATTATGACATTTCAAATTCGCCTTCGAGTTCGTTAATTGGTCGAATTCAAATCGAAGAAGGCGAAAGCGAAAGCAATAATTGAAAAAATGTCAAACTCGCTAGCAAAACGATCCGCCGCGAATCCCATAATAGGGCCTGATAAGGCTGATTAATTTCAAAATTTGAAGGCATAGGGAAAAGTTAATCCGACACAATCATGCATATCGCTTTAATCTGGAAGAAGTATTTCCTCGATAGAGCTTTCAGAAACGCAACTATCAGCAATTTTTGCACACTTTCAATGCTCCCGAGCATTAACAGCGAGTTCCATTACGAGAGCCTAGATCGATCGAGTATTGGTCCGTAATGTTTCTCACCATTCCCCTACAATATCAACAACAACAACCAGGATAAGCCAACAATGATGAATTGTGCTCAGAGTAAAACAAAACACAAACATTCTTAATTTTAATACTTTACTTTCTTCAGAACAATAAATTTCAACAAATATACAAGATGGGAAATAAATGTTGAAGTGATGCTGTTTTCATATAATAAAATGTCATACGGAACACAACGAATGTCAATAATATTTTAAAAAGTACAATTATTTAAAATCTTAAACTAGTTTTTGTTTTGTTTTCTTCTCTTTAAAAAAAATGCAGAACTATTTCCTTAAAATGCCCTTCCTCGCTGGTGCTGGTGTCTTACTACCTGAAACTTTCTTCGGTATTGCTGGTGTTTCTTCAATTTTCTGTTTTTTCACGAGGCGTGTTTTTGGCTCCCCCGTTAGTTCGTCAAACTCTAAACTTTCTTCATGGACTTCGTCATCCCTCTCGACTTTGATCTCGACTTCACCTGGTTTCGCAACTCCTCCTACTTCCATACGTTCTGATTCGGGCGCTGATTGCTCATCGATTTCTTCTTCCTTCTCTTCGACCATGCCTACGAGAGCACTTTTGTCCACAACTAAATGATAAAGTTTCATTTCTTCCTCGGAAATCGGCACGGGTGCCTTTGACAGGGGATCCTTTCCATTTAGCGACTTGGGGAAGGCAATCACATCGCGAATTGATCTTGTTTGGCAAATGATTGCCATCAGTCTATCGATACCCAGAGCAATGCCTCCATGGGGGGGACACCCACTTTCCAGGGCATTAAGCAAGTGGTTGAGGTGTTCGTGGGGGATTTTCAAAACTTCCTCTAACACAAATAATTGCAGGTCCTTCTTGTGGATGCGAATCGAACCACCACCAACTTCACTGCCATTGAGTACCAAGTCATAGGCCTGAGATTTGACGGCCAGTAAGTTTTCTTTCTTTTTCAGCTGTTCCAGAAAATCCTCGCGAGGAGCTGTGAATGGGTGATGGGCACTCTCGTATCCACCATCCTCAGATTGGAAGAACATTGGGAAATCAATGACCCATATGAATTTGTTAAGTTTTTTGCGACGCGGCAGGAGCTCATTGTCTTCCAACAAGTCGGCATAGTCCAAACGAAGGCGGCCCATTAAAGTTTGCTAAACAAAATGAGAGACAGAGTCAATTGATATTCAGTGTTAAACCCTTTTCGATACTTACTGTGTCTTCTTTATCACCAATGGCAAGGAAAACTAGATCCTCTGAGCCTATTTTGAACTTTTCGACCGCTTTCCTTGCTCCATCGGGACCCAAATATTTCGTAAGTCTTTCCAAAGCATCTTTAGAGCTCTAAAAAGTAAAATACAAATTCTTGGAATCCTGAAGTAATAGTAAAGCCAATTTGCTCACATTAAACTTCCTGAAATAGAAGGTTCCATCAAAATCATTGCCAATCTGTTCCAAATGCTTCCTAGTTGGAGCATCAAGCAAGGACATCGACTTATCCACATAAATAAGACACACACCTAGATTATCAAATTTGTTTTTCATCGTTTCATGGACTTCAGCAATGTCGGTGAGGTCGTTCAACTGGAAAGGAAAGCCACTTGGTTAGGAGAATTTCAAAATTTTAATCATTGTTCCTACCAAGAGATCAAATCGAGCATCGGGCTTATCGCAGCCATATTTCTCCATTGCTTCATCATACGATATCACTTGGAAAGGTGTTTCAATGCTCCCTCGTTCCTTTGGCCAGGAGAACTTTAGAATCTCCTCAACCATTGACATTATGTCTTTTTGTGTTGTAAACGACATTTCAATGTCCAACTGAGTGAATTCCGGCTGCCGATCGGGCCGTGTGCTTTCGTCGCGATAGCAACGTGCTATCTGGAAGTAACGATCTATCCCGCCGGCCATGAGCATCTGTTTGAATTGCTGGGGACTCTGTACCAACGAATAGAAATGGCCTGGCTTTCTTGTGGGCACGACGAATTCTTGAGCTCCTCCGGGAGTTCTCCGGAACAATGTGGGCGTCTCCACATCAACAAATCCCAAATAATTGATAAGGAACTCTCTCATCTTCATAAGGACCGTCGAACGAAGTCTCAAATTTTTTTGCATCTCAGCAAACCTACAAGAAAGGAATTTACTATTTGAACTTTGATCGTGAACCCCTAAGAACACACCTCAAATCAATGTAACGATAACTCATCCGTAGACCCTCATTCGCCTTCTGGTGATTGCGGACCTCAAACGGCAAATTCTTCTTAGATGGATTGATGACCTCGATATCAGTTGCCTCGATCTCAATTTCGCCCGTCTTCATCGCCGGATTCAACATATTCGAAGGTCGAGGAATAACTGTTCCATCAACGCGGATAATTGATTCTAGAGCAATTCCATCGGGATATTTTTCCGCCAAACTGCACTTGCTAGTGAGCAAGACTTGTGTCTGGCCATATCCGTCGCGGAGAACAAGAAACTTGCCCATTCGCTGGAATTCCAGCCAGCCGACAAGACTCACCTTTTCAGCAACATTGGCCCCAGTCAATTCACCGCAGTTATGAGTTCGTGTGGTGAATTTGCTGGTGTCGGCAATGCGCGTCGCGAGGAGTGATTCATTTAAGACTTCGGCATCTTCAGAGCCTCCAATTGGGATCTTTTTGATCTTCTCCTTGATTGGGCCATCGTAGGGTTCTTCAGGGTCCAGGATTTTAACCGATTCCACTCGAACTTCAACGTCTCCGGTTTCGAATTTCTATTCAAGAACTGAGATTACTAAAAAATTTAATTAAAGCGAGTTTACACTCACCATATTGACGTTTGTTTTCGGTCGAGCCAGGACGGTTCCTTTGACCAAGATCACGCAGTTTGGTGTCGCCGAGGTAAAAGTGTCAAGTAACTGAAAAATGTTTACATTTTATTGTTTGGGAGTTGGAACACTTTAATGTCATTGGGAACTCACTTCCTTCTCTTCAATGATGACCTGGGTCTGTCCGTAGCCATCTTTGAGATGTTGGAATTTCGTCTTGGTCGGATTTGATACCCAACCTACTAGGGTAACATGTTTCCCGACATGGCTCTTGCGCAAATCATTGCAAGTGAACTCTCGGTTCTCGAAATATTTCAACATATTCTCACTTTCTAGAAAATAACAAAGAAGCGAATCAATGTGGAATAAGGAACATAAAATCAGCCAGTCTACTTACTTGAAGCTATTTTATATTCGGTGCTTGTGATACAATTTCGGTTCTCGGACATTGTACTGTACGAACGCTTCTCGGCTTCACGACGACCTGGCACGCGAGAGAGATTCAGGATGTCTTCGACTTCAACTTCGATTTCGCCAGTGGGCATTGTTACATTCCGGGAGTTGTATGGCCGGGTTAAGACTGTTCCGACAATTGTAAGAATGCACTCGGAAGGCATGTTCGAGAATCGACGAGAGAGTCGAGGGTTCTGTAGAGAAAGCAAACAATATAAGAGTCATGCAAAGTTGTGATTAACTTGATGATTCATACCCTGTCCTCTGATATCACCAGTTGTGTTGCTCCATTCCGGTCTCTGAGTTCAGCGAAGCGTCCAATTCGTTTCTTGATAAACTTGCCAGTCATTTCGACATACTTGCCTTCGTGAACAGGACGAAGTTCGCCACAATTAACGACCAATGGCGGTGGAGGGGGAGGATTTGTGTTCAAGTTGTTTGAGAAGAATGGAAAGTTTGACATCGGATTGTTATCTATAAAACAAGCATACATTACACAAACTTCTGTAGAGCTAGTTAATTTAATTATTTATCAGACTTACACATGCTATTGTTTCCATTGTTGTTGTTGTTATTGCCATTGTTCACCCAAGGACTTCCCCGGCTAGTATTTTGGAAATTGTTATTCTGGTAATTGTTACTCCACATAGTTTTCTTTTTTTCGTTATTATTCTGAAAATTTTGATCAACAAGTTATTTCTGATCCGACGATCTTTCAAAGGATATTTCGGTTTTTCCGGGAAAATTGATTTATTTTCTTTTCATTTTCCGTTCTCACATACATACATACATACAAGGTTGGAGCAATTTCTCATTTTTTGCACTTACCGGATTTTCAATCGGAAATGGCGTCTTGTAGATTTGTTGAATTGATGATCTTACTTCAAAAATTGCACGTTTATTTAGATATCTAGAAATTAAATACATATTTTTATATACAAAACTGATCTATTGAACTTAACGGAACAATTTAAATTATGATAAAAATTTATGCTTAAAAAACTGATAAGATAATTCATGAATTTGTGCAATAACCTCACCGGCTTGTTGTTTTTCCTTTAGGGAAAAACTACAAATGTCAGAAGGCAAGCGAAAAGCAGAAAGTGATGAAAATTAGAAAACAAAGGAGAAAAAATTAATAAAATGAACGTATTCAGTTCATAACTGAGTCTTAAGCTGTGTTTACGCTAACGAGTATGAGTTTTTAAAATATATAGGGCTTATAGTGGATTAACATTGACTTATTGTATAAATTACATTGACTTATAAATTACGACGCTCATCGTTTAACCTGATTTAGCTTGACATTTACGACAATCTTGACATTAATTTTGAATTTTTCAATGAATATGACACAAAAATTGAATTTCGACTGTCAAAAAGAAAATAAATGAATTTAAAATGCATTTTATTCATTGCTTCAGCATGAAATCATTCAGCCTGGAATCATCGAGGTAATTAATACCTAATTAAAAAATAAACAAGTTAAATCAGGTAATTTCAAATCATTGAAAATGTATGGCAAATCATGAATTTAATTATTGTCGATTTCCATTGAACAACATGAAAAGGACGGCCCGTCGCTACTAAAAATCAGTATTTTTTGGTTTCAATGGAAAGGAAAAACATAGCAATATCTTTTTGTAAGTGTATTGGTGTCCCAGCTGTTAGCATAAACAAACAAGAGAAACAATTATTCATTCTTCGTCCTATAATTTTGTACAACATTTTCGAAATTCTTGATTGAATGCCTATCGTTCGTAGATAGCAATGCATTATTTGCTTCAACAATCGTCGAATTCATCCAATGATCCAATTGAAAATTTTCATCATATCTTCGTCCTCGGAGGAAGAATGCTTGTAATGATGCCCATGTTATATGTGCCTATTCTTGAAAACACAACGATAAACCTTTTTTATTTTCATTATTATTCTTTATTTTCATTATTATTATTTATAATATTATTTCTAGTAATTATAACACAACAAAAACGCACTCTATTCTATTTTCTTTTTCAACACATCATTATTCCATTTGCAAAAACTGTCAAGTTCTAAGTGTGTGTTAAAATCAGTGTGAAAATCTGTGTAGATTCGTCTCAAAAGACGAATTCAAAACGAATCAATTCGTCGGGAAAAAACATCAATACTTTTCCCATTGGAAAACGTTTAAGAAAAAAATATTGCCGGCCCGTCGACGGCACATCAATGTTTTGGTTCAATGGAAAACCACATATGTGATTTAGCTAAATCAAGTGAATTTATCTAAATCACGTTGGTGGGAACAGGCTTTTAGGCTGCACATACGGTAGTGCGAGAAAGCGATGCGATGCGAGAAGCGTTTGTATGCAAGAAAATCATTAACATTGACTCTTGTGAGAGGACGTACAGTGAAGCGATATCTTGAGCAAGTTTCTTGCACAGCAACTCGCTTCAAAACTCCTCCGACCAGTTTTTCAACAAGCGAGTTCGTGCGAGTTGAAGCGAGAATGTTTGTTTTGAATTTGATTGTGACGCTTGAAAAATAAATAAAATAATATATAGAGTGGCGCGACAGTTTGAAAAATAGAAAATTTATTTATTTCATTTCTTGTGTTGTGCTTTCTAATTTGTTTTGGTGATTATTGTAATTATGAAAGAGATAAATATACATTTTTGTTTTAATAGCCACAAAAACTCGCTTTTACTGTCTCGCATCTAAAAGGAACTGAGGGAACCTATTATTTTATGCGGTTTCTATGCAGCTGTGATGGGAAGCACTTTTCCGTGACAATAACCACTAATTCTCTTTGAAAGATGAAATAAAAGCACTGAACCACGGACGAATGAAAGAAGAATTTATTGAAAACTAAGATTCCTTCACTTTTTAATTAATATAAGTGACTATCGACTGTCACCCTAAAGCCACATGAGCAGGTTTTGGTTCTGGGCGTTCTGGCTAGCAAGTTGACATACAATCAAAAATTTTACTCACACATTCAAACTTTTAGTACTTGCTAGAGTACCTACTTGCCAGTCAACTGGTTTGCGAATTTTGCAGGCAGTAGAGAAGCAAGCAGAGAGGCAAGTAATTTGACAGGTTTTGTCAAATGTATCAAAATTAAAAAAAAAATCAGTTGGAATATTAATTGAAGCGAGAATTTAAACTACTTTTTTGTTGGCAACATCTTCAAAATTCAAAATTGAATGTAATAGCCTTTTCACATCAGACGCAAAACGCGGTTTTGCAAAACTTTTCAAAAACTTGAAGGAAATCAAGTGTTTTCCCATACAAATTTGTTGACAGCCCTGTTTTGCAAAACAACAAGTTTTTGTGAAAACCAGTCAAAACCAAAATAGTGAAAGCATTCAGCAGTCTATAATTCATTATATCGTATATATCGTATGTATCGATCGTATATATTTCTCCCTCCCTCCAATAGCAAGAGTAGATTGACAGTCTGCTTGTAAAATTGTTCACGACTAAACGTGTCAGTTGATATAGGGTTGCCATTTGAGAACATATAAAAATACAAATGAACAAATATTTTTTTCTTTTGAAAAATCGATGAGGAAAACTTTTTCATCCAGTGGTTTTCAATTTTTAATATCTTACACTAACGTGAATCAAACTTGCAATGAAAAACAAAGAGCGAATGTGTGTGAAAATAGTGTGAATCTTCTAAAAAGAGAACATATGGCATCTCTTACTTGACATCAAAGATTTTTAATGTCAAACAAAAACCTGAAATTTAGGTGTGAACAGATTTCGAGTTTTTGAAAATTGACAGCTGAAAACAGCGTTTTGCGTCTGGTGTGAAAAGGCTATAACAAGCTGGTTAAACTTGTAACAAATCATTCAAATGAACAAAAAATGTGAACTTGCAAGCAAGTTGACTAGCAAGTGGCTTGCCACCTACCACCTACGTCACACCAAGTACACCGATAGAGATTTGACAAATGATGCATGTAGGGCAAGCCAGAATTTGCCCGTGTGGCCGCAGGGTCAAACTGGTCTCAAGTACTTCAAGACGATTTGTTATGTTTGAGTTAAAATATGTTTTAGACGACTTTCGTTGGTCAGTACATTAACATTCACTTTATTTACCCAATAGTGAATTCTTTAACAGCTGTTGATAAACATCCCTCCAAATTTTTCAATGAAAAGGACCAACACCAAACAATGTATAAATCTTTTATTTAAATTCAAAACACCAAAATGGAAGAATTCTCAGAATTTGTTTACATCTTTAGCTACTAAATACTAACTATCAATATATTCTTCACTTGTTAAAGCATCCTTGAAATGCGTTACTACATAGTCATGGTAGTACATCATAATACAAAGTGGTTGTCCTAGAATTATCGATGCCCAAACTACGATATTGCCCATCCGGGGACCAAAAGACCTTTGCATGGATTTCGAGAAGGATGATAGAGGAATTTGTCCCATCATTCCCATAAATGCCCAGATTTTGTAGGTTTGAAGAGGAATACTTACCTGAAAGAATACAGGAATAATAGTAAAGAAAAAAGAACTGAATTTTGCTTACGAAACTTACCAGATATTCATGGAAAAAAGCACTGATGAAGAAAACAATAACTGATGCTTTCCTGGATGAGTAGCCCATTTGAACAACTGGAATATACAAGTGCCTTACACACCACCTACAAAAATGTCGAAAATGTTACGGTTACATTTTTTTTTAAACCGTAAAGAATATTTTCTGTGTTTTGAGGGTATTACCTATGAACTGGCATGTTCCATGTCCTCCAGAAAGTGTCAATATTATTTGCGTTCCACCAATCGCAATAGAAGTTTCTATCGGCAAAGTGTAAGAGTTCACCACATAGATTTAAAAACGAGTGGAAAGTTAAGTAAAAGAAGCACAGCCACACCAAATGGTTAGGAACCTAAAAAATATAATATAACATGTAACTTTGTTTGAGTAAATATATTCCTTTGTTTTTAAAGACCACTTACAGCAAGTTTAAGCAATCTTTCAGTTGCTAGCATTATATCCATATTTGAAAATGGAATCAGAGAATTTCGAACTGACGGAATGATCCATTGTTGGAAAAGTGCCATTAAGACGTTAACCCCGAAGATTACTTCCAAAAGTCGTTTCAAAAGGAAACGTTTTCGAATTCTAGAAAATAAAATTAACAAAAATATTCACAGTCATGAAAGTTTACTTTGCTAACCTCGTTGTTCTTGGAAAATTTAATTCGTAGCACAAGGTTGGAGCTCCAAGGAAATAAAAGAGATCCTTGTAGTTCAGATTATTTGGATATTGCACCAATTCAGGAACGTCTTTGTCAGTGTCTTTGGATTCGTCAGAATGTCCATTGTGGTTTTCTAGAAATTGTATTATTTATTGTTTAGTTTTTTGTCGATAGCGCTTAGAGAATAAATGCACTTACGCAATTCAGCAATTGAAATACTTGGGCGCCTTTTTCGTGGTTTTTGCTGTTCCCGGAAACTTTTCCTACACCACATATTTACTTGAACATAGCTCCAGGTTTTTAAAAACAAAATGGAATATAGAAAACAAACGGTCGTTGCTCCAACTGAAGTTTATAAAATTAATATCAAAGGGATATTTAAATAAGAAGTATTAACTCACTTATACTAAAAGTATGTCCTTTGACATGCAATATCACCATTGGGAGCAAGATGAGAACTAGAATATTGACTATTTGTGAGAACATTCCAGCCGTTTCTGGAATGATATCCTAGAAATTATTAAAGAAAAAGAAAATTTTATAAATATGAATTAAAAATATGAATCTTTTTTTCAAAATTAACTTTTAATGAACAAGAACAGAAAAAAAACAAATAAGTATACGTCCGAGTGCTCTGAAAATTACAAGCCATATCTACAAACTTTCTATAATGGCCCCGAACAAGTTATATACCTATACCATAATCATTCAATAATGAATATGAAAGCATTTGCAATATTATCTCTTTCTCTAGCACGTCCATTATTTAGAATACATAGGCGCAAAATTACAGTCCTCTAATGAAGAGAATTTAGTGTGACACTAGCTTAAAATGACGTTTGAGTCATGACTGAAACGTCATTTTAAGCTAGTATCACACTAAAATTGTTCATTAGTGGACTATAATTTTGCGCTATACTCTTTTTTCGCAAAACTTAGCTGCTAACCTGTTAACTGTAATGTGTGAAGATGTCCCCCTAAATATTACTTTATTTTTTATACCTTCCTTTGTCGCAAAAAAAAACAATCAACTAATAAAACATAAAATGCACGGAACACACTCATCCACTTCCTCATATACCATCCCTGTTTTCAATTTGACAGTTTCCTAACCATACCAAAACCGAACCTATCTTCACTCGAAATTCAAATTGCGAACGAACGGAACGATTTGCACAAGCAAGGCGGCAAGCTAGAACAGAAAATCATTCGCCATTCCTCTGCAATCGTAAAAAAAGCAAATTTTTAAACAAAGAAAAGTGCAGTGTCCTATTTTAAGTTAAATTTTTTGAACTTGATTTTAATACATATTAATTCACTTGACAAAATGGAGATTAACGAAGCTAATTTACAACAATTGGGTGGCTATTTGCAGCAAACATTGAGCCCCGATCCAGCTGTCAGAAGACCGGGTAAGCGATAAAAATGTTGCAAAAATTCTTGAAAACTTCCGCTAATCAGAATGTATATGATTTCATTTAGCGGAAAAAATGCTCGAATCGATCGAAGTCAATCAGAATTATGCTGTTTTGCTGTTGAATTTGATCGACAAACAGGAGGTTGATATAACCATTCGAGTTGCCGGAGCAATTGCATTTAAAAATTTCATCAAGAGGAATTGGGTTGCACATGAGGTGAGTCTCTCTTGCTTTAAAAAAAAATTTGAACAAAAGTCGAGAGCTCCACGCTGGAATATTAACCTCGAATACTAAGGTTTTACTCCAGCGTTCTTGAAACGCTCTCAAGGTCATGAAGGAATTGCATTGTCTGCCATGCAAGTTCATTCTTGTTTCATTTTAAATGAGTCACATGGTTGTCAAAGATTAACTAGCATTTTCTTTGTTTTCCAGGACACCGGCGGACCCGATAAAATCCACGAAACCGATCGCAATGCCATCAAATCTCTCATCGTTAATCTGATGTTGCGTTCGCCAACTGCTTTGCAAAAACAACTCAGTGATGCTGTGAGTATCATCGGTAAATACGATTTTCCCAAAAAATGGCCACTGCTTATCGACGAAATGGTCGAAAAGTTCGCTACCGGCGATTTCAATGTGATCAACGGCGTCCTCCAAACGGCTCACTCGCTCTTCAAGCGCTATCGCTATGAATTTAAGTCCCAAACGCTGTGGGAAGAAATCAAATTTGTACTCGATCGGGTGGCCAAACCACTTACCGATCTGCTCCTAGCCACAATGAATCTTACCAAAGTGCATGAGAACAACGTTGGGGCCCTGAAAGTGATCTACGGCAGTTTGGTGCTAGTTTGCAAAGTTTTCTACTCCCTGAATTCACAAGATCTGCCCGAATTCTTTGAGGACAACATGCAGACTTGGATGAATGCATTCCACGAGCTGTTGATAACCGATGTGGCGTGCTTGCATACGGGCGACGATGAGGAAGCCGGCGTTCTGGAGCATTTGAGGTCGCAGGTTTGTGAGAATCTGGGAATGTACGCACAGAAGTATGACGAGGAGTTTGGCACTTATATGCAGCAGTTTGTTACCGATGTCTGGGAATTGCTGGTCAAGACAGGAATTCAAACTAAATATGATGCGGTGAGTTCAATTTCTCTCTTTCTTCAAGCAGAGTCTCATTTATCTTTGTTTGCAGTTGGTTTCGAATGCCCTTCAATTCCTGTCGGTGGTCGCTGAGCGAAACCACTACCGAACTCTTTTCGAGGATCCCAAAATCCTGGCTAGCATCTGTGAGAAGGTGGTCATCCCCAATTTGGACTTCCGCACCTCTGACGAGGAACTCTTCGAGGACAATCCAGACGAGTACATCCGCCGTGATATTGAGGGCTCCGATATCGAGACTCGTCGGCGAGCTGCTTGTGATCTCGTCAAAACCCTTAGCCAGAACTTTGAGCTGAAGATTTTCGGCATCTTCGGACAGTATTTGGAAATTCTATTGGCAAAATACGCAGAGAATCCCTCCGCCAATTGGCGTGCTAAGGACACAGCGATTTATTTGGTTACATCGTTGGCTTCACGAGGAGGCACTCAGAAGCACGGCATCACACAGGCGTCTGAATTGGTGCCACTGCCCCAGTTCTGTCAACAGCATATTATTCCCGAGCTCGAAAGACAGAATAGTAAGTTTGTCCTCTCCAATTTGGATGCATTTCTTACTGTTTTTTCGTCTAGTTAATGAACTACCTGTCTTGAAATCGGATGCCTTGAAGTTTGTGATGATATTCCGGAGTCTATTGGGACCACAGACAATTGTCGCATGCATTCCGCACTTGATTCGTCATTTGCAGGCCGAAAGTGTCGTTGTACACAGCTATGCAGCTTGTGCAATAGAAAAGATTCTCATTATGAGAGATGAGAGCAATAGTCTTTTGTAAGTTTGATCTTGTGTCCCTCAAATCGTCGCTCAAAGTCTAATTTTACTTGCAGGGTTTCGTCAGCTGTGCTGGCGCCATACACAAATGATCTCCTAGGAGCATTGTTTGGAACCTTAGGCTTGCCGGGATCACAGGAAAACGAATATGTTATGAAGGGTTAGAATCGATGGCTTGAAATGAATCTGAATTTAATCTAACTAATGGTTTTTTAATTCCAGCAATAATGAGAAGTTTCAATACTCTGCAAGGGGCCACAATGCCTTTCATGGCTGTAGCACTCCCTCGACTGACAGAAATTCTCACGCAAGTCGCCAAGAATCCATCGAAGCCACATTTCAATCATTATCTGTTCGAAACGCTATCATTAGCTATAATGTGAGTATATCGCTTCAAAATTGAGTCTACAATGTCAGCTAATTTTGGTATCGTTCTTAGAATTGTTTGCAAAACCGAACCGGCAGCTGTAAGCTCTTTCGAGGAAGCTCTCTTCCCAGTGTTTCAAGGCATTCTACAGCAGGACATTCTCGAGTTCATGCCTTACGTCTTTCAAATGCTCTCGTTGCTTTTGGAAATCCGTGAAGGAATCGGTTCCATTCCAGAACCATATTGGGTTCTATTTCCCTGTCTTCTAGCTCCGGCGCTTTGGGACAGGCCTGGCAACGTGACTCCATTAATTAGACTCATTTGTGCATTTATTCGACAAGGATACAAGGAAATTATTGCTTTGGGCAAATTGGTAAGTCAAGTTTTGACTCAAACTTTGGGCTTTTTTCTTAAATTTTGTTGTCGAATTGCAGAATGCGGTTTTGGGAGTATTCCAGAAGATGATTGCATCCAAATCAAACGATCATGAGGGTTTCTATCTGATGCAAAATCTGCTGACTTACTTCCCAGTCTCCGAACTTCAGGATAAAATGCGTCAAATCTTTGCGCTTTTGTTCCAGCGTCTGTCGCTCTCGAAGACAACCAAATATGTTCGTGGTCTCATTGTCTTCTTCTGTTACTACACTTCAAAGCTTGGCGCACCATCCTTGGTTGAACTGATCGATCAAATTCAAACTTCCATGTTCGGTATGGTTGTGGATCGTGTCTTCATACCAGACATGGCGAAAGTCTCTTCAGAAATGGATCGTAAAATAGTTGCCGTTGGCATCTCGAAAATCCTCACTGATTGTCCAGCGATGCTGGCTCCGCCATACGTTCAGAACTGGTCGCGATTGCTGCAGGCTCTAGTGGAAATGTTCGAACTGCCTCCAGATCAGTCGACATACGATGGAGATCACTTTGTTGAAGTTGACGACGCACCTGGCTATCAGGCTGCTTTTTCACAATTGAATTTTGCACAGCCCAAGAGTCAAGACTTTTTGGCCGATGTTGCCGATGGCAAGAAGTTCCTTGCACAGTCGCTGGCCAAATTGGTGCAATCGCGACCGGCGGATATCCCTCAGTTGATTGCAACACTGGGTGATAACCATAAACAAGTTTTGCAGAAATATTGTGAGAGTGCTGGCGTTCGGATTGGCTGAGAATTGCAATTGATGGAGGAGGTGTTTCTTAATCACAGTTAAATTTAATTTTATAAACACAAAGAATTCAACTTCACGATCAATGTTAGAATGGTTAGAATATCTTTGACCTTGTTAATTTTTTTTTGTCCATAGTCAGACTATGTGCTTGTTTATTTTTGTATTCGATTAACATTAAACCAGTAAATTATATTTAAAGCGAAGCTTTTTGTGTGTTTTTGTTCTTATTAACCTTCTGCTAGACAATCGTGGACTTCAAACAGAACATCAAGTTGAGAGAATATGCTTGCTTTACGCCCTGAGAACAAGAAACCTCAAAGTGAAAGATATGTAAGCAAAACTTTGATTTTACCAGTCTTAATCTACGGCGCCGAGTGCTGGACGAAAAGTAAAAACGGGGAATTGATACTGGGCACTTTCGAAAGAAAAATTCTTCGACAGATTTTCGGTCCCATATGCGACGATGGCGAATGGAGAAGGAGGTTCAACCGAGAGCTGTACCAAAACGTGGATGTAGTCCAGAAGGCCAAGAAAAGACGACTACATTGGCTCGGCCACATCGAGCGAATGGATGACAACGCTCCAGCCACGAAAGTCTTCTCATCCCAGCCCCCAGGTTCGAGACGACAAGGAAGACCGAACCTACGGTACAAGGACCAAGTGACTGCGGATGCCAGAGAACTTGGTTTCGGCGACTGGAGAGTGCATGCGAGGGACCGTTCACGATGGAAGGCTGCAGTATCTCAGGCTGTGATCCTTCATGGATTGTGAGCCAGATAAGTAAGTAAGTAAGCCAAAGCGGTATACCTATGTACATAGCTTTTTTACTAGCAATATTATAACAACGGGTGTTTTTTTCGAGGTATAGAACTTTAAGTTGGCATTACTTTTCAAGACGGCGACCGATTTAACAGCTGTCAAGTCATTCATTCTCAGTTATCAGATATCAGTTTGGTTTGGCTTTTGGCAATTCATCATGAATAGACTCATGCCTGAACAACGCTTGCAAATTGTGTATTGAGTTTGCACCTTAAGGCAAAACAAAATACTTTTGTCATCACTTATATAACTACATTGTCATCACTTATAATTGCATTGTCATCACTTATTAAATTTCAAATCAAAGTAGCCTATGAGTTTTCAAATATTGTATGGGGAATTCCCTAATAATTATTATCCTTTTATGTTTTCATACAATTGTACTTTTTGTCCTCATTCCTTGTAAGAACGCCTCAGTGATCAGTTTGAATTATTAAAAAGATTATTTTAAAGTGAAAAAGTGTTTTGTGTTTTTAATTAAAAACTCCAATAGGTTATGTGCCCTGTGCTTTCTGTGTGTGTTTAATTAATTAATTATTGTTGCGCTAGTTTATACCACAAAAACAAATTAATATAAATTAAAAACAAACAAAAAACACCAAGATGTCCAATTCAAAAAATAAGAGGAATATAACTCCTTTCAATGGAGAAAATTATAGCATCTGGAAGTTTCGGTTAAAAGCATTACTTGCTGAAGAAAATTGTCTTCCAGCACTGGAAGAGAACCCTGGCGAAAATAAAAATTCTGGAGAATGGAGGCGAATGGAGCGCATCGCTAAAGGATGCATCATTGAACATCTGAACGACACAATGATCGGAATGATAACCGAAGAAAAGACAGCAAAGGACATAATTCAAAAGCTCGACGAAATTTATGAGCGTAAAAGTTTGGCCACCCAGTTATCGGTGCAGAAGAAGCTCCTAACATTTAAATTCAAGGGCGATATTTCATTATTTGAACATTTAATAAAGTTTGATGAGTTAATCACTGAGCTACAAGCAGCCGGAGCTCAAGTCGACGAGATGAATAAAGTGGCACAATTACTTTTATCGCTACCTTCATCCTATGATGGAATTGTGACGGCCATACAAACTTTAGCCGAAAAGGACTTGACACTGGCATTCGTAAAAACCAGGCTGCTTGATTACCAAATAAAACTTGATCAAACAGATACATCATCCAAAGTGCTTCAGATGGAATTGAATACACCAACAAATAATATGAGAAATGAACGGAAATATCACAATACTTTCAAAAGGAATAAATTTAATGCAAAGTCAAGTCGAACAAAATGTGATCATTGCGGACGCTCTAACCATATCAAGGCAAACTGTTTTTATTATAAGAAATCTATTTCGAACAATAAACACCGCAATTCAAACAAAAGGACCAACAATAAGGAATGGACCAGACCTGGAGCAGTTCAAACAATTATCCCAAGTGACAAGAAATTTGTTTTTATGATTGGCGAAACAAGATATATAAATAAGTGTACTGCGAATAATGAAATAAAATTTTTGCTGGATTCTGGAGCAACAGACCACTTTGCAAACAAGCGTGAATATTTTTCAACGTTGAATCAACTGGACCAACCCTTGGAAATCGGAGTAGCAAAGGAGAACACAACGCTGGACGTCAACGAAAAAGGAACCATCGACGTCATAACTAAGGATGGCATTAAAGGTGTACTACAAAACGTGTTTTACTCACCGGAGATTCCTTATAACATTTTGTCTGTTCGAAGAATTCAAGAAGCAGGGATGTCGGTACATTTTGAAAACAATAGTGAAGTTGTAATTAAAAAATGCAACGAAATATTGGTGAAGGGTGAGTCATGTAAGAATTTAATTATAATACAGTTTTATTATTTGAATCTGAAAACAAATTCAGAAATTAATACCTGTAAGCAAGATACCGAAAGTTATATGCTATGGCATAAAAGACTAGGTCATATAAGTAAAAACAAACTTATAGAAATACGAGAAAGAAAAATGGCTGCAGATAGTGAAGTCATAAAAAATCTCGTTCCTACTAATTTGATGTGCGAAGCATGTATATATGGAAAACAATCACGTTTACCATTTTCAAAACAAAAAGACAGATCCTATATTAACCGTCCATTATTAATAATTCATTCAGATATATGTGGACCAATTACCCCTGTAACAATCGATAACAAAAATTATTTTGTGACTTTTATCGATGAATTCACCCATTATACTGTAGTTTATCTATTGACTCATAAGTCAGAACTTTTTGAAGTTTTTAAAGACTACGTTACTAAAAGTGAAGTTCATTTTAGTCTTAAAGTAGAACAAGTTTACTGTGATAATGGACGTGAATATATTTCAAATGATATGAAATCATTTTTCAAGGAAAAGGGTATAACATATCATTTAACGGTCCCATATACTCCTCAGCAGAACTCGGTTGCTGAAAGAATGAATAGGACACTCACTGAAAAAGCTCGTGCTATATTAAATAATGCGAATTTACAAAAACATTTTTGGGGAGAAGCAATTTTAACTGCTACATATTTATTAAATATTTCCCCAACAAAAGCATTATGCACAAACAAAACCCCTTTTGAAATGTGGCATAACAGAAAACCAAATATAGGTAACTTGAAAATTTTTGGCTCTACTGTTTTTGTCCACGATAAAAATAGGAAAAGTAAATTTGACGAAAAATCTTTTAAAGGCATATTTGTGGGCTATGAGCCAAATGGTTATAAAATTTTGGATCCAAGAACACAAAAATTTATAAAAGCTCGTGATGTCATTTTTGACGAACTAAATTTTAAAATATCAAGGCCAGTTTTAGATTTTGATACAGTGGAATCAAGAAGCTCCACGGAATTATTTAAAATGCCTAACTTTACTATCACTGAAAGTGTTAGTGAACCTGTTGATGAACAAAAAGCAGGTAAATCCGATAAAACGGATAAATTCGGTGTCATAAAAACGGATGATGAACATGAAAATGTTCAATCGAAACACTTTAAAACTGCAGATGGGAACTGTAGAAAAAGTGAAAGAATCAAAAATCTGCCAAAAGTCTCTTATAAAGAAGACCAAGGAGATAATGAAAACTTTTTATTATATGCCGAATCTATAATTAATAAAGTTCCAAAAGACTTCCAAGAAATTAATGAAATGGAAGATAAAGATAAATGGTTAGAAGCCATAAAAGAGGAACTTAATTCACTAGAAGTGAATAATACATGGTCGATTGTACAACGACCAATTAACAAAAATATTGTAAAATGTAAATGGGTTTTTACTATTAAAAATGATTTAAGCGGAAACCCATCTAGGTATAAAGCTAGACTTGTCGCTAAGGGTTTTAGCCAAAAATACTTAGAGGATTATAGCGAAACATTCGCCCCAGTTGTTCGAATTACCACCTTTCGAATTATTCTAGCATTCGCTAACCAATTCAATTTACTTATCCATCAAATGGATGTCAAGTCAGCTTTTTTAAATGGATTCCTAAAGGAAGATATTTATATGACTATACCAGAAGGCATTACCAAAAAGAGTGATAATTTGGTATGTAAATTGAATAAAGCAATATATGGGTTGAAACAATCAGCTAGGTGCTGGTTTCAACGTTTCGATGAAATTTTAAAAAATTGTCATTTCAAAAACTCTCCTAACGATCACTGCCTATATTTTCTAGATAAAGGACATCCAAAACAAAACATTTATCTCATTCTTTATGTTGATGATCTTTTGATCGTAACAGGAGATTTAGACACTATGAAAAACTTCAAAATGTATTTAAAACAACAATTCGAAATGGTTGATATGAACGAAATAAAATTGTTTTTAGGAATAAGAGTTCTAAGAAAAGAAAATGTAATTGCTATGGATCAAAGTATTTATTTAAACAATGTTTTAAAAAGATTCAATATGGAGGATTGTAAGCCCATAAGTACTCCTCTTGCAGTCAAATTAGACACAAAAGCGTTGATGTCTGATGAAGAGTTTAACGCTCCTTGTCGAAACCTTATTGGCTGTTTGATGTATGCAATGTTGTGTACTCGTCCTGATCTTTGCACAGCAGTTAATTTTCTTAGCAGATTCCAAAACAAAAACAACAAAGAACTTTGGCAAAATCTAAAAAGAGTTTTGAGATACATAAAGGGTACGGTTAATTTTAAATTGACGTATACAAAAGTACCATATAAAGATTTGTTGGTCGGATTTGTAGATGCCGATTGGGGTGGTTGTGAAACCGATAGAAAAAGTACAACCGGTTATTTATTCAAATTATTTGGCGATAATTTAATTTGCTGGAATACAAAACGACAGAATTCAGTTGCAGCTTCATCTACTGAAGCTGAATATATGGCACTCTTTGAAGCTGTCCGAGAGGCTTTATGGTTGAAGTCGTTGTTAAAAAGCATTGATATTATTATCAATGAATCGGTCACAATTTTTGAAGATAATCAGAGTTGTATCTCCTTAGCAAACAATCCAGTATCTCACAAACGATCCAAACATGTCGATATCAAATATCATTTTAGTAGAGAACAGGTAGAAAATAAAACAATTATTCTTAAATATATTTCTACAGACAACCAACTCGCCGACGCCTTCACCAAGCAACTTCCATCACCAAAGTTTACCGAAATCAACTTTAACATCGGTCTAAGAGAATAATTTTTTTTGTTATTTTAATTAAATAAAATACTTCGATGTTATTTACATTTCATGTAGTATAATATTTATCAATTAAACTTTATAAAAGAATAATTTTTTGTTTATCGAAATATATAATTTCTTTTTATTATTTTTATCAATTATTATTTAACCTTAATAAAAGTATTTGTATTTTGAGGGCGGCTATTGAGTTTGCACCTTAAGGCAAAACAAAATACTTTTGTCATCACTTATATAACTACATTGTCATCACTTATAATTGCATTGTCATCACTTATTAAATTTCAAATCAAAGTAGCCTATGAGTTTTCAAATATTGTATGGGGAATTCCCTAATAATTATTATCCTTTTATGTTTTCATACAATTGTACTTTTTGTCCTCATTCCTTGTAAGAACGCCTCAGTGATCAGTTTGAATTATTAAAAAGATTATTTTAAAGTGAAAAAGTGTTTTGTGTTTTTAATTAAAAACTCCAATATTGTGCAATTTTATATCGAAAATAATAGTTCTGTGCGGAATACCTATAACCTATCGCGTACTACGTCCATTTTATCGTCGACCCGAATGAGTCCATCCGTCATCGAATACAGGAATTGGATCTGTGTCCATCCACATTATGGAAGATTTTGCGGAAGGATCTTGGTTTGCGTGCTCACAAAATCCAACTCGTGCAAGAATTGAAGCCAAACGATCATCAAGCAAGGCGTAGGTTCGTCGAATGGGCCCAAAACGAGATGGCCGTTGTTCCCGATTTTCATAAGCGAATTTATTTTAGCGATGAAGCGCACTTCTGGTTGAATGGCTACGTCAACAAACAAATTTGCCACATTTGGAGTGAAGCTTATTCTCAAGTGTATGTCGAAACACCGTTACATCCAGAAAAACTGACTGTATGGTGCGCTTTATGGGCTGGTGGAATCATTGGTCCGTACTTCTCCAAAAACGTTGATGGCCACACACAACGTTACAGTAAATGGTGATCGGTATAGAGCCATGATTACTAACTTTTTCATTCCTGAATTGAACAATCATGATGTCCAGGAGCTGTGGTTCTAACAAGACTGCGCAACATGTCACAAAGCCACAATCGATTTATTGAAAGACACATTTAGTGCCCGCTTATTTCACGTTTTGGACCTCTGAATCGGCCTCCAAGATCTTGTGATTCAGGGCATGATGAACGGCGGATGTTGTTCTAGAAGTGGACCGAAGGCATCGGAGATAGCCACTGTTATGGCGTTCGGGGAGTCCCCGGACAATACGGCATCGGGACTCCATGGAAGGGTGGGCAAGCGCCGCCGCAACAACATCAGAGCGGCAAGAGCAGAGGTAAAGTAATGTCCTTGTTTCGTTTTGTGTTGTCCTTTTCCTTTTTTGTCCTTTTCTGGCACGATTTATGTTTTTGTGTGCCGGTTCCTGTTCGTCTAGTACAAAGATCCCCCCCAATTCCCACGAGCTAAGCCGCGTGTCGCGAGCGTGCCATGGTACTAGGCGGATGGCTGGGGTTACTCCCCGATGACATTTATGTCATCAGGAACCGAGCCGGCAGTAAAATGACTATTTTCTGTGGGGTTATGTAAAGTCATTGGTGTATGCGTCTAAGCCACAAACGCTTGACCATTTGGAAGACAACATTCGCCGTGTTATTGCCGATATAAGGCCACAAGTGTTGGAAAAAGTAATTGAAAATTGGACGTCCAGATTGGACTACATCCGAGCTATGGCACAAGATTATCTTTCGAATAAATAAAAAATCATGTCAATCGAATATTCCATCGTTGTTTTATTGCAATTTAAAGTTCTATACCTCTAAGAAAACAGCCTTTACAAAATTGTTTGGGAATTCGATACCTTGAAAAACGATCACGAAATTCAAATGTGAAAGGAATTTATGTATATAAGAACCTAACATGTATCAAAATAAAACAAAAAGTCAAAAACAATAATTTTTGAAAAAAAAAGAAAAATTATAGTTACAGTTCAATGGAACACATATTTTTAGGACAAACAAAAAATACCTTTGCTTGTATTTTTAGACTTTGGGCCTTAGGAGCTATTGTTTCTAATCGAAAAATGTTTTAACAACCAACAAGTCTATTTTTATACAAATACAAAAAATGTGTGGTACGACAGCTCTTGAAGAGCCAAGGCCTACTCTCATCAACAATTCTCCGGGTGCGTGTGAAGAATTAAGGGGACCTACAATTAAATGCCGATTCCGAACGAGTAAGACTCGAACCCACGACGTTCTGCTTGGCAGCCAACGCACCTAACCACTAAGCCACGGACACTATGTGTGTACATAAAAAAAAAACCACACCTCTCAGTTTTTTTTTTTTCTAAATCATATGGAAAAAAACGATGCTATTTTTGTAACGTTTTTTTAAATATTGAAATATTAGAAAAAATAAAAGAAATTTTTGATTTTACGCGGAATAACTTGAAAAAAAAAACACACAAATTTGAAAAATAACATGGGCCGAATTAACGCATCCGTTATGGAATAAAACGTTACTGAATTTTGTGTGTTTGGCATTACCTCTCCCGTTATCGAGTTCTGTATTATTATTATTATTATAACATTCTTTATTAAAAGTATAAGATTTGTATAAAACAGAGCATAAGAAAAGAAAATAGAACAATGGCATAGGATGCCGTCTGTCGAGTTCTGTATTGAGCTTCTAGTACCTACACACATTTTCAATTCTCTCCTCAGTTATCGAACTGAATTTCATTCGACGTTGGGATGAACTTTCTAAGAAAAACTTTAATTTTTACTATCTGCGTTATTTTATTATTATGAAATGAATTGCCAATATCTATTGGGGTCAAGATTTTTAGCTCCAAACCTTCATCAATCTCGTCTCCTGTTAACAGTCAAACTATGTTTTTCCATAAAAATAAAATAAAATTCCTGTCTTCGCTATTTCACTTCAGTTTTGTTATTTTATTTGTCAAACCTCTCAAAATTCCTTCAAAATACTACTACTACTACAATTTTTAATCGACCTTACGAATGCCATAATCCCAATGGGGTTATTACTCGTTCGTTCGATCACTAATGAAACTCACTCACTCGTTCAAGGAAGCGGTAGTTCGGCTCCAGATTTCCGAACCCAAGTGGACATTGCATTGTGCAATGTCAGTAATCTCTTCATCCAACCTGCCAAAAACTTGATACATTCATAAACACCTTCTAGCTGACCCTGCGAACCTAACCTCGCCTCGCTTTAGATCAACTCCAGGAAATTAATGTAACACAGCTTTTGTCAAAATGCAATGCGATTTATTTGAATCCAATTGATCATTATGATGATACACTCTGGCATACGAGTACTTTCTTTTTTATTTATGGCCATAATGAATTAAGATGCCATAATGAAGCCACAAATACTTTAGAAGGATTTTCTTATAATATTTATGTATATGAGTTCTGTTCGTGTGACCGTGTACCTAACCTCAGTAGCGTATTATCCTAAAGGCAAACTAGGCATGTGCATAGGGGCGCGCGGGCGCTGTAATTCTTACAAGTAGCAAGTAATGCGAGTTCATACGTGGTTGTTAAAGTAACAAACTTGTGAACTCGAATTGCACTTTCATCTTTTGTTAAAATAAAAATCGGTCAACTCGGTTTGCCAACGCGGAAATCGACTTAGCTATCTTAATTTTGTAAGCGTTTTTGAATATGTATTGATTTTACTTATTGTAGTGGCAAATAACCTAATGGTCAAAGTTCATCGGCAGATGGCAAAGATTTCGACGGATTTAAAACCCAATTTTTCTGCTTTTTAAGTTCTTTCTAGGGCAATCCGATTTGAGAACCGAGTTGCCACTCGGCTTGCATAAGAACCAACTCGAGTTAACTTGGTTTTTAAAATTAACGTTTCGGCAGATCATTAATTAACCAAATTCGTAAGATCTTTCGGACAATACTAACAGATCTCATGTTAACTAAGTCTCTTTTTCCTTGGCCCCTATTTCAACGCCTTTTCTTTATGCGCGGTGTAGCTATTTCGGTCAAAATATAGTACGTGATATTTCTATATAGGGGCGCCAGTGAGATGCTTGCATATAATGCCCTCGACCGTTAATCCGCCATTGCCTAACCTACTCTATTTTTGAGCACTTTCACTGATTTAAAGTATTATTTTTAACTTACATGTTTTTTTTTTAAGCACACCAATGTAAAATGTTGAGTTAAGTTAATATCCCCAGTATCTAAGGTGAAAAAAAAAACAAAAACAAAACGGCTTCCAAGGCTAATTAAAACAATTAAAGTTTTACCGACAACTTTACAATCGACATTAACATAGTCTGCATTTTAAATGTCAAGTTTTTTTTGTAGGTCAAACTTCATTCGACATATTAACAGTCGAGGAAATTTTTATTTGTCCAGCCGACATTTTTTGTCGACCATTCGTACGCTTGCCAATAATACCCAATTGAGCTTCGTTTTATTTAGGAGTACCACAATTTTGAAGCGAGCTGCAATATTATATTATTTTAAAGCCAGGAGCATATTTCATTATATACATACATGTTATACAAAACTAAACAAAAAAAATCACAACTCTTGTTTTTTTTTTTTTTTTCTAAATGATAGGAAAAAACGATGCTATTTTTGTACCGTTTTTTAAATATTGAAATATTAAAAACAAATTTTCATTTCTGAAAACAAATCAATAAAAGAAATTTTTGATTTGACGCGGAATAGCTTGAAAAAAAACTCACAAATTTGAAAAATAACATAGGCCGAATTGACGCTTCCGTTATCGAATAATACGTTGGTCCAGCCGTTTAGGAGGAGATCAATGATAAAGAACGTTTGCTGGGTCAGTTTTTAGGATAAAAGGTGTTCTATAGCTGTCTCCTGGTTTTAAGTAGTGATGGGATCATTCGAATGATATGATCGATTATAATCGATTATGGCAATCATTCGAGATCATTCGATTATTGAAATCATTCGAATGATTTCTCAAACCCTGATACAACTACTACTCTTCAAAATTAAAATCTCAAATGAAAAAAAAAAATCGAATGACGATTATTAGTATTCGAATGACCATTATTATCATTCGAATGCAAATAATCGATTATTAGTATTCGAATGAAAAATCATTCGAATGAATCGATTATTAATAATCGAATGAAAATAGTACTCGAATGAAAATAGTACTCGAATGAAAATAGTAATAGAATGAAAATAGTACTCGAATGAAAAGAATCGATTATTAATATTCGCATAAAAACAAATCGAATATATTTTAAGTTTTAATTCGAATGACGATTTTATTTCTAGTTAAATTTGCAAAGCTTTGCAATGGAATTTTGTTTATGATTTTTGGTTACTTTTTTAAAGGCAAACAAAAATTTGTATTTGGAGATTCTTTGCTTTTTTTTATATATGTACATGATTGGTAGAAATTTTTGCGAATTAGTGTTTAAAAAATGAATACGGAACATTGTTTATAGCTAAGAAGAATAACAGGCTATTTTTAAAAATGTTTCTAAAATGAAATTGAACAATAAACCCAGGTCGGTACCTACCATCTGAGAGGGTATTTTCTAAGGCAGGTCTATTGAAAAATGACCGTCAATATTATTATACCTGTAAAATAGCTCATTGTGCACTGTAAACTTTAAATTTTTCACCATTTTCATTGGATTTCGTAATTCGAATGATCATTCGAATGATCATTCGATTATTCAAATCATTCGAATACTATTTTCTCGATTATTGAAATCATTCGATTATGCCCATCACTAGTTTTAAGCAACCTCCCCATCAATTGTGAGACAATTCGGTTCAGCCGTTTTTGGAAATGATTTATATGGCAAAACAACGTTTACCGGGTCAGCAAGTAAAATAAAAAGTATTATGCATACAATAAAAATAGTTGAAATTAATGAATGAATACAACCTTGTAGTTTCAATATAGATAACGACTGCAGCACCACCGGCCGGACTGATTTGTAAATCTAAACCATCCAGGGTATAGCAGATTTCAGTGACATACACACGTACAGTCGAATTTTATATAAAGAAGATACACAATTTAATACAGGGTGCTTGCTGATTTGTTTTTCGCGACAAGCGGGGTGGAGTTATCGGACGTGGGTGGGGAGCGTCTCATTTTTTATGGGATTTCCTAAACTGCAGTCAATCGACATCATGCATTGGACGAGAGAGCAACGCGTATTTGACTGCGAGGCTTACTTTTTTTTCCGACGGTCCTTCCATAATTTCCACTCAACGTGCTTTCCGTACTCGCTTTTACATCATATCATTGCCGGAGGTCGCGTTCCTGGTGAAATTCATCAGACGCCACTGCATTGTGAATGTGTCACCGTTTGTCGTGCTGTTTTGAGGGTAGGGATAATTGGTTCTTACTTTTTCGAAGAAAACGAACGCACTGTTACGGTCAATGCAGCTTGCTATGAGAGATTATTGAAGATTTTTTTTATCCCAAAACACGATGAACTGGACCTTGGTGACGGCCCACACAGCACGAGTATCAATTTTTTTATGGAGTTAACTTAAATCTATCGTTAACAATGATCGGCTTCGTACCCTAAATCATCTGAAGGACAACATTCGTGAAGCAATAGCGAACATACCCATCGATATGCTTGAAAGAGGTCAGCAGAGCTTCGAAAATCGGGTATCTCAGTGTATTGAAAACGGAAGCCATCACTTGTTCGATATCATCTTTAAAACCATGGAAAATTTAAATTGTATGTGACAACTCACAAGATTTAAAAAGTTTCGGAACTGTATGTCCACTACTTTTGGTTTTATAACCTTTAACATCAGCAAGTTTTCGAGCCGTACCCTGTAAACAATTTTAATAAAAACAAACCATGAAAGTCTTTTTGAATCTATTCCCCTAGCAGAATCACTCATAAGCTGGCAAAGAAAAGTAGTCAGTATTTTGTTACTAATGTGTGCCGCAGTAATTGCTCAACTAGTTCTTTGAATAAATCCTTAAGAGGATTTATCCAGATATTCGAATAAACATTGTAGGTATAAGAAAGGTTCACTCGGGCGTATACTGGTTATTTTTTCGGAAAAGAAAAAATAATATTAATATTTTCTAGCGTAACCGCGTTTTTTGACAAGAAATAGTTGAGCAATTATTGCGGCAACAAACTATACTGCTCGTTTCGTATCGCTAGCTTCATGTGTTCTTTAGATATCGCTATGACTCTGCTCAGGGGCGAACGCAGGTAGGGGTTTTGGGGGTTAAAACCCCCTCCGAAATATGAGAATATGTGCAGTTAACAAATATCCATTATTGTTCAAAAGAAAAAAAAATACAGAAATGGTAAAAATAAATTTCCAACTCAAATTCACAAACTATGTTAAACGAAAATTTTTAATGATTCTATTACGATTGGTGGGTCCCAAATAACGGGAGTTGCGACGAATCACGAATATATACAAAAATTCACTTATCTGCTTGCAAATACATTGCATCGGTCGTTTCGAATCTAACGGGGGTTGCGAACAAAACCTACGAAAAAAAAAACGTTCATCATAGCCACACCAAAACACACATACTTAAATGAAGCCCTAAACGACGAACATGCTCGTGCTCGCCTTAAATTCGTCATAATAGGTATGTAGATGGTTCGCTGTTGCCAAACATGTTCGATTTTCTCATTTTCGTAGGTTTCGTTGTTCATATGTAGGGAAATAGTCGCAATATCTTAACTTCCAGAACTCTGAAAATGGTTAGTTCCGAACAAAAAGCAAAACGCGAATTCCACAAGTTCCTCAAACGTATTAGTACAAATAACACCACAATTGGCCGATCAGAGAAGCGTACGGAGTCCCTCGAGGTAGGCTACAAGATCGTATCCACGGTAGAATTGCAGAGAAGCAAAAAAAATGGTACCGGAAACTGTCTTTAGTTTATCCGAAGAACACAAGCTTGTTAAGTGGCTCATATACCTTGCCAAGTGTGGCTTTCCTCAGAAGCCCACAGACCTCTTGGTGACAAACGTCCATCGTGAGGACAAACGTATGACTGCTACAAGGGAAAACGTATTACTAGGCCTTCTCAAAATGTCACATTACATTATGAACTGAGGGACTCAGAACAGCAGAGGACGAGCGATCGGGACGTATGAGTATTTAGAAGAGATTGACGCAGCCGGTATTTTAGTAGACCCTTAGATTCTTAATGGAGATGAAACTTCATTCAGCCTATCTCTAAAACTAGGAGTCGCCAAGAGGTTGGAAAAATCTGTATACTGTAGGTACAACATGGAAACGAATATGAGGCGATCACAATACTTTTTCTCTTCAGTGATGACACCTATGCTTGTGTTTCCCTATGTGCTCCCTCCTCAAGCTGTTGCAAAAAGTGAGCCGGATAAATGGTATTACCTCTTAGTTTTATTAAGGACTGGAAAATCGATCACAAAAAAGAAATTCACAAATTTCAAACAAAGTTACGAGGACGTACTTTTTTAAAGTGTTGGAAATGGTCTTGGATTATTTTGAATAAAATACATATTTGACTGAAATACAAGATTTTTTTTTATTAATTATTTGTTGTATGTTGTCTTTTATTTATTTAGAAATTAACAGTTTTTTAAAAAAAGGTTTGTTAATACATTTAATATTTAACAACGGCTTATAAATAACAAATAATAATTAATTGACTAAAGGGAGCTGACTACTGACAACTCCCGTGGCCGACTACTGAAATTTAAGGGGCCGACTATAAAAGAATCCGACTTCTATTTGAATTATAGTGAATAAATTTGTTTTAGGTAGCAAAAAGCAGTATTTTTTCCTAATTTGCAAATATCAACAAATCGGAAAAACTAAGTTTCACGTCCAACAATTAAATGACGGATTTTTAAAGACCACGCAAACACAAAAATTAAGTTAAAGAGCTGATTACCAGTGCCATCACCCTATAGGTACTATATATTTTTTAAAACCCCCTCCGAAATTTTTTTCTGCGTTCGCCCCTGACTCTGCTAGCGTAATATTACCCCATCAGATGCGCGATTTTTCCAAGAACTTGTTGAGCAACTGTCTCTTCAGAATAATTTTTTCACTCCGAAGATGCTTATCTCACTTATTATTTATAATTCCGAAGATATCCATCCTAACCTGACCAAATTTTTAATTTATTCTGAAAAATCATTCTTAAAAAAAAAAAAATCAAATGAATCGGTTCATTAACAAAGAAGTACTGCCCGAACAGACAAATGAAAATCTACATTTATGTATTTACAATTATTGAATTCAGAACCTCCTCTTTTTTGTGAAGATGGTTTAAAAATGGTCGAAATTGAATTGGCTTGGTCTACGCCTAATTAACATACCAACTTGCACCATCTAATCTAAGAGTCATATTTAGAAAACGTCTGCATTGCCTTTCCCTGAATGTTGAGACAAATTTTACACATACAAAAATGAAGGTGTTGTACTTAATTTAAAATGGAGAGATGGTCTCATCCTCCTTTATGGTGTTCACATTGAATATTATTGCATAGGGTTGGGTAAGGTAAGAGCACAGATAATAAATTTATTATCTGTGGTAAGAGGCTGTCTAGACCTCAATTATTGCATAGACCCGAAAATATTACTGCACATATTATTCAACACTTGTCATCACGACCGTGAGTGTCTGCCTACTTTATATTCAAAAAAATATCACAAAACTTACCGCAGCTAATCCTTTTTCAAGTAACAAACACATACTCATCGGTACAATCGAATCTAGAAAAAGAAATAAATATTTTGAACAGCCTCCAATATTTATAGAAACTCAAAGCAACTTACATGCCACTAGCATCAGCGACGGATGTCCTTCGCCTTCGTTCTTCCCACTAAGAACGTTGTACCATTGAACTGGATTAATTCTTATTCCATACCTTAAAGCAGTTAAACAAGACATTTGTAAACATAATTTGAAATCTTTTGGAAAAAGGGTTAACTTACTTTAGTAAATTTTCTAAACAAAGACGAAACCCTCCAATAGTAAGTAAAAGAAACCCCCAGTTGACTAGTCCGGTGAAGTTATCGAATCCAGAACTCCATGAAAAAAGGGAGTCTCTTGGCCTATGGCATCTGGAATATCATTTCGTCATTTATTTTTATTTATCAAGGAAATCGCGAGAAAAAAAGCAAAATTTACGGTTTATCAGGTTGAATTCTTCTTTGTTTTTCCTCTTTGTCAGTAATCTCTTCAGCGCGGGTTACACTTTGGGTTCGCCGGTAACGCAATTTGCTTTCTTCACTTTCAGAATGCGGCATTTTGTTAGACTCTTTCTTGTTCTATTGTTCACCGTCTGTATGAAATTATAAACACATTTGTTTGGGTTTCGATTTTTGTAGCAAACTTCTAAGGTTAAAGTAATATCTAATAAAAATTGAAAACATAGATTTTGTTATCTACTTTTGATTTTACTTATCTTATCCATTGTTTTAAAAAAGCATACGTTACAAAAGGTGTAGGAATTTCAGATATTAAATTTGGAGTACCTACAGTCAACTGTGGAGTGTGTAGTAAAATAATTTAATCAATAAAAAGGCGGCATTGAGGCGTTTTGACATGGATTGAGTTGAGTGTATAAGCTAAAAAAAATATATAGAAATACGGACACTAACGACCAATGAGATGAAAAGTTTATAAAAACATCACTGGTTCAACTATACAAAAAAAAAATCAAGCAAAGATTGTTTAATTATCTTGACATTGTTTTGCAAATATCTCGGCTACCAGGCCACCAAAAAACTTGAAACTCATTTTGATGAATAGACTCGACCAGACCTTTCTTTTGATGTATCATTCGATCGATTTTTTCTTTCCAAAATTGGGACAACCGACCGCCGCCGCCCACTTGATTCTACATATTTGATAGTAATCATTATCCTGAGCCTACCACTGGAAACCAAACCCAATTCCGATCCCTGGTTACCGAGATTAGAATATTTTCTTTTAGGGGATTACAATTAGCTGAGGACAAAAACCAAGAAAAACGTTTTTTTGATCATAACTCGGTAAGCTGATCTCGCAGATAGTTTTAGTTTTCAGTGAATAAAAGAGGGCGAACAGACCTTTGTTTTCGAGAGATCTGGTAATTTGATAGCGAAATTCTTAGAAGGCAGAAATCGAAAGAAATAATTTTTTGTTTATAACTTTATAACCGAGTGCTCAAAAAAATATTCGCTTTAAGTGGAGTCAATGAAGCCCAAAAACTGGCGTTTTCAGAAAGTCCTCAGATATAGCTCGGATTTGGAATTTTTTTTTCAAATTTTTTGTTTTTTATATTGTTAAAAATCAGGAATATTCTTTCGAGGGAAATAATTGCTTATATTATTTAAACAATTTGTATATTGTTTATAAAGGGTGATCCACGAGCGAGGTTTTTGGTAACTGGAGTGTGTTGATTGCAAGACAAGAAAAAAATCATACGAAAAGGGGGGTCTATTGCCTCCCGTTTAGCCGGTGGGGGCGATTTTATAACAAAAAAGCATATTTTTCAAAAAAAAAAAACAATTAAAAATCAACGGCTTTTTCCACAATGCCGTGTTATACCTCCTTGCAAAGTAAGTTAGTAAGTACTTCTTTCATTTTGCATTTACATAAAACTGTTTTCAGGAATAGTTTTTGAAAAATTGTAACCCCAAATTGTATGCGCGGCCTTTCCGGCTAACTAAATTTACGCCGACCAAGAGAATCTTATTCGTCTTAACTTTATCTTTTATTCCTCATTAAAAATTTTCGTGGGCTCGATGACGGGAATTTCTTGTATGGGGGCTCCCCACCTATGAAAACAGTTTTATTTAAATTAAATTCTGTTATAAAATCGCCCCTGCTGGCTAAACGGGGGGCAATAGAATTTTATTTTTCTGTCCAAAATATTGGCAAGGGGTTAGTTAGCGAATAATATTTTTCGAAAATCATCAAGAAATTTCGATCTTGCCGATCTGCGAGGAAATTACCCAAAAACAAATTAGCGTGCATATCAGAAATCAAAACATTCTCACACCTTTTCAATCCGGTTTCGTCCTAAGCATAGCTGTATAACGCGCTAATAAACGTTGTGGATGAAATGAGACAGGCCATTGAAAGTTATTAAGTAACTATTCCCGTGCTACTCTATTTTTCTAAAGCTTTCGACACCATATCTACACCGCAAACTTTTGATAATGTATAACTTTTCCCCTGCTCTGCTAATTTAATTCTTTCATACCTCAGTAATAGAAACAAGCTGTTTTTGTAGGCAAACAATGCTCGAGTTTTCTCCCAATTTCCAGAGGTGTTCCACAAGGCCTTTATTGGACCTTTATTGTTCTCACTTTATATTAACGAGCGTCCTAGACAAATAACTACTTCGTTTTTTTTCACATGTATGCTGACGATGTTCAATTATTCAAAAGCTGTTCCCTCGGACTTATTGAAGACTGCGTTAGTTCTTTTAACTTTGAACTGCAAAATATCTTCATGAGGTCTAAGACCAATGGATTATTCCTTAATCCGTCGAAGTCCACATGCATCGTGATAAGTACCAAACCACTTGACTTATCGTACATTCCTTACGTACCTAATACTTAATGACTTTGTAATTAAATATGTGCAAACTGTGAAAAACCTTTACATGACATTTGATAGAAGTCTTACTTAAGGAGGATTTACAATTTTTCTTTTGACAACTTTCTCCATTATAGAACTAATATACTACTTTTAAACGTGATCCACGCACATCAACCTAGCTACTGAATTGAACAAACACTTTCAAACAAATCCTGCCTTATGTTTTCAATAACTGTCTTAGAGTCGATTTTTCAATCGTCAGATTAACAAGCAGATAGCGTTTATTCAACAGGGAATCAATCTGACGAATAAAGCTCTTATTTATCGGATTTTTTTTATCGAAAAATCCGCTATAAATGTATTTGATATTAATTTAATAGTACCTAATTATGTTCATAAATATTTATATTTTTTTTGATTATCTCTTGTACTTTTTGTAAAATTGCTTTTTAAAATCTTTATTTTTGTAATGCTTCGTTAAAATTTTTATTCTTATGTTGATACACAATAATTTATTTTCAAATAAATGATTTAATTTAAATTTTAATATTAATTTTATAACAAAATTGTAAATTTTGAATTTTTTTTCATATCATTATAAAGCTTATTACTAAATTACAGGATATAATATCTTAATGTGAAAGTAAGCAATAAATAAATACAAATACAAATACAAATATAAATCGATTTCGCTTGATTCCACATAGTTGGGCTTGCTTAGGATAATGAGGATATAGTCCTCACCCGATTCCGAATCCTGGTTGCCGAGATATTTGCATGAGTAGGTATTATCAATATGGGACTAGCTTATCCCCGAGCCATTACCCACGATTACTGGGATAAAAAGTAGCTTTTGTCATTTTCTGAAGCCTCAACGACCATTGCTAATGTGAAAATATTGTCGATCCTTTGCTCTATGCAAAATTTAATCGATCCAGCACGAACCGTCCATTTTACCGGGCTATAAAGTAGCCTTTGTGCTGTTTTAGTTTTAATCTATGTGGGTGCTTAGTTTCTTCTATATCCGTTCAGCCGTTCTTGTGTTATTGAGCAACAAATATCCATCCATTAAAAGTTTCATATTTATAATATCACTAGCTGACCCGGCAGACTTCGTACTGCCTAATTAAATTGCAATAAAGTCCTGTCAAAATGATTTGTAATGTGACTTTTTTTTCTTCCTACATATTTTATAGTCGGGGCGAAAAATTCTCCTGAACAGTTTCCCAGCACGAACTTTCCATTTTACCATTTCAAAAGTAATGCATTTCATTTGAAAGAGTGTTTTTGAGATTTTTGTTTAATCAGATTTTTTTTGCACTAACATTTTTTTTTTACTTTTTCTTGCTTTCTAGTTCCTCATCACAAATTTTCCAGTCATTCATTTGAAAAATACTACACCTACAATTACATGCGATTTTCCCTTTGAAAACCAATGAGTTTTCCGAGTTCCTTTCGAAAACCGCCATTTTGAAATTTTCCAGTTGTCCATAAGCTCGTTTTATGTACCTATAGGAAAAAGAAGAGGGCTGTTTTTAGGGTTTTTCCGGCAATTATTCGAATTTTTCTCGCCTAAAAAACCATCTTTGAACTTCAACGAACATTTAAAAAAAAGAATTGGCCAAATTGGTGCAGGCGTTGTTGAGTAATGCAATTACTAACACATTTTGCGATTCATTTTTATATATAAGATTGTGAATAAAATAAAATCAAAATAATATTTTTTCGATATGAGTTTTCAAAGCTCAAAGTCTCATTGAAAAATACACATTCATTAAACATGATCGTCTGGCCACTTTTTGGTCTTAGAGTCCATTAGACCGAATATTTAAATATTTTTTTTTATTTTTGACTTACATTTCTCTTTTTTTTCTGATTAATGCCTTACTAACGCTGCATGTCATTGAACTTCAACTCAATAATGTGACCTATACCGGCTAAAATAATTTATAAAAACAAACAAATGTGTTCAACATTAAACTGTAAAAGTAAATACCACGAAAAGAGAATCACCTTGAAGTGATTTGCTAGTAAAGTTATTTTGTTATTAACAAAAAAAAAAATAATCAATTTTAATAACCTACTCGTTATAAATAAAAAAATTGCAAGCCAATCATAATCAACCTAGAACTAGAACCTAGGTTAAGTATACCTACAACCTACATACATCAACATCACATCAATTGATATGTTTTTATTTTTACTTGTTATGCAACAACGCAACACTTACACACACTATGCTTGCTCTTAAAATTTAAGATCAACGAACCTACTTATAAACGAACACCAGTTGATCATAATTGAAGACAAAAAACATACGGAATCCGAAAAAGAAAGTGAAAGTTCAAACACAACTTTTATAAAAAAAAATATCGTAAATATCTAAACAAACAATATTTTCAATCACACAACAATTCCATTAAACCAAAGGGTAGATTTATTGATATTTTTTTTTAGAAAATCTGAATTTTGTGATTATCACTAATTTTTTGATCAACTTGCCGGTATTCCGGTTCATGAAAAAAGATAAGTGTTTTTGTTGTCATGCATTTATGCTTCAATCCCGAGCATTTTGGGTTCGATTTCGGGTTCAAAATATAATATCACAATTTGATAAGAACGGATGACTGATTTTTTGTTGTTCTTTTTATACTATGCTTACTGCATTAATTGTTGCCTGCCTTAATACTATACGCTGGAAAAAGATAACGACACCTTTGTTCAGTCCAACCTTGACAATTTCAACACACAGTCTATGTTTGGATAATGCACTTTTTGTTTGTTTAAAAAAAAGTATTTTCTTACTCTTTTCTTAACAAAAAAAAAAAAACAAAACCTCACTCACTTTGTGAATTTTATTTGCGTCGAAGACACACGCGACACGCGTTTCAGTCTCTGGAAATTCGAATATAAAACTTCGACGAGTCGAACCGCTGATCGGGTTGACGTGAAAGAGCCAACTGCAGGCTCAAGAGAGACCACGACGAATATAGAATAGTCAATTGAGCAGATCTGGCCTGAAAACGAATGACGAAGACGATCGATGTGGGCTCTGGCGCTCTGGGTCTGGAGAGTTTCTGATTCCATTTCATTTATGGTTGCCATTTTAAATTATCAAAATATTATATTAAAAACCTTTCGAGTCAAAACACATAAAGATAAATTGAATACATTTAAAATGACAAGCTCTTATATACAACATATAAAAAACTGCTTGAGGTAGTTCAAAACAAAGAGATGGTTAAATTATTAACATATCTATTTTTATACTCTGCTTTTTGTTTATTTATAACAAGAAACATTATAAAGTATATATTAGTTATCATTTAATAAAATAAATAAATTTATCATTTAGGCTTCGTTTTGCAAAACTAAAAAGTTGAAAACCTGTACAATCGTCCATTCTGATATTAAATTTAAAAAAAATTATAAATTAAGTACTTAAAGCCGATTTTTCAATCATCCAGCAAAAATAAAAATAACAAACTGGCAAATAAACTTATCTGATTATTCATCGGTCGAATAAATAAGAGCGTTTTTCTTCAGATAAAGTCTATCTGACGATTGAAAAATCCAATATTTTGTTATTTGTCGAATAAACACTATCAGCTTGTTTATCTGACGATTGAAAAATCGGCTTAATTAAACAGAAATTTAACTATAAGAAATGTACTAGATAGTTAGAAAAAATCTAAAAGATTATTAGAGTTAAAATTCAGTTTATGCAACTTGGGAACCGTATTCATTTTCAATGTGCGATTGTCATTCTCTTTTATCTTGTGGACAAATAAAACAAACTAACTCAATTTTTGTTTGGTTTAAGAAAAAATTCAAAGAGAAAATAATCAAAGTTCAAATGCGACTCTTAAATTATGACATGATTAATCACTTTGTTTAATGTTTAATCTTAGAATGAGAGCGACTTTATTTAAACAATTTTAAAGCAGTGCTGTCGTGCAAAAGTTCAATTTTTTAAGATTGATCAAAAAGATTTTCTTGTTTCTCGTTTGCAAATGTACGTTAATCAATCACATGGGCTGGTCGATATTCTTTTCTTTTAACCACCACACTTAGGTGAATGGGCAAGGGCATCCATTGTGGTATATTGGAGTCTTTTTACTTCCTATAAATATAACTGTGAGTGATGACTCCCATGTTTGGATACCTACTTGTCATTCGGAGTTGTCAGTAGGAACAAAATAATTTCGGATCTTAGGTCAAAGGGGTATGCTCATCATGCTCATTTTCGGCCCGGAGTGTACTCTAATGAGTTTGGTATCAAATTAAAGGTTGTTGCCGGATATATCTGCAAAAAATATTTTGTCGACAGCTCACGGGAGATCCGAGATATTTGAGATTGAAGTTCGAAAAGTGCGAACATTAAAAATCAGCACTTTTTCGACATAAATCCTAATATCTAGCCGAACCAGTCTGAGAAGACATATAAATGTTTGTCCCATTTTTAGCAGAACAGACTATGGCCTGGTCCTCTAAATCAGTTAGTAAGAAATTATAATAAATTCTCAGTTCTGTTTACTACTACAAATGATAACATCAAATCTATAAATTTTAAATTCAACTTTTATGTCTTAAGTGGTTAAAATTGTTTAAAATATTAAAAAATTAGATATAATAAAATAATAAAATTGTAATGATAAAATTTCTAGATTTAAGAAAAAATTGTAATTGTAGTTGTTTTTGTAATTGTAATGCTAACGTTAGTATTTAACGTATTTAATAACTAATAATAATCTTTGGATTTTAAAAAGCTAGGAAAATCACAGTGGTATTAAATTAAAGGTGCGAAACATATCTTTTAAGTATAACAATAATTATATTTTTATGATTGATATATTTTGAGATATTTTTAATTGAAGCTCTGAAAAACAGTAGTTTTTAGGCAAACGTTTATGCGATAATATCTTTTAAAATTCAATTACGATATTGTAATGTGTATACACTTTATTTTATCTCATACGCTCTGTATCTCCTTCTATTGTAATGTCTAATGTGTATACGTTATTATCTCTAACACTCTGTACCTCTTTTCTGTATTTATTGTATACACTTTTCTTACTCTCTTTACTTACTCCGTATCTCTTTTTTTATATTTAATGTACATACTACTCTTACTCTCTTTACTATAACTCTAATATCATTTTATAGGTAATAAGTATGTAGCAATAAGTTTAATTGTAGTAGTAAACACTTATGTGTATGACAGTTAAAAATGAGGGGCAACATCTAGTGGTTAAAAAGAGAACTTCTGGAACATTCGGTTTAGTAGTTTCTAGAACCATTATCAGAAAGTATAAAATAACCGATTCGGAAGCGGAACAGATATAGTTGATTGTGAACTGCGATAAGTAAAGTACACTGTGTTTGAAAGTTATAATTGAAAGTGTTGAATAAATAAGTTTGTGAGTGATTTGCATAAAGTGAATTTGTGTTTTATTTAAAAAGTGAATAAGTTTTAATTGTCGACCAAGCCGAATATTACATTGGTGTCAGAAGTGGGATTAAAACTTATTGAGAATAAAACAGTGAACAGTGATTAAACTATTTTGTTTGAAATAGTGAAGTTAAAAATTAAAAAAAAAAAATGAGTAAAGTTTTGAAAGACTTAACTGTCTCTGAGCTAAAGGCCGAATTAAGCAAACGTGGCTTAAGTGGGGCAGGATGTAAAATCGAACTCGTAAAACGGCTACAGGAATATCTGGAAGAACAAAATGAAGACCCAGATACGTTTGCTTTCGAAGTGGAAGCAAAATCGAAAGAGGTAAATGCAACTGCTGACTTATCTACCATGATGACACTTCTTCTAGCCAAATTTGAAGAGAATCAAAAGAATGTTCGGGAGCAACTAGAGGCTCAAAGAAATGACCAAAAGCAAGAACAGCAGAATATTCTAGAGCGGTTTGACGAACAGAGAAAACTTTTAGAGGGCAGGTTTACGGACTTCGAAGAGAGAATCACTACTCTCGACGAGCGCGTCGAAAAACAAAATGCACGTTTCGAGAAAATGGACGAACAAATCGAAACCATCACAAATGAACTAGAAAAAGTGCGAAAGATGAAAGCTCGAGAACCTTCTGGTGAATGCTCAAGAAAGAGAGAAGTGAATCCTCCAAGCTTTGATGGTCAGATTCCGTGGTCAATCTACAAGAAACAGTTTGAAGCAGCAGCGTTAACAAACGGCTGGGACGATGACGAAAAATACATTGCTCTTACGCTTGCCTTGAGAGGAGCAGCTGCTGAACTGCTACAAACCATCCCAGCAGAGAAGAACGGTGACTTCAAAGTTCTGGTAAACGCAATCGAACAGCGGTTTGGGGATAGCCACATGACAGAAGTCTTCCGAGTACAACTAAACAACAGGGCACAGAAAAGAGGTGAAACTCTGCAGCAGCTTCAGGCAGATATCGAGCGATTAGTCCACCTGGCATACCCAACAGCTGGCAACGAGATAATAAATCAACTTGCTGTTGAAGCCTTTGTGAGAGCTGTGGGCGATATAAATCTCCAAAGGGCTATTCACACTGCCGGAAAGCAAACACTACCAGAAGCATTGGCTTTCGCTCTAACAATGGAAGCCGCAGAACAAGCATCCCAAAACGTGCATAGCGTGAGAGAATTGGAAATCCAAGAATGCTCTTGTCAGAAGGCTACTCTGGAAAGGAGTCAGCGAGACGGACCAGCACGATGCTGGAACTGCAACAAGACTGGGCATCTTCAACGACAGTGCAGATTACCGCGAAGACGAACCTCATGCCAACACTGTGGAAACAGAACTTACTCAACAAGTCAAAGTAACACCAACAACGTTGCTTCCGAAGTTGTTTTCCCACCCGGGAAACGAATAAGAACCAACTTCGAGGGGCAGAAGCTGGTTTCTGGTATCGATGGCCCCAGAAACGACATCCAGGTTTCTCAAACGAAACGTGACAACAAGAGCCTGACCGTACAAGCAAGTATAAACGGCAACAAATGTGTGGCTACCATCGACACCGGTGCCACGGCGTCCATTGTACGGCAGGACCTCGTTAAGAAGACATGGCTCCACAACACCAACAGCTATCGTCTAAGGACTGCAACTGGAGAAGCCGCAAAAGTCTATGGTGAGGCACGTCTTAAGATCCGGATGGCAGAGCTGGAATTCTCTCACCTGTTCCTGGTAGCAGATATATGCGACGAGTGCATTGTCGGCGTCGATTTCATGAAAGATCACGGAGTGATATTGGACATCGGGAACCAAGTCCTGAAATATCGAAACATCGAGATTCCGATGATCTATGGGATCCACTCGTATGAGACCTCGTTATCTGTGAAAACCGTCATCAAAGAAGATCTGACTTTGCCTGCTTCTTCAGAAGTATTCGTGTGGACGAAATTGAAAGGTAAGCCTGGCAGCCATCGATACCTCATGGTCGAACCAGCATCTGTAAAGTCCTCCCGAAACGTCACCATTGGGAAGACTCTTGTTAGACCTGTAAAGAACATGGTTCCCGTACGAATACTCAACATCAAGCCGTACGAAGTTAAGCTTAGAAAAGGTGAGATTGTCGGACAATGCGAATCTGTATCAGCGATAACAAGGATCAACGAAGAAGAGTCAAGGCAAACCTTAAAATCTGAGGAGCTGAACTCCATAAAGACCAACATTCTCAAGTCATCTTATCTTGGTCACCAACAACGAAAAACTGCAGAAGGTCTCCTCGAAGAATTTGCAGACATCTTTTCGTCATCGCAAGGGAAATATGGCAGAACACAACTGGTTCAACATCGAATCAACACCGGGGATGCAAAGCCGATCCGTCAACCTGCAAGACGCCTTCCACTAGCCAAACAAGGTGAGGTTGAAGAACTGATAACCACCATGAAAGAAGAGGGTCTGATCGAAAACTCTAAAAGCCCTTGGGCGTCTCCAGTGGTCCTGGTAAAGAAGAAAGACGGATCAACCCGCTTTTGCGTAGACTATCGAAGGTTGAATGATGTGACCAAGAAGGATAGCTACCCTCTGCCTAGGATCAGTGATACTCTGGACGCAATGGAAGGAGCACAATGGTTCTCAACGTTGGACTTGAAAAGTGGATACTGGCAAGTAGAAATCCATCCTGAAGACAAAGAGAAGACAGCGTTCTCGACAGGAAACGGATTGTGGCAGTTCAAAGTGATGACTTTTGGACTGTGCAATGCTCCAGCGACTTTTGAGCGCCTTTATGGAATGCGTCCTGCAAGGACTCACTTGGAAATCTTGCCTGGTCTATTTGGATGACGTCATCGTATACGGGAAAACATTTGACGAACATTGTACAAATCTGAGAGCCGTGTTTCAAAGACTTCGAGAAGCCCACCTCAAGCTCAATCCAGAAAAGTGTTCACTCTTCAAAACCGAAGTGAAATACCTGGGACATATCATCTCATCCCAAGGAGTTAAGACGGATCCTGATAAGGTTGACACCGTGAAGAATTGGCCAACACCACAGGACAAACATCAACTCCGAAGCTTTCTGGGTCTAGCCACCTACTATAGGCGCTTCGTCAAGAATTTTGCTGAGATCGCCAAGAGTCTACATCAGCTAACGGAAAAGGGAAAGCAGTTTAAATGGTCAGGTGAGTGCGAGCGCAGCTTTCAAGAGCTCAAGCAACGCTTGTGTAATGCACCAGTGCTGACCTACCCGACTCCAGGAAAACCGTTCATCATTGATGCTGATGCCAGCAATGTCGGGATTGGTGCTGTATTGTCACAGGTACATGATGGCGAAGAAAAGGTGGTTGCCTATTACAGCAAGGTACTCTCGAAGTCGGAAAGAAACTATTGTGTGACCAGAAGAGAACTTCTTGCACTGATTTTGGCAACAAAGCACTTCCATAAGTATCTCTATGGACAGAAGTTTCTTCTCCGAACCGACCATGGAGCACTAAACTGGCTTTTGAATTTCAAGAATCCAGAGGGTCAAGTGGCGAGATGGATTGAGAGACTGCAGACGTACGATTATGAAATTCAACATCGGAAGGGGAAGCTTCACTCAAATGCTGATGCACTGTCTCGGAGACCATGTAAGCAAGACTGTAAACATTGCAGACGCCAAGAAGAAAAAGAAGTGGTCACTGTCCTACGAACCAGAACCGATCCCATTTATGGCTGGAGCAACGACGAGTTGAGGAAGGCTCAACAAGAGGACCCAGATATTGAACCCATCCTCGCATGCAAGGAACACCAGGAAAAACCAGAATGGGCTGATATCTCCGACAGAAGTCCGGCTCTAAAGGCCTATTGGGCACAGTGGGACTCATTGCATGTCCAAGAGGGTGTCCTTCGACGTAAATGGGAATCAGCAGATGGAAAGTCCTATGTGATGCAGCTAGTCTTACCGAGTCTCGAAGATTGTGGACGTTCTGCGAGAGATGCATGATGGAGTTTCGGGAGGCCATCTAGGAGTAAACAAGACGCTAGAAAAGGTTCGACAACGATTCTATTGGCTACATGCAAGGGAAGATGTCGAGAAGTGGTGCCGAAAATGTGATACCTGTGCTGCCACCAAAGGCCCGAACAAAAAGAATCACAGCCAAATGCAGCAGTATAATGTCGGATCACCCTTTGAAAGGATTGCAATAGACGTGGCGGGTCCATTTCCGGAAACAAATAATGGAAATCGTTATATTCTGGTCGTCATGGATTACTTCAGCAAGTGGCCTGAAGCATACGCCATACCGAATCAAGAAGCCAAAACAGTCGCAGACCAAATTGTGTTCAACTGGGTGAGCAGATTCGGTGTTCCATTAGAACTGCATTCCGACCAGGGAAGGAATTTTGAATCAAACATATTCCAGGAAGTTTGTGGGCTTCTTCACATCAAGAAGACAAGAACAACACCACTCCACCCACAATCTGATGGCATGGTCAAACGGTTCAACCGAACCCTTAAGGAACAACTTTGCAAAGTTGTGGACGACAACCAGCGAGATTGGGACCGACACATTCCACTGTTTTTGATGGCGTATCGAAGTGCAAGACATAGCTCAACTGGCCATACACCGTCTGAGATTTTGATGGGAAGGAACATCAGATTGCCGAGTGAAATTAAATTTGGATGTCCCACGTCGGAACCGCAAGCCGAGGATGACTACTTGGATGACCTCAGAGAAAGACTCCTTCAGATCCACGACGATACTAGGTCAAAAATAAAGATGTTCAGTGACCGAATGAAGACACGCTACGATATACGAGCGACAACAACAGAGTTCCAAGCAGGAGATCGAGTGTGGCTTTACAATCCCCATCGACAAAAAGGGTTGTCACCGAAACTTCAACGGGACTGGGAAGGTCCATATACAGTGATTAGCAAAATCAACGACGTCGTGTACCGGATACAAAAAGGAGTCAGAGGTAAACTTAAAGTCGTACATCGCGACCGACTACATCGCTACAGTGGTGATGAAGATGATGGATTTGTTCGGGACGATCAATCCTAAGGAGGGGGCAATGTAATGTGTATACACTTTATTTTATCTCATACGCTCTGTATCTCCTTCTATTGTAATGTCTAATGTGTAAAAGTTATTATCTCTAACACTCTGTACCTCTTTTCTGTATTTATTGTATACACTTTTCTTACTCTCTTTACTTACTCCGTATCTCTTTTTTTATATTTAATGTACATACTACTCTTACTCCCTTTACTATAACTCTAATATCATTTTATAGGAAATAAGTATGTAGCAATAAGTTTAATTGTAGTAGTAAACACTTATGTGTATGACAGTTAAAAATGAGGGGCAACATCTAGTGGTTAAAAAGAGAACTTCTGGAACATTCGGTTTAGTAGTTTCTAGAACCATTATCAGAAAGTATAAAATAACCGATTCGGAAGCGGAACAGATATAGTTGATTGTGAACTGCGATAAGTAAAGTACACTGTGTTTGAAAGTTATAATTGAAAGTGTTGAATAAATAAGTTTGTGAGTGATTTGAATAAAGTGAATTTGTGTTTTATTTAAAAAGTGAATAAGTTTTAATTGTCGGACCAAGCCGAATATTACAATATTTATTTCTTTTAGAACAGTCAAGTAGCCTAGTTCACAACCTTTATTTTCTTACACAATTTATCGGGATTTCTTAAACAACTTCTTCATTTTGACAATAATAGATAAGAAATATGCTGTCAAAATGCGTACAAAATCTTATGACACTAAAATTAAATATAAAAGTAATTCGTATAGCAATGGTGGAAAAATTAAAACTATAAGTAAATAATTTTTTGAGAATGGTAGGAAAATTGAAAGAAAAGTAAATAATTCTAATGGTAATGGGCTTGGCAAAACATAGGTAATTCTAATCTGAATCATTAGTTATTAAAATGTTATTTAAGAAATGGGAAGGGAGTCTTTAATTACTTTCATACCTTGCCCAACTTAAAAATCATATTATAGTAATAACACGAGCGCAGCGTGTTATTGCAATTGCAGTAACATTGAACAACCGCTTCTCTGTCCTGTTGATCATCATCATAACACACGTGTTATGAGTAGAATTAATTTTTCCATACCTTTTGAACGATAAAAGCAAAATAAATTGTTGCTTTTATTCAAATCTATTATATAAAAATGAAATACTGTTCGTATGTAACCGCATAACTCACAAACGGCTGGACGGATTTGGATAATTTTTTTTTGTTCGTGTTAGTCTGTAGATGAAACTTAGGAAATTTTTTTTTAAATTATTTGCGGTGCATTGGTTTTCAAATGGAAACCTGGAAAATTTCAAAATGGGTTTTCGAATGGAAAACAGAAAGTTGTTGATGAAAAACTCGGAAAATCATTGGTTTTCTAAGGGAAAATTGTTATTGGAGTTGCTCTGAAGGGTGGTGAGACGAAGTCCGCGGGGTCAGCTAGTACTTAATAAAATTAATTTGATATTAAAAAATTAAAGCAAGCTTCCCCGACTTTTTACAAAATATCTTTCCTAAAAGATTCAAACCGATTCGAAATATGAACTAAATCTTTTTTTTTTTTTGACTATTTAAAATAATATAAAAATAAAATCCTGTTCGTGTATGATCGAATAACTCACAAACGGCTGGACGGATTTGCCTAATTTTTTGTTTATTTTGTTCGTGTTAGTCTGTAGATGGTTCTTAGGGAAAAAATTTTAAAATTGCATATTATTGCAGGCGCATTGGTTGTCAAATGGAAAACTGGAAAATTTCAAAATGAGTTTTCGAATGGAAAATAGAAAGCTCTTGATGAAAAACTCGGAAAACTCATTGGTTTTCAAAGGGAAAATTGTTATTGGAGTTCCTCTGAAGGGCGGCGAGACGAAGTTCGCGGGGTCAGTTAGTTTAAAATAAAAATAGGTATCCAGATCCAGAGCGCTTGCAAGTTCAAAAACTAATTTTGAAAGCCTATTAAGTGTGTATTATAACTAATAAGGATATGCAAATTCTTTAAGGCCCCTACAAATTACGATGCTGTGGGCGGTAATGAACTTAACCTATAATGTCAAACCAAACAAAAAAAAAACAATTTGTGAAATACGATTCAAATGGAAAAGAAAACGGATTTTCGGTAATGACAGAATAGTGTAATGTGTATACACTTTATTTATCTCATACGCTCTGTATCTCCTTCTATTGTAATGTCTAATACTAATGTGTATACTTTATTATCTCTTACTCTCTGTATCTCTTTCTATATTTAATGTACACACTTTTCTTACTCTCTTTACTTACTCTGTATCTCTTTCTATATTTAATGTACACACTTTTCATTACTCTATTTACTTACTCTGTATCTCTTGTATATTTAATGTACATACTCTCTTTACTTAATATCGTTTAATTGTAGTAGTAAACACTCGTGAGGGGCAATAATTAATTAAGATTAAGAGAAACTTTTTGTTTAGCATTAAGAACGTTAGCCCCTACAAAAATCCCAGTATTTTCTCTCGAACTTTCAGCTTCCCCAAGAACCAATAGGAACCAATAGTAGTTTCTAGAACCCATCATTTTTGATATAAATAGCCGTTTGGTGGCGAGGCAAGTTAGTTAATTGTGAACTGCGATAAAGAAAAGTACTCTGTGTTTGCAAAGTTATAATTGAAAGTGTTGAATAAATAAGTTTGTGAGTGATTTGAATAAAGTGAAGTTGTGTTTTATTTAAAAAGTGAATAAGTTTTAATTGTCGGACCAAGCCGAATATTACATTGGTGTCAGAAGTGGGATTAAAACTTATTGAGAATAATACAGTCAACAGTGATTAAACTATTTTATGTGAAATAGTGAAGTTAAAAATTAAAAAAAAAAATGAGTAAAGTTTTAAAAGACTTAACTGTCTCTGAGCTAAAGGCCGAATTAAGCAAACGTGGCTTAAGTGGGGCAGGATGTAAAATCGAACTCGTAAAACGGCTACAGGAATATCTGGAAGAACAAAATGAAGACCCAGATACGTTTGCTTTCGAAGTGGAAGCAAAATCGAAAGAGGTAAATGCAACTGCCGACTTATCTACTATGATGACACTTCTTCTAGCCAAATTTGAAGAGAATCAAAAGAATGTTCGGGAGCAACTAGAAACTCAAAACAAGAATGTTCTGGAGCAACTAGAAACTCAAAGAAACGAGCAAAAGAAGGAGCAAGATAATGTTCTCAAGCAATTGGAAACTCAAAGAAACGAGCAGAAGACCGAGCAAGAGAATGTCCTCAAACAACTAGAAGGAAATGTCCTCAAGCAACTAGAGGCTCAAAGAAATGATCAAAAGCAAGAACAGCAGAATATTCTAGAGCGGTTTGACGAACAGAGAAACCTTTTAGAGGGCAGGTTTACGGACTTCGAAGAGAGAATCACTACTCTCGATGAGCGCGTCGAAAAACAAAATGCACGTTTCGAGAAAATGGACGAACAAATCGAAACCATCACAAATGAACTAGAAAAAGTGCGAAAGATGAAAGCTCGAGAACCTTCTGGTGAGTGCTCAAGGAAGAGAGAAGTGAATCCTCCAAGCTTTGATGGTCAGATACCGTGGTCAATCTACAAGAAACAGTTTGAAGCAGCAGCGTTAACAAACGGCTGGGACGATGACGAAAAATACATTGCTCTTACGCTTGCCTTGAGAGGAGCAGCTGCTGAACTGCTACAAACCATCCCAGCAGAGAAGAACGGTGACTTCAAAGTTCTGGTAAACGCAATCGAACAGCGCTTTGGGGATAGCCACATGACAGAAGTCTTCCGAGTACAACTAAACAACAGGGCACAGAAAAGAGGTGAAACTCTGCAGCAGCTTCAGGCAGATATCGAGCGATTAGTTCACCTGGCATACCCAACAGCTGGCAACGAGATTATAAATCAACTTGCTGTTGAAGCCTTTGTGAGAGCTGTGGGCGATATAAATCTCCAAAGGGCTATTCGCACTGCCGGAAAGCAAACACTACCAGAAGCATTGGCTTTCGCTCTAACAATGGAAGCCGCAGAACAAGCTTCCCAAAACGTGCATCGCGTGAGAGAATTGGAAGTCCAAGAATGCTCTTGTCAGAAGGCTACTCTGGAAAGGAGTCAGCGAGATGGACGAGCACGATGCTGGAACTGCAACAAGACCGGGCATCTTCAACGACAGTGCAGATTACCGCGAAGAGGAACCGCATGCCAACACTGTGAACACAGAAATATGTCAACTGGTCAAAGTTACACCTACAACAATGTTGCTTCCCAAGTTGTTTCCCATCCCACCAACTTCGAGGGACAGAAGCTGGCTTCTAGTACCGATAGCTACAGAAACACCATCCAGGTTTCTCAAACGAAACGTGACAACAAGAGCCTGACCGTGGAAGCAAGTATAAACGGCAACAAATGTGTGGCTACCATCGACACCGGTGCCACGGCGTCCATTGTACGGCAGGACCTCGTTAGTAAGACATGGCTCCACAACACCAATAGCTATCGTCTAAGGACTGCAACTGGAGAAGCCGCAAAAGTCTATGGTGAGGCACGTCTTAAGATCCGGATGGCAGAGCTGGAATTCTCTCACCTGTTCCTGGTAGCAGATATATGCGACGAGTGCATTGTCGGCGTCGATTTCATGAAAGATCACGGATTGATATTGGACATCGGGAACCAAGTCCTGAAATATCGAAACATCGAGATTCCGATGATCTATGGGATTCACTCATATGAGACCTCGTTATCTGTGAAAACCGTCATCAAAGAAGATCTGACTTTGCCTGCTTCTTCAGAAGTATTCGTGTGGACGAAATTGAAGGGTAAGCCTGGAAGCCATCGATATCTCATGGTCGAACCAGCATCTGTAAAGTCCTCCCAAAACGTCACCATTGGGAAGACTCTTGTTAGACCTGTAAAGAACATGGTTCCCGTACGAATACTGAACATCAAGCCGTACGAAGTTAAGCTTAGAAAAGGTGAGATTGTCGGACAATGCGAATCTGTATCAGCTATAACAAGGATCAGCGAAGAAGAGACAAGGCAAACATTGAAGTCCAAAGAGCTGAACTCCATAAAGACGAACATTCTCAAGTCCTCTAATCTTGGCCACCAACAACGAAGAACTGCAGAAGGTCTCCTCGAAGAATTTGCAGACATCTTTTCGTCATCGCAAGGGAAATATGGCAGAACACAACTGGTTCAACATCGAATCAACACCGGGGATGCAAAGCCGATCCGTCAACCTGCAAGACGCCTTCCACTAGCCAAACAAGGTGAGGTTGAAGAACTGATAACCACCATGAAAGAAGAGGGTCTGATCGAAAACTCTAAAAGCCCTTGGGCGTCTCCAGTGGTCCTGGTAAAGAAGAAAGACGGATCAACCCGCTTTTGCGTAGACTATCGAAGGTTGAATGATGTGACCAAGAAGGATAGCTACCCTCTGCCTAGGATCAGTGATACTCTGGACGCTATGGAAGGAGCACAATGGTTCTCAACGTTGGACCTGAAAAGTGGATAATGGCAAGTAGAAATCCATCCTGAAGATAAAGAGAAGACAGCGTTCTCGACAGGAAACGGACTGTGGCAGTTCAAAGTGATGCCTTTTGGACTGTGCAATGCTCCAGCGACTTTTGAGCGCCTTATGGAATGTGTCCTGCAAGGACTCACATGGAAGTCTTGCCTGGTCTATTTGGATGACGTCATCGTATACGGGAAAACATTTGACGAACATTGCACAAATCTGAGAGCCGTGTTTCAAAGACTTCGAGAAGCCCACCTCAAGCTCAATCCAGAAAAGTGTTCACTCTTCAAAACCGAAGTGAAATACCTGGGACATATCATCTCATCCCAAGGAGTTAAGACGGATCCTGATAAGGTTGACACCGTGAAGAATTGGCCAACACCACAGGACAAACACCAACTCCGAAGCTTTCTGGGTCTAGCCACCTACTATAGGCGCTTTGTCAAAAACTTTGCTGAGATCGCCAAGAGTCTACATCAGCTAACGGAAAAGGGAAAGCAGTTTAAATGGTCAGGTGAGTGCGAGCGCAGCTTTCAAGAGCTCAAGCAACGCTTGTGTAATGCACCAGTGCTGACCTATCCGACTCCCGGAAAACCGTTCATCATTGACGCTGATGCCAGCAATGTCGGGATTGGTGCCGTACTATCACAAGTACATAATGGTGAAGAAAAGGTAATTGCCTATTACAGCAAGGTACTCTCAAAGTCAGAAAGAAACTATTGTGTGACCAGAAGAGAACTTCTTGCACTGATCTTGGCAACAAAGCACTTCCATAAGTATCTCTATGGACAGAAGTTTCTTCTCCGAACCGACCATGGAGCACTAAACTGGCTTTTGAATTTCAAGAATCCAGAGGGTCAAGTGGCGAGATGGATTGAGAGACTGCAGACGTACGATTATGAAATTCAACATCGGAAGGGGAAGCTTCACTCAAATGCTGATGCACTGTCTCGGAGACCATGTAAGCAAGACTGTAAGCATTGCAGACGCCAAGAAGAAAAAGAAGTGGTCACTGTCCTACGAACCAGAACCGATCCCATTTATGGCTGGAGCAACGACGAGATGAGGAAGGCTCAACAAGAGGACCCAGATATTGAACCCATCCTCGCATGCAAGGAACACCAGGAAAAACCAGAATGGGCTGATATCTCCGACAGAAGTCCGGCTCTGAAGGCCTATTGGGCACAGTGGGACTCGTTGCATGTCCAAGAAGGTGTCCTTCGACGTAAGTGGGAATCAGCAGATGGAAAGTCCTATGTAATGCAGCTAGTCTTACCGAGATCGAAGATTATGGACGTTCTGCGAGAGATGCATGATGGAGTTTCGGGAGGCCATCTAGGAGTAAACAAGACGCTAGAAAAGGTTCGACAACGATTCTATTGGCTACATGCAAGGGAGGATGTCGAGAAGTGGTGCCGAAAATGTGATACCTGCGCTGCCACCAAAGGCCCGAACAAAAAGAATCACAGCCAAATGCAGCAGTATAATGTCGGATCACCCTTTGAAAGGATTGCAATAGACGTGGCGGGTCCATTTCCGGAAACAAATAATGGAAATCGTTATATTCTGGTCGTCATGGATTACTTCAGCAAGTGGCCTGAAGCATACGCCATACCGAATCAAGAAGCCAAAACAGTCGCAGACCAAATTGTGTTCAACTGGGTGAGCAGATTCGGTGTTCCATTAGAACTGCATTCCGACCAGGGAAGGAATTTTGAATCAAACATATTCCAGGAAGTTTGTGGGCTTCTTCACATCAAGAAGACAAGAACAACACCACTCCACCCACAATCTGATGGCATGGTCAAACGGTTCAACCGAACCCTTAAGGAACAACTTTGCAAAGTTGTGGACGACAACCAGCGAGATTGGGACCGACACATTCCACTGTTTTTGATGGCGTATCGAAGTGCAAGACATAGCTCAACTGGCCATACACCGTCTGAGATTTTGATGGGAAGGAACATCAGATTGCCGAGTGAAATTAAATTTGGATGTCCCACGTCGGAACCGCAAGCCGAGGATGACTACTTGGATGACCTCAGAGAAAGACTCCTTCAGATCCACGACGATACTAGGTCAAAAATAAAGATGTTCAGTGACCGAATGAAGACACGCTACGATATACGAGCGACAACAACAGAGTTCCAAGCAGGAGATCGAGTGTGGCTTTACAATCCCCATCGACAAAAAGGGTTGTCACCGAAACTTCAACGGGACTGGGAAGGTCCATATACAGTGATTAGCAAAATCAACGACGTCGTGTACCGGATACAAAAAGGAGTCAGAGGTAAACTTAAAGTCGTACATCGCGACCGACTACATCGCTACAGTGGTGATGAAGATGATGGATTTGTTCGGGACGATCAATCCTAAGGAGGGGGCAATGTAATGTGTATACACTTTATTTATCTCATACGCTCTGTATCTCCTTCTATTGTAATGTCTAATACTAATGTGTATACTTTATTATCTCTTACTCTCTGTATCTCTTTCTATATTTAATGTACACACTTTTCTTACTCTCTTTACTTACTCTGTATCTCTTTCTATATTTAATGTACACACTTTTCATTTCTCTATTTACTTACTCTGTATCTCTTGTATATTTAATGTACATACTCTCTTTACTTAATATCGTTTAATTGTAGTAGTAAACACTCGTGAGGGGCAATAATTAATTAAGATTAAGAGAAACTTTTTGTTTAGCATTAAGAACGTTAGCCCCTACAAAAATCCCAGTATTTTCTCTCGAACTTTCAGCTTCCCCAAGAACCAATAGGAACCAATAGTAGTTTCTAGAACCCATCATTTTTGATATAAATAGCCGTTTGGTGGCGAGGCAAGTTAGTTAATTGTGAACTGCGATAAAGAAAAGTACTCTGTGTTTGCAAAGTTATAATTGAAAGTGTTGAATAAATAAGTTTGTGAGTGATTTGAATAAAGTGAAGTTGTGTTTTATTTAAAAAGTGAATAAGTTTTAATTGTCGGACCAAGCCGAATATTACAATAGCAATAGACCCTTAATATTTTCAAAAGTCTTATATTTCTTGGGTAAAAAAAATTGAAGCGACGTCATAATTTTTTCCGGAAAAAGTTTTGTTTCAATAAGGTCACACGTCATAGGTATCTCTTTCTAGTCAGAACCCCGAGAAATAAAATAAAATTGTGTAACTATTCAAATGACCTAAAAGGTATACATTTCTTGCACACAAAAATTGTTTTATCGGTGACAAAACAACGTTTGTCAGGTCGGCTAGTTATTTTATAAAATATATACAAATTATACTTACCGGCTTATACGTATGCTTGGAATTCTACAACGTAATAATTTAGAAAGTGTATATTGTTAAATGGTTAACCTGCTGGAAGATTGTAGGTTTATTGTTGTTTATTATATAAGAGCCATAATTTCGGATATACTCCCCGTAATAAGAGAGAGCTTGTTTCAATTTATAAATTGCACAACTGCACATAATATGGTCATTATAAATAAAAGCGGGTTAAAGAAACATTTATAATCGTTAATAAATTCGTCTCCTACATAAATTGTTTTCCATAACAAAATCTGCTAGAATATAATTCATGTATACCTAGATATAATAGCATGAGTGCTGCAAAGTGGTTAAACTATCCAGTAAATTAGGCTTATGTAACTCATAATGTCATATGGTTATCAAAATCAATTCAGTTTCTTCTAAATTTTCAGAAACTATTCAATGGAACTGCTCAGGATGTTTTAAGTACCTTTTCGAAAATGCATGTTTTCATAATAAATATATAAGAATTACTTAAAATGAGAAACTTCATAAATGTTTTCGTTTGAGGCATATTTTGAAAGATTTGTTGCTTATAATTATTATAATCAAAAATTATTATAGGGGAGTCATTGAAGCATTTTAGGTCCGAATTTTTTTACTGTGAACCGATTTGCATGAAATTTTGGAATTAGGCTCTTTTGAAGTTAAGGGTAAGATGAGCCTAATTCCAAAATTTCATGCAAATCGGTTCTCAGTAAAAAAATTCGGAGGTCAGGCCGTATTTTTCGCTTCAATGACTCCCCTATTAAGGGAATTCCGATAAATTGTATATGAAAATGAAGGTTGTGAACTAGGATACTTAACGGTGGTAAAAGGAAAAAAAGTCATTGAATTTTTTGGCTGTGGATTTACCAAAAAAACGCATGCGCAGTTGTTAAATTTTTGTATTTAGAAGTTGGTCACTGCTATCATTTTAAAGACGATTATTGAATTTTTCTAAATTCTATCCGCAGTATATGATTCTACTTCTATCTTCTACTTTTATCGGCAGTATCGTGTTGTATTTGTAATACGTGTAGTTATCGACAAAATATTTTTGCAGATATATCTGAAAAATGGTCTGCTTAACAACACAAAATGAGAATTTTTCCGTGAAACGTTAAAGCAAAGGGTCTTTAAAAAAATAAATAGAGTGGCGCGGCAGCTCTTGAAGAGCCTAGGCCTAAGTGGCTTACTCTCATCAACAATTCTGAGTGCGTGTGAAGAATTGAGGGGACCTACAGTTTCAACGCCGATTTCGAACGGCAGAGTTGAGAAGCACTTTTTCATGACAGATTGATACTCTTGGAAGATTTGTCAGTTCTTCGCAAGAGGCAGTGCCCGTGAAAGATGAAATAAAAACTTTATGGGCGCGAGTAGGACTCGAACCCACGACGCACGTTCTGTTTAGCAGCCAACGCACCTTACCACTTAAGCTACGGGCAAAGGGTCTTTACTTGCAATATTATCGAAAGAAAAACAAATGAAAAGGAGTTTTCGTTTATATTATCGCATTTATGGTCGGTGTATTCAAGTTGCTTGAGTTTGCGATACATATTTACAGTAGGAAAGTGTGCTGAGACAACCATAACCAACTCTAAAAACTCCAACTTCATTAAAAAATTGCCTGACACAAATTTGTGTTTTTCGTAGGGATTTGTTTAACAGATTGAAATTGGTTCACTTTCAATTTTTCAACTTGAAATTGATACAGAGATTTAAAAAACGTAATAGGAAGCCACAAATCGGAAACCAGAAATTAGAAATCGAAAAATGGCCATTCTGTCTGTCCTAGTATCTATATATGTATGTATAGTTTCTAATATAGTGGATATCGTAGACTTTAATACAATTTGAAAATATGTGGCTTAAGAAAATTGCGTTTGAGTTTTTTTGTTTGAAATATTGTTCTCTAAAGTTAATTTTTTGTTTGATTTTTTTTTTGAGAGGACGAACGTCTCCAATTGACTCCACTCAATATTAATATTGAAAACACTTCTAAGGGAGCCAATATAAGATTTACCAAGGAAGGAACTGGAAAATGGTTAAGCAATAGAGACAGAGACCTTCTGTCCAAGTTCACACTAGATAACTTCCTTAATATTCCGAGAGATGGAATGGTCACAAACTATAACTTTTCGAAAAATTATAAAATACAATTAAGTAGTAAAAAGGAATGGAGAGGTGAAAATATCCACTATTCATTCAAAGAAAACTCCATCAGATGTTACACAGACGAGATGGGTAGAGAACAGCTGAGGGTACTGGTGCAGGAATATATGGACCTGCGACCGGAATCTCTATCCCAATGGGTCAATCTCCCAGTATCTTTCAAGCAGAGGTCAACGCAATAAGAAAATGTGCAGAGCTTAATCTCGAAATGAATCACGTACGTACCAATAATATTTCCATTATGTCAGAGAGTCAAGAAGCCCTTAAAGCGTTAAAATCCTACACGTTTAACTCAAAACTCGTTATGGAGTGCATAGGCAGATTAAATGAACTAAGCAGGAGCAACAAAGTGGCTCTTCATTGAGTACCTGGACATGTAGGGGGTTCAGGGCCGGAACCCTACTAAGGAATAGGAAATGAAAACAGAAGGGGAAACCATAAGAAGAAACAACTAGGCTCGTATTGAGACAGGCAAAAAGATGCTTCTGGATGACTAGAATCAAAAACGATTTTCGACCTGCATCAGCCATAAACTCAGGATAATTACTGGCTTTCTCTTGGGCCATTGTAAATGAAAAAGGCACCTTAGCATTCTCAAACTAGTTGAAAGTCCAACATGCAGATTCTACAACGAAGCAGAAAAAACACCGGACCATGTTCTAGACAGTTGCGGTGGACTTATTCACCAAAGGTTAAAACACCTAGGTCATTATCTGTCTGTATTAGTACTCCAAATTCATAGAATCCTTAGGGATATCAGGTTAGAAGAGGAGCTCTGGTTTAAGGTGCTAAATCATCAGCTAACTATGGGGACACGGACACAATCTTTAAGTCGCAGTTTACTTTAGCTCCTATTCAAAAAGTAAAAAAGAAAGAAGTTTATTTTTTAAAGTCATAATAAGTCATCAGAGATGTTCTGTATTACTTGGAAACCTAAATATAAACTCTCAAGTAAAATTGAATTAGTTTCCATTCCATCCTATTTACGCCTTTATATAAATAAATATTTAATTTTTCCCTTTTATTTCATTGCTTAATATCCGTCCCATACCAAAACTTATTCCGCATTCTTATCCTTTATTAAAAAATCATAACATAAAAAAAAAACTGAATAAACGTATTCATTTATTGATGACATAAAACTTAAAATTAAAAATAAATAATTTAACCAATAAATATTAAAACTTAAATATTAATTATGTTTTTATTTACATAATCAAAATGTCCCACTAAAGAAATTCTATATTTTGAAATACACATATCTTGTTAACTGAATTATTTCTTTATATTTCATTCTACGACATTTTGGGTGGAAATAAGACAATTTGAAGCACCCGTCTGTTGATAGTACAAGCTTATGACTTAAAAGCAAAATAAATATTATTAAGAGTAATGAAAACAGATTTGGTGTAGAGCATATAAAGTAAAAGAAGTCTTTTATGTTAAGTTAAAAAAAAAAATTCGTTTGCAATTATGTCGCCATCTACTTTGTCCCTGTTGCTTGTTCATTCGTTTCCGCCTTTACATCCTTTGCTGATGATCTTAACCAAATTTTAGATAAAATATCATCACTATCGTCATCATCATCCAATTCCGCCCCATTCAGTTCCTTCAGTCTGCTTTCAGGCAGTTGATCATAGTCAAAAATCTGCCGAGAGCTTCGTGGTGAGCCCAGTTCGATAGCCGATGGGGGGTAGGAAGTCGTGGTGGTTACAAATATTGTTGGCTCAGTATCAAGAGCGGGTCCTGAAAACAGGGTTCCCATTTCATCGCCAGTCGGTTCATCGATGAAAAAGTTCCCAAACGATGAATCCAACAGACTGAGTAGTCCTTGCATTGGTGCCTTTTGTTGACCAAGAGCTGGAGCTGGGGCTTGTGGTTTAACCCTTGGATGCGTTTCGTCTTTCGACTCCTGCATTGAAGGCGGCCTTACAGTAGTAGGAGTTGTTGTTGTGGTTGTTGTTGTCGTTGTGCTCTTTTTTGTGTGAAGGTGTTTCACCTGATGAGTGAAACGTAAATCATCTGAAGCGGTGACATGTCGCACAACAGACTCTTGTCGTGGTGTAATGGGAACAATTTTGGGTTCATGAGTCGATGTGTCGTTGTCGGTTTGGCCATAGGTCTTAACCTTGGAATGACCTTCAATTATTTGATACATCGACACTTCAAAATGTCCATTCATAGGTTGCCTTGAAGGTGCAGGTTCTTCGGTTGTGATGTCAATTATTGGCGCAACAGTGGGATAGAAGGTGTCATATGCAGTTTGAGCAATGTAGGAAGGGTAAATTGGTTTTTGGGTTGTGGATGTTGTAGTTTGGGGCACGAATGCCATTGTTGTTGGTGGATTATAAACTGGTGTTGATGCTGTTGTTATGAAGACTGTCGGTGGATGTGTTTCAAATACACTCTTCATTGAAGTTGTCTGCATCGGTTTGGGCTGATGAGGACTTGGCTTCGGTTTGATGAGTTCCTTTTGAAGAAGCTCATGAACCCAAGGTTTCCGAGGCGAATGCATTCCAATGAAGTCGTTGGGCCCAATGCGGATATTAGCGTACTTTGAATCAGGTCGTGTGTAACTTACGTAGTTATTGGATTCTGAGTATTTTGAGTCATAGGGTGACTTTGTGCGATAGTTTGCCGAACCCGAACCCGATGACGAAGAGTAACTCTTAGTGGCCGGATGATGTGTTTGGTAGTGATGAATTTCAGTCGTGGTGGTTTTCATTCGTTGTGGTTGAAGCGTTTGCATTGGTGGCGGCATGAGTCGGGTCGGGAGATGTCCTCCGCCGCCGCCGCCGTAGTAGCTTCTTCGAATTGGAGTGTACTTTTGTTCTTTTTTCATGTTTTCACGTTTCGATGAAACGCCGAGAAGCAGGATATCGGATTTGTTTTTCTTGCCAGAATCGTCTTTGGTTTTGTTGTTTTCGGCCCAATAACGAACTCTTTCCAATGCTGGCGGACTGTAATCGAATGTTGGATCATTTTGTAGGGGATCGCCTTGGCCTAGAGGTCGCCATCCGTTCCGATCGAGCTTTGGATTAATGAGTCTTCCTTCAAAGCCTTAAAGTAAAAATGTTGTTATTTTACTGTTTTAAATAATTTTAGATGCAAAATATACCTTCAGGGGAAAATTTTTCGACTTCTTCCCCGCAAACTCTACTGAGCACTATAGTTGAAAACCACAGCCACAGCAGCAGCATTTTGAACTGACTAGGAATCATCTCGAAAAATAGGTCTAAAAATATAGAAAAAATATGGTGTCATAACAAACGTTTACCAATGTTCATGAACGACACCTATTGACAGCCGAAAACGTTATTTGACTTAATCTGTGAAGTTCTATTTGGCTTTACGTTTAACAAAAAGGTGATTGCTTGCTTCAAAACATGTCCAATTGAGCTTGAAACTTCAATGGAAGAATGTTTTTTTTATTACATTCAAAGCCTAATAATTGATGTGTGGTGTGTGGAACTGAACAAGTTTAATGGTTTCGATACGAATTTTTTGTTTTTGATGGACATTGACATTCAATTAGCATAAGTGAAATTAATTTATTGCTATTCGTTTAGCTTGGTGGGTAAGAAAATTTGTTGTAAGACATATTTAGACATAATTAGGATTATCACTTTCATCAGCCGCCCTCATGGTTTTTATTTAATATTTTTTGGAATGCAAAATCTGTGATTTCTTTTTCTTAAGAAATATTGTTGATATGATATGTATGTATGTGCGTATGTGCATGATTGTTTTAGATGACTTCTTTAATAAATAAAATTAGTTCATATAGGAAACTGAAGACTTTTAACAAAGTGAATTTCCATTATAATAATTCTTATGAAGTTTTGAGAAATAGAGAGTACCTACCTAGGTCAAGTGGCCTAAGTCTTAGGGCTATTGGAAGACGAATTTCACGATCGGATCGTTTCGTTCGAAATTTTTTAAAAGATCCAGAATCTTATGGGACAAAAATAAGACGTCGCGACAAGAGGCGTTTAATCAATGCTGCATCCAATTCGGTGCATTCTTTGCAGGAATTTCGTGACGAATTCGGTTTAGGAGTTTCGGTATCACCCGTTTCTCGTGCTTTAAAAAGCAGTGGAGTGATTGTTCGGAGCAAAATGGTGCCAGCTCCAAATTTATTTATTTATTTATTTATATGTATATGTATTTCATCTACGAGCTTTAGGCTCCACAGATAAAATCCAATAAAATACTTATATATAGTTACAATTTAACATTTGAGAAAGAGAAGTTAAGATTATATTCTTAAAAATAAATAACACAAATCATTTTTGAATTTAGTTCTAGATGATGCAATATCAATATGACCATCTATTTCATTGAATTCTCTAACAGACCTTGAAATTGGTTCATACAGTAATTTTTCCTATGTTTAGGTTGAAAAAGAAGGTGTCTTTCTCTCAATCTCGTTGGTGCATATATATACAAATTAGAGATAATAAACTGGGACACTTTATATGATAACATAAAATATCTCGCACAAATACTATATCGTGAATCACTGGTCAACAAAATTTAATTTTCGGATTGCCCCAAGGATGAAACACATCATTTCTAATAAATTTTATGATGCTGAAACCAAATCCGGACACAGAATTGTTCTAGCACGTCAGAATTTTGAGATATTCTTATTTCAAAATTCTCAAAGCACGGTTTTTGGCGATGTTTGAAGTAATTTTTTGAGGACAGAAATTTTTTATAGACATTTGTAACTACAGCATTCTTTAGAACTACGCTTTATTTTTCAAACCCATATTAGTTTGTTTCGCTACGAGTCTTTTTTCTCAAGAAATTAAATTTTAGCTACGGTACTTTGATATTACCTATGTTATATTTTTGCAATTTTGTACTAGCCAACAGCGTTATGAAAATAAAATGGTTTATCTTGAGAAAAAAAATTGTAACGAAACAAATTAAAATGGGTTTAAAAGATAAAGACTAGTTCTAAAGAATGGTGTAGTTACAAATGTCTATAAAAATTTTCTGTCCTCAAAAAATTACTTCAAACATCGCCAAAAACTGTGTTTTGAGAATTTTGAAATAAGCATATCTCAAAATTCTGACGTGCTAGAACAATTATGTGTCCGGATTTAGTTTCAGCATCATAAAATTTACTAGAAATGATGTGTCTTATCTTTGGGGCAAAAATGTTGTTGACCAGTGATTCGCCAAGATTTAAGAGATTTCAATCCCAGAAGACTTTCACCGGCTTGAGAATTTGGACAGAAGTTCCAACGCATTTTAAAGAACACATATTTAGAGAAACGATTCTGAATTTTCTGTATTCTATCCGAAAACGTTTGTTGGCTGGGGTTCCACATGACATCCTCATACTAGAGTGATGATCTTATTAATGTGGTATATAAAGATACAAGTGTTTAGGGATCAGAAAAATCAATAGAATTTCTTTTAATGAACCCCAGCATTGAATTGGCTTTCGCAACAATTGTATCAATATGTGGAACGAATGAAAATTTAGAGTCGAAGGAAACACCTAAATCTCTTACTTTTACCGTTCTTTGCAGAGGGCAATCAAGGGAATACGCAAACTCATAAGTTGAGAGTTTTTTAGTGACCGAGATAACGAAGCATTTCTTAACGTTCAGCTTTAAGCAATTTTTCATACACCAATGAGATAAATTATCAATGTCAAGTTGCAGTTTAAAGCAGTCAGAATCGGAAATCACCTTCAGGAATAATTTAAGATCGTCCGCGTATATGAGACACTGGGGCATATGCATTAAAATCTAGTATTTACTAGTAGTAAATACTTCAAGTAAATACTAGAACAACAAGTAAAAGCTCCTATTCGTAGTATTTACTTCATTTGGTATGCATAAAAAAAGTAAATGCTAGCCAGCATTTACTAGTAGTAAATACTAGATTCATCCAAGTAAAAACTACATATTCATCGGAAGACTCAGGCATTTACTTTCTTACAGCAATTGAAAAATAAAGTAAAATGGAATAGTAGACTTAAAAAGTAACAAGAAAAACCTTAACTTTGCTTTAATAAGGTATTTAGATTTCATCACTTTGAGCTAAAGTATTTGTTGTTGATTTTTAATTATAAATTTCCATACGGTGCGTGGTTGTTTCATAATCTTGACAAAAAACGAAAATAATTGTACTTTAGATTTTGTCAAAATGCTTGAGGTGCATTCGGTTCTTTTGATCAAGTCTATTTCATTTCTCCTGATTTCAAGTGCACCAGAACTGCGTCCGTGGTCGTTGGTAGTTTCGTTTTTAATTCCTCTGTCCTCTTCTTCAAAGTCGTCAGATTTCATTTAAATACTTTGCAACATTATGCAAAACAAAACATGCCATTATTATTATTAGAGTTGCCACGTTTTTTAATTGCACCCATATACAGTTTTGTCATATTGGGAATCGACTTTTAAGCTGACCAAAACATCGTTCTATGATGACCCTCTCTTTTGTATGTAATTTGTTGTAAGATTTCTCTTTGCTCGTGATTGGGTTACTATAAATGATGTAATTAACCAAGTGGCGATTCCATATCCCTCATCTGCCAAAAGAACTGTGTCAACTGAATTTCTTAAAATTGGTTCAAGAAAACTGTTTTTCCAAATCCTGGAGTCATGAACTGAACCTGGCCATTCACAGACAACCCTTGTAAAACTTTCTTTTGCATCACAGGTGGCTGGAATATTGATGGATGCATATCCCTATATATTCTCAGAATGCAAGTGAGGTTTTTTAATCTCCACATGTGTGCAATCCAAGGCTTCAATACAAGAAGGAAAGCTGTATTTAGAAAGCCAACCAACATTTACATTTTCAAAGCGGTAAAGCATTCTGAAATTATTTGTCGCTGGAGATCTTCGTGCCTTGTTAACTTGTTCAGTATTAATGTGCAAAAACGCGGCCATTTGACAAGAATATTGAACCGATCGCCTTGACTGTTGAAATGAAATGAAAATGTTCGTTTCAAACACCCAAAAGTATTTACTAGCAAATGTTCAAGTTGCTCTTTGGCAACTTGTAAAAATTGAAGTAAATACTAGTAGTTAAAGGTTTTTATGTATATCACTTTAAGTATTTACTACCAAAATTCATCCATACCTAGTAAATACTTTTACTTCTAGTAAAAGCTTTTATTCATGTGTTGTGGCATACTGAGTCAAATGCTTTACTGAAGTCGGTATAGATAGCATCAACCTGACACTGTTTCTCAATACAATTAAAAACGAACGAAGAAAAACATGCTAAATTATTGATCGTTGATCTGCCCGAAATAAAGCCGTGTTGAGCCTTACACACATGTTCTTTAACGAAAAAATCAAGTTTACTCTTAACTAAACTCTCTAAAAGTTTAGGAATGGCGGACAACTTACAAATTCCTCTGTAATTTTCAACATTATTTTTTGCACCAGACTTATAGATTGGGATGAGAAAAGATGATTTCCACTCATCTAAAAACAGTCCTGAAGACAATAATAATAATCTGAAGACAATAAGACAGATAAGCTAAAAATCATAACCAATGGGAGACAGATAGAATAAGAGCATTTTTTTAAGATAAGGGCAGGAATTCCATCAAAACCAGCATTAGGATTTGGCTTAAGATCTTGCAAACCTTTTAAAACATCGTGAAAATCCAATTGTATTGAACTGATATCTACTTTAGGGACATTTTCATTAAAAAAAACAGGGTTTCCCTCTGACATTGAATAAACCGATTCAAAAAATTGAGCAAATAGCTCAAGAGTTTTATTAATGTCCGTTGATTCATCCCCTTTGAAAGTCATTGAAGATGGAAATCCCAGGTGATTTCCGATCTAACAGCAGCCCATAAACAAAAAAAATTGGAATTTGCCCGCCAAAACATGAATCGGGATTGTAAAACCGTATGTGACTTTCTATTAATCTACACTAAAATCTCGTTATTCCAAATGGCATACTCGAATAACGGTAACAGTAACGGTAATAACGGTACTTTATTTTCTTCTCAATTTGCTTGATCAGTGATGCAACTCATGTTGTCCAACCATATTGGATCATGTAAGCCCCGCTATTGTTGACATTTTCAAACGTCTTTTACTTGCAACTTATTATGTATGTATATGTTCTATAATGGGAGGCAAATTCGTCCTCGAGAATTTAACCTTAGAACAATAAAAGTCAAAAAAATTGGCTCCATCAATTCGGTTCGCCTCTCTGTCTGTCTTCGCCTCTGCAGCTTATTATTTTTTTATTTATGAAGCTAAATTCTTACTTCCAGTAGTTGGAAAGGAAAATTATTTAAAAAAATAAAAGAACAAATATATTTAGATACAATTCATTATTATATACAAATTAAGTCATTAAAATTGAATGTCAAACATAGTTCGAAAGCTTAAGTTTGTTGTGTTGTTGTCATTGTAAATTTGAAACATATTATTTAAGAGAGAATTCCTCCGGTAGTTGGTAGAAAATAACTTAAGTTTTTGAAAAGTTGTACAAACAAACACAAAAACAATGAACAAAAAACGCAACAATGATTACAAAAATAAAAATATTTTAAGGAATACAAAGGATTCTTAGGTATACCTATTTCAAATTAAAAATATCTTTTTTTATGTTTTGTTTGAATTTTAAGGTAAAAGAGTAAGTTCGTGGTACCCAGTTGTCTTTATTCTTTCTTGAAAGTTTTGATATGTTTCGGCAGTATTTAGTTCCTTTAAAATATCGAACTAAGAACATTTTAATCAAATCTGAGGCTACAACGGTTGATTAAACAAAAAGGTATGTGCGGTAATTCCATCTGTCCACCTGTCTGTCTATCTTTATTTTTCAGACCCAGTCGATAGTCGTGCATTTTATTTGAACGCCAGTTTGAATTTCACAATACAATTTTATTTAACTGAATACCTATATTGTCTGTACTTTTAGCTTTAACGGTAAAAAATGTTTTTTAAAAAGCCACCAGATTTTGAGTTTTTTTGGTTTATTTAAAATCCTTTGTTTAAAATTTCATTGTTAAATACTTGAGTTTGAACACTTACATTCAATACTTTTGTGATACGTTCATATGTATGTGTGATTTACTTTTATTTGCTCCAGCTGTTGAAAACACAATTAATTAAAGTTTTTTTTTTTTTTTGATAAAGTGGACGCAGTTTTTGATGGGCCTCAACAAACTTAAAATGTTTAATGAAAATCAGCTATTAAAAAGAAAAAAACATGATAACTTATCACTCTCTCTAACAAAGGTATATACCTGTTTCTATATTTTACTAATAGAGTGAAAGTCATTTCGACTAGGTTCTCTTCCTATAATATCATGACATATTGATACTCTTGGAAGTTTTGTCAGTTCTTCGCAAGAGGCAGTTCCCGTGAAAGATGAAATAAAAACTATGGGCACGAGTCGAGTAGGACTCGCCCAACGCACCTTGCCACTAAGCTACTAGGTACACACTACATACTACAAATTATAATATGTAGATACCTTATTGAAAAAACAAATACGTGATCCTTAAAACAATTTCTTGAAAAATGATAAGAACCCATCATCAATGATGACCTATGACCATGTTGCGGCGAAAATTACGAAATTCAACAACTCTCCTCAGCCATTACGACATTGGATGATGAAAACCTATAAACTATAATCCATTTTCATAAGAGCACTTTGCGATCCCAACCGTTTTGTATAAGTAAACAAAAAACGAAAAAAAGGAACAGAGTAGAACATAGGTACAACTTACAGTATTAAGAAATCTCATTGAAACAAAAAACATGTTTACAAAACACACAATCCGTATAAAAGAAAACAATCAAGTTTCTCAAGAAAATAAAACACAAGAAAAAAACTTGTCTGTATGCCGGCACAATCTGCTGATTTGATTGCAATGCAACTATGAGTATAAGGCCATATCTCATATAACATACACATACACACATACGTACAAAGACATAATGCTCCATATATCCTTCAAATGTCAAGAACCAGTCGAAAGCTTTTACTCTTTATTTACGTTGTCGGCTGAATTTCAGTACAACGAATTGTCTGCACATTAGAAATTTACCATACACTTCCGGTTAGATGGGAATCCACAAAGTTGACTTCTAGCTCCTTAACTTTTATTATTTTTTTTTTTAATATTATTATTTAAAAGAAAACACTTGAAATTTTTTTATTTGTTAATCACTTTGTATCTTTTGAATGATATTGTTTTTATGTTTGCTTTATAAATTCTTATTTGGAAAAAAATTTCACAAGATGCACCACTGCACTGCTACGTTATAGACAACAACAACATGAAGATATAAAACTACTAAACTTGCACTCATATCCTTTTGGGAATAGCTAATTTCACTTTTATTTTTCGCCCGTCAAACGTCCGCACAATACAACGCTATAAGAAAAACTGAATTCAAGCCACTTAAATCGAGCTCCGATACCAGATACCAGTTAGCCAGACAACCTAAGAAGACCAAAGACCTGCAAATACTCAAAACAACAAAAAGAAGAAGAAACGTTTTTGCGATCATTGGTGGAAGGTGGATAGATGGATGGATGGATGGACGGACGGATAGATGGATTGAGTGGTAAAAACAAATCCGAGGGGTTATGAGCCTAAACGGTGACTTCTGCTTCGGTGTCTCTGCTGATGGCTCAATGGCAATCTAAGTGCCTCTGGCTGATGGCTTATTGAAAAGAAAAGCAATCGAATTCCAGCATGGTCTCGCTCTCGGTCGGTTATGGCAGTGCCAACTTTCTTGATTGTTTTGTTGGACATGTCATGTTTATCTATCGTCATATAGCAAACTACATATAGCTACCGATTGACGCTGGGCTACTTGGCTATCGTCCACCTTCATATGCTCCATCCGTCTATTTTGTTTCTTTATTACCCCAGAATATGGTTAAACTTCACCATTAACCTGCAGACACTTAGTATTTGCCAGTAAATAAACTCGTCTCGTGTACGGTCGGTCGTGGCGATCTTGTCGTCGAATATAGGTGGGTCTGGGTTACCTATACCTAGTCTTCTTTTTCCGCCAAGCATCCATTTAAATTTTAATTTCATTGATAAATTGTAGTTGCACGGCAAGTTTTAATTTCGTACGCGCACTCACGCACACAGACATCATAATGTTATTATTTTATGAGACACTTAAGAGTTGGGATTGGGACATTAAAGTTGTTTTACTCCTACTTTCGAGATTGTGATGTTTCATTGATAAAATTACCGATTATAGCTTTGGCTTTGAGTCTTCCGATGATAATGAGAGATTTTTGAAAACAAGTTCGAGAGCACTTCTGTTTTGGTAAGGCTTACAATCTTGCAATGATGTTGATGCCTCATTGATAGTTTGATTATGATGGTTATGGGCTTGTAAATTGAAAAAGTTATCCTTTCGATATAGAAAAATAAATAAATAAATATTATCTACTTGAGGAAGTAATCTCGACACTATTACTCTTTTGTTTTGAAGAAAGAAATTATAAAGGTTGTTCATAAATCGAGGCTTTATAGAACACTTTCCTTAAGTTTTTGGTTCTCAGTTGCAGTTATTCAAAGAAAGATTTCAGAACTTTGTTATCCAAAGGTTTATTTATTTATTGAATTAACTTACATACTAAAATAATAAATTAGTAAGCTAATGCATCAGAGTAACTTGACCATGCGATGCTGTTTTCAACTTAACTAGGGTTTGAGGAGAAGAGATAAGGCAGCTTTAATTGCACGGATGAATGGAAATCGGTTGGACGTTATAGAGTCTCAAATATATTGTCTGTTGAAGTATTTTTCGAGAAACAGGATATTCCACAAATATATGCTAGATTGTAAAACGTATTCCACAATAATTGGACCTTCTCGAGGATAGACGTGTTTGCTTGTAAACATAGTATTCCCTTTTCTGATACTTAATACTTTTATGCATTATTTTCTGCTTAAGGATTGTTTTTTTAGAATTTTTTTTTAGAATAAAATTTTATTTTATTCAAATTTTCACTTATATTCTAAATTTAACTATTTAAATAGGAAAATAATTAGAGTGTTAATAGAATAAAGTATTAGCCATTCTTTAACAACTGTATTGTTAGTGTTGAATGACCAGCATACAAATATTTTTCAAACTATAAGAAAAAACTGACGTGGGGTAATTACAGTTTTTCTTTGGTCAAAATTTGTCATTTAATCAGTGATCAAATATAAGCTAAATTACTTTAAAAAGATTAAATAGTGTAAGAGAACAATAAATGAAGATGAGAGTTAAAAGACTAAGGTAAGGAATCTTTTTGCAGATAAATTTTTTAATTTATAAATAAGTCTGTAGGTCTGTAGTGAAAAGCCAATCTTTTAGTTTATCTTTAAAAAAAATGAAAGTTGTTGGTAGTTCTGATTGAGATTGTGAGATTGGAAGATTATTGAAAATTATTCTCGAGGTCATTAAATAAAATGTAATATAACGTGTTTTGTGTGTCAAAGCAGTGTTGACAAGTTATTAACTCGTAGATTTTATATTGATGAATTTCTGCTTGGAATATTACCGCTTTGTTCATAGAACTCTTTTAAGACCTTAAATATATAGAGATGGCGCAATGGTAGTATTCTCAATTCACATAAAAGAGGCCAGCTAGCTGTACGTTTGTTTTTATTGCAAATGATACGAATTATATGTTTTTCAGCAACTAAAAGGGATGCAAAAGTGTTCATATAGGCACCTCCCCAACTTACTTAACCGTATTGTAATTTGGATTGAGCAAGTCCGTGATAAATCATAGTTAAAACTTTGTTAGAGCAAAATGGTCTCAGCAAATAAATCTTACGTGTAATAAGATACATGTAAGTTTTTAATGACTGCACAGTCAAAAATAACTCCTATAACTACTTAAAAGAGTCAACTCGCTCAATTTTAAAACAGCTTGAAGGGCACTGGGTGTGTGCATTAAGAAGTTGCGTCTACCAACTACTACAGTGATGCAGGGGTAAAACAAAACTTCTGACACTCGTGGGAGTGGAAAAACAACTCAAAATCCTTAGGAAAATCATCAGAATGATTAAAGCACATTAACTTGGCTTTATCACTTATAATTAATTTATGATATGCAAACCAGGCTCTCAGCAGTTGTAAGTCCTTATTTATGGCGGCAATACATTGAAAGTATGTAGGTTCGGTGTAGGTAGAAGCTATATCATCTGCAAAAGCACTACGGTTTCCAGAAAAATCTTGATAAAAAAGTGAGTTAATGTAAATTAAAAAAAGTAATGGACCCAATACAGATCCCTGGGGCACCCCATTTTCAACTTTTTAACTAGAACTCTTTGCTCCCTTCCAATCAGATACGACTTTAACCATTCATATATTAGACCTCTTAATCCAGCATTATACAGCTTACTTAAAAGAATTTCGTGGTCGACCATGTAAAATGCCTTTGTCATGTCTGTCTTTGTAGACTGACTATCATTAATGGCCTTGAATATTTCACAAGACACTTTTAAGATTGCATCTTCCGTACTTTTACCTGAACGGAAGCCGAATTGATCTTCTGAAAAAAATTGTATTTTTTCTAGAAAAGAAACCATTCGTGCCTTTACAAGTTCTTAAAAAGATTTGGAAAACGTGGAAAGTAGCTAGATTGGTCTGTAATCTGCTATATTTTTGCGTTTGTGTATGCAGCGACTGCCGTATAGCTTGAGAATGAACCTCTTCGTTTCGATTGGCATGGATGACACAAAGATTTTTTTTTCCATGTAATCAAGCTCGGGAGCTTGCAAATTAACACAGTTTTCATGAAACATTTTATTGCAATCACTACAGTTAATTTTTAAATCTGCGCGATCAACTTTCACATGGAAAACTTCACATGACATTTTGTTAAGATGTTATTTCTTATTTGTTTTTTATTTAAGATTTAGATTGATGTTTGCTTTAGGTTTGTATGTATTCAAGAATAAAGAAAAAAGGTCCTCGACACGAGTGTACCCCACGAACGTCACGCTGAGAACTGATGGTTATAAGGGCACGTGTGTTGAGAGGTTGATGTTTTCAAGGAAAGGTTTGTGCGTTTTGCCATTGCCACCCTTCCGCAAGCTCTGTCCTCTGTTTAAGATTTGAAAGCATTGCCATTTATTTGTCGCATTTCTTAAGCCCTTAAGTATACCAAGGTTGCCCGTAAAGATTTAGGAGCGTTAAGAATTTTGTTGAGCTACAGAGATCACTATATAGATTGTAGCTATCACGGCTGTTCGCATATTCCTAAGTTGAGCCCGGGCATTGCGTTGAGTTGATACTCTAAACTCTAAAGCAGCAACGACAAACAATGATTCTATTTTTGCGAACAGTCGCCTGTCGGTATCTATCTGCTCTAATGTTTGCAAAAGTTCTCCATGTAGCATTTTGCACATAGTGTCGGACGTGTTTGCTTTTTTTTAGAGGCTGATGTTGGTTTGCTGGCAAAACACTGTTATCACATCTTGTTCGAAAATAATTTGGGGGAATACAGACATAGAGACCATGTTAGTTAAAGCACACCCAGAGTTTCTCTTTCTATTCGTGGTTGAAGAAATAACTTTTTCGACAGTTTTGAACAGTGGGTGTGTTGGATTAACTATGGTCTTATTGATAAGATTGGTGACCCTTCTTTCAGCAAGATGTTTAAAAGATGCATAACCTCCTTCAACTCGAAGGGCTTCAAGGTTTGATGATCTAAGTTCAAGTCTTGCTTGGAAAGATAACATCGTTTTTGGTGAAAATGTACCTATATTTTTTTTTAATTTTAAATTTTAAAGATATAACTTTTTAACCTGGTTTAATTTTGATTATCATTCAAAAATTATTTAGAATTCTGGGATTTTCTAATTCAGTTTTTGCAATAGACTTTCAACGAAAATATTTGGATCACCGAACTATTTCGATGCAATTTTGCATAGCATAAGTGGAAAATATCATAGTTTTCAGACGATCACTACTGTAAGGTAGAATCCTTCCATCCAACATCCACTTTCAACTGTAAAATGCTATATCTTCCGGCGTTTAATGAAAAGTGTATATTCAATATTCGAGTAGACAATCTTAAGGACGAAATATAAATTTTCATAAAGTTTCATAAATTTACGTAAATCCTTAAAGAAACGACAAAAATTATAATTTTTATTGCCGATGCCATTTCAATTCGTAGATATCAGTAAAACACTTTCCTCAAGCTCATTTAGAACAGCCAGCACCATCGTTCACTTTCATTAAACGCGCAAGCAAGCGTGTCAATGTCTCATTATAAGGCGCACAAAACATTCCATTACAGTTTTTTCTTCACCCCCGCCACCGAAAAAAGTCAATACGATTACGAGAAAAAGTAGTAAATATTAATAAATTTTAATATTCAAGGCAGACCACAAAATTTTCACTTGTCTCTCCGGCAAATAATTTTGCCATTCGAAATTATTGCGTCCAGGTAAGTGCGAAGAAAGATATTAGTTCTTGCGGCTGCTATGGTTTGGGATGTTAGTTTTTTTCTATAACATACTTATTGCAATTTAAATGGCCACAAGAGTACAGGGTGTTTTAAATACCGGACTAGGAAGTCTAGAGCATTGATCGACCAGAATCTTATCGCACTACATAAGGTTACATGATGCCTTTAAATTGTTTCGTAACACCTTTTTAGAGATTCAACAAATTAAAGTTCTTGCTTGCATCAAAACTACGCGCTCAGAAAATCAATTTCGTGTGCAAAAGAAATTTCATCTGCAATTACCTTCACGAATGGTATTCCTTGGATGAGCATGGTATGAGTATTTCGAGTCTCACTTTAATGAAGTCCATGAAACTTTGAACCTCTCCATAGGCTTGCAAAAAAAAAAATGCAAAAAATTGTTCAAAAAGAGAAAAAAAAAATCGAAATTAAAATTAGAAATGGTAGTGCCATTGGCCAATACCAGAAAACAATATCACCATCCACTAACCTACCTTTCTGAGAAGGCTACACCATAATCTATTGTTCACTGATCAAAAAAATGTGTCGTAGATATGGAAAGTCTGCCACATTCGTACGTGACTCACAATTTCAACAGTGCTTTCCTATTGAAACGTGAGTTGCATCTGATAGTGTTGAAAATCAAAGAAACGAAAAAATGGAAACAAAATATTTTGTTTGTTTTATTTTCGTTTCATGGTGAAGAACGTGTGCAGTCTTTAATTGTGGGAGAAGAAATGCCACCGCATCGATACTTATAATTTATTACTCTTTTTCGTTATGAAACATTAATAAAAAGGGCATGGAATGATTTCCACAAGATGTTTGTAAAAGCAAACGAAAAAAATGTTTCGCATACGCCACCTAGTCCCTTCGAAACAATTGCGAGGGGCCATTCAATAAAAAAAAAAAGTTATACGAATTAAGTAACAAGTCGGTCTTATGAATTGGTATTTCTACACAGCAACTTGGCGATCTCCGGATGGTCGGACCAACAACCAAATCGACCATGTGCTAATCGGCGCAAGGCATGCATCCAACATCCTGAACGTGCGCACTTTCCGAGGAGCAAATGTCAACTCTGACCACTTTCTGGTAGTGGTTAAGTTTAGAGCTCGAATATCAAACGACAAAAAAACACGTGCGGCCCAAAGAAAGAAGTTCAACATCGGTTGCCTTAGCACCTCGGAGAATGCCAGAGACTTCAGTGAGCGCCTGAGTGAGTGACTCTCCGCCGTCCTCCCACAGACGTCAACACCTTGTGGAACAATAATAACCATCGCGAAATAATAAAAAATGTAGCCGAGACCACCATAGATTACCAGCCAACCCCGAAAAAGATCCCATGGTATGATGATGAGTGCGCGATATTGAAAAGAGGGACGGAAAATGCACGTTTGTAGATGTTGCAACGGAAAACAAGAGCAGCAAGAGAAGAGTACCGCACAAATAGAAGAAATGAGAAAAAGACCCTGCAAAAGAAGAAAAGAGCAACCGCAGTTTCTCAGCTCAAAGATCTAGAAGTTTCTCGGGCCAAAAACAACACCCGGCGTTTCTTTAAAATGTCGAAGCAATTAGCTTCTGGTTTCATAACCGGGACACAGGCTCTTCGAAACAGTGAAGGAAACCTAGTCACCGAAGCACAGGGAATTGTAGATGTTTTCAAGCAGCACTTCAAACAGCTGCTGAACGCGCAGAATGTCGAGCGAGCTAAAGACGAAAGAGAAGAGACCAGTCAATGAATACCCAGTCCCAGCCCCCAGCACAGAAGAAGAAGAAGGAGCCATCTAAAAGCTAAAAAATAATAAGTTCGCCGGGTCGGATGGCATACCTGCGGAACTCTTTAAATATGGAGTAGGTGTTTTGATGAACCGCATGCACCAGGTCATCACCAAAGTGTGGGAGGAAGACTGGTCGATATTCGATAAGCTCCATATGCCCCATCTACAAAAAAGGCGATCCGATGTCATGCAAAAACTACCGTGGCATATCCCTGCTTAATGTTGCATACAAAATCCTATCCAACGTACTGTGTGAGCGTCTTAAACCTTTCTGCAACACAGTAATCGGCACGTAACAGTGTGGCTTTAGGCCAGGCAGGACAACGATAGACCAAATATTCACACTGAGGCAGATCCTGGAAAATACCAACGAATTTCAAGTCGAAGCCCACCATCTTTTCATCGACTTTAAAGCTGCTTATGATGGCATCCACCGCCAAGAGCTTATGATGGCGATGTCTGAATTCGGGATTCCGAACAAACTGATCCAGCTGTGCCGCATGACGCTAAACAATATGCTGTGCAAATGGGTAACCGCTCATCCGAGTTATTCCAAACTTGCGCAGGGTTTAGACAAGGAGATGCGTTGTCATGTGACTTCTTCAACATAGTCCTGGAGCAGATAGTGCGCAAGGCAGGTGTGAGCACGGAAAACACTATCTTCAACAAGTCCACCCAGCTCCTAGGCCATGCGGACGACATAGACATCATCGGTCGATCCAAGAGAGCTGTGCTTGAGGCCTTCACAGCCTCGTTGGTCTTGAAGTGAATGAGGACAAAACAAAGTACATGCTATCAACAAACAAAGCAACATCTGTCTACCGCCTAGGACAAAACGTCACTGTTGGTAGCAGCGATTTCGAGGTAATTAAGGAGTTCACCTACCTTAGAACAAACATCAATCCCACGAACGACACCTTAGTGGAGATCCGAAGAAGAATTACCCTAGCGAACCGCTGCTGCTTCGGTTTGGCCAAACAACTGGGTTCAAAACTCCTCAGTCGAAAGACAAGGTGTCTGCTATACAAAACTTGATTTTACCATTCCTACTCTACGGCGCTGCGCCGAGTGCTGGACGATAAGTAAAAAAGGGGAATTGATACTGGGCACTTTCGAAAGAAAAATGCTTCGACGAATTTTCGGTCCCGTATGCGACGATGGCGAATGGAGAAGAAGGTTCAACCGAGAACTGTATGAGCTGTACCAAGATGTGGATGTAGTCCAGAAGGCCAAGAAAAGACGACTACATTGGTTCGGCCACATCGTGCGAATGGACGACAACGCTCCAGCCAAGGAAGTCTTCTCATCCCAGCCCCCAGGTTCGAGACGATAAGGAAGACCCAACCTACTGTACAAAGACCAAGTGACTGCGGATGCCGGAGCGCTTGGTTTCTGCGCATCGGGTCTGCAGGTGACTTTTCAAATAATTATCAACTCCGAAAGTAATAAAAACAACGATTTATTAAATAAATTCTAGGAATTCTCTAAATTTACATAAACAACGATTTCCAAAGATCTCAGACCGCTACTTTGCTCTGACTTTCTGTTTGATTTGTTTCTCTTGCACTCCAGAGACAATAGATTTAATACTTTCAATCTCGTCCAATTTACAAGCACGAACCTGCAAATGAAAATAATTTCAGTACAATTGGATCTTCTAACGAAACCATATAAAAACTCACCATAAAAACATTATAGCCCAAGTGTTTGAGGAGCCTCATTTTCAATTGCACTATAGCAACCGGAACATCATTGAACCGAAGAACGTGTTCGTCTTCTAGAACCTCCAAGTAGCATTTTTGGTCTCCTTCCAATTTAACCAAAATTCCAGCCACATTGATACCATCAATAGGTGTAACCAACTCAGCATCAACTCCTTCAGCTTTGAGCTTGTCAAACGCCTTCTTCAATCCCACCCTGTTGTTTACCAGAAATTCGGGAGCCGCATTTGACTCAATGAAGAACTGTTTCTTTCCCCGCATGATCCACTCAGGCTCCTCAATTGCAACAGAGCTTAGCAGAACTCTGTAACGAGTGTCAAGTTTGGCGCGATCGGTATTGTTCGCATTGGGGTTCATACGTAAGCTGGTGATTTCGGCAATCTGTCCTCGAGACTTGTGACCCAACATCCAGAGTGACAGGGCACTGTTAATCAGTTGATCCGGACGATATTTGAATTCGTTGCGTTCAATCATTCCGAGAATTGTGTGGTCAATGTGTCTCAGGTCGTTTGGTGGAAGTAAATCTCCCTGCTGGAGCTGGGCACAGCACCAGATGAATGTAGCCATGTCCTTGGGTCGTTTATAGATGTTCGGTTGCCGGATTTTGGCCAAGGCTACATTGATGAACTTTGAACACGTTTTCTTGTCGTTCCACTGGAGCTCCGAGAAATAAGCGAATATGTGAGCCAGTCCCATAAATTGGAAACTCTTGAGTTGTTCCTCTGTGCACATGGCATTGAGCTTGTCGCAAACGTCATCGGATTTGATTTTGTTAAATCGAAGAATCTTCAATAGATTCACCAGCAACGAATCATCGATGTTAGATGGATCCAACTTAAGGACTTCCGTTGTGATTTTTTCCAGGAAATCTTTGTTCGTTATTGGTATGCTTGCTTTGTAGGCCGAGTTGCCGACAATCGATAAATCGAGTGGAGTAAGTTCGGGCAGGTACTGAGGTAGGTAGGAATGGAGGAATTTCTTCAGCAAAGCTGTGCTCTTTTGATCTTTCTTTCCCAATCCCAGATAGAAGCAGATTTTGACGAATTTCTCAACTGGACAGTCTTTGTCAAAGGATGCTACCATTTTATCTAGACATTTGCCATAGAAGTTGGTTTGAGTCACCTTTCCCGGTAGGAGGAACATAAATGAGTACAGCGTTCGTAGAATCGTATCCAGATCCATTTCATCCAAATGTTTCTCACAAAACCAATCGATTTCGTTGATGACTCCGACGAATTTCTGAGGATCGCCGTTGCATTTGTAGGTGAAGGAAAAGATGATCAGGTTGGGAATCTGTGAGACATCAACTTTCATGAGTTCGTTTTGGAAACTGCGTCCATCGGTGACGGGGAAAAAATCGGCATATCGAATTGTCGTTGGGACGAGGGTTTGGAATTTGGTCTTTTCCATAGCAAGATACTTCAAAAAACGCACCAGCAGGGTGCCAGAGTCATCGTAATTATCATAGAGGAAGTCTTTAGTTGTGAAACTGGAAAAGTCGAATGCGATAAGGGCGTTCGGTGCGTTGTGTTTTAAGAACGAAGACCGCAGTGTTCGGACAGTGTCACGTATTAAAATTGAAAACATTTTGCGGTTTATCTGATTATTGTTGTTTGTAAATGGATTTTAGAATAATTTTCTTAGCATAATTGTGATTGCACAATAGTTTTCAGAATTTGTTCAACTTTTAATTCACAAAATACCGCACTATGCACATGTTTGACAAATACCTGACAGTTTGACGGTTTCTTCTGGAAGTGATTTTCAGTCGGCTTCCAAGAAGGTAGGACCTGGGGGCTGTCTGCACTTCTGTATTGTGTTTGTTTATTTTCTGTAGGTTGTTTTGTTATAATATCAGGAATTTGATAAATAGGATTACAGTGGAAAATCGAAATAGTTGTTACTTGGCACCGGGCCCATAGCGAATAATTGAAAATCCTGGATAGTATAACCAATTCTTCACTTTAGATATTATAATTTTCGGTTGCAGCTTGAAAATTTTCGATTATTGCTCATAGTTGCTGAATTATTTCATTCTCTTAGGCATTGTTCCAGTGTGGGCATTATTCTTGTGTCACATCCCGGTACTTTTGACAGAGGTGCGTTTTTGCGCTGACTATAATCAACAATGGTTGACTATTTCTCGTTTTTGCACGCCAATAGTTACGATTCGTAATCACAATTGTCGTTTTTGCGGTCTGTGTTGATGTGTCAAATCGTAACTATCTCTAACTATTTCCAATCCATCTCAGGAGGTGAGTTGAAAGTGGTTGGTGTGTCAAACTGTGACACAAAAACTATAGTCAACTATCGTCAGCGGAAAAACGCACCTCAGTAGTTGTCAGCTGTCATGGATTTTCTTGTGTTATGAAAATATTTTTTTATCATACAAGCAAAATGCTCCAGAAAATCTTTAAATTTAGATTACAAGGCAGTGTGAACACATTTCCAAAATTATTTGTAAGTAAATCAAAAAGAGATAGCTTTGATAAACAGCCTATTTTTTCAGTCGACAAAACCGAATGAGCATCCCGCTGACACTTCTCTAGAACAAGTTCACATCGATGAAGCAGTGAAACTAGCACCAATCCTTCAATCAGCTTCCTTTGATTTGTGGAAACGATCCCACGAAGTGTTCATTAATCATGGTCTTAAAACAACAAATTTCCTACGTATTGTCACCGGTAATCCATCCATACTCTCCCGACAGCCAAAAAAGATCATAGACAGTCTAGAAAACTGGCGAAGTTGCCAATTCGGAGAAACACTCTCCCATCTACTTCTCACTAAGTATCCAGAGCTTTTGGATGTGTCTGATGGAAGAAAACTCATAAAGCATGTGACATATCTCAAAGGGTATCTTGGAACCAATAAAAACGTATGGAAGCTATTAATGAATTCCCCAGATTTGATTCAACAAACCGAAAAGAATATTAAGAAGAAAATTGATTATATTAATTTAACGATGAGAATTGAGATTCCAGAAATTGTCAAGTCTGAAGCTTTATCCAAGTCACTTTTTGATATTCAATGCAGACACGTGTTTCTTGATCGATTGGGACTTTTCAAGCCACGACCACCAAAAGCCGATCCAGATGAGCCAACAAAGAATCCTCGTCTGTATAAAATTACAGATACTTCGGATAAAACGTTTGCGACGAAGGTGGCTCACGTATCGTTGGAAGAGTTTGAAGCATTTGAAGACCTTTACAGGAGAGAGTTGAGAAGAAAAGATAGAGAGCAGGATGAAGATGAGCTTGATAATAGTGAAAGTGACGAAGATTAGAGGAAAGTAAAATTAGTATGTAGGTTATGTTACGAAAATAAATTGTTGTCTTGAATCAAAAATTTGTTTGCTGTTTTTATGTACATACTAGCCTGTCCGACAAACTTTCTTTCGTTAAAAAAAAATCGTCAATATTGTAATGTGTATACACTTTATTTATCTCATACGCTCTGTATCTCCTTCTATTGTAATGTCTAATACTAATGTGTATACTTTATTATCTCTTTACTTACTCCGTATCTCTTGTTTATTTAATGTACATACTCTCTTTACTTAATATCGTTTAATTGTAGTAGTAAACACTTATGTGTATAACAGTTAAAAATGAGGGGCAACATCTAGTGGTTAAAAAGAGAACTTCTGGAACATTCGGTTTAGTAGTTTCTAGAACCATTATCAGGACTATATATACCCGATTCGAAATCGAAACGATAGTTGATTTTGAACTGCGATAAGTAAAGTACACTGTGTTTGAAAAGTTATAATTGAAAGTGTTGAATAAATAAGTTTGTGAGTGATTTGAATAAAGTGAATTTGTGTTTTATTTAAAAAGTGAATAAGTTTTAATTGTCGGACCAAGCCGAATATTACATTGGTGTCAGAAGTGGGATTAAAACTTATTGAGAATAAAACAGTGAACAGTGATTAAACTATTTTGTGTGAAATAGTGAAGTTAAAAAATGATAAGTAAAGTTTTGAAAGACTTAACTGTCGCTGAGCTAAAGGCCGAATTAAGCAAACGTGGCTTAAGTGCGGCAGGATATAAAATCGAACTCGTAAAACGGCTACAGGAATATCTGGAAGAACAAAATGAAGACCCAGATACGTTTGCTTTCGAAGTGGAAGCAAAATCGGAAGAGGTAAATGCAACTGCCGACTTATCTACCATGATGACACTTCTTCTAGCTAAATTTGAAGAGAATCAAAAGAAGCAAGAAACTCAAAACAAGAATGTTCTGGAGCAACTAGAAACTCAAAGAAACGAGCAGAAGACCGAGCAAGAGAATGTCCTCAAACAACTGGAAACACAAAGGAATGATGTTCTAGAGCGTTTTGATGAACAGAAAAATCTTCTAGAAGGCAGGTTTGCGGACTTCGAAGAGAAAATCAATACTCTCGACGAGTGCGTCGGAAAACAAAATGCACGTATCGAGAAAATCGACGAACAAATCGATACCATCACAAAGGAACTGGAAAAAGTGCGAAAGATGAAAGCTCGAGAACCTTCTGGTGAGTGCTCAAGGAAGAGAGAAGTGAATCCTCCAAGCTTTGATGGTCAGATACCGTGGTCAATCTACAAGAAACAGTTTGAAGCAGCAGCGTTAACAAACGGCTGGGACGATGACGAAAAATACATTGCCCTTACGCTTGCCTTGAGAGGAGCAGCTGCTGAACTGCTACAAATCATCCCAGCAGAGAAGAACGGTGACTTCAAAGTTCTGGTAAACGCAATCGAACAGCGGTTTGGGGATAGCCACATGACAGAAGTCTTCCGAGTTCAGCTTAACAATAGAGCACAGAAAAGAGGTGAAACTCTGCAGCAGCTTCAGGCAGATATCGAGCGACTGGTTCACCTGGCATACCCAACAGCTGGCAACGAGATAATTAATCAACTTGCTGTTGAAGCCTTTGTGAGAGCTGTGGGCGATATAAATCTCCAAAGGGCTATTCGCACTGCCGGAAAACAAACACTACCAGAAGCATTGGCTTTCGCTCTAACAATGGAAGCCGCAGAACAAGCTTCCCAAAACGTGCATCGCGTGAGAGAATTGGAAGTCCAAGAATGCTCTTGTCAGAAGGCTACTCTGGAAAGGAGTCAGCGAGACGGACCAGCACGATGCTGGAACTGCAACAAGACCGGGCATCTTCAACGACAGTGCAGATTACCGCGAAGAGGAACCGCATGCCAACACTGTGAACACAGAAATATGTCAACTGGTCAAAGTTACACCTACAACAATGTTGCTTCTCAAGTTGTTTCCCACCCCACCAATTTCGAGGGACAGAAGCTGGCTTCTAGTACCGATAGCTACAGAAACACCATCCAGGTTTCTCAAACGAAACGTGACAACAAGAGCCTGACCGTGGAAGCAAGTATAAACGGCAACAAATGTGTGGCTACCATCGACACCGGTGCCACGGCGTCCATTGTACGGCAGGACCTCGTTAAGAAGACATGGCTCCACAACACCAATAGCTATCGTCTAAGGACTGCAACTGGAGAATCCGCAAAAGTCTATGGTGAGGTACGTCTTAAGATCCGGATGGCAGAGCTGGAATTCTCTCACCTGTTCCTGGTAGCAGATATATGCGACGAGTGCATTGTCGGCGTCGATTTCATGAAAGATCACGGAGTGATATTGGACATCGGGAACCAAGTCCTGAAATATCGAAACATCGAGATTCCGATGATCTATGGGATTCACTCGTATGAGACCTCTCTATCTGTGAAAACCGTCATTAAAGAAGATCTGACTTTGCCTGCTTCTTCAGAAGTATTCGTGTGGACGAAATTGAAAGGTAAGCCTGGCAGCCATCGATACCTCATGGTCGAACCAGCATCTGTAAAGTCCTCCCAAAACGTCACCATTGGGAAGACTCTTGTTAGACCTGTAAAGAACATGGTTCCCGTACGAATACTCAACATCAAGCCGTACGAAGTTAAGCTTAGAAAAGGTGAGATTGTCGGACAATGCGAATCTGTATCAGCGATAACAAGGATCAGCGAAGAAGACCCAAGGCAAACATTGAAGTCCAAAGAGCTGAACTCCATAAAGACGAACATTCTCGAGTCCTCTAATCTTGGCCAACAACAACGAAGAACTGCAGAAGGTCTCCTCGAAGAATTTGCAGACATCTTTTCATCATCGCAAGGGAAATATGGCAGAACACAACTGGTTCAACATCGAATCAACACCGGGGATGCAAAGCCGATTCGCCAACCTGCAAGACGCCTTCCACTAGCCAAACAAGGTGAGGTTGAAGAACTGATAACCACCATGAAAGAAGAGGGTCTTATCGAAAACTCAAAAAGCCCTTGGGCGTCTCCAGTGGTCCTGGTAAAGAAGAAAGACGGATCAACCCGCTTTTGCGTGGACTATCGAAGGTTGAACGATGTGACCAAGAAAGATAGCTACCCTCTGCCTAGGATCAGCGATACTCTGGACGCAATGGAAGGAGCACAATGGTTCTCAACTTTGGACCTGAAAAGTGGATACTGGCAAGTAGAAATCCATCCTGAAGACAAAGAGAAGACAGCTTTCTCTACAGGAAACGGATTGTGGCAGTTCAAAGTGATGCCTTTTGGACTGTGCAATGCTCCAGCGACTTTTGAGCGCCTTATGGAATGCGTCCTGCAAGGACTCACTTGGAAATCTTGCCTGGTCTATTTGGATGACGTCATCGTATACGGGAAAACATTTGACGAACATTGTACAAATCTGAGAGCCGTGTTTCAAAGACTTCGAGAAGCCCACCTCAAGCTCAATCCAGAAAAGTGTTCACTCTTCAAAACCGAAGTGAAATACCTGGGACATATCATCTCATCCCAAGGAGTTAAGACGGATCCTGATAAGGTTGACACCGTGAAGAATTGGCCAACACCACAGGACAAACATCAACTCCGAAGCTTTCTGGGTCTAGCCACCTACTATAGGCGCTTCGTCAAGAATTTTGCTGAGATCGCCAAGAGTCTACATCAGCTAACGGAAAAGGGAAAGCAGTTTAAATGGTCAGGTGAGTGCGAGCGCAGCTTTCAAGAGCTCAAGCAACGCTTGTGTAATGCACCAGTGCTGACCTACCCGACTCCAGGAAAACCGTTCATCATTGATGCTGATGCCAGCAATGTCGGGATTGGTGCTGTATTGTCACAGGTACATGATGGCGAAGAAAAGGTGGTTGCCTATTACAGCAAGGTACTCTCAAAGTCGGAAAGAAACTATTGTGTGACCAGAAGAGAACTTCTTGCACTGATTTTGGCAACAAAGCACTTCCATAAGTATCTCTATGGACAGAAGTTTCTTCTCCGAACCGACCATGGAGCACTAAACTGGCTTTTGAATTTCAAGAATCCAGAGGGTCAAGTGGCGAGATGGATTGAGAGGCTGCAGACGTACGATTATGAAATTCAACATCGGAAGGGGAAGCTTCACTCAAATGCTGATGCACTGTCTCGGAGACCATGTAAGCAAGACTGTAAGCATTGCAGACGCCAAGAAGAAAAAGAAGTGGTTACTGTTCAACGAACCAGAACCGATCCTATTTATGGCTGGAGCAACGACGAGTTGAGGAAGGCTCAACAAGAGGACCCAGATATTGAACCCATCCTCGCATGCAAGGAACACCAGGAAAAACCAGAATGGGCCGATATCTCCAACAGAAGTCCGGCTCTAAAGGCCTATTGGGCACAGTGGGACTCATTGCATGTCCAAGAGGGTGTCCTTCGACGTAAATGGGAATCAGCAGATGGAAAGTCCTATGTAATGCAGCTAGTCTTACCGAGATCGAAGATTGTGGACGTTCTGCGAGAGATGCATGATGGAGTTTCGGGAGGCCATCTAGGAGTAAACAAGACGCTAGAAAAGGTTCGACAACGATTCTATTGGCTACATGCAAGGGAAGATGTCGAGAAGTGGTGCCGAAAATGTGATACCTGTGCTGCCACCAAAGGCCCGAACAAAAAGAATCACAGCCAAATGCAGCAGTATAATGTCGGATCACCCTTTGAAAGGATTGCAATAGACGTGGCGGGTCCATTTCCGGAAACAAATAATGGAAATCGTTATATTCTGGTCGTCATGGATTACTTCAGCAAGTGGCCTGAAGCATACGCCATACCGAATCAAGAAGCCAAAACAGTCGCAGACCAAATTGTGTTCAACTGGGTGAGCAGATTCGGTGTTCCATTAGAACTGCATTCCGACCAGGGAAGGAACTTTGAATCAAACATATTCCAGGAAGTTTGTGGGCTTCTTCACATTAAGAAGACAAGAACAACACCACTCCACCCACAATCTGATGGCATGGTCGAACGGTTCAACCGAACCCTGAAGGAACATCTTTGCAAAGTTGTGGACGACAACCAGCGAGATTGGGATCGACACATTCCACTGTTTTTGATGGCGTATCGAAGTGCAAGACATAGCTCAACTGGCCATACACCGTCTGAGATTTTAATGGGAAGGAACATCAGACTGCCGAGCGAAATCAAATTTGGATGTCCCACGTCGGAACCGCAAGCCGAGGATGTTTACTTGGATGACCTCAGGGAAAGACTCCTTCAGATCCACGACGATACCAGGTCAAAAATAAAGATGTTCAGTGACCGAATGAAGACACGCTACGATATACGAGCGACAACAACAGAGTTCCAAGCAGGAGATCGAGTGTGGCTTTACAATCCCCATCGACAAAAGGGGTTGTCACCGAAACTTCAACGGGACTGGGAAGGCCCATATACAGTGATTAGCAAAATCAACGACGTCGTGTACCGGATACAAAAAGGAGTCAGAGGTAAACTTAAAGTCGTACATCGCGACCGACTACATCGCTACAGTGGTGATGAAGATGATGGATTTGTTCGGGACGATCAATCCTAAGGAGGGGGCAATGTAATGTGTATACACTTTATTTATCTCATACGCTCTGTATCTCCTTCTATTGTAATGTCTAATACTAATGTGTATACTTTATTATCTCTTTACTTACTCCGTATCTCTTGTTTATTTAATGTACATACTCTCTTTACTTAATATCGTTTAATTGTAGTAGTAAACACTTATGTGTATAACAGTTAAAAATGAGGGGCAACATCTAGTGGTTAAAAAGAGAACTTCTGGAACATTCGGTTTAGTAGTTTCTAGAACCATTATCAGGACTATATATACCCGATTCGAAATCGAAACGATAGTTGATTGTGAACTGCGATAAGTAAAGTACACTGTGTTTGAAAAGTTATAATTGAAAGTGTTGAATAAATAAGTTTGTGAGTGATTTGAATAAAGTGAATTTGTGTTTTATTTAAAAAGTGAATAAGTTTTAATTGTCGGACCAAGCCGAATATTACAATATTTTCTCTTTCTGGAAAATAGCAAAGGAAATTAATGGTTGCAGTTTTGTCATAGGCACGAGTTAGTTTATCTGCAGATGATCTATCTGTCCTCTTCAAAAAACTGTTACATAACAATTCCAACATATCTTTTGCATATGCAGGGCCACTAGTAATAGATGAGATCTTGTATCTAGAAAAAAAAATCGTTCTTGAAAACACCAAAAACGGAAAAGCACCAGGAGAAGATGGTATTCCGTATGAGTGTTTCAAAAATGCAACTCCAACTTTCATGTATAACAACATAATTTCAACTGGGACCTAACCCTTCATCGTTCAAAAAATCTGTAATCTTCCCTATTCATAAGCAATGTGACCCAAACAGTGTTGAAAATTATCGTGGAATATCCTTCATGAACGTAATGGCCAAAATATTTTGTGGTATCCTAATAAATAGACTAGAAAAATGGATGAACGAACACAATATTTTAACTGAATCCCAAGTAGGATTCAGGAAGAACTAATCAACTCGTCGCCCGAGAATTGGTTTGTTCCATACGCCACTTTTGTCGTTTTCGAGTTAGGAATGGATTCTATGGGAATTTTGTATGCTCTTTCTAAATCTGTGATCAGATTTGTGCTACGTCTTTTCAATCCCGAGATATCCAACATCAATTTTGTTCCATATCCACCAAAATCAACATTTTCTAGAATTGTTTTGTGCCATAAACAATTTTTTGGCGTTTGGGACATTTTTTCCATATAAAATTTGTCAAGTTTTTTGTCAGATTTGTTTTGTTCCACGTGCATATTACGGTGACAAGGGATAGAAAAAATCCTAAGAATGTTGAGAATTGGTTTGTCCTACGTGCACTTGTGTTAAGGAAATGCTATGTTTATGGGACAATCATCGCAAACAAAATTTTAGTATTGGTTTGTGCCATATCCATTACAATTGTGTAGATATCCTGAGATTATTGTATGAAATCATTTAGTCCTGGCTTGGCTTGGCAACTACTTGACTCTTCAAGCGATGAAGATGGTAATGAATGCAATTTTGAACACTTTTTTCGAAGAAGGTTAAGTTCAAATGACTCTGCCCTTGTTTTGCAAGATGGTCAATCAAAGTGAAAACTTCATTGAAACTATAGATGCATACGGTGAAGAAGATTTCAAGTCGCATCTGCGGCTGAACCGCTTGACTATAAATCAATTAACAAGTACATTACTTCCTTAAGAATTGCTGTACCTACTATTTTTATTTAATTGCGTTTTTTTTTTTAGTTGAATATTCACAGTCGGAATTCATCTCAAATCCATAAACTTCGTTTTATGCTGGAAAACCTAGTATTGGCGCAAAAAATAGAGGTACTAATCTATGTATGGTACATAAGCAACACTATCACTTTAAGGCAATTGGGGAATCTATTCGGTGTATCAAAATCTTCAGCCTGGGGTGTTGTGGGTCGAGTAAGCAGCTGGCTTGTTTCCAAAGCAGATGTGTATATAAAGTGGCCACAAGGAGAACGTATCTCTGAAAACTGCCGTCAGTTCGAAGCAAAAAAGAAACTACGAGGTGTAATCGGTGCCATTGATTGCACGCATATTACGATTGCTGCACCAAAATTAAACAAAGAGTGCTACATATTACAATCGTAAGCAAAACTTTACCATTGTTTTGCAAGGGGGCGTCGATGCTGAAAAAAAAAATCATTGACATTTGTGTTGGCGAGCCAGGATCTTTACACGATAGTCGTGTTTTGCGAAGATCGGCTTTGTATAGAAGAGCTCACTCTCACTTTGCCCAATTGTTGTCCAACAATACAGTTCTGTTGGGTGATTCAGCCTACCTTGCTTCAAAATAGTTCCACCTTACAAGGACTACGGCCAACTTACGGACCAACATCTAGCATTTAACAACCTGCATTCAGCTACAAGAATGGTAGTTGAAAATACATTCGCCTTGTTAAAAGTACGATTTATACGCCTAAACTTTGTGATAGCGCAGTAGAACTGCTTTGATTTTTTTTTTTTTTTTAAAGAAAAATGTTTAAAAAAAAGATATAATCGATTTTCTTTTAAAATTTTAGCATCCAGCTACATGCATTCTTGCCTTTCACATTATGCATTGATGAGAATTGGTTTGTGCCATATCCATTTTTGTGTGTCCCACGTGTATGGGAAAACAAATCATTTTCAAAATGTATGAGGTGGGACACAAGCCAAAAAAGTAGAATTTTGTGCTGATAAAGGTATCTTGTTAACGGTAAGGCAAAACACTTTGAAAATTGGTAGGTGAAGTTTTAATAAGACTAACTTCAATTTAAAAAAATAAAAAAAAAATCCTATCGCACAGTTTCGGAGTACTAAGCACGCGAATAGGGATTGCAATCCCGGAATGATTTTTCAATCCCGGGTTTTCGGGATTCAAAAATTTGGATCCCGGGATAATCCCGGGATTTAAATAAAAAATAAAAGATATTTGTGGAAATTTTTATTTTGTTTATTTGACAACTTAAAAAAAAGAAATAACTCAATAAAAACTCTTAAAAGCAATAACTCCATGATTATTTAACAAAAATAATTAACTTCTTAAAAAAACTAATTCATAAAAACGCTAAAAAAAAAACAAAAAGAAAAACGTCAAATTTCCACACTCAATATTTTTTTTTTGATTTTCTCCTTCCCCTTACGTCTTCTGCAAGCAACCCCGTTTGCCATCACTAATCAAATAAAAATTTCGATTTCCTTCTCGTGTGAATAAGGCCATTAAGATTTGTTTGACGGCAGAGGCACACACAAATATTTAAACTAGCTCTTTAAATTGTATATCGGGTAGAGGTCAAATAACACGTTTATACCTTTATAAGTCTTATTGCAGATTTCATAGAACATGGATTAAGTATAAATTGAAACCCGATTTGCTTGCAATTCGTTACTGATAAAGCCTGGTATTTATATAGCAAAATAAGATTTCAAACAAAAGCTTTTCAGGTGTTCAGCATTCTTAATTAGACAACGTTTTTTTTTTATTTCCATTTTTGATGTCCGAAATTCTACTGCTTGATACATTTGATGCCATTTACTGCTTTTACGCAATTTTACTTTTTTGCTATCTTTTTGAACATATCCCCCTTCTGCTCACTTTTACTCACCTTTCGTACGTTAAAACTACAAATTTTCAAATTTACCGGTTAATTTACTCCCCAGATGGGGTGCCTAAGTTTACTGAGATAGTATTGGTAAAAACAAGCATACTCTTGCAGTAAACTTGGACCGCAGCTTGTAGGCATTGTCCTTTTGACAGCTTGGTTGATTATACTAGGTGTCTTTATATACAATAATTTAAAATCTACCAATCCCGAAAATCCCGGGATTAGATAATACAATCCCGGGATTTGAAAGATTGAAAAATGTATCGGGATCCCGGGATTCGGGATCCCGGGATTGCAATCCCTACACGCGAACCTTTAAATGCGTTTTTCTCGAAAAAGTGCCAATGGCGTATGGAACAAACCAATTCTCGGTCGACGAACTGTAGACCAGATTTTCGTCTTGACTTCATTAGTAGAAGCCTTCCAGGCCAGAAACAAGAAGATTTACGCTTGTTTCGTTGACTTCAAGGCGGCTTTTGATCTTGTGAATATAAACGCACTTATTTATAAACTATCGCAACCTGGTGTCTCTTCGAAATTCCTAAATGTTATTAAAACTATGTACTCTACTCTGGTTCGATGGCTGCTGTTGGGGACGGAGTATGTATTTCGCGATGGTTTGATACGAATTCTGGTGTTAAACAAAGTTGCCCTCTTAGTGCTTTACTTTTTGCATTATTTATCAATGATATTGAACAATATTTATCTGGAGGTATTCGATATTCGAACCGTCAACTCTATTTTCAATGTTCTTCTCTACGCAGACGATCTTGTCATTCTATCAGAGTCACCAGAAAACTTACAACTCATGATGAACCGGTTGTCAAGATATTGCCAGACAGACTTATAGGAAATAACTAATAAATGTCGGAAAATACAGAACTATGATATTTGCACAATCTTCACATATTGAAAACAGACATAGTTGGTCTCTTAATGGAAGTCGCATTGAAACTACTAGAGAGTTATACTAAACTAAACCCAAAATTGGACTTCAAAAACCATTTATCAGAAAAGGCAAATTCATCCCAAAGTTTGATCAACATGACTTGGAAGAACACTTTTTCAAACTAAAATGTGTTAACATCTACAAGGTACAAAATATTCGAGTGTGTTCTCAACAAAGCACACACTGTTTATTTAAAATTAACATTTATTTACAAAAGTTATTTGAAGGTTTACAAATTTTAAGTTCTATGATGTGTAATACTTTATTTAATTTCTATCGTGTGTTACTTCGTTTAAATTATATCTTCGTCGTTTTAAAATTGTGTTTAACTGCCGATTTTTTACGTCCTACCACCGCTGCTGAATTTTGCCGACTACCACGAGAATTTTCCATATTGCAGTTAACGAATATAGCACAAAGAAGAAAAGGATTAAAAAACCTCTTGTGATTGGCTGGCCAATCAAATGGCTCGTTTTAAATTTATGAATGATCGAGAGTCGTTCGATTGTCGAAGTAGTCGGCAAAAATCCTAGGGTGGAAACAGTTTTCAACAGAGTGTGTTGTCAAAATATCAGTCTTGTATGCTGCTCAGGTTAGGGGAATAGATGAGTATAAAGAAGTAGAAAAACTTTAAAGAAACTTCGTAAAAAAGCTTTTCAATTTACCAAAATGAACCCCAAACGCCCTGTATTTTGGAACAGGCTTACCAAAACTCTTCACCAACACCCTTTTACTCAAGGCAGACTATATTCTGAAAGTTCTTTTGCATCCTGATACTCGTGTGAGCAAACATATGCTATTGTATGAACTAAGAAACAAAGACTGGTCATTCATGAAGTGGCAAACTATCGGTAGTACTTTTGGACTAGTACTTGAGTTCAATTATCTCAACCTAGTTCAACTTGAAAAAAAAACTTCTGTAAGTTAATAATTCAAAAATACTAAGATTATGTGAGGGGAATATTTGCAACAGAACAGTCAAATATTAGAATAATTTATTCTCAGCTCAATTATAATTTATAGAACAACATCTGCTTTCAAAAGTCATTGGCGCAAAATTATAGTCCGCTAATGAACAACTTTAGTGTGATACTAGCTTAAAATGACGTTTCAGATATGACTCAAACGTCATTTTAAGCTTAGTATCATACTAAAGTTGTTCATTAGCGACTATAATTTTGCGCCATTGTACTATGAAAAAGTATCACTTATTTAAATGGTTGTCCATACAGAGGTCAATTTGATCAATTCTGTTCGCACTGCAATATCCAAGCTATAGAAAATTGCTTCCATTTCAGAAGTGTTTGTCCTATTTTCAAGTACCAAAGAACTATATATTTAGGAAGGAAAAGTTTAACATTAAACTACATATTTTAATTGTAAATTACTATACTGTTTCCTTAATTCAATTCATATTCTTCTAAATTGATTTAAAGTAAACTTAAAGCATTAAAGTATTTTTTTGCCAATTTGGCTGATGGCATAGCTATTATTTATCAAAACAATATGTATAGATCTTAATATGACTAATAAAATGAATGCTCCTACTTACTCAATGAATACTTACTTGCTCTTCTCTTTTTGAGCCTCTATTATTTATCTTATATCTTGGAAGAGTGATCGTTTAATTTTCTTCATAACTAAGGATTTTGGATCTTAAAGGGGGCATATCGATACGAAATTTTCTCGATATAGGTAGGTCATGCAATGCACCCTCTATCACACCTACAATTACTTCTGTAGTTGTCAATTTTTACCCTAAATAGTAGCAGCTAGTAGCATAAAAAGTATCGTAGAGCATTCTTTTTGTTCAAACTTGCCTCCAACCAATTTTAAGCCAAATCTGTTCAGCCGTTTTTACGGTAAAATAACATTTACCGGATCAGCTAGTAAAATAAGAAAAATATGTATCCTATAGCCGTCTCCTGGTTCTCACAACCACCGCACTTATGGCATTTTTAATTGGCAATCTGGAATCTAAAAAGAAGCATTCTTTTTAAAATCAGAAGGGAAATTCTCTTCTTTTCAGAATCAGAACTGTCACTTTTGCCCAATTGAACGCTTTCAGAATGCTTGTTTTACTTCCAGATTGCCAATTAAAAACGCCATTATTCTTAGCTAAATCGGTTCAGCTATTCGTAGGAATTATTTTTATGATAAAACATTGTTAACTGGGTCAGCAAGTAGGATAAAAAGTATCCGATTGCCGTCCCCTGGTTTTAAGGTACCACCAATTTTGTTTGGAAAATTGGTTGAGCTGTTTACAACGTTTACCGGGTCAGCTGGTATGGCTGATTTGTGAATCTAGATCAGCCAGGGAACCACCCAAACCCAACAGCAGAAAGAAAAATAATTTATATCGGTGCAGGCGCTTTCTTTCTGGAAAATAACAGGAAATTAATGGATGCAGTTTTGTCATATGCACAAGTGTTCAGTGACATTACACAAAGAAGAAATAAATGTACCTATGTATGTATGTGCAAGTATGTATAAAGATTAATATTTTCGACGATAAACATTTATGTGGCAATATAACGTTTATGGGTTCAATTAATAGGCTAAAAAGTATCAGCTTCAGCATATACACAAAATTATTGAAATTAATGAATACCTACACAAAAAATCGATCCAGTCGTTTAGTTTCAGTGTAGATACGAAACCTAAATACCGACTGCAGACCTGCTAGGTTGATTTGTGAATCTAAACAATCCAGGGTGGCACCCGAACGCATACAAACAAAATCCTTCAGATCGTCCCAGCCTTTAAGAGTGTTCCGGACCAAAACTGCGTTTTTTCAAATGGTATTCTGAAGCGATTGGATGTCGTATCGAAATGAATAAGGTGTCATTGTGTAAACGAAAACTATTTCTAGGGCACTATTGGAGCACAATTTCAATTTAGTATTTCATTAGTTAGTAGTAAAGGCTCAAAACGCCAAAATGGCCAAAAATCGTACTTTTTCAAAGAGAATTCCATCAAAATAAAAACATTTTACGCTAAAATTTCTTAATGAGCATAAAATTCGACATTTAAACTGTTACACTATTATAGAAAAAATTAACTTTTTAAACAACAAGGAATTAAAAAATAAAGATTAAAAATCGTACTATTGATAAGCAATTTTTCTTATGGAGCGATATTTTTTTTTTAATCTCTTCATTTAGCGAGTTTCTTGGTCCCAACACCAAAATATTTTGAAAAAAAAACTTTGATCAAACACATTTTTTCGAAATTAAAAGATAACCAAATCTGCCTAAATTTGAAAATTTAAAATAAGTAACGGCCTTATTAGTTTGGCGGAAGTCACGTTTCTTATAGGAGGGTGATTCTTTCTCTCTCTCTTAGCAAGATGCATTATTTAATTTAAAATTTTTCCTCTGCAGTTGGTTGGCGCTTCAAGCAATTCGAATTTTCAGTTTCAGTCCGGAACACTCTAAAGGCTGCGCATACGCTAGTGCGAGAAAGCAATGCGACGCGAGAAGCTTTTTAGATGTGAGATAGTGCGCACAGTATAACAGATATTGTTCCGTTGGCCTTTTAATACAGAGCAATTCCCTCGCCCAAATATTCATAAATCTATCGTTCTTATAAATAAATAAATACAATTAAGGTTAAGTTAATGAAAATGATTTATTTATAACAAATTTCCTTACACATGATATTCAACAATGATAAACAATAAATAAAATTAACATCAAGCAATAACTTAACTCAGCATAAGAATTATAAATTAATATTTTATTCAACAATTTAGTTTTTAATTCTTGTTTTAATTTTAAGTACAAATCAGTAGAAAATGTATCACAGAAATCCACAAATAAATTTAAAACAATTGAAAACACTCATTTTCACATTTTCAAATAGCTGCAAAGCAATACCACCACACTTAATAAGACCGTAACATTGGTCGTTATCTGCATACACCTTGCGGCTGCATTTGCCAAAGTTGTAAATATCGAAACTTTTGTCCAGTCACTCAGTCCCGCCAAATTTCGACAAGCTGCCCTCATAAAATATGTAGTGTTTCTCTCAAGTCCTTTGACTACAAATTGAACACCTAAAATGAAGACACAACCAATCAAATATTAGTCTCAAAGAACCAAGCTCATAACTTGCCTTTAACGAAATTGAAATCTGTCCTTGCAGCATAACTCCAATTACCACCCACGTACTTGAAATCATTCTCTGACATATATTCGACTCTGTATCCTAAGGTATTCATATTTTCTGGAATGTCAGTATATTTCACCGAACGAATATCCAATTCGAACGAATCCGAATGTATTCGACGCAACTGAAATTTCGATGGGGCAACTGGTTTGTGTCCTTTTTTAAGCTGCATCGTTCGTTCCAAATGGCCCAATGGATTCGCAACTTTGCATTTATATTCACCAAATTGATTTTCATTTCTAACGTTTATTTCCAAAACGGAAGTGTGTGGTTCGTTGAAAATTCTATAATCGGATTTGATATTGCTGCTGATTGCCTTGTTGTCGTAAATCCAGGTGAATGAGGCTGGTGGTTCGGCAATGGCTTCGCATGATAAATTTACAAATCCACCCAAATATGCGTAATAGATATTTATTGTTTCATTGTTCGGCCAGTATGGTTTTTCTAGATAAAAGCAATTAATTTATTTAATAGAATGTTAAATATTTAAGAATGAGAAATTTGAGTTGTCGTATAATTTGATATACAGTAGTAATATACAGTAGTAAAAACTAAATTAGTGCTTGCACCTACACAAAAAAAACCGTATGAATAAATATTTAAGTTAAACTACGTTGAAAACATTTTGACAATAAAAAATTAAAACGCTATATTTCTCAAGAGTAATAAAAGTGTTTTTTTTTTGTTTTTCGGACACTTTATTTTTTTTGTTACAAATATTAAAAACCAATAAAAATATTGGCGCAAAATTATAGTCGGCCTGTGTTTAGCTCATTAACGTGATACTACTTAGCAAATTGTTAACTCAAAAATAGTTTTCTTATTTTTCTTCAATAATAGACACTTTTTAGTGCGATGCTATCTAGTGTGAAGCTAATGTTGTTTTTAAAGAAAATGTTAAGTGAACACGTCTAAAATTTGACCGTTCTCGAAAGAACAAAGTCAACACACCCAACATTTGACAGTGAGGGCATTCCGAAACCTAGTGACTACGTAGTCAATTCGTTCTGATTGGTCAATTTGTTGTTTTGAACCAATCATGACGAGTTGACTAGGTAGTCACTAGGTATCGGAATGCGCTCAGTTCCTTAAAATAAAAAATATGAGTGCGACCCATGGAGTCCACACGACTAACTTCCCATAGTAGAAAAATACGTAAAAACATTAGTTGTTTTGCAAAATATTTAGCGGATGCATCCCGTTGTAGTTGTACACGCACGTTGCTTCAAAGTCAAATTCCATAAAACTGATGATTTTATGAAAAACATTAAGTTTATTGAATAACAGTGGCGCCATCTGCCACTGCCGAGTTGATCGTAACATTTCGTGGACTCATTCACAACTACTTTGCACAGTAAAATACAGCCTACATATAATAATTGCTCCTGAATATTGTAGTTTTCTATTATTGAAGCAATTTTTCTAATCGGATTAGTATTTCTGAAAATTAATATTTATACGGCAAAGCAGCGTTTGGTGGGTCAGCTAGTAATCAAATATAGTATATGATACTCCTGAATATTGTTTTTTTTTCCCACTAACTATAAGATTTTTTGCACTATTATTGAAATTATTGCAGAAATTATCATAATTTTCATTATATTAGGGTTGTCTTAGATTTTTGATTGCCATTAAAAAACCGCTAAGCCGATTTCGCTCAAAACCTAATCAGCTCTTAACAACACAATGCCGCGTCGAAGGAGATCAATTCGATGAGTGGTTCGCGAGATAATTGAGCTGAAAAACGTAACGCACACAGACATCATCATAAAAACACTTGATTCGGATTCTAGTGACCTCGAAACATCGAGAAATGCGAAAATTGGAGATTCACAAAATCGGCCCCATTACAATAACTTCCTCTGGGAAGTTAAAATCATTAATCATCTCTCGATAGCGCAATCCATTGACCGTAACTGTTGCTCCAGCCTCATTTTCGAAAAAGTAAGGTCCAATGAACCCGCGGGACCATAAACCGCACCAAACAGTCACGCGTTGAGGATGGAGAGGCTTTTCAACAATAACTCCTGGGTTTTCCGAGCCCCAGATGCGACAGTTTTGCTTGTTGACGTAGCCTCCGAGGTGGAAATGGGTCTCATCAGTCAAGATGATTTTTCGATGAAATTCCGGATCATTTTCATGCATTTCAAGGACCCAACCAGCAAAGACACGACGTTATTGATGATCAGCCGGCTTGAGTTCTTGTGTTAACTGAATTTTATAAGCCTTAAGACTCAAGTCTTTATGCAAAATACGGTGTAATGACGTTTGTGGAATGCCTTATTCCAAAGAACGACGAGGAATGGACAAACCTGGGTTTTCTTCAACACTTTGGGCTACAACAGCAATATTCTCAGTTGTTCTTGAGCGACGTGCACGGGTTTTATTCTTCACATCACTTACTTGTCCCAACAGCTCGAATTTGTCCACCAATTTCTGTATTGCGGTCCGACAAGGTGCTTCACGACGACCCAAAAATGTTTTATTTGTGCGAACCGTCTCTGCCAAATTTTCACCATTTTTTATAGTGAATTTTAATAATTTCAATGCGTTGTTGAAGCGTGTATCGTTCCATTTTTATTAATGGCGTAGTTTCTACTTGTCAAATGCCAAAAAATGACAGCTTCAAAAGTGACAACTACCGAAATAGCGGGCTATTCAAAATAACACCTCATATTGGAAAACCCTTTTTTATAATAAAAATAACTCATTTTTTATAAGGTTGTCTTAGATTTTTGATTGCCATTTAAAAACCGTTAAGCGGATTTCGCTCAAAATCTAATCAGCTCTTAACAACACAATACCGCGTCGAATGAACTGAAACGCAACTGAAATTTCGATGGGGCAACTGGTTTGTGTCCTTTTTTAAGCTGCATCGTTCGTTCCAAATGGCCCAATGGATTCGCAACTTTGCATTTATATTCACCAAATTGATTTTCATTTCTAACGTTTATTTCCAAAACGGAAGTGTGTGGTTCGTTGAAAATTCTATAATCGGATTTGATATTGCTGCTGATTGCCTTGTTGTCGTAAATCCAGGTGAATGAGGCTGGTGGTTCGGCAATGGCTTCGCATGATAAATTTACAAATCCACCCAAATATGCGTAATAGATATTTATTGTTTCATTGTTCGGCCAGTATGGTTTTTCTAGATAAAAGCAATTAATTTATTTAATAGAATGTTAAATATTTAAGAATGAGAAATTTGAGTTGTCGTATAATTTGATATACAGTAGTAATATACAGTAGTAAAAACTAAATTAGTGCTTGCACCTACACAAAAAAAACCGTATGAATAAATATTTAAGTTAAACTACGTTGAAAACATTTTGACAATAAAAAATTAAAACGCTATATTTCTCAAGAGTAATAAAAGTGTTTTTTTTTTGTTTTTCGGACACTTTATTTTTTTTGTTACAAATATTAAAAACCAATAAAAATATTGGCGCAAAATTATAGTCGGCCTGTGTTTAGCTCATTAACGTGATACTACTTAGCAAATTGTTAACTCAAAAATAGTTTTCTTATTTTTCTTCAATAATAGACACTTTTTAGTGCGATGCTATCTAGTGTGAAGCTAATGTTGTTTTTAAAGAAAATGTTAAGTGAACACGTCTAAAATTTGACCGTTCTCGAAAGAACAAAGTCAACACACCCAACATTTGACAGTGAGGGCATTCCGAAACCTAGTGACTACGTAGTCAATTCGTTCTGATTGGTCAATTTGTTGTTTTGAACCAATCATGACGAGTTGACTAGGTAGTCACTAGGTATCGGAATGCGCTCAGTTCCTTAAAATAAAAAATATGAGTGCGACCCATGGAGTCCACACGACTAACTTCCCATAGTAGAAAAATACGTAAAAACATTAGTTGTTTTGCAAAATATTTAGCGGATGCATCCCGTTGTAGTTGTACACGCACGTTGCTTCAAAGTCAAATTCCATAAAACTGATGATTTTATGAAAAACATTAAGTTTATTGAATAACAGTGGCGCCATCTGCCACTGCCGAGTTGATCGTAACATTTCGTGGACTCATTCACAACTACTTTGCACAGTAAAATACAGCCTACATATAATAATTGCTCCTGAATATTGTAGTTTTCTATTATTGAAGCAATTTTTCTAATCGGATTAGTATTTCTGAAAATTAATATTTATACGGCAAAGCAGCGTTTGGTGGGTCAGCTAGTAATCAAATATAGTATATGATACTCCTGAATATTGTTTTTTTTTCCCACTAACTATAAGATTTTTTGCACTATTATTGAAATTATTGCAGAAATTATCATAATTTTCATTATATTAGGGTTGTCTTAGATTTTTGATTGCCATTAAAAAACCGCTAAGCCGATTTCGCTCAAAACCTAATCAGCTCTTAACAACACAATGCCGCGTCGAAGGAGATCAATTCGATGAGTGGTTCGCGAGATAATTGAGCTGAAAAACGTAACGCACACAGACATCATCATAAAAACACTTGATTCGGATTCTAGTGACCTCGAAACATCGAGAAATGCGAAAATTGGAGATTCACAAAATCGGCCCCATTACAATAACTTCCTCTGGGAAGTTAAAATCATTAATCATCTCTCGATAGCGCAATCCATTGACCGTAACTGTTGCTCCAGCCTCATTTTCGAAAAAGTAAGGTCCAATGAACCCGCGGGACCATAAACCGCACCAAACAGTCACGCGTTGAGGATGGAGAGGCTTTTCAACAATAACTCCTGGGTTTTCCGAGCCCCAGATGCGACAGTTTTGCTTGTTGACGTAGCCTCCGAGGTGGAAATGGGTCTCATCAGTCAAGATGATTTTTCGATGAAATTCCGGATCATTTTCATGCATTTCAAGGACCCAACCAGCAAAGACACGACGTTATTGATGATCAGCCGGCTTGAGTTCTTGTGTTAACTGAATTTTATAAGCCTTAAGACTCAAGTCTTTATGCAAAATACGGTGTAATGACGTTTGTGGAATGCCTTATTCCAAAGAACGACGAGGAATGGACAAACCTGGGTTTTCTTCAACACTTTGGGCTACAACAGCAATATTCTCAGTTGTTCTTGAGCGACGTGCACGGGTTTTATTCTTCACATCACTTACTTGTCCCAACAGCTCGAATTTGTCCACCAATTTCTGTATTGCGGTCCGACAAGGTGCTTCACGACGACCCAAAAATGTTTTATTTGTGCGAACCGTCTCTGCCAAATTTTCACCATTTTTTATAGTGAATTTTAATAATTTCAATGCGTTGTTGAAGCGTGTATCGTTCCATTTTTATTAATGGCGTAGTTTCTACTTGTCAAATGCCAAAAAATGACAGCTTCAAAAGTGACAACTACCGAAATAGCGGGCTATTCAAAATAACACCTCATATTGGAAAACCCTTTTTTATAATAAAAATAACTCATTTTTTATAAGGTTGTCTTAGATTTTTGATTGCCATTTAAAAACCGTTAAGCGGATTTCGCTCAAAATCTAATCAGCTCTTAACAACACAATACCGCGTCGAATGAGATTTTATGACAATACGATGAGTGGTTCGCGAGATAATCGAGCTGAAAAAACGTAACGCACATACAAACACACATACACACACACCGATGTCATCTTAAAAACGCTTGATTCGGACTCTAGTGACCTCAAAACATCGAGAAATGCGAAAATTGAAGATTCATAAAATCGGACCCATTACAATAACTTCCTATGGGAAGTTAACAATGTCAACATTTCATTTGATTTTATTTTGAACTAGCAGTTGCCCGCGACTTCGTCCGCCTCTCCCTCGTCCACTGGTCAGAGTATCATCTCGACTTGTGCATCATGCGCGCGTGGGAATTTTGTTCGGAAGTTATTGTAAAATTGCATTGCAGTCAACTGTCCCTAGGTCGTAATTCTCTTGAACTTGAAAAATTTGAGCATTTTTTATGATTCCCTTCAGTTGTTCATACTTAAAGCATTCCCTTGGGTGAACTCTCCCTAATTCTAATATCTCTCTTACTTCTGCATCGTTTTTTTCGTTAAGTAAATTTTTTTTTCTTTAAACTGAGCATATTTTTTAGTTAAGAAGTACATAAAATGATATGGTTTAAACACAATAATCTGCACAAATAGTGCAATCAATCACATTCACAAATCAATTGAACTCTCAAAATTCTAATTTGAGCAGTTATTAGGCCAGTTCCACCTAACAACATCTCACTGAGATCTCAATGTCACCTTGACTGAGGCAAAATCATTTGGTGCCTTGGTGGAACATAATTCTCAGTTATCATTGAGATTTAATGGTTACCTTACTAATTGTTGCTGCACATATGTCAGCCACGTCAAATAGCTGAGTGAGAAATCGAATCCAAAATAATTTCATCTCAGAGATCTCAGAAAAAAATCTCAGTTCTCACATTTCCACAGATTCTTCGCTGCTATTGGTCGCAGCTTAATTTTAAGTAGAATAAAGCCTAAAGCAGTTGCCCGTAGCTTAGTTGGTAAGTGCGTTGGCTGCTAAGCAGAACGTCGTTGGTTCGAGTCCTACTCAGGCCAAGTTTTTATTTCATCTTTCACGGGTACTGCCTCTTGCGAAGACCTGACAAATCTTCCAAGAGTATCAATCTGTAATGAAAAAATGCTTCTCAACTTTTCCGTTCGGAATCGGCGTTAAATTGTAGGTCCCCTCAATTCTTCACACGCACTCAGAGAATTGTTGATTAGAGTAAGCCACTTAGGCGTTGGCTCTTCAAGAGCTGTCGCGCCACTCTATTTATTTATTTTATTTTAAAGCCTTCATCGATTAATGGACTATCCAACACAAAAAGAATTTTACAATTCGAAATAGTAGTTCCTGAGATTACCGCGTTCAAACGAACAAACTCTTCAGCTTTATATTGTATTAAATTGTATTGTTTGCCGTTTTTTCCACATTTTACACAAATTCTTCGCTCCTATTGGTCGCAGCTAAATTTTATATAGCTTCAAGCCTTCCTTGATAAATGGACCATTCAACATTAAAAAAATTGTTCAATTTCATAAAGCAGTTCTTGAGATAAGCGCGTTAAAACGCAGAAAAATGTATATTTTTTGCCGTTTTTTTTCCATATTTTCCACAGATTCTTCGCTGCTATTGGTCACAGCTTAGTGTTAAATAGCTTCAAGTCTTCCTCAATTAATGGACCATCCAACACAAAAAGAATTATACCATTCGAACCAGTAGTTCCTGAGATAAGTGCGTTAAAACGCAGAAAAATGTATATTTTTTGCCGTTTTTTCCACATTTTCCACAGATTCTTCGCTGCTATTAGTCACAGCTTAATGTTAAATAGCCTCAAGTCTCCCTCAATTAATGGACCATCCAACACAAAAAGAATTATACCATTCGAACCAGTTTTTTTTTTTTTTTATAATCCCACGCCTCTTTCCCCCCCAGATACCGCACGCGCTGGGGTCCATTTTCACCGAGTACGATTGCAATCACGGTTGCTAGTCGTATCGGCACTTAATTACAAATTATTTGAAATAAATAAAATAAAAAAAGCGATGGCGATACGAACGTTAGGAAGGCAAGAGTTAGGGACTGCTTAATGCAAGCAGGTACAAAAGGGAAAAACAAAATAAATCAGTTAAATAAAAATCTTACAAAAAGCAAAAAAAAAAAAAAAGTAACATTGCGAAATTTAAAATCCAAAAATTTTAAAATTTTAAGTCAGAAAATTAAAACAAAAAATAAGCGTGTAGAAGACACTTGTCAAGAAAGTAAGTAATTAAAAAGTAAAATTTCAATGAGACAAACAATACAAAAAAAAAAAAAAAACATTTAAGAACGTGGAACACTGGTCTTAAGAATTAGTTTTAGCTTGTTTTTATTGATATTAAAGTCAAATAAGTCTTCATACGCATTCAATAGCTTACTCATTCTTGTCAGTGGCTCATGCATTCCGTAGTTAGTTCTATGTTGGGGGACTTTAATCAAATTATGAGAACGCAAAATATAATCTCCACCTCTGTAATTAAAGAAGATAGAACTCAAAATATCTGGAGCATCAGTGACACCAGTAATAATTTGATGAAGGAAAACTATATCATTATTTGTTCTCCTTTGACACAGTTTTTGCATCTGGAAAAATGCAAGTCGATCATCGTAAGAAGGGATATTATTGGGGTCAAACCATTGAAGCCCTTTAAAGGCAAAACGTGTAAAATTGCGTTGAACTGATTCTAGTCGCTCAATATGTATCGCATAATAAGGAGACCAAACTTGTGATGCATATTCGAGATGGGGTCGAACCAAACTATTGTACAAGGCATAGGAAACGTTAGGGTCAAGGAATTCCTTGGACCAACGCTTAATAAACCCTAACATTGAATTAGCTTTATTAACGATGTTGTTAATATGTTCTGAAAAATCTAAATTAGATGTGAAAAAAACTCCTAAGTCCCTAACTTTAAAGACACGGGATAATATGTGTTGGGATATAACATAATCATAAGATGTAGGATTACGCTTCTTGGAAATTGTCATTGTCTGACATTTTCTTGGGTTAAGATTCAAATAATTCTTTTCACACCATACAACAAACTTATTTATATCATCTTGCAGTTGAACGCGATCTTCATTAGATGAAATGTTTTTGAAGATCTTCATATCATCTGCAAAGATAAGAATTTTACTATTTCGAACATTCAACGGAGCATCGTTAATAGCTAAAATAAATAACAGGGGTCCTAAGTGACTACCTTGTGGTACACCCGATTTGGCAATGAAAGGTTTTGAGTAAGAGTTCCTGAATTTTACTTGGTAAGATCTATTATCAAGATAAGAAGAAATCCATTTGACGAATCCTGGAGGAAATCCATATGAATTCAATTTAAACTTGATAATAGTATGCGAAAGTTGATCAAACGCTTTGGAAAAATCTGTGTAAATACAATCAACTTCCTGTCCACTTTCTACAGAATTCAGACATTTATGCAAGAACGCTAGAAGGTTTGTCACCGTAGAACGTTTCTGCATAAAGCCATGTTGTTCAAAGCATATAATATTTTTGCTGTAGAAGGCTAAGTTTTCACAAACAACTTGCTCAAAAAGCTTAGGAATGCAAGACAGTTTGGATATAGGCCTATAATTAGTAATATCTGACTTGTCACCTTTTTTGAAAACAGGTGTTATGTATGCGTTTTTCCACATGGTAGGGAATTTTCCTAGCTTTAAAGACAATTCAAAAATAGTATGTAAGGGAATAGCCAAAACTGTCCTACATTTTTTTAAAACAATAGGTGGAATACCATCGGGTCCAAAAGAATAGTCTTCCTTAAGAAGGCACATACAATTTATAAGTTTATCAAAGTCGATAAGAACGTTGTTAAAGGTTACTTGGGGACAGTTTCGCAGATAGGCAAAGAAGTCAGTATCCAAGGAAATAGGAGTATCGATGAAAGACTGACTAAAATTACTTGCGAAAGCATCACAGATTTCTGAGTTACAGTTCAAAACAATATTGTTGTAATTGAAGTTAATAGGATAAACATCACATTTTCTTTTAGAATTGACAAAATTCCAAAAACTTTTTGGGTCCTGTTTTAGTGAATTTCCCATGTTTATGAGATATTCACTGTAAAGATCAAAAGAGAGTTGTTTAAACTCTTCGAAAAGAGAGATATAAACAATTTGGTTCTCCAATGACATGGAACTGATATACTTTTTCCAAGCTTTGTTCCTTCTATTTCGAAGGTTTTTCAATTCTTTAGTATACCAAGGGTGACTGGAGTTATTAGGGTTAAAGCTTTTTCTTTTGGGTACTATTTCATTAATGGATCTCATTAAAACACCGTAAAAACTTGAGATAGTTGCGTCGATATCATTTAAAAGCGGTATATTTTCAATACCGGAATTTCTTAAACTATCCGAAAGCTGTTGAAAATTAGCTCTGCGGAAGTCGTATTTGTACGAACAGTCGTGAGAATTACTATTTTCTAGTAAATGACCGCTCAAGTCAAAAAAAATGTCAAGTGGTGGGTGATATTTGTCTATATTAGTTATGGCAGAGGAAGATTCAAAAACTACTGTACTAACAGCATTTGATGAGAATACCAAATCAAGTAAGCGATTCATGGAGTTCTTTATACAGCTAACTTGTTGCAAGTCAGCTGAAATAATATTGTCCAGAAATTGAAGTTCCTGTTGCGATGAACTTGCGGAGGCTTCAAGATAAGACTCATCGTCTGAAGAAACCCAATCTACGTTTGGGAGATTAAAATCACCTAACAGGAGAATATTATTCTCAAAACCAGCAATTTCTATAACATAATCAACCGCTGACGAAAGTTCATTAAACACTGAAACAGGACTTTTTGGTGGAATATATACATTTAAAATAAAAAAGACTATTGATTGTATGGTCACTTTGATGCATAAGAGTTCTATTGAAAGGTTAAACGGGAAAATAATTTGTGATGAACAGAATCTGTTTCGAACTGCGATAAGAACTCCTCCACCAACAAGATTAACAGCATCCGCATGACGGTCTTTCCTATAAACTAAGAACTCCTTGTCAAAGAGTTCAGAATCAAGTATGGTGGCATTAAGCCAAGTCTCAGTAAATAAAAACACGTCATGCGGTAAAGCTTGTGAATTTTTAAAAATTGAAGTAGTTTAACTACGAAGTCCTCTTACGTTTTGGTAATAGAGGGAGATCCTTTGCAGTTTTTTGGGTCCTCTTCTGTACGGGAAATCGGATTTTGTAAATTTCTCCGTTTGTTCCTGAGATAAAAGCGTTAAAACGCAGAAAAATGTATATTTTTTGCCGTTTTTTCCCCATTTTAAACAGATTTTTCGCTGCTATTGGTCACAGCTTAATGTTAAGTAGCCTAATGTCTAAGTCGATTAAGGCACCATCCAACACAAAAAGAATTATACCATTCGAACCAGTAGTTTCTGAGATTACCGCGTTCAAACAAACAAACTCTTCAGCTTTATATATTAGTAAAGATAAGGATTAAATTGTATTGTTACGTTTTACTGTTCGTATCGCTGGATTGTGATAGAAAAACACTTCTTTAAAGGTTAAAATTAAATCTATTAAATTTATTTAAGGAAACACGAGTCTTAAGAATGAAAAATAAGAACTGACTTAAAATCTATGAAAGAACTCTTTTTATACAATTTTTTTATAGTCAAAAATAATCTAAGTTTATGTGAAATACTTTTCATAAAGTAAAAAATTTGAAAGTGTTTTTCATAAAAACGCCACACTACCCCCCACTTAGACATGTTCGTCCCGAACATGCGTTGCTCTTTCATTTCCGTAGGACGCTAGTCTTTCGAGATGAACAACTTTCATTTTGTTTCTCCGATTACCGCATTTTTGGATTCTATACACCACACCGTTGATTCTTTTAATGACTTTGTAGGGACCCTCCCAGTTGGTTTGTAATTTCGGAGAAAGCCCTTTCTTTCGTTGTGGGTTATAAAGTATTACAGTGTTACCTTCTTGAAAACCGTCTGAATTTGTTCTGATATCATATCTCGCTTTCATTTTGTCACTTACTAGTTGCGCCCGGTTCCGTACAGAATGATGAATAAAATCTAGTGCTCTTCTAGTTTTATCGGCATAGGTATCGCCGTTGAGTTCTGATGGGGCACAAACTCCAAACTTTAAATCGGCTGGAAGTCTTAAATCTGTACCAAAAATTACCTTGGCTGGGGATTTGGATGTCGTATCATGAACTGCAGATCGATACGCCATTAAAAACATCGGTATATGATCATCCCAGTCCTTTTGGTTTTGGCTTACGACTTTTCTTAAATGCTCTTCTAATGTCCGGTTGAAACGTTCTACCATACCGTCTGACTGAGGATGCAATGGAGTTGTTCTTGTTTTTCGGATTGCTAGTACTTCACACAACTCTCTAAATACTGCAGATTCAAAATTTCGTCCTTGGTCTGAGTGCAACTCCATTGGAACTCCAAAACGAGACACCCAGTTTTGAACAAAAGCATCCGCAACAGTCCTCGCCTCTTGATTAGGAATAGGGTAAACTTCAGGCCATTTACTAAAGTAGTCGATAACAACCAGCACATACTTATTTCCAGCATCACTGATAGGAAATGGTCCAGCAATATCCATCGCAATCCGTTCAAACGGAGCCCCAACAATGTACTGATGCATTTTGCCTCGAGACTTTGATGTTGGTCCTTTTGCAGTTTTACATTGATGACAGTTCTCAATAAATTCAGCGATTGATTGTTGACATCCAACCCAATAAAATCTTTGTTTGACCTTTTCTAGTGTTTTTGTGATCCCCAAGTGTCCACCACTCGTACCGCTATGGTATTCGGCAAGAATTGTTTTAATTTTAGTTTTTGGGACTACAATCAATCTACGAGTTGATCTGCCATCGGTACTCTCCCATAAACGTTGAAGAAATCCATTATGGATCTCCAAACTTTGCCACTGTGCCCACAAAGCTTTCGATATTGGACTTTCGCCAGAAATTTCTTCCCAAGATGGTCTTATGCCTCTTTCTTTGAAATCAATAATTTTTGATAAATCTGAATCATTCTTTTGATCAATAAAAATCTTCTCTGGTGTCCAATCATCTTCAGGAAGAATAGTAAGTAGACGGATGTCAATTATGTTTTCTTTGGTTTCGGCCTTAGAACAATGCTTGCATTCTAAACAACAAGGCCGTCTTGAAAGTGCATCAGCATTTGCGTGTTGTCCTCCCTTACGATGATGTATTGTGAAGTCGTAACTTTGTAATCTTTCCATCCATCTAGCTAGTTGACCCTCTGGATTTTTGAATTGGAATAACCACTTTAATGCAGCATGATCTGTTCTTAGCTTGAACTGTTGGCCATACAAATATTTGTGGAAGTTCTTCACGGACTCTAAGACAGCCAGTAGCTCTCTTCTCGTGACGCAATAGTTTCGTTCAGTTTTCGCCAGAATCTTGCTGTAATAGGCAATCACTTTTTCTTCCCCATTGATAACTTGTGAGAGAACCCCTCCAATACCTCGGTCGCTTGCATCAGTATCCAAGATGAATTGTTCTCCAATTACAGGATAAGACAGAATTGGTGCACTACAAAGCAGATCTTTAAGCTGTTGAAAGGATTTTTCTTGCAATTCAGTCCATTGAAACTTCTGATTTTTCCTAGTCAGATCATGCAAACTGCTGGCAACGTTGGCAAATCCTGGAACAAACCGTCTGTAGTAGGTACACAGTCCCAGGAAGCTTCGTAGCTCATGAATGTTTTTTGGTCTTGGCCATGTCTTAACTGTTGAGATCTTGTCATCATCCGTGTGCACACCATCAGTTGATACTACATGGCCTAAGTATTTGACTTCTTTCTTGAACAATGAACACTTCTTTGAGCTCAGTTTAAGACCAGCGCTTCGCAGTCTTTGAAATACTTCCTCTAGGTTGTTAAGGTGGTCATCGAAATCTTTTCCCATCACTATGATGTCATCAAGGTAAACCAGACATGTTTTCCAGTGAAACCCTTTCAAAACCCGTTCCATCAAACGCTCAAACGTAGCAGGAGCGTTACATAAGCCGAAGGGCATAACAATAAACTGCCACAAGCCATCACCAACACTGAACGCTGTTTTCTCTCTGTCATCTTTATTCATTTCCACTTGCCAATAACCGCTCTGAAGATCCAATGTTGAAAACCATTTAGCACCGGACAATGTGTCAAGAGTGTCATCAATTCTTGGCAGCGGATAACTATCTTTCTTGGTAACTTCATTGAGTTTGCGATAGTCGATGCAAAATCTTGTCGTTCCATCTTTCTTTTTAACTAAGACAACCGGTGAACTCCACGGACTTATTGATGGTTCAATTACATTGTTCTTCTGCATGTCTTCAATAAGTGTGTCAACTTCTGCCAGCTTAGCAAGTGGGAGTCTTCTTGGCATTTGTCGAATCGGTTTTGCATCTCCAGTATCGATGTGATGTTGAGCAATTGTTGTTCTGCCGTTATTGTCGCCTTCAATAAAGAACAAATCCAAATTTTTCTTCAAAAACCAAAAAGCTTTGTCCTTTTCTTCAATTGCCAGGTCCTTGGTCCAAGTCTGTGCTAAGTTCTTCAGTTGCTCTCGGAATCTAACACTGTTATTAATTTTGAATTTTGCAGGATTATCATCGTTATTGATAATTGTTGAAACTTCTTCACAGTTGCAAATAAACTCATTGCGTTCTATAGTTTGTGATGTATTTGACAAGTTAAGAACTCTAATTGGAATATGCCTTTGTGTATTTTGTGTTACAAGGGTTCTTCCAATCAGGATTTTCTTGATTGAAGATTCTTTAAATGGTTCCACCATCCACACCTTGTTACTTTTATGGTCATCAGTATTAAGTTTCGCCCACACTGTTGCTTCGGAGTTTGGTGGAATTGTTTGCCTTTTCTTCACGATGGCCTTTAAAATTGTATGTCTTTCATGGTTTAAATTCAACGGCATTTCAACGCATCCATATCTCAAAACTTGCTTCTGTAAATCAATGTTAAAACCATTTGATAACATGAAATCAATACCTAATATTAATTCGTCCATAATATTTGCGACTAGAAACTCGTGCTCAACTGTCATTGTTCCAATCGTGATTTGTTTCGTTACTTTCCCCAATACTGCTGCATCTTCTCCAGTAGCTGTTGTTAGTCGAATTCCCACAAGCGGCTGCACATCTTTGATCAGATCATTTCGAATAATGGAATGCGAAGCACCAGTATCTAAGGTAACTGTATAAATCTTCGAGTCAATCTTCCCTAAGACAGTAAGGCTATTACTACTACGCGAAATTTCGGAAATTGTTATGTTAGGGCCATCATAATTTGGAGTCAGTGTATGCCCTTCAGAACTGACCCCATTTAGTTTGTCGAAGCATTTTCCGAAGTCTTGTTCTCCGGAAATTTGTCGGGTGATCTCGAGCGTCTTGGTCGTTTATAACAATTACGTGCCATATGTCCCTCTCTTCCACAAGAAAAGCACCTTCCCGTAAAAGCGTTTGGAGGGCTTGATTTGGTTTCAAGTTCTGATCTTACTGCAGCTTTCACAGCTTGAACAACAGCTTCAGACAAAATGTCATTCTCGAAATCTAATCTGTGAACCTTTGACTTGAATCCACACATCTTTGCTGCAGTTTCATGTGTCATTGCTAAAGATACTGTCTCGGTAAAAGTTGGCTTTGGTGTTGTTATTGTAGCACGTTTGGTATCTGAGTCACGAATACCATCGATGAAAGCATCTATCTTGCATTGCTCGATGAACTCACAAGATGAATCGGGATATGCCGAATATGCTAACCGTTCAATGTCTGCTGCGAATTCTTGAAGGACTTCTCCAGTTCTCTGTTGTCGGTTTTTCAATTCCATTCTGTGTATTTGCTTTTGGTGGTCACTTCCATATTTCCTATGAAGTACGTTCATGATTGTTTGGTAATTGCATACTTCACCCTTCGGAATAGTTTTAAGGACATCTGCTGCACTACCTTTAAGACCCACTATCAATGCTGCTGCACTAGATTCTTCGTTCCAATTATTTTGGGACTTAGCGGTATCAAATTGAATTTTAAAAATGTCAAAGGGGGTTGTCCCATCAAAAATAGGTGGTTTGATTTTTGTGGAACTGATGATTTGCTCTGAGGACCCACTTAGTTGTAAAGCACGAAAACGATCTTGTAATTTGTTCATGTTGCAATTAAATTTATCTTCAATGTTCTTAATTTGCTGAACCATCTGGTTTTCCAAGTCATCAAATTGATTCTGAAGCTTAGTAACTTTACCTTTGAAACTTTCAGCAATTTCTGTCAGTTTTTCTTCAGATTTGTTTTGTTTTTCCACCATTAAAGTTGTCATCTGAACGGAACGTTCAACAGCCGCGTATAATTTGTCCATCCTGCTATCTTGAGCCAAACTTTCTTCGTCTTTTGAAACTTGCGCCTGAACATCGTACTCAAACTCGTGGTACATGATATCCACATTCTTGTCTTCTAAGGCTTTTCGAAGTCTTTGCTGTAGCTCGGCTTTTGAACCGCTTGTCGCAAGGCTAAGAAGCGATAATTCTTTTTTCAGCTGCTCAACTTTTAATTGATCAAATTTAACCATTTTCAAAATTTTCTTATTCACAATCCCACTTCTGACACCAATTGTTACGTTTTACTGTTCGTATCGCTGGATTGTGATAGAAAAACACTTCTTTAAAGGTTAAAATTAAATCTATTAAATTTATTTAAGGAAACACGAGTCTTAAGAATGAAAAATAAGAACTGACTTAAAATCTATGAAAGAACTCTTTTTATACAATTTTTTTATAGTCAAAAATAATCTAAGTTTATGTGAAATACTTTTCATAAAGTAAAAAATTTGAAAGTGTTTTTCATAAAAACGCCACAGTATTGTTTGCCGTTTTTTCCACATTTTACACAAATTCTTCGCTCCTATTGGTCGCAGCTAAATTTTATATAGCTTCAAGCCTTCCTTGATAAATGGACCATTCAACATTTAAAAAATTGTTCAATTTCATAAAGCAGTTCTTGAGATAAGCGCGTTAAAACGCAGAAAAATGTATATTTTTTGCCGTTTTTTCCATATTTTCCACAGATTCTTCGCTGCTATTAGTCACAGCTTAATGTTAAATAGCCTCAAGTCTTCCTCAATTAATGGACCATCCAACACAAAGAGAATTATACCATTCGAACCAGTACTTCCTGAGATAAGTGCGTTAAAACGTAGAAAAATGTATATTTTTTGCCGTTTTTTTCCACATTTTACACAAATTCTTCGCTCCTATTGGTCGCAGCTAAATTTCATATAGCTTCAAGCCTTCCTTGATAAATGGACCATTCAACATTAAAAAAATTGTTCAATTTCATAAAGCAGTTCCTGACGTTTTTTCCATATTTTCCACAGATTCTTCGCTGCTATTGGTCACAGCTTAATGTTATATAGCCTTAAGTCTAAGTCGATTAAGGCACCATCCAACACAAAAAGAATTATACCATTCGAACCAGTAGTTCCTGAGATTACCGCGTTCAAACAAACAAACTCTTCAGCTTTATATATTAGTGTAGATTTTCTTTTCCTATGTGTACAAATTGGAAACGAATGCATTTTAATGGAGGAGCACATTTGGAAATGCCTGTCTGTCGAGTTTTTCTCTAATCATCATTTAGGTGCGGAGAAATAGAACTGTGGATCACGATGAACCACCAAAACATATTACGAATGCTTTAAGCCTTGCACTGCAGTTGCCCGTAGCTTAGTTGGTAAGTGCGTTGGGCTGCTAAGCAGAACGTCGTTGGTTCGAGTCCTACTCAGGCCAAGTTTTTATTTCATCTTTCACGGGCACTGCCTATTGCGAAGACCTGACAAATCTTCCAAGAGTATCAATCTGTCATGAAAAAGTGCTTCTCAACTCTGCCGTTCGGAATCGGCGTTAAATTGTAGGTCCCCTCAATTCTTCACACGCACTCAGAGAATTGTTGATGAGAGTAAGCCACTTAGGCCTTGGCTCTTCAAGAGCTGTCGCGCCACTCTATTTATTTTTTTTAAGCCTTGCACTAAGAACTGTGTTTTTGCTTTGGGACCCATTTTGTGATAAGTAAAAAATCGTAGCGATCTATAAAACAAAAAGTGTATTAAAACGAACAATATTTCAAAAATAAGTCTTGAATCGGGGGCCTATTTCATAAATATTGACAATTGCGACAGGTGACAGGTTACAATTTGTAAATTACAACTTGACAATTGTCAAAAATTTGTCCCATAAACAAATTGACAATTTTGTAGAATTGTCGTAAAATACCCGACAATTGTCGTCTTTTCGTTTCATAAAGAAATTGTCATGACAATGAATTGTCAACTATTTTTCTACAATTGTCAGAAATTTTGCGACAAATTTGTACTGACAATTCTTTTATGAAATGAAAAATAAATTGTAATTTACTATTTACATATTTGTCAGTATTTGATCGACAATTGCGACAGGAAGCTTAGTTGCGGTAAGGTTTTGAAAATGGAAAAAAAAAAATATAAACGCTATTTTTTCGGAAAAAGTGAAAATGATGACTATTCTCAGAAACGTGTTGGTGTAATACGTCGCCGGCGGCGGCGCACGAGACCCTCAGCGAATTTTAAATAGCAAATAAATAACGATTTCGAATTCGTATCGGAAAAACAACAGCGGAATACATTTATCGAGAATTGGTGCACGTTTACAGCCTTCCACAAAGAGGAATTTTTTCTCTCGCCTCCAAAACCCAACTTCTATGTGCAAAGTGGTAACACTGGTTTTATTTCAAGTGGTCGTGTTTTGTTTGTGCTCTCCACAATTAGCTTTTTGTTTTGTAGTTTTTCAATTTGCATAATTATGAAATTTATAAAATAACTTAAATTTTGACTATTAATTGATAAACAATTAAAATTTTGAGTACTTGTGCTTTTTCAATATCAAATTTAATATTTTTAGTGAACAATTCAATTTTGTCACGTAAGTTTGGTGTTTGTCAGTTTTGAGTTTTTTCTCCTTCGTGTCAGTATTCTCTCTTTCGAATTCAAACTCAGTGCATAGTTTTTTTTTTTTTTTTTAATAATTTCACTCTCTTAAATAGCCCATTAAATTTCCCTGCGTCATTCCCCTCAATTTAAACCATTAAAAAAACCATCTATCTCATTGTTATAGGTAATAAGTTTCGCATTTTGTATTCACTACCGTGGTTCTGCTTGTCTAGGCGTCGGACATCAGTTATACAAATTATAATATCAAGGGTTCGAATCCCAGAGTATACCATCTAATTTCTTTTTTTTTTTGCTTTTTTTTCTTTTTCTTACTTTTTTTCTTTTCTATAATTTCCTTTATTTCAAATCGGTATGACTTGCGCCAACACTAATTGTATGGACCGTACCGGTTCATCTGCTCTATTTGCCTGTTTTGGCCCTTGCGGCAACCTTTTCCACGCCAAATGTGTTGGATCGAACAATGCGTTTTTGGATAAAATTACTGCATCTAATCTAGCTTTTTGGTACTGCCCAAATTGTAAAAAAATATCTCTTGCGCATTTTTCATTTAAATTGTCCACACTCAAAGGTGAACTTTCTAAAATCTCCAAGGGGTTTGAGGACTTAAGCAAACATTTTGCTAGTATTGCAACAACTGCAAGTAGCATACCCTCCCCCATTTTGTCAGCTGATAAGTCATCTTCAAAAGATGATATAAGTCCACCTGAAAAGTGTCCCCTTCAAGAAAATACTAAACAAAGTAAGAAGAGAGAAAGAGATTCAGCCATGGCACCAGCCAACCCAGGTCCAGCTCCTAAAAAAAATCTCCTTTGATAAATAATGAAACCAACTTTATTGAATCGTGTCTTATTGCTTCCACACAAAATAATTCTGATAAAATCTCTATTGTCGAGGAAACCACCCCTGTTGATAAAGAAACCACCCCTAATATCGTAGATCCTATCGTCCAAGAAACCGTGGCTACGCAGCCAAACGTTACTCTTCAACCCAAAGTTTTAACATCCGTCCCCAAACCTAAAACTATTTTTGTTTCACGTTTGTCTCCGGAAACCGAACCTGAGGATATACTGGCTCATTTGTTTGCTTCTCAAACTATTCCGAATTGCTCTAATATTAAGTGTTCTAAAATTAGCAAACCCGGTAGTTTTATTTCTTCCTTTAAAATAATTGCCCCTAATTCACTATTCGAACCAATATGTAACAGTTCCTGGCCACCAAACACCTTGGTTAAGGAATTTACTGTTCCCCTAAAACGTAAATCTCAACCAAACAACATTCCAAGGCTCCATTCAAAAAACGACAAAGGTTCTCCCTCTACTACCAAAATGTAAGAGGACTTCGTAGTAAAACTACTACAATTTTTAAAAATTCACAAATATTTCCACATGACGTGTTTGCTTTCTCCGAGACTTGGCTCAATGCCACAATATTGGACACAGAACTCTTTGATCAAGAGTTCGTAGTTTTCCGAAGAGACCGTCATGTGGATGTAGGGAATTCAGTTGGTGGGGGAGTCCTTATTGCCGTTAGAAGTAATTTCTTTGCAGTTCAAGTTGTTTTCCCTTTCAACATATCAATTGAGCTCTTATGCATAAAAATAATCTTACAAGAGAAATCTATCTTTGTATTAAATGTTTACATTCCACCTAAAAGTCCAATAGCCGTGTTCATGGAACTTTCCGAGGCACTGGACTTTATTCTTGGTATCGCCAGCATTGATAGCTGTGTCCTCCTTTTAGGCGATTTCAACCTTCCTAACATCGATTGGGTTAATTCTGACGACGAATCCTATTTCGAAGCTTCCACTTGCTCACCACAACTGGAACTTCAATCACTGGATAATATTATTTCAGCTGATTTACAGCAAGTTAGCTGTATTAAAAATCATATGAATCGAGTGCTTGACCTAGTTTTTACATCTGACCCTGTTAATACAGTAGTGGTAGAATCTTCCTCTGCTATATCTAACTTAGATAAATTTCACCTTCCCCTTGACATTTTTCTTGACTTGAGCGATCACTTACTAGCCCATAGTAATTCTCATAATAATGTTACCCTTACCACAAGCCCTGAAATCTGCGAAGGTTTTGCAGATTATTTCAGTAAATCTTTTGCTGATTCTCCAAATGCAGTTGACAAACTCTACTTTCAATATTTAAATAACTGTCCTCAAGTTTTGTTTAGTAGCATTTCAATAGAGAGTAATAGAATATTTGAATTTCTTTCACTTCTTAAAGATGATTATTCATGTGGTCCAGATGGCATTCCACCTATTGTTTTAAAAAAATGCAAATCTGTTTTAGCTCTTCCTTTAAGGAATATATTTGAGTTGTCCCTGAAAACAGGAATATTTCCGTCAATTTGGAAGAATGCATTTTTAACTCCAGTATTTAAGAAGGGAGATAAAACTAATATTACAAATTATAGACCTATATCCAAACTGTCATGCATCCCTAAGCTGTTTGAACAAGTTGTATGTGATACGTTAGCATTTAATTGTAAAAATATTATCTGTAGCCAACAACACGGATTCATGCAGAAACGTTCTACAGTCACAAACCTTCTTGTCTTTGTGAACAAATGCTTGAACTATATGGAGTGTGGTCAGGAAATAGATTGTGTCTATACTGACTTCTCGAAAGCTTTCGACCAGTTATCCCACGCGATTATAACGTTCAAGTTGAACGCATATGGGTTTCCCCCTTTTCTCATAAAATGGATATCTACATATCTTGAAGACAGGTCCTATCAGGTAAAATTCAGACATCATGTCTCTAAATCATTTATTGCTAAATCCGGCGTCCCTCAAGGTAGTCACTTAGGACCCCTACTTTTTATATTGGCTATTAACGATGCTCCGCTGTGTGTTCAAAATAGCAATATTCTTATCTTTGCAGATGATATGAAGTTGTTCAAAAGCATATCTTCTGCGAATGATAGAATTCTTTTGCAAAATGACCTTGACAGGTTTTCTCTGTGGTGTGAGAAAAATAGTTCAAAACTGAATCCCATTAAATGTCAAACAATGACTTTTTCTAGGAAGCGAGTACCGACTTCTTATGACTACACAATCTCACAGCACATTTTGACTCGTCCTGTCACTGTCAAAGATCTCGGTGTTTTATTCACATCTAGTTTAGACTTTTCTGAGCATATTAACAGCATTGTTAATAAGGCCAATTCAATGTTAGGATTTATAAAGCGTTGGTCAAAGGAATTCCGTGATCCGGCTGTCACTCGTTCTCTATATAACTGTTTTGTTCGTCCTCATCTTGAATATGCTTCTCAGGTTTGGACACCTTTTTATGATACTCATATTGAGAGGTTAGAATCCGTTCAACGGAATTTTACTAGGTTTGCCATCAAAGGTATTCAATGGAGCGATTCTTTACACATTCCTCCTTATGAATATCGTTTGTCAACTCTCCAGATGGAAACATTGTCACAAAGAAGAACCAACAATGACATTGTATTTTTCCATCAGATAATTATGGGTATAACTGACGCTCCGGACTTGTTAGGCCTTATTTCATTTAACCATAGAGGAGGAGGTTAAAATTTTCGTGGTAGAGACATGATTAAAGAACCTAGGCATCGGACAAATTACGGTATGCATGAGCCCTTGACACGAATGAGCAGACTTTCTAACTGCAACTCAAACTTATTTGATTTTAACTTAAGTAAAAATCATTTAAAATCGTTATTAAAAGCCAGTGTTCCACGCGCTTAAGTGTTTTGTTTGTGTTATGTATTTTTAGTTGTTATGTTACTTTTATTTTGTTGTTTTGCTTGTTTAAGTGTTTGTTTGTCCTATTGTTAAAAATTTTGTTTTTCCTTTTTGTTCCTGCTTGTATTAAGTAGTCCCTAACTCTTATCTTCCTGATATTCGTACCGCCATGACTTTTTTTTTTATTTTATTTATTATTTCTAATTAAGTGCCGATACGACTAGCAACCGCAATTGCAATCGTACTCGGTGAAAATGGACCCCAGCGCGTGCGGTATCTGGGGGGGCAAGAGGCGTGGGAAAAAAAAATTACATTGGCTTGGATGTGGAACTCAGTACCAAGTGTTTGAGAAGTATATGCAATTTAATGGTAGAACAACTCTTGGGTGAAGAAATTCGCTTGGCAGAAAATATATTTTCCGTACCACTACGTTTAAGTAGTTGGTTTTGCAATTTTTTCCTGTGTTTGTTTGTAGATAGTTCTTTAATAAGAATTTATGCACCAGCTGAAAATGAATAATCGTTTGTTGATAGAAATAGTGACCATTCAATTAATGCAATGTTTGTATGTGGGCCGAACTTGGAGTTCTTTTATGTTTCTGCCCGGTCCCTAGCTAGCTGTCTCCAGTTTTGCACTCCAAGTTGATTGAGGGCCCTCTTCCACTTGTGTGCCCCACCTGAGTCACGGTCTTCCTCTCTTTCTGTCCCTAGGGAATAGTGTCGAAGGCTTTCCGGGCCGAAGCATTGGTGTCCATCCGCTCTAGATGACCAAGCCATCGGAGTCTCTGGAGTATGACCCTTCTGGCTAAGTCCGTGTAATTGTACAACCCGTAAAGTTCGGTTTCAAAATGTTACCTATTCATTTTCAAACTCAAATTTTTCAGAAACTAATTGAAAGAGTGCAGTCACGAAAAAATTGAAATTGTAACGACAAATTTGTCCGTAAGTAATACTTAAGTACGACAAAAACAAAATTGTCACGACAAATTTGTCAGTACATGACAATGACAAATTTGTCATGACAAATTTGTCATTGTATTTTTCTGAAAAATTTGTCACTACTCAATATTTTATGAAACACATAATTGTCGGACAAGTGCGACAAATATGTAGAATTGTCACCTGTCTATTTTTATGAAATAGGGCCCAGTTTGATTGAAAAAAAAATTCATATTTTTCGATTAAGGAGATGAAGTAGTCAAGTGCGAAAATCCGACAGATGAAGCAGAGTGCAGAGCTAACGCTGCATTAAAAAGATAAAGTAGGGGTTTCATGACTTTATCTTTAGTGCAAGTGTTTAGCGATAAAACTGTTCTTTTGCTGACTAAAATTGACTGGAACGTCAATTTAAGCTAGTATCACACTAAATTCTCTTAAAATTGTTCATTAGCGGACTATAATTTTGCGCCATTAAAATTACAAAAGAGGAGTTTTGAGCTAAGCTTATTAAGAATACGATATATTATGTAGCTTCTTTCTTCTTTTCTTCAATTTATTTTCAAGATTTATTTTTCTTTCTCAGCATACTCTCGCCATTTCAAGTTTTTTTGCCATACTTTTTGCTTCAATCGAATCACGGGCTAAGACATGCAGCCTCTGAGAATGGTTGAAATAGAAAATCCACATTTCCATAACCCATTTGAAACCCATTAAGAAACGAACTTATTTTTGTCCGTTTAATTAGTTTAGTTATTTTTTTAGAGCCGATTTTTCAATCATCGAACAAAAATAAAAATAATAAACTGGCAAATAAACTTATCTGAGTATTCATCGGTCGAATAAATAAGAGCGTTTTTCTTCAGATAAAGTCTATCTGACGATTGAAAAATCCAATATTTTGTTATCTGTCGAATAAATACTATCTGTTTGTTTATCTGACGATTGAAAAATCGGCTCTTATAAAGATAAATAAAAACAATTAGTTTATTCTGAGTTAGAATTTAGAAAGGGTCCGCCATCTAACGTTTTTTTTTTAAATAGTGCTTATTTCGTGAATGGAAACACTTAACTCATGTCTGATTTGACAGATAATTAGTTTTATCCTTCCGCTGAACGAATATTGGTTGTGATTACGCTTGAACAACGCTGGGAAATATTGCGACATTACTTTGAAAATCATAGTAAAGTTGCATAATGTGTGCAAAAATTGCGTACGGATTTTGGAAGAAGAGAAGCACCGTCAGCTCCGTATGTTTGTTATGGTTATGGTATGACGCCATACAAAGTTTAATGTTTCAGTAGTTGAAGCCAACTGACCATCCAATGCATTTTCGCTTTGCTAAATGGGCCTTCGATCGACTTAGAGAAGATGCCGATTTTGCTAAAAAAAAATCATCAGATGAAGCTCATTTTGATCTTGGCGGGTATGTAAACAAGCAAAATTGTCGCATTTGGGAAACATAAAACCCGCACGCATACATTGAAAAGCCGATATACCCAAAACGAGTCAGTTTGGTGCGGATTTCGGTACAGAGGCAATTGGGCCATTTTTCTTCGAATATGAGCAAGAAGTGTCCGTTACAGTCAATCTCAATCGTTATCGGGCCATGTTGAACAAATTTTTGTTCACAAAAATTGAAGAGGAGGATATTGGCAACATTTGACACCGTTGGACTATTATTTGTGGGGTGCCGTTAAAAAATAAGTGTTACGCCGACAAGACAGATACAATTGACGCTTTAAAGTACAATATTCGTGAAGCCATTGGTGAAATACAGCTGCACACAATCGATAATGTGCTTAAAAATTGGACCGATCGTGTAGGCTACTGCATGGCCAGCCGAGGTAGCCATTTGAATGAAATTATTTTCCATTATTAACCTGAACTTTCAAATAAAAAAAGAAATTTGAGAAAACATGCAGTAGCTTTTTTATAACATTAAAAAAAGAAGTTATTTGGCGGACGCTATCGAATTTTAAATAAATCGAAGATTTGATATGTTTAAGGAAACGGTGGTGAAATTGGTAGAAGTAATAATAAAATGTTATACTTTCCTTCCTGGCAATGCATAAATTCGCACCATTTATTTAAACGTGTGATAAATATAGTGTTTATTTTGAGGTTTTTTTAAGTTAAATTGTCTTTTTTATATGAATCTACACTTCTACACTAATATATAAAGCTGAAGAGTTTGTTTGTTTGAACGCGGTAATCTCAGGAACTACTGGTTCGAATGGTATAATTCTTTTTGTGTTGGATGGTGCCTTAATCGACTTAGACATTAGGCTACTTAACATTAAGCTGTGACCAATAGCAGCGAAGAATCTGTGGAAAATGTGGAAAAAAACGGCAAAAAATATACATTTTTCTGCGTTTTAACGCACTTATCTCAGGAACTACTGGTTCGAATGGTATAATTCTTTTTGTGTTGGATGGTCCATTAATTGAGGAAGACTTGAAGCTATTTAACACTAAGCTGTGACCAATAGCAGCGAAGAATCTGTGGAAAATATGGAAAAAAACGGCAAAAAATATACATTTTTCTGCGTTTTAACGCGCTTATCTCAAGAACTGCTTTATGAAATTGAACAATTTTTTAAGTGTTGAATGGTCCATTTATCAAGGAAGGCTTGAAGCTATATAAAATTTAGCTGCGACCAATAGGAGCGAAGAATTTGTGTAAAATGTGGAAAAAACGGCAAACAATACAATTTAATACAATATAAAGCTGAAGAGTTTGCTCGTTTGAACGCGGTAATCTCAGAAACTACTATTTCGAATTGTAAAATTCTTTTTGTGTTGGATAGTCCATTAATCGATGAAGGCTTTAAAATAAAATAAATAAATAGAGTGGCGCGACAGCTCTTGAAGAGCCAACGCCTAAGTGGCTTACTCTAATCAACAATTCTCTGAGTGCGTGTGAAGAATTGAGGGGACCTACAATTTAACGCCGATTCCGAACGGAAAAGTTGAGAAGCATTTTTTCATTACAGATTGATACTCTTGGAAGATTTGTCAGGTCTTCGCAAGAGGCAGTACCCGTGAAAGATGAAATAAAAACTTGGCCTGAGTAGGACTCGAACCAACGACGTTCTGCTTAGCAGCCAACGCACTTACCAACTAAGCTACGGGCAACTGCTTTAGGCTTTATTCTACTTAAAATTAAGCTGCGACCAATAGCAGCGAAGAATCTGTGGAAATGTGAGAACTGAGATTTTTTTCTGAGATCTCTGAGATGAAATTATTTTGGATTCGATTTCTCACTCAGCTATTTGACGTGGCTGACATATGTGCAGCAACAATTAGTAAGGTAACCATTAAATCTCAATGATAACTGAGAATTATGTTCCACCAAGGCACCAAATGATTTTGCCTCAGTCAAGGTGACATTGAGATCTCAGTGAGATGTTGTTAGGTGGAACTGGCCTAATAACTGCTCAAATTAGAATTTTGAGAGTTCAATTGATTTGTGAATGTGATTGATTGCACTATTTGTGCAGATTATTGTGTTTAAACCATATCATTTTATGTACTTCTTAACTAAAAAATATGCTCAGTTTAAAGAAAAAAAAATTTACTTAACGAAAAAAACGATGCAGAAATAAGAGAGATATTAGAATTAGGGAGAGTTCACCCAAGGGAATGCTTTAAGTATGAACAACTGAAGGGAATCATAAAAAATGCTCAAATTTTTCAAGATCAAGAGAATTACGACCTAGGGACAGTTGACTGCAATGCAATTTTACAATAACTTCCGAACAAAATTCCCACGCGCGCATGATGCACAAGTCGAGATGATACTCTGGCCGGTGGACGAGGGAGAGGCGGACGAAGTCGCGGGCAACTGCTAGTATAGAAATACAGACAACTTGAAGCAAAGAACAGAGTTATGAACAGATTTCACCCCGACTTAGTTCCATGATAGCAGCAAAACGTTCCTAGTTCCTATGCAACGAATTAACGCCAGCTTGCAATAAAAAAATTAAAATCAGCCTTTACTGAAGAACATTTTTTTTCTTAGAAAATGACCGAACACCCTGTATTATAGTGATTTCGTTCTTACTAAGGATGCAATGACAATGTACACTCGGGCGTATACGTGTTTTTTAATATTTTTTTTTATATTTTTGTTTTGTGTTTCAATTTTTTGTTTGTGTCACAACTCGAGTTAATGACTCAAAGAATCGCCCGATTGCCTCTTAGGTGGTATTTTGGGAATCGTTTTAGGCTAGAAAATCATACCTATGAGGGCGGGGCAAAGAGAAATGGATACGAATCCAAAGCTAAACAGAAATCGGCTATTGGATGAAAAATAGTCTACTGAAGTTCCAGGAGCATAGCTCATTCCACCAAGAACACCACCATTTCTGATGATGATAACACTGCCATTTCTCAAATATTTGCTGCAGCTGACAAGTTTTGGGCAACATCTGGGCTTTAATATTCCAATTCTTGAAATAATGATTTATCCTATCTTTTTTAAAATCTACCCTAAAGTCTACGCAAATATACGGACTTTATTCAAATGAAAGAAGAGTTTTCATTTCAGCTCTTGGCGTTAATATTATGCAAACCAATACCGTTTATTTTTGGTTTGTATCATTTATTTCTCTCCGCCAAGGCTCGAAATTCATGCAAAAATATTTTATTTCCATGAAAAAATACTGCACATAAGAATGATATGTTTCCTCCACACTGTAATTTCATTTAATCATTGCAGTCATACCCACAAAATTTTGAAATTCATCATTCCCTCATCATTTATTCACCATTTTTTATTATAAACAGCTACAAACTATCATTTTTCCATCATTTCAGCAAGATTCTCGTGAAGGTTACTTTACTACTTGTGAATATCATTTTACGCAGATCAAAATTGTTTGTAGTGACTTTCATCAATCATAAATCACCTACGTGGATACCACACGACCATACCAGTTTTTATGTCAACCCCATAAAAATTCCATGCAGTTCCACCTCCTTAAGAAAAAACTCACAAAAACAAGTCTTCTTAAAAATCTATAACAAAATTCGTCGTCAAAGGATTTCTTGATTTAATCGTAGGTCTTTATCTTTAGATCTCCTAGTTTGCCCCACTTGGAAAGAGATCTGGACTTAGTGAAGTATAGATATACTATAATCTGTTCCACTTAATTTATCCCTTCCTTAAATGAATTCAATAGCATGATGCTCATTCCATTTCCATTCCGTTTTATAAAGAGCGAATATTTCACATCCAACATCCAAGTCAAACTTCGTTTAAATAGAGGACTAACAATAACCGGCCGGCGTTACAGATGTATTGGACTTTTTACGTTCCATTATTTTCTACTCTATCGATGAGGACCTGCAAGCATCGCTTATAATGGGCGCGTTCACTTTGAATTGGATAGGCTATCCGGATAGCTTTTTGTTTTTGTTTTACATGTAAAACAAAATAGCAGAGGCTCAAACCAAACTAACCCAAAGCTATCCAACAATTTCTGGTATAGGTGGCTATCTGACAGAACAGCCATTGAAATTCGTAAACAGCTGATTTTTTTACACGTGTTTTCACAGCTATCCAAATTTACCTATCGAACTCGTTCATGAAAAACCAAACTGAACGCGCCCAATGTAGTCCCTTAACATAATCGTAGAACCGTGTGCATGATCGCTTGACACAAATGAGTAGATTTTAAAACAGCAATGCAAACCGTATTGAATTATTGACCCTTTTTTGACTGTTAAACAGGTGTCTTTTATTTCTAAGAAGGCTTATCATCACCACTACATCAAGATTATATTTTAAATACTCAGGCTCATATTCAAAAACAGTTTTATTTTCATTACTTTCCATTAAGCGTTTGGTGACCAATGTTTGAAGTTGGTTTCTTGTTGATAAATGGTGTTAAGGATTAAGGTCTATTTTTTGGTGGAAAATGATTATTTCATGTAAGCATTTAGAGTTCCTTGAACTCCTTGTCCTTTAATTGAGAAAAACATAAACATTATATTTCTGGGTGCAAACATAATGAGCTTTTGCAGATAATATTGAAAAAAATAACTCGAATTGAAATAAGTCTTAACTACATAGGTACCTACAGTAACTTGAGTTCAACCCATAAGTACACTCATCTATATTAAATTTTTAACTCAGATAAACTTACTTTGAATTCTCAGAATTATAGTTTTCTCCTGGACATCGGAAACGGTTTCTGATATTTGAAATGCCTTGCAGATATATTCACCATCGTCCGCTTCAGTCACAGATTTAATAAAAAGTCCATCTGACAGTTGTTTGAACTTCGTACTTGGAACTGCAAGGAAATTTATTAAACGCTCTTTCTGTTGAATCTTTTCATTTACATACAAAAATGCAGATAGCAAAACAACCAAACAAACAAAAATTGTCATTTCCAAGGAAACTGTTTTTCATATTGAAATTAAAAACTCGTATCTGGGAAAAACTAACAACCCAAATAACTCACATTTTATTGGATCTCCATTCCTGTACCATGAAACTGTGGGTTTTGGGTCACCTCTTACTTTGCAAGTTACTGTGGCATCTCTGTTTTCCATTACGGACTGTACTTGTTCGGTTTCCTCAAAGGATATTTTCTCTGAAGGGAAAAATAAAAGAGTGCCAGTGGAATGGCAGTGGGGGATGGGTAAATATTGAGTTTATTGGGTTGAATGTGCAATTGTGAATATTCAAAGTGAAATCAGAATCTAAGCTGATGCGAAGTAACGTACGATTTACAAGGAGTTGAAAGGACTTTTGGTAGTAATCATTGTCGTCTTCTGTAGTTCGGCATGCCCAGGTGCCTCTGTCGATGACATCGATATGTTCAAAAACTAGTGCCAACTGACCTGTTTTAAAGGCAGAAGTAAACAAATTTTTATTTAATCAATAAACAGAATTTGAAAGTAAAAAAAAAAAAACTAAAGGGTGTTCTGTTTATTTTCTTATTTGTCAAATATTTTTGAGCTTTGGCTTTTTAGTTCTTACAGCTTACATATTTTAAGGGCCGAGCAACGTTGAATATAAAAGTAAATTCAATTATATACACGTGTCGATTTTATAAAAATTATAAGCAACACATTTACAATTAAAAAAAACACCCTGTTTTCTCTTGCTTGCAAAAAAGAGCAGTCTTACCAGGATTTTCTTCGATGTGAACTCGTCCTTTGTAGTTGTCTATTTCTATACCCAATGGACCCTTCCATTGTGTTTTCAAATCTGTGTTATTAGATCTACAAAATATAATAAAGGACGAATTTACAAAATGGCTGATTTCATCTGAAGCTGGAGCTAGAGTCAGGACGTTGCTTTGATTAGTTCCAGATGTTGACACTGAAAATACATACAAAAATAATAATATAAAAAAGCAATGAAATGAATAATTCAAAGTAAGCCAATAACAAGCAAATAATTTTTTCCTGGAACTAGAATTTTACATCCTTTTTATTGAATTTGACTCATAAGAGGATGTTTTCTGAAGTCAGAGGGGTTTTTTATTCCATAAATATTGACCTAATATTATTCTTGTTTTTGTTTTAAACCATACATGCATATTCCTACATATTTTGAATTATATGTACATTAATTGAAATTGTATCTTAGCTTGTCCTAAAGGAATAATTTTGATTGATAACAGCTTAGAAGGCAGTAATTTTGAGAAATTTTAAAATCCAAAATTTAGCTTGAACATAATACATCGACCAAATGGTTGAGGATGTAGTTGGGAATACAAAAAGACAAGAAAGGGATATCCACTTTTTTTTCTGAATCTATTAGATATTAAGTTTTTGTTTGTTTTTGTCTAAAAAAAGAGCAAATGGATTTAGCTTCGAGCATACAGATTTTTTTGACAATGCTGTGATCTGTAGAGAGGTAAAAATGATAAACGTCACATGTTGGTAAGTGTGAGATTTATATTTGATTCCAAATAAATAAAACAATCCTTTAAAATAATCGTTTTTTATTGTTCCGGAGCCTTATAGAGAATAAAATAATAAAACATACAATTCAATAAAAACTAAAAATATAAAAACTTTTATTGAATAAAATTGTTGATATTAGCACAGTGTATTGTAACCACAGTGCGAGTTGCTTGTTTGCGTATTTGCAACAGTAAGATACAGAGTTCGTAAAATATCGTTTGCGTTCCAAGAAAAAAAAAATATCGATACTTCTCACGATGCGAAAAAAATGTAGTTCTCATACTAATTGTTAATACATACTTTTCTCGAAATCCGAAAATAACCGATCTCTCTCAAAACGAATTGAAAATTTAGAGTCTCTTTTTATCATTCGTAGCAAGTGCCCGTGGCTTAATGGTTAGGTGCGTTGGCTACTAAGCAGAACGTCGTGGGTTCGAGTTCTCCTCGTGCCCAAACAGTTTTTATTTCATCTTTCTGCCTCTTGCGAACCGGTGAAGCATTTCGGAGAAGAAGGTTGAGGATTTGACAGGTTAGTTAAGTTCTTTTTCACTTAGGTGTTATATGTTGTAGGTAGTGATAGGCGCTTATTTTGTTTCTTTAAATAATTAAAATATATTGAATTTTTACTAATGAAGTATCTTTTAAGTTTTCTTTTAGGTACTTTTTGATGTGGATTTGCTGATTTGCTGTTGTTTCTCTGTTGTTCGCATTCCCATCCCATCCACCCAGCATGTTTCTTCCTCATCTGCTGGTTAGTGAGATATGCATTGAGGTTGCCAGGACTGGCGCAGGGTCAGAAGTCCAGAGGCCAAAAGTCCATAATGGACTTTTGACCCACTTGGGTGGGTTAAAAGTCCATAATTCCATTATGATATTTTGACTCACCCTAGTGAGTCAAAATTCCAGAAGAAATTCTTGTGGACTCTTGACCCCTTGATTATGAATTTTCGACCCACTTAGGTGAGACAAAAGTCCATAATGATGTACTTAAACAACATTGAAATTTGATTTTGTTTTTGTTTTCTTGTATGATTTTAAATGTTAACTTGAAAAAGCAATACGCTAGAGTTAGTTTTAGAGGCGAAGATTATATCGGTAAACTGTAGAGTAAAATTAAGACCAGCAATTTTTGTGCTCTGTTAAGATTTCGAGTGCGCGAATATTTTACATTTACCTGATTGAACTTTTCAAAAATTATTTCTTTTTTGAATTGAATTTTCAAAAATAATTTTTTTTTGTTTGAATTTTTTGAAAAAAAATTATTTTTATTTAAAAGCATACAATAACCATTGATTTTTTGGCATCGGTGGATGGGCAAACATGGGAAATGTTTGCGAGACCTTAATCCAAATTTCAACTGCGAAATCAGTTTATTGAGTCCATGACCAATGACCATTAAATTCGAAAAGAAATGATCACTTTAACGGAACTATTGAGTCAATTAAGTTCTATATATCCCAAGAAAAAGGAGTTGAGATCTTTTAGGTTTGAAAATTTCACCGGTGAAGAAGAAGTAGACGAAGAAAATAACGAATATGCGAGCAATGGTCAGAGTACAAGTGGAAATGAGCTGAATTGCGCCACCACTTCAAAATCTGCGAAACTTGTTTTGAAAATGTTAAGGACACGGCATGCAAAGCGAAACAAAAATGAAGTGCTTTGTCCATTTTGCTGGCAAATTGTCAAAAATAGCACAAATTTTTTTTTGTAAAGGTTTTTGAACTCAATTATATTGTTTTTGTTTTTCTTTTTTTTATTCATTGGTTTTTTTCTTCTGACAAAAATTTATTTTATGTTTGACTAGATTATGGACTTTTAACCCACCCAAGTGGGTCGAAAGTCCGCCAGGACTCGGGTTTTTAAGGAGCCCATCTGGAAGTTACCTTAACGGTTGCGGAGCTCCAGGAGCCCACTGAGTTATTCAGGTTCTCTAGTATCTTCAATATCAGTCTGTTGAACATGGTCCTGTCTATGAGGTAGGCCCCTTGTGGAAGTATCGTTTAGGCTGTGGTTATCCCAAATTCGTAGGAACTAGTAGCTCCTAGATGATCTGTTACCATCTGAGATCACTAGAATGCAAGAGGTGTTAAATAGATCCGCCCCTCAACAAGGGGAGCCCTGGCTCTTCAAGAGCTGTCGCGCCACTCTATTTATGTTTATTATTCGTGACGTGAGAGATCGGAAAATGAATTTTTGTTTTCTAGCGAAAAGAAATTATATATCCGAGAAGAGCGTACAAATATAATTCTTTGGATATATTTTGCGGTGTATGATTGATTTTTATGTTTCAACTAGCCGACCCCGCGAACTTCGTCTCGCCACCCTTCAGAGCAACTCCAGAATAATCATTATGATTAACACAGACATTATTAAAATGCAATGTGATTTGCTTGAATCCATTTGAAATAGAGAACCACATATCTGAATTTTTCCAAGCTCTACAACTAACATTCTACTTTCATTAAAGCATGAAGTAAAATGCAAATTTCTTTGAAAAATTCAAAAACTTCTCTGTTTTGACTACTTCACAAAATTCAGAATTCCAAACAGCTCCTCGTTGCCCCCTTATTTGCTGACTTTCCCGTAAGATTGTCTCAAAAATTTATTTGTATACAATGAAAATGTTATAAAAATGCATTGAAGATGGAGCAGATTAAGAGTCCAAACAAACCAGAAGTTCTTCGTGCTCTCGCAGAGTTTTCCAAGTTCCCAATCAAAAAATTTCCATTTTTCTATTTGAGAATCAGTGCACTTTCTATTTACCATTGGAAAACCCATTTTGAAATTTTCCATGTTTCCATTTGAAAACCAATGTACCTGCAATAATATTCAATGTTCCCAATGAGTTTTCCTAGTTTTTCATCAAGAATTTTCTGTTTTTCCATTCGAAAACCCATTTTGAAACAAAAAATTCCAAGCAAAAAAAATCAAATTTCCGACCTTTGCTTGGTTTTTCCAGTTTTCCCACTCTTCCAAGAGGTTTTTCCAATTTTTTTTTGTTCACAGAAATCATCACTGAATGCAACAGTATGAACCATGAAAATTTCACAAATATCTGTTGGGCCATTTCGGAGTCTATAAGAGACATACAAACAAACAAACAAATAGAGATAATTCAATCTCAATTGTTAAAAAAGGGACAAAAAAAAATATGTCAACTTGTTTGATAAAAAAAATTAAAGGACGAGTGCCTGGCAATACAAAAAGACATTTAATAAAAATGCGTGGTATTACTTTAATAATAATGATGGAAATAAGGAACCGTCCGAGCGTGCGTCGCGTCGGAAATTGGAAGTTCTATATCTTTTTCAGTGCCGGATTAAGAAATGTATAAGAGTGTGTTTCTCTCTAGAAACCTCAAACCTTTTGCTTTTTGTCAACTCACCGGTTCCAGCGTTCTTTATCAAAGAAGCAATAAAAACTTTTCTATAAATGTTGATAGTAAAATTTAGTATTCATTAATTAAATATTTATAATACATTATTTTTAATAGAAGCGTCATTTAATAAATAACAACTGGTAATGACAATATTTAACAGGAACTGGTAACAAATTAAGTGTAACAATATTTAACAGGAACTGGTTGTATTCTAACTTCAACAATATTCAATAATAACTGGTATAATGTTAGTGTGACAATAGTTAATAAAAGTGTGAAGCAACAGTTTTTAAATTAAATGTGACTGCACAATAGCACTTTATCACAGATTGAGAGCAGCAGTCGTACACTGCAATAGCAGACTGAGAGCAGCAGTCGTACCCTGTAATCACAGACTGAGAGCAGCAGTCGTACACTGTAATCACAGACTGAGAGACAGCAATCGTACACTGTTTTAAGTTGCTATGTCTACGTCAACTTTGGACTAGCCCCTTTACAAAAAAAATTAATGAGAGTCTTTCTATTAAGGTATTTCTACCTATATAATTTATATTCGAAAGAACTCCGTTTTTATTGATTTTATTGTTCCTTTAATGATTTTTGAACAAAAGCAGACTGTGAATTATGAATTTAGAATTCAAATTCATAAATACAAAACGATATCGATGTATGTAATGAATACGTTTCATATTTCATTACATTCTCCTCCTTCTTCGGAGACGAGAACCTTCTCGTCTGGAAAGTCTTTAATCAACGTCCAAACAAATCAAATGAATATGTATGTAATGAATGTGTATCATTACAAAAGAAAAAAGTATCTGTTTGCGTCAAAATGGATTTTGTTAAATGTTGTGCTGCACTTGTTACGGTCAAAAATATTCAATTTAGCTTTTTGTACGATGAACTTCTTTTTAGTTTTAAATTTAAAACCTTCTGAAAGGTCTGATGACATCAAGATGAAAAATGTATACCCATACTTCTACTTTTTTCCGATCTTCTAAGGGCAACCGCAGACTGCAGACTTTTTATCGGCCGATAGTTTGGTCTTCTTCTTAATCAGTATGTAGAGGTATGCACATGCGCACACTACAGCGATTCAGTATCGGCCGATAAAAAAGTTTGATGTGCTACCCGATTACATTCAAACTAATCTGTCGGCCAACTATCGGCCGACTGTTTAATCAGTATTGGCGCATACACGCCTGCGCATACATGACGATTGTTTAGTCGGCCGATAGTTCAGTTCGCTCTGTGATTTGGCGTCGTGTGCGTGAGTTACATATCCCACTCAAAACACCGGGGCTATCAACATTCAACAGGCTATCAACTAACATCTGGGTGCAGGTGTTCAATCGACAGGACATCTGGCTAACACTAGAAGCAGGTGTTCAATCAATGAAACATCTAGCTAATCATCACAGATGTTCAATAAACAAAACATCTGGCTAACTTCAGAAGCAGGTGCTCAGTCAACAAAACATCAAGCTTATCCCTGCAGGATAGGCGAAATTTTTTTTCGGGTAATCAAGTAACTTGGAATGCATATATATATAGATACTCTCGGAATCTCTTCTTGATTTTCCTCCTCCGGAGTATGATGAGAGCAATAATTTTTCTGGACAATATTTTCATTGTGCGACCGCTTCAACAGTCAGTTACAAAGTAGTTCGAGAATAGTCGGCCGGCTGTTGGATAGTCTGCGCCCTGTTCAACCAAACTGTTTAGTTGGCTCGGTGTGCGCACTTTCTGCCCAACCTGACTAAACTATCGACCGATAAAAAGTCTGCAGTCTGCGGGAACTCCAACGATCCGAAAAAAATAAAATTCTCATTTTTCATACAGATGTTTTTCTAATTCCTTAATAATAAAAAATACCTGCCGCTTTGAAACTTTTTTAAATAATTGCAGTATTAAGCAGTTTAATTTACACTAAATTAAGATTTATTACATCTTCACGGGTCCCGAGACCCAAATGTTTTTTTTTTTTGACTTGGAAAACTTTTATCAAAACAAAGTTCAATTCAACTGGTGTCAACGTAAAAAGCCCTTTAAGCAATTTTGAAAAACATCAAAAAGTTGAATTCTTCTTAAATCTACATTCGCAAAAACTCATTGAAAATTTGTTTTGAAAAATAAGAGCCGTTAACATTATAAAAAAAATTATCTTAAATTAAAATAAGTAAATATATACACAGGAATAGATAATTTCTAAAAATATATTTAGTAGCATTTAAAAAATTTCTGAAAGGTTGTTTCAGAAATGCAAGTACTAGGAGCTTTAAAATATGGCTATATAATTTGTTTTTAGTATCATTTTGATTTTTAATTTGTTAAAAAAATAAAGCTGTTATTACATTCCAGAATCTTGCATTGCATAAGTAGTTGCATGTTTAGGGACTTTAACTGAATAGATCTGGGGCATATTTAACGCAGCACATATAGAGGAAATGATATGGTTTATATTTTTCTTTTTTAACTTTCTTGAATCACGATATTAATTTTAAGGTAATTCCCTTCATATCTTGTATGTTATGAATTATGATTATTTCAACCAAAAAGACGAAAAATTTAGAAACTTTTAGTTCTTGATCACATCGGAAATCCGGATTTCGGTTTTCAACGTTTAAAATCAAGAGTCGGACATTTTAGGATATTTCGGTCGCTACACTGTGTCCTTTGAATCGTGACTCTCCATGATACTAGTCTAAGGAATATGGATTTCCGTGCATCCCACAGTTTCTTGAATTCCATAGCAAAAAAGCCAATCGAAAAATATATTTGTGTTTACAAATAAATCGTTATCCACGAAAAGGTCGAGAAGAAGGTTAATACAAAAGATGGGTCTTAAATTACAACCACACTGTTTTTGTTCGAGACCATAAAGCTGAGGCAGTATTTCGAGACTTTCATGATGATGATGACTTGATTAATTGTATATTATTCTCTTTTAGAAATTGCTTTTGTTTGTTACTATTGTTATTAAAATAAAAATTAAATTAATATTATTGGATTCTATTTTTAACTGTATTTAAGCTTGGAGTTATACACCTAAATTATGATGTTATTATTAAAATTATGCTATTGATTACTATACATCTAACAATAATTGTAAACCATTGAAACTTACACTATCTAAAAAGATTCTATCTTACTGTGTAAGGTTAGTATATATGAATGAATGAAATGAAATAAAATCATGATTAATTTGTTTCCATTTATTTCCAATTTAGATATCTAAAACATCAAACGGTTGTTTATTTATTTAATGTAAGCATTTTTTTTTACTTCGGTCAGATCTCCAAACAAACATTTTTTGCACTTTTACTTTAATTATGCTTCGCAGATATGTATGGATATTTTTGTGTATACCTACAGCAGAGAAATCTATTCAACGTATATACGTATATCCAATTTGCCTTCAGAAGATTAATATCCCTCGACCCTTATAATCTTCACCCATATAAACATGCTGCTAATTTAATTTATCTGTTGTAGAAAGGAAAAAATAGTGGTTAATAAGGACCTAATGCTTATGAACCAAATCGAGGTGAGAAACTTTATTTATGATTTGATAACACGTAGTTAAGTGTTATGATAACGAAACGAACCCATTTAATGTAAGGGTGGTTGACCAAAGCAATTAAAAGCAGAGGAAACCTCAGACTTTATAGAGAAAAATAAACGTTTATGAGACTAAAACCCTGTTAGCATAATGATGCTTACCGGAAGATTCTTATTTCTACAAAAAAAAAAAGACAGACTGAACGGATGTCAGCAAACATAGCGGGTCTAATGCAATTTTTTATAGCAATGAGATTTCAAACGATAGAGAAATTACAAGAACTGCAAACGGGAACATTACATTTCTTGATATGTGATGTTGATTTGAAACCGAAGGAGAATTCCCGAAGGTAGAAATAAAAAAAATGTTTGCTTATAGCGTTACAACCAAGAGTTGAATAAAACATTCTATTTCAGTTGTGAAAAGATTATCTGAAGTCCTTTATTTTGATATATGTATTATTTCACTGGTGTCACAGTCACGGTGAATAATATCGATTTGAAATTGCTTCAAAATGTTCGCATTTGAAGGCCCTTTTCACAAACATTATTGCTACTACATCATGGGCTTCGCAAGAATTTTTATTAATGCCTAAACATTTAGCAAGGTATACCTATAATTTTTTTGATGCAAAAATAAATTTCAATTAATTGCACTTATTTATCAAATAACTAATTAATCTTAGCTTATCCCTGAAAGTCAGACAGACTTTGAGCTCCGGTCACCGAGACATTATTATTACGAGTAATTTTTCATGCGGGATTATTGGAAGTTGAGGACAAAAAGTCAAAAACCAAACTAATTTTTTATAAAGTAATAGCTCGGTATACAGAAATTGAAAATGTTTTTGGGTTTCTGGCTGATAGAAGGCCTTTTTTCTGGTGTACCAATTGCAAAAGGCGTCTGGAATAGCTCAGAGTGATGGCGAGTTGAAAATTCAGGAAAATTCCTGAAGCAAAAATTGTAAAAAAATAATTTTTGATTATAACTTGATAATCAAGAGTTGAAAAAAAAAGTTTTGATTCAGCGGTGAAAAGAATACTTGTATGTCCTTATTTTGAAGAACCATTCCTCATGGGGTGTCCCGAAAAAATTGTGAGTCATATCATAAATGTTTGCTTTTGAGGAACCTTTTTGAAAATATTTAGTCCACTAGGTTTTCAAAAAAATTGTGTCACAAATTGATGAATAGAGTTCCAACAGACCTTTCTTTTTATGAACCGATCAATGGTCTTCGCAAGAATTTTTATTTGGCATTTTTTTTTTTGTATGAAAAAATAGATTTCAATAAAGCGCACATATATATTTGATAGATCTTATGAATCTGAGCTTATCAGTTAGATCCAATTTTATTGGCTTTAATAAATTTTAGTTCTTTCAAGCACACGCAAAAAATTTACTAAGATGAAATGATGAAATGAACGTGGTATGCAGTTATAAAGTCATTTATAAAAATACTGACCAGCTGATGCCTTAAGCAATTTACAAATTTGTACATTTAAAAAAAAATAATCTGCTTATAGAATTCAAAACAAAAACTATCATCCTTATCACAGGCCCCGACGCGACGTAATAGATTCGTACTACGAATCCCGAAAATAGATTAATAGATTCATAGATCCCGTCGCGGTCGTAATAAAATTGTTTGCTACGAAATTCAGAGTTCGTGAAATTTATATCAGTAGCCCCGAACGAGTAGGATTAGATAGGTTTTTCTACGAACATTTTCTTTGATCGGAGCTACCTAAATTCAAATACAAATGGACATAACAATTAAACCTTTTAAATCACTTGCATACAAAATAAACAAAACACAGATATTTAATATTTTAATCCAAAATTGTTGCGGAAAATATTGTTTTTTGTTTTTAATGGGTCAAATAATTCACAAAATCGGCCCATTAACATATACTTTCTCTGGGAAGATAAAAATTATTTTTTTAGAAAGATAAAAGTTTTTTTTAGAAAGAGAAAAGTTGGACCTACATAGATGAAGCTGTATTTAAAATGGCTGGGCTGGAAACGTCAACAAATGGCATCCAATTCACTCGTTTTTTTTTAGTTAATTGCTTTTTAGATGTTGCAGATCTGAACATCAAGAAATTGATGATGTTGGAAATGGTGATTGCGTCGATCGTCGAATAAATAATAGAAATACAAGAAATTTGTAAATAAAAGCCAAGAAGCATCAAATGGATTAAATGCACATCTCAACATTTTTAATGCACGTTTTCTTTGTCGATGTCTTCCATTAATAACAATAATCGTAATTGCTATTGAATCCATATTTAGTAAAAATAAAAACTTCAATCCACTTTGCATACACGTCGCCCTGTTGAGTATCACTTTGAAATTTTCCAGTTTTCCATTTGAAAACCAATGTATCTGCATTAAAATGCAATTTTCCCTGAGTTTTTCGAGTTTTTCATCAAGAACTTTCTATTTTCCATTCGAAAATCCATTTTGAAATTTTCCAGTTTTCCATTTGGCATGCTCCTGGTTAGTACACCTTACATACAAATAATAAAAAAAAAATCCCTAAGAACCATCTACAGACTAACACGAGCAAAATAAAAAAAATAGACAAATCCGTCCAGCCGTTTGTGAGTTATGCGGTTACACACGAACAGGATTTCATTTTTATATATACAGATTTTAAAAACAACACTCAATTGACAATCATAGTAATGTATAGAAACACCTCAACAATTAAAATAAAAGACAATAACATCTATGACCATAATAGAGGAATTGTGTTCTAATCAGATCGATTAGAGAAATTCATCTCAACCACATTTACATTTTAAACAGTTTAAAATTGTTGGCAGTGCCTATACAGGGAAAAGGGTTCATTCCAGCTTTTACTCAATCACTAACAAATCTTTAAATTTGATTTTATTGATTAAACAAGAAAATCGTCCTCACCAATTAGTAGGTAAAAAAGAGACACTATCAATTTTGGCAAGTTATCCATTTTTGTATCCATTATTCCATGAAAAGTAATCCTCTTGTTTTTTAATTTTTTTTTTCACAACATTCAATTTAAATAAATAATTTACACGGAATGACCGGTTAGAATTTTTTTCTTTATTCAAATTTTTGCGTCCTTCTTCCGTCCGTCACACATTACAATTTCCGAATGCGAAAATGTAAAAAGAACATCTCACAAAAAATGACATCATTTTACTCCCACCAAACTGTAACGATGAATAAAACTATGGCATAATATTAAGTTTTGCCAACAAAAATGAGACGAGAACAAAAAAAAAACGAAGCTGAAGGACGAAGGAAATGGAAAAACTCTTCACTGCGAACTCGCACACCACGACCGACGCAACGCCAGTAAAAATTAAGTTTATTATCACGTGATCTAGTTTAGAGGAACATTGCTAATAATGCAGAGGTTCCGTGGGAAGTATTTAATCGGGACGTTTAAAGTATCTCGAATCTGAATAACACTGAAAGGACATCGTAATGAAGTATTCGTAGCATCCTGTGGGTTAGAGTGTTTTTCAGAAATTCGCACAGAACTTTGTTTCGAGAGTCGAAGAGAAATTTTTGAAGACGCACAATGTTGCTTAAGCATTGAAACTTTGCAGTATGAATACAAACTTTGATATACTTAAGGATAAGGATATTCGAATTATAGTTTCGAGATGAATTGATGTGGTGAAAGCTGTCGCTGTGTGCTTTATTGTAAAATAACTGTTATACGCTCACACTTCCGGTTCCTGGCATTATTGTCTCGAATTGGAAGTTATAATGAGTAAATTTGAAACAAGCTTGAGTGAATTCGAAACTACAGTAAACACCAACGTTATGATACACTTTAGTGTCTTTAAGCTTTAAGCTGTTTTTAAATTAAGGGCTTTACAGAAATTAAGCTTTCGAACAACAACAAATTAGAAATTACCCATTTAATCTATTTTCTACTCAAACCATGCGATTTGAAAAAAATGTAGTTAAACATTCATTAATCCAAGTTTATGAAACGACTAGAGATTCCAGAGGAATACCGCTCTTTAATGTATAAAGAACTTAAATTTGCGAAAAGTCTACAAAAGTATTATCAAAATAAAATTTTGAGAAAAATCTTAAAACTCACTTAATACCTTGTAGAACATTAAGTTAATCTGTTATCTCTTATCTGTTAAGTTAATCTGGTATGTTCAAATCAAACTTGTTTGTAGTGATGACTCAACCATTAAACCAAAGACCATATAACAAATTATATGGTCTTTGATTAAACTCAACTTACCGAAGAGATAACGACTTCACAAAAGACAAAAGATCGTGCAGCAGCCAAAAATTCTATCAAACGTTTAAAGAACAAAAAAGCAGAAGATGCCCAATTGTTGGAATACCAGCCGAGCTGGAGGGGAACCATTATTTCTGAACAGAAACAAGAAGTAATGCCAGAAGTCGGGTGAAAAGGTTTGTCTTTATAAGACAGAAGAAATCACAGAGAGCCGGAAATTAATTCTTGTTGACAGCGAAGAAGAACAAAGAAATATGTGTTCGAAGTACACTGTGATCCTTCACTAAAGCTGAGTCAAAAGGAGCAGTCTATAAAAATATATGGAAAAAAAAATACACGGGCGCCTGCACAAATCCAACAGAACCTACTATAGTCTTTCAACGTTCTTTAAACCGATATCTTACTATTGCTTCGAACATCTAGCTGCTGTATGCATAAGTCTTATCAGTATTCGCTTACGGAACACACACAAACTTTGGTGCTCAGCGAAAGACGCTTAGAACTCTTTGGAGGAAAAAATTCTATGATGGATTGTTTGTCCGTTGTTTTGCCCGTTTGTGAGGAAGGACGATTCCTTATCAAATCTACGACGGCGAAGCAGACGTAATGATCATAAACGCGTGTAAACGAAGAGAAACGGAATGGAAGGACGATTGTCTGTATTGTTCATGGCAGTAGACAGTAAGTTTTGCCTCCTAACTTGCGCTTGAAGGATGACATAGAAAAGGGTGCCGAAAGCCTTTCGGAATATGCAGAAGAATTTGTTGATTTCCGACAGCAAACTGAAAATGGATACCAAAAGCTTCGTTGGATTGATAAGAAATCCGATGTTGGCTGGTCTCAAGTACAGTAGACGTTTTAACGGACTTAATATTTGATACCATCAGAATATCGGCCGTCAGAAGCTCACAAAATAGAGGACTTAACTACAAATCATGTTGGTATGACGAAGAATGTAGAAGAAGTAGGAACAAATCGTTTGCGCTGCTTAAAATCTTTAGAAAAACAAATAAAAAAAAATGTATCTTCAAGCAAATAATTCATATAAAAAACTGTGCAGTTTCAAAAAACAACAGTATTTGAAAAAAATGGCGATGAATCTCATTCATTGTAATGATCCTAGATCACTTTGGTCAAACGTACGCATTCTAGCTGGCCGAAGTAATAAGTCGATGGTCTCTGCTATTGATGTCGATACATTGGCTACTTATTTCGAAACACTTTTCATAGCAGACCCTGCTCACACGAACATTAGCTTTGCGTTACCATTTACTTATATTGATGAGTTAGACTCCCAGTTTTCAATGTTAGAACTTCAATTTGCGTTGAAAAAAATGAAGGATAATAAGGCTCCGGGTTTAGATGGCATCCCAGCCGAGTTCTACAAAAATGCCAGCTCACAATTTCAAGAACAAATTTCATTATTACTTAACAAGATTTTTGTTGAGGAGACAATCCCAAACAGTTTCCGGTCTTCGTATATCTCTGCTATTTTCAAAAAGGGAGACACTAACCTTCCAGAAAATTACAGGGGAATCTCTGTTCTTAGTTCTCTGCGGAAAATTTTTACGCAAGTATTATACCTAACGCTTGTTACTTGGGTTGAAAGAAATAATAAAATAAATTGCTTTCAGGCTGGGTTCCGAGCGAATCTTTCCACAGTAGACCAAATTTTTACTCTAACGAGTGTGGCTAGATGTTTTCTTGATAAGAAAAAGAATCTGTATGCATTCTTTGTTGATTTCAAAGCAGCTTTTGACACTACAAACAGAAACTTACTGCTATTCAAACTTTCAGGTATCGGCTTGTCTACAAAGTTTATAAGCATAGGGTAAAACTATACAAAGCGCCCCACAATTCATCAAACATAAATAAAACACAAAATTTTAACATAAAATCACATTCTTTTATTTTAAAACAATAATTAGTCTTTTTTCTTAGTATTTACATTCAATAAACATAAAAACAACAATAGTATAAAATAAATAAAAATATTTTTTTGAAAGTTAAGGTGGGGCGTTTTGTAACTGGGGTAGCGGGCAAGACGCCCCAGGCTATTTACAAAGCGCCCCATGAGAAAAGTGAAGAAATATTACATTAAATTCTTTCAAAATATTTTAATATCCCAGTAAAATAGCGTCTCTTTTCAATTTGCAGCCGAAACTGTTATAATTAGTCGAATACGTTGTACAGGACTCATGTAACAAAGCCTTGCAAGTTACGCATGAGATCCAGTCTTCTGAGGAAGCAGTTTGCCAATGATCATCAATACACTAAAATCAATCGCTTTAGCCATATCCTTTTCGAACTATGAGGCCCACAATGTCTTACGCAGATAATTTCAATGCATTTCTAAAGAATTTTGCAAGACAAATTTGTTAAATGCATCAAAGTATAACTGGGGCATTTTGCATTTTCTTCACTGGGGCGATTTGTAAATGCTGGAACACAAAGCGCCCCACATGAAATATTGACTCTCAACATAAGATAACGTTATGAGTTAAAAATAATATAAAAACAAAAACAAAACTCTTTTTATGTGTATGAACAGTTTTCAAATATTGCTCATACTTTCCGAGAAAATTAAATTTAAGTGGATCCCCACCTCAATATTTTTGGGCCCACAAAATCGTTTTTTCTCTTTTACTCTTACACGCATAAACGAATCCCATCCACACAAAAGCCCAACTGGGCAACCATTTAAACCTGTTTGAACACGATTAGTTTGATTTGAATATCTACTGTTTTGAACGCAGTAGGCTGGTGGGGCGTTTTGTAAACCGGGGCGCTTTGTATAGTTTTACCCTATATGAAAAAACTACTGTCAAATACAAGTTCGGTAGTTAAAATTGGCGGAAGAACATCAAACAAATTCAAATCTGAAACGGGAGTTCCGCAGGGTTGTATTTTAAGTCCTACGATTTTCTCTCTCTTCATTAATGATATAGAAGATAAAATTCCAGGCGGTGTTATGTTTGTAGATGTTCTTATCAAAGTACTTTTATATGCAGATGACCTAGTAATTCTAACCGACAATGCTGAGACTTTGCAGCTCCAAATTAATAAACTGAAACAATATTGCGACACTTGGGACCTTAAAATTAATACCTCGAAGTCAAAGATAATGGTTTTTAGACCCCAAAATCGTAGTAACAGGACTGATCGCAACTGGCACCTTGACGGCTCAAACATAGAAGTAGTGACTGATTTCAAATACTTAGGATTTACTATGACATACAACTTAAATCTCGATGCTCATTTAAAAGACAAAACGAAAGTAGCAAAAGCAGCTATTAATTGTATGTGGTCTAACTTCTTCAAAAACAACTCCATAGATGCGGCAACTAAATTTAAGGTATTTGAGGCAACTATCAAAAGCTCTCTCTTATATGCAAATGAAGTTTATGCTTACCAGGAATTAGAAGCAATTGAATTGGTCCAGCGATACTTTTTTAAACGCGTTTTCAAACTCCCCTCCAATACACCAAATTACGCTATTTACATTGAATCTGGCCTACCTCCAATCTATTTAAAAAACCTTAAGGCTAATGCTGACTATATTGTTAAAGTCTTGCGGAGACCTAACAACTATATTCAAAAAAAGATTATGTTGACAGCTCTACGGGGAAGATACCCTCCTTTTAAAAACTGGTATGATTTGGCATCAGAATATAACTATCCGTTGTCACTATGTACTGATGACTTAGAAGAACTGAGAAACGAATTGTATGACCTTATTTGCATTATAAACGAAACTATGTATCAGAAATCACTAACCCGGGCAAGAGAGTCTGTTACAAGAACAGTTTACTCTAAACTCTAGGTTGACCTATGCTTGGGGTATAACAACTATTTTAGAAACGATCTCTCTGTCGATGAGATAAGCGTAGTCTTTAAAATGCGCGTTTAAATGCTTGAGCTTAACTATAGACCTCATAGAAATGATTTGAATGCGAATTGTTCTCTATGCAACCTCAATCAGGTTGAAAATATGTCTCACTTCTTAGCTTTTTGCCCAATCATACAAGAAATCCGAAGATTACATTTTAACAAAAGGTTTTTTACAATGAAGAATGTTTTGCAATTTTAAATGGAGAAAGTGGTTGGAAAGCTCTTATTCGATTTGTTTCAGAGGCCCTAACGTATAGAAACATGTATTAATTTTTAATACATGCAGTCTAATCATAATTTTTTGTTTTACCTAAACTAAAAGCCCATTTCGTGTATCGAAACACTTTAACCCCTTTTGTTTTTGTTTCTTTTGTATTTTACCTTTTCCGTTCTCGACTTAACTTTTAATTGTACTTACTTATGTAATTTAATAAATTGTCATTTCCCTTATTTTATTTATTTAATTCATGTAATTATGTATTTTCGGCAGACGGCTTATAGTTATAAGCCATGCATGTATATCTTTCAAATAATTTTGTTAAATATCTTATATGAAAAAATAAAGATGATAATAATAATAATAATAATAATAATAATAATAATAATAATAATAATAATAATAATAATAATAATAATAATAATAATATGGCTTACATCGACTATAAAAAAGCGTTTGATTCAATGCCTCACAACTATCTTATAAGAATCCTAGAAGTCTACAAGATCAACCCAATCATAGTTAACTGCCTCAAGGTTTTAATGGAAGGATGGAATACAAGACTTAGCCAAAATGGTCTTCTTAGCAAAATTATTCCTATAAGATGCGGAATCTTTCAAGGCGATGCATTTAGCCCTCTTTGGTTCTGCATAGGTCTTAACCCACTTAGCAGAATCTTGGACCAAATAAAATCTGGCTTCGTTGTCAAAACTGAGACCTATGATTATTCGTTCAACCACTTGCTATATGTTGACGATTTAAAACTCTATGCCAAAAACAGAGAAAAACTCCATAGACTGATTGAAGTTGTAAAAAGCTTTAGTAGCGACATAAAAATGGAATTTGGCATGGAAAAATGCAAAATGATCCACCTGGTAAGAGGAAAAGTAGACGCCAGCGAAGAAGGTTTCCCAATAGACCAAGAACAAATCGTTGAAGACCTACAGCACGGGGAGTCGTACAAATACCTTGGCTTTCTTCAGCTCAGAGGAATAAACCACAGTCACATCAAAAATAGCCTAAAAGCCCAATTTAAAGCAAGAATGCATAAAATCCTAAAATCGAATCTTTTCGGAGGAAACAAATGCAAAGCTATAAATACGTGGGCTATTCCTTTGCTCACATATTCTTTTGGAATAATCAAGTGGTCTTCAACCGATCTCGCAAATCTTGATATGCTGGTCCGAACATCATTCACCACGTATAAATCCCAACACCCGCGAAGCGCCATTGAAAGGATCTCCCTGCCCCGAAAAATAGGAGGAAGAGGGATTGTTAACATAACAAATTTGCACCACCAACAATGTCTTAATATACGGCAATACCTGCTAAGTAACTCGTCAATGCTAATAAAGACAATTTGCGTAACTGACGATAACTTTACCCCCCTTGGCCTAAATTTGGCAAATTTTCCGGTCCCTGATAACGTCAAAACAAAAGAAGAACTTATCTTATCCTGGAAAGAAAAGCCTATACACGGAAGTTACCCCAATGAACTTAGCCAAATCCATATAAACCAAGAGGCGTCCAACTTATGGCTTATACATGGGCAACTTTTCTCTGAAACTGAAGGATTTGTAATGGCCATTCAAGACAAAGTTATTGCAACTCGGAATTACAGAAAGTTCATCCTTAGAGAAACAGTTGATGATAGATGTAGGAGATGTGGGGAAAATGGAGAAACGATAGAGCATATAACTTCAGGATGCAGTACCTTAGCTTCACAAGAATATATGAACCGGCACAACAATGTTGCTAAGCTAATTCACCAACAATTAGCTCTCAGAAGTGGCCTTATCCAAAATCAAACACCATACTACAAGTACCAACCCCTTCCAGTACTGGAAAACTCAAATTATAAGCTCTACTGGGACAGGGCAATAACCACCGACCAGCACATTTCCGCGAACAGGCCAGATATTGTTCTGTTTCACAAAGGTGATAGAAGGATTGATATCTTTGATGTTGCAGTCACGCTTAATCGTAACTTACAGTCAACATACAGTTCAAAGATATCCAAATATGCTTCGCTAGCCATAGAATTGAGATCCATGTACAACATGAACCGGGTAGCTGTGACCCCAATAGTAATCTCAACAACGGGTCTTGTTCCGAAGAATTTGAGTAAAAATCTGAAAGAACATAATATTGAATGGCTATTGGCTCAAATACAAAAATCGGTACTGTTGGACACTTTCAACATCGTCAGAAAGTTCCTACAACTATGGAAAAAAAAAATATATATATATATATATCCTTTAGGATGGGAAATTCCCCCATCCCCCACCACCAAAATAGCGAACCACGAAGGGCTAGAACATGGTCTACGCCCCAACTGAGCCTAATCCCTTGGCATAGCCCGGGATAGGTAATTTCCAACTTCACAGAAGTTGAGAAGTATATATCAACTCCATAATAATAATAATAATAATAATAATAATAATAATAATAATAATAATAATAATAATAATAATAATAATAATAATAATAATAATAATAATATTAATAATAATAATAATAATAATAATAATAATAATAATAATAATAATAATAATAATAATAATAATAATAATAATAATAATAATAATAATAATAATAATAATAATAATAATAATAATAATAATAATAATAATAATAATAATAATAATAATAATAATAATAATAATAATAATAATAATAATAATAATAATTTGTTGAAGGATGCCGGGAAAGGATCCTGGTTGTGGTAGAGGTGAAAGATAGATAGAACTTTATTTGCCAGGCTGACGATGCGATGTCAATACAACCAGAAGAATAAAAATATCTCTTTATTAGAAAAAAAATAACTCAAAAACAGTTTTTTGTTGATTTCGTAAACGTAAAAGCATATAGGAGCTTTTAACCAATGTCATTGTAAGAATACTAAAATAATACGAAATACATAAACAAATTATTTCCATTTCTTATCATTCTTGAAAAGAAGTATTAAAGACAATTATTTGGAGGCACAAAACAGGAACCAATGTTTTCTTTAATATTTTTGCTTAAATACTTTCAAGCAAATTATGAACGATAACAAAAGAAATCTCTATAAAAAAATCTAACATGATTCTTGAAGCATACTTAATTTGCATTGTCATTGTTGGAAATCCCAATCGTCGTCGGTAATTTAAAAAAAAAACAAGCAAAACATACGAATTTGAAAGACTAACTTTATACTCATGGTAATACTCCCTTTCCTAAATTACGAATTTAACGAATAGTTACTACTTGTTCAAATAAATGGAGTTGTACAATTGTAGGCAATTTTCAAAAGCTCCTAGACAAACATACAATTTCAGCTACACTGTCTTTCCAGCCGTCAACTCAACTGCTCTCAGAACAAATTCTCGTTCATGACATATGGCAAATGCGCAAATCGAATTCAGTCTGTGCTTTCTGCTTTTAGCGAGTTGTCATTAACCTCTCCCACAGTTGTGTCAAATTAGTATCGTATTCGCATAAACAAAAGAAAAAAAAATAAGAAGAAAATTAACTTTGTTTTTTATAAGAACCCAAGTAAACAAATAATGCAGCTGTACAAATGTTTTTAATTATGTGATGAAAAATGAAGTTGAATATTTAATGAATCCCACCAAAACGACCTTTTCGCGCCGAAAAGGAAAACCGTAAATCGAGTTGGAATTTGTATATTATGCTATTGCGGTTAATGAAAGTCACTGTCGCTGTTGTTTTAAGTTTAATGTTTACAGTTTCTTTAGTTAAAATTGTTTTATTAATATGGAATGATAATTATCATGTGTCATTCGATGACGAAAACGTGGACCTATGGTTGGAAGAGAATAATTTAACAATTTACAAGAGTTTATTTCGCGAAAAAGGTAAGTTTGTTTATTCATCAGCTGGGGCTATAGTATTGCAGTAAATATTCATTTCGTTTTTTTTGCACTCTCTGCAGCTCACCTTCGCATAATAAATGTAATCGAGTAGGGGGTGTTTTAGTCATTAGGGTTGTTATAATAATACAGCTGGCTGGTACATGAGAACTTTTGCAACTTGAGTTGGTACTTGATGTTATTTTTAGGGAAGAAACACTACAAGACTTAATTTTAAGGGGGCTCAAAATAAATCGTTTAAGTGAAAGGTTTTTTTTTTGCTTAAACTTATTGTACAGGAATATTTTTTACTACCACATTATTGTTTTTAAAGTAATTGAAGCCTAATAATTGGAAATTGTAGGTAAATTATATTGAACTAGATTAAATTAGGTCATGGAACCGAAAACAGCGCAGCGTCTGTGTACAGTAATTATTATTTTTTTTTTTTTAACTTCTTGACCGGTATAAAAGATTGCAAGCAAGTCAATTTTTCAAAAAAAAAAAGCTGACAATGAAATGTTTTCTTAAATTTCATATAGTTTGTAAATTGTAACATAAGATAAAATATTATTTTTCAAAATCAACTCCAGTTCTTTATGATATTCAAAATCTATATATATAAAATTGAAATCCTGTTCGTGTGTAACCGCATAACTCACAAACGGCTGGACGGATTTGGCTAAATTTTTTTTTTATTTTGTTCGTGTTAGTCTGTAGATGAAACTTAGGGAAATTTTTTTAAAATTATTTGCATGTTATTGCAGGTGAATTGGTTTTCAAATGGAAACCTGGAAAATTTCAAAATGGGTTTTCGAAAGGAAAATAGAAAACTCGGAAAACTCATTGGTTTTCCAAGGGAAGATTGTTATTGGAGTTGCTCTGAAGGGTGGCGAGACGAAGTTCGCGGGGTCGTCAACTAGTCCTACATAAAAATGTACATGTATGAATATGACTAAGTATAATGACCAGATAAACAAGATAGGTGTTTTCGAAGGCTGGAACTCTTCCAATAAGTTTTTTAACATCTTCTTTATTTTCCTTACAGTATTTCGTCTTAACACTGAATAATGTATGTATATATAAATTCTTATTAATAGCTGGTACTTTTATAGAGTACGAATCTAGGATATTGTTAGTAATGTCTAACGTAGTACCACAGCCTCAGAGTAAATGGGAAACTCGGACGGAGAAAACCTAAAGTCACAGCATCAGGTTGAGGGGGATTCTTGGAAGGAGATAAAATATCCTATCGCCTCAGCCTCAGAATCTCGAAAGGAGGTAGATGGTGGAATAGGCACTGCCTCAAATTGAAAAAGATTGGGATCCCCGGAAGTAGGTTAAATAGCCGCAGCCTCAAAGTCAGGTTGATTCTCGGAAGGAGGTAGAATAGTCGCTGCCTAAAAGTGAAGGAGATTCTCAGAGAGCAATAAAATACCCGCAGCTTAAAAATTAGAAAAACAAATTAGGAACAATCTTAGTTGCCCTAAGCACCATATTGTCGTTTTTCAACTCGTAGTGTGCGTCGTAGAGGTTGGTGGGAGAACTACTACTTATATGTATTTAAGGATTAAATTGCTCGTTTTTCCTACCAAATTCGACTCCTAATTGGCAATTTTTCCGCAAAAACTACTAGCGAATTATATGTATCAGAAAAATAAATTATAAGAACACGAGTATAATATAATGTAATTTGCGATGTTATAATCCGAGCGGTATGGCTTATAGCTTTTTCATAGTCTGAGTTGAATTTTTTTTTTTTGGTGGCTGATTGAGACTTGATGGGGGTAGCAGGGCCCAAAGTGTAACTCTTCGTTGCAGGTAGTTGAAGTAGCTAATGGGAAGTGAGAATTATATGATAATGTTAATAATTTTAAATATAGTTCCCAGTCTCACTCATGGGTAAATAACATTCGTTTTGCTGAAGGACCAAATAACAGTATTAATCTTTTATTGTACTTGGTTTAACTTTTAAAAAAATCATGCTATTAAATAGTGTGTTTATTTTGAATTTAATTATAATAAAAATTATACCTCTTTTAAAACACTTTAAAGCCGGAATTAATTTATAAAATGTATGAAAATGAATCCACTGTTACAATAGCAAATTAAAATTGAATATTTTCAAATTTAGAATAATTCCTATGAAGATTTACCGGTTTCTAAATTTGTTTTTTATACCTATCTTCAATTTTTAGAATATTATAAGTCCTTAGTCATAAAAGTGAGTTTGTGCAGATCAAGCGTGTAGTTCATTTTCTTCTTGTTATTATTATTATTATTATTTTTTTTTTTCAAGAAACTTTTTAAATTAATTCTTTTGTATCGACTTAAGTGTTGATACTTTTTATCTTCCAAGACCGACTTTACATGTTTTGTAGAATATAGTTTTCTTGAGGTCAAATCGGCTAATTCAAATGCCTACCTATATCATTTAAGGTTTTTTTTTTAATGAAATTCAGAAACAGTCTATGTTAATCACATTGAAAAATTGGGCTATAATTGAGCTTAATATATTTGCCTCATAAAATGTTTGTACCAATTAAATAAATATCCACAAACAACTGTTGACGTTCTTTATCAGATAAATTATGTGCATTTTAAGCAAAACGAAATTGAAACAGATAATAGCCCATAATTTTAAACTGGCATTGTCATTAAATGATTTGTATGTACCTACCTTTATCTATCGCAATTCTTAAAAGTCCGCTCATCAATATCAGTGAAGAGTGATTATTAGCATCTTGTCCTATTTATGACATCCAAAAAAAACTTTAAACTATAAAAGCCCAACGACCTGTTCGAAATGTTTTTGTTTATAATTTGTTTTCCTCTCAAAAGCTTCGCTCCAAAGTCCTTTTCACTCCCATTTCTATCCACTAAAGCTTTGGCTCTTAAAAAAGTTTTTGAAAACCACATCGTTCATAATGTTTTGCATTTTGAGCTCAGTTGCTTAGTATCCTTTGTCCCGAAAGTCATAAAACGGTATAACATCCTAGCAATACAGCTGAAAAACAAAAAATACCTACTTCCCTTTTTTCATTACTTATAGATACACAATATTATTTCTTATTTGTGCCTGTTTTCACCTCAAAAGTGTTCAGAATCGAGGTTTTTGTGAGAAAAAAAATAAGAAAATGTAAATGATCGCAAATTTTCAAAGAGTTTAACCTGTGACATATGAATCATTTCGAGTGTCGAAAAAGAAAAACCTACCTTAATGTAATAGCGTTGAGTTTTTTGTAATTAAAACACTCATAAGAAAAGAAAGAAAAATAATTGTACCTCCCATACCAACAATTAAATATGGATTTAAAAAAAAAAAAAAACATTCAAATGTCTACCCAACGTAACCTACACATTTTGCTTTTCTACAAATTAATCGCGGGTCACGCTATGTCCTTTTTACAAGCACTGTGCGTTTTTTCTTGCCTTTTAATTGTTTATTTATTATTACTCAAATGAATAAGGAACAAAATTACAATTGAAAACTAACCAGTGCTCGAGAAACAAGGCTAAACGGAAATTATCCTTTTCGGACTTCCTTTCTGACTTTCCATTTTATTTGGGTATTTTTTTGTCGATTTGTTCTGCAGTACTTCAATTGCTGAGCGCGTGAATTTTCCTTTTCTTATACTTACATATGTATGTATATATTTTCTATTCGATTGTGTGTATGCTTAGTGGCCTTTGTGTTTTTTTCGCCTTAGCCTTACACTCTGTTACCTTTTTGAAAAAGGATTTCATGGCTTTGGCAATAAAGCCAAATTATATAATAAATTAAAAGAAAGCAAAAAAAGCTCTCTGAGAAAGGTGGCAGGAAACACTTTACATACCTTTGCAGCGATAACGTTACTAAATACATGTACGTGCATCATGTGTTTGATTTATAGCTAGACGAACTCTTGTAGCAGCCATGCCATTGGTTTGACATTCTGCTGGACATTCTCTCTCAATGACGCTTCGTAAAGAAAATATCTGTTTTATAGGCCAAATAATATGACAATATTGTTGTGTATTCTTCGGTCGTTGGTATAAAGCCTCGAAGAGGTCCTCGTTCTCTTGCTTTCAGAGCTGAGGTAATAATTTCATTGTAGACACCTGGGTTTAATGGGGTAGGAGGAGTATTTTATATAAAGGGCTGTTTTCAGTGTCGGATCGAAAATGTTTAGAAACAACGGCGCAGCGGAAGTAGACTTATTATTTATTTATTATCATTTTAACTAGAATATAATAGGATTTATTAATAATTTCATCAAGCTTAAGATTTTTATGAAATGATTCAGTTCTAAAAGGTTATTTCGATCTTCAAAATGTAGGCCCCCTTTTAACAGCAGTAGTCAATGACTACGCCACTGTTGAGTTGGGTTGAGTGCTTGTAGCTAATTTCCATTCGTTGTTCGTTGTTGTTTCTAATTTCTAAATGCAATTTGCACTTTAGTTTTTTGCAAGCTGGTGTATACATGTCTGGTGTATGGTATGTGAATTGTTCACATCTTTACCCTACATTTGTAATTTGGTCCTTTTGTCGTGCATGGTTTGGATATTGGTAATGGGTGTGTAGAAACTTTAGGCTACCTTGATGTAAGCGATGAAGATAATAATGGAGATCACGTTTTTTTTCCTTTTTGCGGTTGAATACAAAAAAGCTTTGCGAATGTATGTGTAACGAATAAAAGTCAATATAGGACCGGGTATGTAAACTTGTCGTCTTGAAGCTGCTGTTCACTCTTTTATGAATGTTATGGTTCATCATTATGAACAAAAATAATAAATGACATCTGGGGTTTGGTTTTATTATAAGGGAAGCGTTCCTTTTCTTATTTAATCTTTGTTTTTCCGAAGAACTAATTTTCCATTTGAGGGTTTTCATTATAAGGAGACTTGTATATATTTTTGTTTTTTTTTTTTATATTTTTTATGCAGTGAAATGAAAACATTCCTCTAAACATCGAATTTCGTTTTTATTTAAAAAGCCAGTTTAATCAACATGATAAAAAGTGCTGTTGAAAACTTTGTAGATCGGAAATAAACATATAAAAAAAAAACAAACATGCCTTGATACGCACTGTGAAATATCGAACATTCAAAACTCGTTAAATAAATAATTCAAATAATCATCACAAACAACGAACAATGTGGTCACCGGAGTCAGAAATTAATTCCATTGCAATGGCAACGATGCGCCATTCGCAGTCGGCATCATCAGGTTTGTTTCTAAATTCTATGAGTATAAATATTAAAATTATTCAGACGCTTAAATTTGAATTCAAGTTTTATTTTTTTCCTTGCAATGTTGTAAAATAAATATAATTTACCTACCTTTGTTCTATGGTTCTCGTGCAGTGTAGTGAAAGCGAGTTATGAATACATGATATGGCAGTTTGGCGAGATAGAAGCAAAAACTCTAAACAGGAGTGCAATAACGCATACACTTAATAGAAAGATTAGTTATACTAAATGTTTTGATTTCAAGCGTTGAATAAAAGTTGTTACGTATTTTTACATCAAATCTGGTCTACTCAAATCTGGATGGGCGTGTAGGACCCAAAACATTTTTGGGAATATGTTTTTTTTATAGAGTTTCAAAACTTCAAATAAATTATTTAAACAAAAAATGATTTTTCTTATATGATTTGATTACCAATTTGATAATTATTTTGATCAGTCAAATTTTTCACAACTTTTTGCAATGAATCTAGGCTTGATTTTGGCATAAGGTTATGACATGGTTCCATAAAAACTTTAAAATTCTGAAAAACAAAATTTGCACTAAGTTAACTCAACTCTCCTGTTCAAGGTATTTCATCATTATCAAGCTGCGGAGATCCAGAACGTCTACCGGAACTTCCTCCCGGCGATGAACAACGTTTGCAGCGCGCCGCTCTACATCTGCAACAAAAATTAATTTTACGCGAATGGTTACGCGACCATCGTCTCCAGCATCACTATTCACGTTTGCTTGCTGTTGAAGTATCCTCCCTAGAGGATGTCTATTGGCTGGAAGATTCTCGAGCCAGTAAACTCTTGGGCAAGGACTGGCAAATTTGGTCGCAGGCGAGACAAAATCTCCCCACATCCAAGTCCCAATTGGAATCCCTGAAAGCCCAATTATGGTCGACCGTCGTTAAATCAAGTCAACATCAAGACGCTTGGACATGGGGTGGAATGCTAGTTGTGTCCGTATCGGTAGCTGGTCTAGTGACACTAGCCGCAATGACACAACCATCATTGGCGCCTGAAGCGCGTCATTCGCTGTTGCAGTATGTTACTGGAAAATACTTGTTGCCGGCCAATTGCAAAGTTCAGTGGGATTGGAAGGATCCACATGTTGTTGGTGGTACCATGTGCTTTATTGTTCGGTTCTTTCAACGAAATGGACAGCCTTATCCTATCTGTGATACTGATCAGTTTTTTGTTGAAGTCACTGAAGGAACACGTAAAGTATGTAGATTTGTATAAGTATTCAATTTTTAAATTTAAAAATAATAAATGTTTCTTCCAGGTTGTAACCATTAGTGAACTCGGGTCACCAACCGATCCAAATAATGCAAATATTGCAAAAGTTAAATTCACAGTTCGAACTGCGGGTCAATATAAAATATCCGTTTTAATTGGATCCAGCCATATTGCTGGAAGTCCATTTGCTAAGTCATTTATTCCTGGGCCAATCGATGCGAAACGGTCGCGTTTCATACGACCAGCTGCAACTGTAATTTGCTGTGCCGGTTCACCAACATTATTGCACATCGAACCAAGAGATGAATTTGGGAATGCTTGTGTTTTCGATGATAATGAAGATCCTGTTAAAGTAAGTGTAGACAGAATTTCATATAGAATATCGAATTATTTCTTCGCATCGTAATGATGAGTTAATGATGAATTTTTGTGGTGTGGTGAAGTCTATATGAATTGGAATTGATCCGAATGAATCCAGAACTATGAACTGACAAATTACCTTAGTTATGAGCATATTGAGAAGTGGATATTGACTGATAAACATTTTCATATTGTTGATATGAACACAAACAAAAACTCTAAATTTAACTCAAAGTAAAAAAACCGTATAGAAAAAAAACACGTATACGCCCGAGTGTACATTCTCATTGCAGTATAAAATGTGATAAAAATGGTTGTATGTTTGTTTGTTCATTTATTTGTGTGTTATTATGTCCGATATGGGCTCCTTAGCGGCCCACCCAATATTAATGAAATTTTCATGGTTAATACAGTTGTATACGGAAGAGTCGGAAAGCTGGAAAATCAATTCAAATATGTTTAGTTGTAGACTTTCCCATTACTTACTTACTTACTTACTTACTTTCTTACTTATGGTGATGCTACAGTCCAGGTCGGACCAGGGCCTCATCCAACAAACGTCTCCAGCCAGCTCGGTCCCTACCTAGCTGTCTCCAGTCTCGCACGCCAAAGTTGGTTCAGGTCCTCTACCACCTGTGTGCTCCACCTGAGTCGCGGTCTTCCTCTTCTGCGACGTCCTTCTGGGTTGGATTCGAAGACTACGAGCCAGAGCATTATTTTCCATTCGCTCAACATCTCCCAACAATCTAAGTCGTTGGACCTTAACTTTTCTGGCTAGGTCAGTGTCGCTGTACAGCTCGTACAGTTCTTGGTTGAATCTTCGTCTCCGCATTCTCCATTTATGCAGACAGGACCAAAAATCACTCGAAGCAGCCTAAAGCGTTTTAATCGGATGTTGTCATGGTCCATGTCTCTGCACCCTACATTAGGACCGGGATGATAAGTGTTTTCTATAGTGTAACTTTAGTTGCTCGGGAACGGATTTTACTGCTCAATTGCCTTCTAAGTCTTAATTACTGTAGTATATTTTTAAGATCTGTGATGTTCCTTCCCCTGGGAAGAAACCTTAGCGTAACTGCAAATCTCTCGTTCTAAGATGAGTGCATTTTTTTTTAATTTAATTAACGAAGTAACCAAGTTCAGCAAAAATAAGCGTAATTGTCATCGCTCATTCGAAAATAGTTTTTGTACTTTTCTGCTTCTGAGACATGAATTTCTCCAACAAAATTGCAATAAAGTAAATCAATTTATAGAAAAGGGAAAGTCTAAATTAAGGTTTAAAATGGGTCTTGTTGAGAAGAAGACAATTCAAAATGAAAATTTTAAAACCTCTCATCTTATTTTTTCTTATTTAGACGAAGAAACTGTTGCACAAGGTATCCATAACCTAGAAGAATGTTTAGTCCTGGCGCTGATGGTATACCATCATTCAGTTTAAAGAAATGTGTTGATTATTTAACGTACCCATTGTGTACTCTTTTTAACAAATCTTTGAAAAGCTCTCTTTTTCCATTAGTCTGGAAGAGCTCTTTTGTAATACCTGTTCACAAAAAAGGTCATAAAAACGTAATATCTAACTACCGACCTATTGCTAAATTATCTGTGATACCTAAATTGAGTCAATCGTATGTAGTGTCCTTTCTTTTCATTGTAGTTCAATTATATGTGATAACCAACATGGCTTTGTCAAGAAACGCTCGACTGTAACTAATTTGTTAAACTTTACGTTCTTTTGTCTAGATGTTTTTGAATAACATAAACAAGTAGATTGTGTTTTTACTGACTTTAGTAAGGCCTTTGATAAGTTGTGTCATAAAACACTAATTTTAAAACTATCACAACAAGGTTTTAACGAACATTTTTTGAATTGGTTTTAATCGTATTTAGAAAATAGAAGTTGTAGTGTTATATTTTGTAATGAATGTTCTAGTCAATTTGTTGTGAATTCCGGTGTCCCTCAGGCAGGTATCTTGGTCCAATTCTATTTGTTCTATTTATAAATGACGTGGCTTCGATTTTAAAAAATTCGTCTGTTCTTATATATGCTGATGACATTAAACTTTATAAAAGAATTAATTCTACATATATCTGACTGTCTACTTTTGCAAGAAGACTTATTATTTAGGGAATGGTGCAATAATAACCGTCTTGTTTTAAATATTGACAAATGTAAAACCATGAGTTTTACACGCAAGAAAGTTCCAATTGTCTTTGATTACATGTTTGATTCTTTTCCTTTATGTAGAGTATCCATATTTTCTGATTTGGGTGTAGTTTTAGATTCTAAACTAACTTTTAACGAACATATTAACTTTATAGTTAAGAAAGCAAACAGAGTTCTTGGTTTCATTAAAAGATTCGGTCGTGATTTCCGCGATCCATATACACTAAAATTACTCTATGTCTCATTCGTGAGACCTATTCTAGAATACGCCTGTGTAGTGTGGTCGCCTTACTACGACGCACGTCCATATTATAAGACTTGAAGCCATTCAGAAAAGATTTTTGCGTTTCTGTCTCCGATCTCTTCCATAGTTTCGTGGTATTATATTGCTCCCCTATTCGCAAAGACTTTCTTTTATCAACCTCCCTTCTTTGACAAACCACAGAAAATACCTACGATTTTCTTTCATTGTTGCATAAATAAATGGATCTACATCATCACCATTAGTTCTTGGTCGTCGTAAATTTTTGTTTAAGTCGTTCAAGTATAAGACTCCAGAATTCATTAAATCAAATATTTAGCAGGTCAAACTATGGTGCTCATAGCCCTCTTAATCAATTAATTGAAATTTTTAATAAATGTAACTTTTGTATAACCTCACCTAACGATAATATAAAAAGTATTAAATTCAAATTAATGTTTTTCAACAGCCTAGATTAAGTTTAGATTTTAAGTATTATGTTTGTAAGCATTGTTCACGTTAGCATTTAACGAATTGAAATAAATAGACAGGGTTTCTGCACAAAAGTCATGCCTCAGAATATTCTTCTTGCTTCACATTTGGAAAGTTCCATCAAATTTAATTTGGAGCCTACAAAATATAGCCCCAAATACATTTTCAACGACCGACCTATTAATTATTGATTTCACACTAAATTTCCCCCCTGATCATTAAAACTATATTGAAAGAAAAACGAAATGTAATAATAATATAATAAGTAATGGTAAAATTATGTTTTTTTGTTTCAGGGCTATCGAGTCGATATTTATGATTTGCATGGAAATCCAATTGAAAAATTACAACACGCAGTGTCGTTTACATACGATAGGGTAAATTCCAGAGTTTCGGTGACTGCGCTCTTTCCAGAACCGATTTGCCTTCGTGCTGTTATTAGTTTTCTAGAACAAAAACTACCAAATGGTGACTTTGATATCATAGTTCTTAGTAGTAAGTTAGAAAATTTGCACAAAATATGAACACAATTTAAATCATACATTTTTTAGGTAGCGATACAACTTTAGTCCATAAGAATATTGCATCACGGAAACATAATATTTGTTACGAAGCAAAATTATTGAGTGTATTCGGTCAGAATAAATCCAAACCGCGAAAGGTTTTGTGTTATGTTGGTCCAAAACAAGTGAGTATACTTTTGAAAAAAAAAAAAAATAGTTCAAGTTTTTTTCAATTCAAGGAATTTTCGGGACACCTGATCGACTTAATTTTAGAATTCTCTTATTATTCAGGTTACAATCAAAGAAATGATTCTTAAATTCATTCCAAAACGCATTGCAACATTTCGCCTATGTCCATCGACAAAATTTCATTTCCTGCCCCAATTGCTCACCCAGTCACATGGTCCAGTTTTCATTATTGATGATGGTTCTCAGCCAAAAATTGAATTGGCATCGAAAGATCGAAATATCATTGCAGCAACTTTTACTCATTTTTTGTTGAAAAATATCGGTGGGTCGGAAACGTTTAAGGATAAACAGGATTTCTTTTATCATGAAGTCCGAAAATTCCATTCAAACTACTATCACGAGAAACTTGCGTTGAAAGTGTCGCGAGATAAGATTTTGGAGAGCAGCATGAAAGCCACTAAAGGATTTTCGGTTTCCGATTGGTGCGGTAACTTTGAAGTTACATATCAAGGCGAGCAAGGTTTGTGACACCGCTCATTTGCGTCCTTTTATTAAATTTGTATAATTTTATTTGCAGGCATTGACTGGGGTGGACTACGTCGCGAATGGTTTGAGCTGATTTGTAGTTCTTTATTCGATCCACGCGGTGGATTATTTTGTACATTTCACGATAAACATCAAGCTTTAGTTCATCCGAATCCACATCGGCCATCGCACTTAAAACTTAAGCACTTTGAGTTTGCTGGAAAAATTGTCGGAAAGTGTCTGTACGAGAGTGCTCTTGGAGGTTCCTATCGACAATTGGTCCGGGCTAGATTCACACGTTCCTTTTTGGCACAACTTATTGGTCTGAGAGTTCATTATAAGGTACCTTCATATTAAAATCACATTGAAGTTCTCTTTTTAACTTGTTTTGCTATTTTGACTTTCAGTATTTTGAGCAAGACGATCCCGATTTATATCTATCCAAGGTTAAATATATTCTAGAAACAGATTTAGATGCTAGCGAATCATTAGAATTAAATTTTGTTGAAGAAATTTACGATATCAGCGGTCAACTATCAAAAACAGTCGAACTCATTCCGAATGGATCCAAAGTTCGTGTAACAAATGCGTCAAAAAATCAGTACTTGGATGCTTTGGCACAGCAACGTTTATGCAATAATGTCAAAGACGAAGTCGATAGCTTCCTTAAGGGCTTAAATGGTATAATTCCTGATAATTTGTTAAGCATTTTCGATGAAAATGAACTTGAGGTAAGTTCCAAGGAATCTATCAACATCAAAAGGGACTTATAAGCGTTTAAATTGCAGCTCCTTATGTGTGGTACTGGAGAGTATTCGATCGCAGATTTCAAGGCCCATCATATTGCGAATGGCAATTCGGCTGAATTTCGACGAGTCTTAGGCTGGTTCTGGGCTGGCATTAGTAATTTCAGTCAAACTGAAATGGCTCGGCTTTTGCAATTCACCACTGGTTGCTCGCAATTGCCACCAGGGGGATTTCAAGAACTCAATCCACAATTTCAAATTACAGCAGCTCCAACATTTGGCAATCTTCCTACCGCACATACATGGTATGCTCTTGAAGAAGCTAAAAGTCAGTATTATTTACAAATTCCTATCTATTTCAGTTTTAATCAGCTTTGCCTGCCGGACTATGAGAGCTATGAACAATTTGAGAAAGCTCTGCTTTTAGCAATAAGTGAAGGCAGTGAAGGTTTTGGAATGGTTTAATTTGTTTGTTTAGTCTTTATTAGGGTTATCAATTGAAGTTGTATAAGTTCCGCGTTGCCACTGCAACCAGAAATTATGTTTTATAATGAAATGGCTTTTTGTATTTAATTCAAAAAATTAATAACATAAAATTTTAAATTTTACTGGGCATCGTCAATGCTTTTGTCAAAATATGCACAAAGATAATGTTTAAATTTAATCAATGCAATTTATTTTATTATTTTTTATTCTGTTATTAAGTTAGGTAAATAACTTTATCACATGTTTTTTTTTAATTTTTATACATTTTATTTATTTTAATTTTAAGTTCGATATAATGTGAATTTCAAAGTCCTATTCCTAACTGTTTTGGATTTTAAAATAACAAACACTAAATGAGTTGCTATTTTAATGCCCAATGCTTTAAAGAAAAACATTTCCAAAGTTAATTAAATTGAAAAAATACAGAAGGCAATGTTCTATTCTATGAAAACACGTGTTCTATGGGTATAGTTACCACAGGTTTTAACTTGGATATATAGTTTTGGCCATTTGTATTCTGTATTCTGTAGTATGAAGTTCGCATAATATTATTTTATTTGCCTTTTGTTAAATAAATTAGAATACTTACAACTACATACATAGGTATTAAATAATCAACGTAGGACAAACAAACAAATAACTAATTTATTATTACGTTCTTTGTAGCATCTGAAATTTTATAATTATTTATTTTATAGCAAATAGCAAAAAAGCAATACTAATTATTTTTATGTTGAAACATTTGGATCTCATGTTTGCAGAACCTAAATAAAATGTTGTTTTATTCTGAATTTTTATTTAACATTAAATATAAAAAAAAATGAGAAATCTGCATTTTTTTTCATCTTGCAGTTACAATCTAATGGTAGAGATTTATAGGGTCATTCTATTTTTAGTTTCGAAATTAAAGCTGATAAAACACACACGTCGATATATTTTCAATGAAAACTTTACTTCGTTATAAAGTTTGGACTTTGCCATTGAGTGTGAACAACTAATGACGCCTCAAGAGTTTTTACAAAAGGCGATTCTTTTGAAATATTTTTCGAACATGCACATACCGAGTAGTACCGAGTGCTTTTTGTGGTTTCTAATGCGTCTTTAGTTCGGATAAATTACGGTTTTTTGCGTAGCCGCACAGAAAATAAATCTAACGGTGTCAAATCGCATGATCTTGGACCAATGACACCTTTCATCTCCAGAGCACACCAAACAATCACTTTTTCTGGATGCAAATACACCTCTTCGCTCATTTGTGGGTTTTTTGAGCTCCATATAAGGTAATTTTGTTTGTTTACATATCCTGTAATGTGACTCTGTTAAAAGGAAATAATAATGCGAACACTACAAAAAAAAACATGAGTGCGACCCATGGATTCCACACGACTAACTTCCCAGAGTAGAAAAATTGTTGTTTTGCAAAATTTTCAGCCGATGCATTCCGTTGTAGTTGTACACGCACGTTGGTTCAAATTCATATTCCATAAAACTGATAATTTGAGGAAATACATTAAGTTTATTGAATAATAGTGGCGCCATCTGACAAAAGTTGGTCGGACCAACTCGTGGACTTATGCACAACTACTTTTCACAGTAAAAAACAGCCTAGATATATTGCTCTACTCTATTAGTGAAGCAATTTTTCTAATCGGATTAGTATTTCCGAAAATTAATATTTATATGGCAAAGCAGCTTTTGGTGGGTCAGCTAATAATAAAATATAGTCTATGATACTCCTGAATATTTTTTTCACAATAACTATAAGATTTTTTGCACTATTGTTGAAATTATTGAAAAAATTATCATAATTTTCATTATATTAGAGTTGTCTTAGATTTTCAGTTGACGTTAAGAAACCCCTTAGCGGATTTCGCTCAAAACCTAATCAGCTCTTAACAACACAATACCGCGTCGAATGAGATCAATTTTATGACAATACGATGAGTGGTTCGCGAGATAATCGAGACGAAAAAACGTAACGCACACACGCGACCACACATACACACACACAGACATCATCATAAAAACGCTTGATTCGGATTCAAGTGACCTCGAAACATGAAGATATGCAAAAATTGGAGATTCACAAAATCGGCCCCATTACAATAACTTCCTATGGGAAGTGAAAAAATATAATATTTAAAAAAAGCAAGTATACGCCCGAGTGCATTATTCCCTTATCCTTGAAAAAGCAAGGTAGATTTGTCAAAAAAAAAAATCTAAAAAAAAAAATCAGAATGAAAATCAGAAAAATCGCCATGTGTATATACGTATAATGCCATTTTATTCGGTAGAGGATTCGCTGTTGTAGCCATCTTCCACTTTCGTCACTTTCTTTGTGACAGCAATCTTGGCAAGTTCTCATTTCTTGATCCCAAACTTAAAATTGCATCAAAATTACTGAGTTTCCATACAGTTCCATCCCGAACTTGAATTTTATAAGATAGAGAATTCGATTGAATTTTTCAAAAAAAAGAAAGAAAAAAAACATTAAAATCGGACATACATAATTGAATTCACAGGTAAAGAAATAAGCTAACAAAATAAGAAGAAAAGAGCATGAAGACAGATTTTTATTTAATTATGAAAAATAATTAAATAATGTATTTTTTTTCTTCGTAGACTTGTTGAAGGTGGATGTGCTAGGGATAAGGTGGAATAAAATTTAATTCGTTAGAAGCTGGAGAAATTATTATTATTAAGAGACAGTCAAGGAATGATTGACGTTTCATCGTCGTAAAGGGAGCGAGTGCTCAAGAGGTCACAAAGACATCTATGTGATCGGATCATTTATATACATTTATAAATGAACACTTGTACATGGTTCAAATCATTCAAATTTGTTTTTTCCGTATAACACATTTCCAAATTAATTTCCTATTTCTTTACGTCACAGTGGTCTTTGGGTAAGAAAGATCATTATGGCACATCAACTTCTTTTTTTTGGCTTGAAAATAATTTGTGATACAGGAAGACTGTGTAGCAAGAACTCACTCATCGAGTGTGCCACCCAGCTACACACCGATTAAAGCCTTTTACTAAAAACAAAAACAAGAAAATCGTCCTGCATCTTACAATACACCGAGTGAGAAATTTGCCTCATTGCTAAAAAGATGTTGTTTGAAAAATCGTTATTTATTTTCTAGTGTTCCAAAACCCAAGAAGAATTCTAAATCAACGGTGCGCGTTATTATGATACTTCAGATGACAGTTAAGTTTGACACATATCAGCGCTACCAACATGACACCAAAAAATGAATCACCTTGTTCAAAAAGCTCTGTTGGTACTGGTGTCCAAGTTTTCTACTTCAAAATTATTTTTTAAAAATCTTACTATCAGCGATAACTGCAAATTTTATTTTCTTTCACTGGTGTCGAGTTACTGATCATAGAGAACCTATTTACCTAGAGTCGCAACTCGTTCTCTTTTTTAAAAATGCACTGTCCAAAAAAATTTGGGATAAGAGAAAAATATACTACCCATTGCAAATGTATTGGTTTGGCCTCCCATTTGAAATGCATTGAGAAACCAATACATTTGCATTGGGTAGTATATTTTATCAAATTTAATTTTTTTAGTCGAAAGAGAGTAAAATGCCTTGAGTTGCGACTCTAGGTATACCTCCTCTGTGTTACTGATTTTGACTGCCGATGCCGAATTTATTATAATATTCCCTTATTTAAGTTTTAACAGCCAATTTAGCCAAAATTGATTTTAATTTAAATTTTCTAAATTGAAATAATTGTAAGACAAGCGAATAACAAAATTTTCCTTTTCTTGCCTATAAGATTACCAAAATCTTGTTTATAGTCTAACGAAGAAGTATATCGGACATCCATCAGACAATTTATCAAAAGCTAAATGTGCAGACCTAGAACTCTAGAGCATGAAGACCACAAAACTTATAAGGTGAGAAATGTTCATGGGTATGACTAAAGTTTAAGACTTTATACACTGTCTTACTTTGAATATTCACTTTCAGGGACCTTATGCCTTAGTTATGGTTAATTTTTCTTTTAATTGTTTTTTTCTTTCTTTTTTGGTTAAGAATAACCTTTCAAGCAAAGTTCATTTTTTAGAGCCCTAACATGTTTTCCCTGTGGACAAAATTCATAACCGTAAAACAATGATATTAATTAAATTTATTAAGGTTAGTGTTTCACTTTCCTTTTTTCTTAAGTTCTCCTTCAAGATAAAATATTAACTCGTATTCTCTGATGGGCACTAATTGTTTTGTTAGACATAGGTACATTTTCACATCTTAGTTATGCACAAATGTTGTTATATTTTTGTCTTCAATAAATTGGTATGGCACGCATTGTGCATGCTACAATGTTTTATGTGACATATTTATGAAACATTAACTAGATCAATATTTGTTGTTTTTAGAGAAATTTTCAAATGGGTGGTTTGATCTGGTATTTTACATAAATATTTATCAAGATAATAAATTCTTTGCTAACATTGTCTACGCGTTGAAGAAAATGTAAAGGGATAGAAAAATGAACTTAGGATTTGTCAGGCGTTTTTGCGTACATTAAAATAAATTTTCCAAGAAAAATGATGGATGTACCTGGAATGTTTGGATTTTTTACTCTGACTGTAAAAGAGGTAAGGTAATGGAGAGAAGCTGAATGATTTTAGTTTTTATAAGAGGTTCCTACGTGGGTTACTCGAAGAAATTTGATTGTTTTGCCAAATTTTAATATGAATAACTTATTATTATTTTCTCTTTGCATACAATTCTGCTTGCCCATTAAGTTTTTATTTCATCTTTCATGGGCACTGTCTCTTGGAGAGAACTGACAAAACTTCCAAGAGTATCAATCTGTCATGAAAAAAACTTTGCCCTTCGAAATCGGTGTTAAATTGAAGGTCCCATCAATTCTTCACACGCACTCAAAGAATTGTCGGTGAGAGTAAGCCACTTAGGCCTTGGCTATCCAAGAGCTGTCGCGCCACTCTATTTACATATTTCATTTTACACAATTCTGCGCAAATATAAGTATGAAGGTATCTTTGTCTGCTCCGTTCCATGTGTTTTATCACATTTTGTAGGGATTTTTTCAATATTTTAACTTGATACTGGTTTTGTTTCCTTTTTTTACTATTCCCTGGCTATGGTGACGACATTGATATCATGTTCCCATAGAACTTTTATGTTTTCACAGCACCTGAAGAGCAGGCGAGACTTGTTAAAATTGCATAATGAATGGAATTATCCCTATTAATCGCCTAGGAGCCTTGAACTGAACACTTTAATAGGAGCAAGTTATAAAAGTACAAAGGCTAAGGAGCCCACCTTTATTGGAAAAAATAAAAGCACAATAACATTTTAGTGGAAAAACGGCGACAAAAAATAGTAAAAAACGATTGCTTAGCCGCGATAACTAGGGAAGACTTAATTGACAATTTACTGACCGAATCGGGTTGTGGTTGTTGAGCAAGAACTCCAGCAAAAAAAAATCGTTTCGCAGCCCCCAGCTTCAAAAGAACAAACAAGACCGAATCTTTCACGATTAAGGTACATAATGATGTTGCCGGAGCCATCCAGTTTCAACAAACTCTGTAAGACGCATGCAAAGGACAAGGGAGACTACATGTTCTCAGCCTGATATTATGTCCAGGTCCAGTGATTTAATTAGTTAATTTAAATTAGTTAGGTTAATTTTGATGGGCTCTTAAAATAACAAACGCAGCTATAGTTTCATTGTTAATTTTATTTCAATAATCAAACAAATAAATAAATAACAATACAAAAAACTTAAAATAGTTAAACTAATAAATAAATAATAAATACTCATTCTCTTTATTTTAATAAGTTTACGAGCACTTCCTAGGTAAAGTACACATCGCTGTCATGGGACAAAACAATAAACCTTCGGAACATTTCATTTTATGACCCTTCATTATCCCTTGCGAGTTCTTGTAGCAAACGAAATAGTTGAAAATCGACGTTTGATCGGCTACTTTGTCACCCTCCTTACAATAATACTTCCTCTTTCGATTTCCTCCTGACGATGATGAAGATAACAACGACGCCGAACTGATGTAAGTATTCGGCCGCTGTGAAACAGAACTCGAATACGACGAATCCTTATCTGAACTTCCGGAAGCCAGTAATGAATTTGAATTCGCATCGATGGCATTTTGCAAAAAATTCGACAGCACTTCCGACGAGTATTGATGATGCGGTGGTGCAATTGTTGTTGAAGACCCCAACTTCAAACGCAATGCGATGTTTTGAGCTCTCAAAGCCTGCTCACGAATTCGCTGAGCATTTTGCAGGGCTTTAATGGCCTCCAACTGAACTCGCTTGTTCTCTGACACAGTGTATCGGCTTATCACCGCTGTCGGATGACAAATGGAGTAGTACTGTGCATCGCATATTCGTGTTTGCGGATTGAAGGCGGTATATGGAGGACAGGAATACTGCATAACTCGGCCGTCCTCTCGGCTGCAAACATAATATCGTGTACAGTCGGTTTCATTCGGTTGCCTAACTCCAACGGGGCAACTGCTTGGATCTGGTTTGGAACTGTCGTAACCCAGCGATGAAGGTTGTTGAGTCCCCTTAAACAAATCATATGTCAACAAATCCCCAGAATAGCTTCCTAATTGACTACTTTCGTCTTCGTTCTGCTGGAATGTTGTATGATCGTTCGTGCCGTAGATTTGTGATGGTGCTGGTGCTTTAGTTCCTCCGGTCAGATGGCCCACATATTGTGCTAATTGACTGGCCGTGATCTGTTTGTTTGCATGATGTCGATTGTAGGTCTCGGAATGATTATCATCGTCACTAGAACCATACGACACCGGACTTTGGTCATATTCATCTTCTTGGTCAGCAGCTGCATCGATATTGTCTTGTTCCATACTTTCTAGCTTCTGACTGTTTGGTCGAATTTTAACCTTCGACGGATCGATGTGCGTGGGGAAGAGTTGAAGTATGGATTGTTGATTGGGCTGGCGATAGTTTTGATAAAAATGCGACTTGTGATCGGGACGTTTGTAATGGCTTGGCGGGCGTCCGGAATAGGAACCAATATTGAGGGTTGGGTATTTTTCCATTTGAAAGACCGAATTCACATTTGACTCGTCTAGATGCGGACTTGGGGTATAGTAGTCAAATAAAGTGGATCCAGTGTCACTTATGAATGGTCGGGAAGTGGTGGTTGTGGGTTGTTGGTTGTAATATCCTTTATTTGGCCTAACTGTCACAAGTTGATTGTTTTCATAGCGATTTTCTAAACTATGATCCTGTACATCTGATGGTGGTTCACTGGAGTATTGATAAGTTGGAAAAGGGGGATACGATTGCAGTGTTTGTCCATAACTATCGACTCGATCATTGCGATCGTTGGCTGGTGAGAGATTGACGTTATTGTGAATAATTGTTGCTCCCTGCTTTTCTGGCCTTGGAGAAGGATTGAAATATTGTTGTTTGTCGTAAGCCGTTTGCTGATTAAAGGCACTATTTGCGTATTGTGGAAGTGGCGGCGAGAGATAAATTGGCTGCACTACTGGAGGGTAGTAAGGAGAAGTAGGAACAACTCTTCGAATATCCTGACTATCGAGCATCTGCTTTGATAGTTGAAGAACTGTCTTAAGTGTGTCCTCTGAAATCTTCGGATCATACCGATGGTGGTCAACGTAAGAGTCCTGTGGCTGATTTCCTAGTGTGAAAAGCACTGATCCTTCTGGTTTATTTACAACAATCTGCGAGTTTGAATATCCCTCCTTTAGATGAAGATTACCATAGCCATTTGGAGATTGATTTGTGAGGATCACTTTAGTTTCAGGATCAAGTTTCGAACTAGAAGCAGTTGAAGATTCCACTTCTGTTGAGGGATTTTGTTGAGGTGGATCCAACAAAACATGTTGCGAAACATTATCTTTTGCAGGATCAATAGAATCAAGCTGAGCTTTGATGTTGTAATGAGCCAAGAATGCATTCAATTGATCTGGCCGAAGATCAGCCGATGCAGAGTCTTTGTTTTGGTAGGTTTGCTTAAGTCCATCGATGAGCTGCGTGAGTCGTTGTAGGTGTGCTGTCAGGTTTGGATCGATCTTCGTTGAAAGCGGTCTTTCAATGAGTTCTGGAGCCATTTGTTCGTTTGTTTTTCTCTCAGGCGATGGAGTATCCAATAAGATGTAGTCAGTCCCCTCCCCATCACCACTTGACTCAAAATCACGTTCACTCACTAAACTACTTTCACTATCATCAACCGTAATATAATCAGAGTCTTTGACACTCTCATCCACTTCATCACTTTCACTATAGCTTTCGTCAGCAGAAGTAGCTGGGTCAGATCCTTCGTCGGGATCTATCGATCGTTTTGACACTTCATCTCCAACACTTTCAAATACGACATTTTCATCATCACTTAATTCATCAATCCCGTCCAGATTGCACTCCCAGTCGTCACCAGGCAGAACGCACATTCTTAAATTTGGCTCGAAAATCAATCCTTGTTCGCACTTTTCAGGAACCCAAACATGGGTCTTGGACGGCAGTGTTACACACTTGAAGTAAACATCGCAACGGCTTTTGTGAGGCTGGGTTTTCTCAGGACATGGTTTAGCTGATGAAATACTGAAAAGTTGCAATTCATTTATCATTTAAAAGAAATTCAAATATCATTACCCTCTGAGAAGTAAAATAATCCCGAGATCAAAATCAAAACGAACAATTGATCTTTTTTCATCCTTTAAAATGCTTGAACTATGTATCGTGTCTTCGTCCCCTCTTGAGGAGGTTTTATTACTCGTTTCAAAGCCAACCAGCTTATAAATAAACTCAATTGTCCAGAACGAATGATGGATACCTATCTTATAAACTACTATGCTCGCTCAAGTCGTGCACTTTTTCCGTTTGCTTATTAGCTCTCTCGCGTCGCAAAGCTAACACTGATGTTGTCGAAGACATTTCCGCAGACTGAGGTTTGGGTAAAAAGTGCTAAATTATTCTTGAATTTTTCATAGCTTTCATAGCACCATTATCAAGATTGTTGAAGTGGCGTTTAAATAAACTTGTTCAATATGTGTAACATAATTTAAGTTAACAACTTTTTTTGTCAGCGAAAAAAAAATTAATTAGGTAAACAAAACTTGACCAAAAAAAGAACATACCTACTTTAATGAACTGAATGGACAAGCTAAAGGTTTTGGTGTTTTAAAACCTTTCTTCACATAAAAGAGAAGCAGCATGTGAAAGAAGTTTGCAAGCTGTGAAAATGGAGGGGCGTTTCACTTTTTTCAAGAAAAAGAAAAAAAATGAACTTTTATTGCCCTGTTTGCAGTTAAAATTACATCTTAAAGTAGCTTAACAAGATGTCATCAGTTATCACGATATGGCTCTGTTCATGGCCATCGTAAAATGTCTGATGGTTTTATGAATGATTAAGAAGATAAATGAAAGTGGAATTGGAATTCTGTCTGAAGATTGAAATGAAGATTAAAATTTATTTCCGACACGTGATTTTTGAGTATAGTGCGAAATTGTGATTTTCTCACGGTTTGATTAGTTTTAAGATGAAAAATATGCAAATTCTCATGTCGGTCTCACGACAGACTTTTGGTTTCATTTGAAGCTTAAATTAGTAATGAGGAAGACATACAAACCACTGCATAGAAAATTCATTATTTGCGCAATCCTGCTTTATGGCATACTAGCCGACCCGATAAACGTTTTTTCATCTAAAGTTATTGAGACCACAACTCGGTAACCAGACCTTGCAGATAGGTTCTGGTAGCACCACTGAAAGCTATACTCAATTCTGATCCCAGACCAATGTTGAAGAGATATTTGCATTAGAACATATTCGTTTAAGGGGTTACAATTTTTACAATTCGCTGAGGACAAAAACCAAGAAAAAAGTTTGTTTGATCATGACTCGGCAACAAGACTTTACAAATAGGTTTAGTTTTCAGTGAAAGAGGGCGAACAGACCTTTACCCTCGCCCATCCTGGCTACCTGGGAAAATTAAGAGGTATGGATATTTGAAATCGCGGGAAATTTTCTGATGGCAGAAATCGAAAGAAATCATTTTTTCGATCATAACTTTATAACCGAGTGTTGAAAATAATAGTCACTTTCATACTTTTAAGCACTTATTTTGATGTACAGTTTTATAACTGTTGTCGAGGAAAATTGTGATAAATATCTATTTGAAATTGCGGGAAAATGTATGTGATTAATTTACATTTTTGCAAATATCTCGACTACCATTGGTCTATTTCACCAAATTACAATAATTGTAATAACAGATTTGTAGTTGTGGATTACATTAACAAATTTATACATTGATTTTCGGTTCCACAAACTACAAATTTAGATTCCACAAATATGTTGGAAGGAGAGAAAAGTTAGGGGAAATTGTACCTAATTTACAAATGCAAAAAAAAGCGTTTCACCGTTTAACTTTTAAGTTGTGAATGACAACTATTTTTCACAAATTTGTTAAACTCTAACGATAACAACAAACGAAAAATGAATACCTATACAGAACAAAGTGATTCGTGATAGGTATGAAAAATGTTTTATTCGAAAATTATTATTTTATTATTATCTCTATCTCTATATATATAAAAATGGAAGTGTGTTTGTTTGTTTGTTTGTATGTCTCTTATAGACTCCGAAATGGCCCAACAAATATTTGTGAAATTTTCATGGTTCATAATGTTACATTCAGTGATGATTTCTGTGAATTTTTTTTTTGGAAAAACCTCATGGAAGAGTGGGAAAACTGGAAAAACCAAACAAAGGTCGGAAATTAGATATTTTTTGCTTGGAATTTTTTGATTCAAAATGGGTTTTCGAATGGAAAAATAGAAAGTTCTTGATGAAAAACTCGGAAAACTCATTGGTTTTCAAATGGAAAATTGCATGAAATTGTGGATGCATTGATTTTCAAATGGAAAACTGGAAAATTTGAAAATGGGTTTTCGAATGAAACTCGGAAAACTCATTGGTTTTCAACTGGAAAATTTCAAAATGGGTTTTCGAAAGGAACTCGGAAAACTCATTGGTTTTCAAAGGGAAACTGGAAAATTTGTGATGGGGAACTGGAAAGCAAGAAAAAGTTAAAAAAAAAAAAATTGGAAAAATGGTAAATTTGAAATGCAAACAAAAAAATTGACTAAACAAAAATCTCAAAAACACTCTTTCACATGAAATGCATTAGTTTTGAAATGGTAAAATGGAAAACTCCAGAAGAGCAAGAAAACCCCAAGTCAAATTTTGAATGGATTTTAAACAATGGGAAAATAGAGAATTCGTGATGGGAAAATCTCCTTGAGGGATTAGACTGTGAAACTCGCGGCTCCAGGACTGGTTAGTAGGTTAAAGCTTTTTCTAATAATTATTTTTGTCATTTGGGATATCGCTTATTTGTTTAAAGATGGATCCATACATACGAATTAACAAAAAAAAAACAATGCAAACGATAGAGGAAGAGGGGTACCTATCGATTATGGATTGAGGCAGAACGAAGTCTGCAGGGTCAGCTAGTTATTAATATTTATTAACTGAAATATAAATGTTACAAGTTAACTTAAAAACTACAGCACTAGCTCGGACGCTTTTGGCTGGAGTGAAATTAAAGAGCTATAAATTAATGTTTAAATATGTGTATGTTCAATGTACATATGAATTTACAATGAAGATAAACATGAGGGGAGGAAGTCGGAAGTGACGAGAGGGAGTGACGTAATACACTCCCTGCTGATACTCCCTACCACCTCACCTGCGATGCGAATAATTATTTACAGCTAGATGGATTTAACAATGTTTAAATGTTGCAATATATCATAAGTATCCTTGATATGTTTATCAGATGGGTTTGATAATAAGAAGTTTAAGTTTTGTTTGTTTGCTACATTCTGTTAATATATGGTTTATGGTAAGTAAGTTGTTAGTTTGGCAAATGTGACATATTGGTTGGGGTTCTTTTCTTAGAATGAAGCTGTGCGTAAGCCAAGTGTGTCCTAGACGGAGACGAGTGAAGCATTTATTCATAGTGGCTGTGGTTCCTGCTGGGTAGATTGTTGGGGAGCAGTCAGTGTTGAATCTGGTATAGTGGTGGGTGTATGAGCTCCAGTTTTCCTTGAGGTGTGTATGAAATTTTTGGTTGATGTGTTTGGTTAAGTCTTTTTTAGTAGGTTTGAATTGTGTTATGTGAATGTCAGGGTTTGTTGATATCCTCTTCGCTTCTCTGTCAGCAGCATCATTACCTCGTATATTTGTGTGTCCTGGGATCCATATAAGTTTTAATTTTTTGCTGTGTGATATGATATTGTCATGGATGTTGTTTATAATTGGTGTCCGGTGTTTGGTATTCAATATAGCTTGTAAGGTGGATAAACTGTCAGTGAGAATAACTGTTTTCTTCTTGGATATTATTCCAATTTTAGTGGCTTCCAATATGGCTAGGGCTTCTGCTGAGAAGATGGAGAAGTAGTTTGGGACCTTAGCAGCGGATTTAATTTCACCATGATTGTTAACAACTGCAAAACCGCAGCCTTCATTGCTCTTGGATCCGTCGGAGTAAAGTATATTCCAAATGTTTTCGGGATAGTTACTTAGGAGATCCAGAATGAGTTGTGTGTATGTATCAATTGGTGTTGTGTTTTTTTGGTGCTTAGCTAAGGAAGTGTCGATGGTATTGGTTGGTAGTAGCCTTGGGGGTTGTTTGTCGATGGGTATACATTTGGCGTTAATTTGGACGTCAAGGTCTCTTGCAGAAGAAACAGCAGCATATAATGTTGAAGGTAGCCTTGGTATTTTTTTGCGCTTCAGGATTTTGGTCAAATCTGCGTGTATGGGCGAACTATACGTTTCTAAGAGTTTCGGAATCAAGCGGTCGTTAAGAAGGTTCTTTCTTTCTTCAATACTGTTAAATCCTCCCTCGGCCATCATGTTTTTGATTGGTGTGGTACGAAAAGCTCAAAGGCTAGCTCTTATAGCTGCGTGATAGGTGGGATTTAGAAGTTTTAAGTTAGAAGGAGCACACTTGCCATAAATAATGAGTCCATATTCAATTTTTGATAGCAAAATTGTTTGTGTTGTATAAATGAGTGTGTTAGTATGAACAAGACTGTTGCGTGATGCTAGGTATCTTACTATGTTTAGTCTGGTAGCTAATTTTTTATTTAAATCAGTACAATGCTTTTTGAAATTAAATTTATCGTCGAATAATATACCTAAGATACTTAAACAACTAACTGTTGTAGTAGTAAGCACATATTTATGTTAAGGTATTGCATGCTACCGTATTGCTATAATGATTATTGTTACTCTTCCCCTTAAGACATTGTTGTACACATATTGATTCAAACCTAACTGAACGCTTTTATATTCAAACAACCGATAGTCATCTACACATGTATTAGTTATTGTTACTCTTCCCGTAAGACATTGTTATACACATATTGAGTCAAACCCAAACCGAATACTTTTATATTTGAACAACCGATAGTCATCTACACATGCATTAGTTTCTTTTATTTTGCTTTGTCTCTCTTACTGTTTTGTATGTATTAGTGTGTAACTAGTTTTAAGAACGAAAATAAGAAAGAAACCCAATAAACAATTTTTGGTTAAAAGTCGGTAAAAATACCGGCTTATAACCCTAGGTTATTTACCGTATAAGTAACACATTGGTTTGAAACAGGTAGTGGAGACGTTCCAGAAACGTTCCCATAACCGTATTTGGGCAGTAACAGGACTACTTGGGTTCTGTAGTGGTTATTTAAAAGCTGGCTAAAACCGGTTAGTTTAAAACTACTTTTTGGAGTTAAAAACTAACCGTTTTTATATGTTACGCATTTACGCTTCTAAAACGTTTTTTTCGAACGTTATTTTACCGCTTATTAATAACCGTTGTATATTGGTTTAATTGTAACCTATATTTTAGGCTTTTTAATAACCAATATCCTTCGAAAGTAGGGTTTTTTCTGGGTTTGGAAATAACCCTGTATTTGCTTCTAAAATTGGTTTATAAATAACCGTTTTCCAGCTGAAAGTAAATAGGCTTGTAAATAAAAGAAATATGGTTTCAAAATTACTTTTGTTACAATATTTATTGGGTAAAAAAAATTACTGATACTTAACAGTTGTAAAATAACTTAAAATTATGATTTCAAATTTACTTAAAATAAGTAAAAAAATAACTAAAAATTAATAGTTTTCAAATAACTTAAAATTAATAGTTTTCAAATAACTTAAAATTATAATTTTAAATGGACTTAAAACTAATAATAATAAGTAAAAAAATAACTTAAAATTAACAGTTTTTAAATAACTTAAAATTTATAAATTACTTGTGCTGTTGGTGATGTTGGTCCTGCTGTTGCTATTGGTGGTGTTGTTGTTGTTGTTGTTGTTATTGTTGCTGTTGCTGGTGCTGTTGCTGTTGCTGTTGCTGTTGCTGTTGTTGTAGTTGTAGTTGTTGTTGCTGGTCTCTCATTATTGTTATTTCTGTGGAAAAGAAGAAAAATGTATGTTTTTATTAAAATATGCAAGTACGCATTTAACTAAATAATTTAAATAAAACGAAAAATTTGGTTAAAGAATGTAGTTAAAAAAATCAAACTGTTTAAAAACAAAACGCCTCATAATAAGATTATAGTACTTTTATGAGTTTTATAGAAATGTACTTACAAAAGTTTCATCCGGAAGCGAGCTTGCTTGAGATAAGTCTTAAAAAAGCTAGCGGCATCGATGTCGGAATATTTTGGGTACCGATCTCTCACCGCCGAAACAACTGCTGCGAATACATTTTTATACATGCAAATTTTTTTCTTATTCGCCGTTCCTAGCCATGAAAATTCACTGAGCAGCCGGTCATCGAACAAGACTTTGGATATGGTTCGGATCGTTTTGTTTCCGTTCACGCCGCCGAACGTGCCCAATTTTCGAATCTGTTTGAATGAAAAGCAAAATATATAAGCTTTTAGAAAATGTTGCAAAACAATTACATTTCTTTAACAGTTAAATTATAATTAAGGAAAGAAGCTTACGACTATTCGTTTGAAGGAAGGGTCGGCCCCAATCCTTTCCTCCAATTCGTCCAAGGCTTCTTGCGTGGATATGGGCAGTAAGTTTTCCGGAAAAAACTTCAGGTTTTTCCTTACGCCCCATATCCACGCACATCTTGTTCACAATTAAATCGAGTGTAACCTCCGTTTTCGCTACAAAATCTGCGAGCATCTGTTTTATGCTCGTGGTTTCGCTGCGGAGACATTCTAGCGATGCTTCCAGTTGCCTCTGTTTTTCCGCTAATAGCTTCATATTGGCCTGGGTCGTCAATGACTCGACATCTTGGGGTGATTTTGCACTTGCTGGTGGAAAACTTTGTATTTTGCCAGCTGGGCCGTCAAGGATTTTGTCGTCCGAAATGATTTCTGACATCAGCGTGTTCAGGTCGGAAATAGTCACTGAATCGCAGAACTGTGGCGACTGTTCGAATTCATTTTCGTCAGAAGACAACAACTCCGCCGTTTTTTCTTTTTGGAGTGCTTGCTCCCATGAATCTTAAAAAAATATTTTATATGTATTTATAAGTTGAAAAACTTAGTATTTAATATCTAAAAATTGTTATATAAAAATTAGCTGGCAAAATTTTAAGTCCTACCTACGAAATTTACAAAAATGTATTCTTACCAATTCCATCAAAAATCAAGCGACATTGAATTTGATTCCAGTCGTCCTCAGGATCAATGCAATTTTTCCGACCGTTCAGCATGTCCTTCCTCCTCAACGGCCACAGCAAAATGGAGCCATTGACGACCCAGCTCTTTGGAACTGCTGTGACAAATTTGTCACTCCCCTCCACCGTTTCCACGACTTGGAACATCTTGTTCGCTTGTTGCATGGACTAAGGGATAGAAAACGGATTCTGACTTAAAAGTAAGCTTAAACATCTTAGACATAATGATGTCAATGGGCCAAAACCGAGCCTCATCCATTTCTTCTTTTGACGTGAAAACATTTACAAATTCAGAATGGAATGGCTGTACGTAGAAATTTGTTTTTTCCTTTAAGCTTTTACCAAAAATAACGGGAATGTCATTTTTAAATGTTGCGAATTCCATTCGAACAATATGATTGGATTTTGTTAAAAAGAAACAATTGGCTTCGCAAGACTTCAGAACAAACTCTTTAAGTTTAATAGCTTTAAAAATTCCTTTACAGCCTTTAATTTTTCTGTTTTTATCTGCATCATACAAAATTGGAAACCTGTTTGCTTGTACAGGGCCTTGTAAATTTTCAAAATCTTCAAAGATTCGGTTTGCTATTTGTTCAAGTGGCCTATTTCCGGATCTAATTCTTCGTTTCAAATACTGTAAGCGATTTTCGTATTTGAAAGCACTTATATTATCCAAAGAACCATAGAGTTTGCAATCATCTACAATATGATACAAATTATGAACGTTGTAACTTATGTTTTCTCTTCCATATAGTTTAGAAAAACCTTGTATGAATTTTATGAACAGCGAATTTGCGATTCCGATAAACTTCATATTATTTTGGCTGAGACAAATGGTAACAGCGCGGTGTAAGAGCATGAAATGTTCGTATACTTTTTCATCAATAGAATTTTTCAAAACAACAGGACCCAAGTATAGTAAAAACGTTCTAAACTCCGTGGCCTTCCAAAAACTGATAACATCAAGCCCACGAGCAGTTCGGTTAAATTCACATGGAGTATATTTTCGCATTGAAAGTAAGGATTCCGAAATTGTTTCAATATTTTTCGAAGAAAGTTTTGTTTAAAGGGACCTGTTTTTTATCCAGATAAGCAATAACTTTTTCATAACACCTAAGCATATCAAATGCATGTAGTCTAAAGGAAAATTTTCTATCATGTTGATTGGAAGAGTTTCTAAAGGTGACGGAAGGATATGATGATCTTCATGAGTCCTAGACCGGAAGGATAAATTAGTTCTTATTGCCTTTGATAAACTTGGGAAGCACATTTGATGAGTGTTATAGTTGTAATCTCCCTCTACGTTGCATCTTTCGCACGCAAAATAACCGTTATGTCCTTTTATACCTTTTAAATAAGCACGGGCGGGAGCGTCACATATAAAGTTTCTTATTTTAAAATTAAAAGTTTTTGAACCGATAGTTAAATTGGCAACAGTTTTAGCCTCCTCAAGGAATACGTTAAGAAATTCATTAACATTTGCAGGCTTTGCTGTTCCGTAATAAACTCCTATAACAAGAGGCGGCAAAACCAAACCTTCTAGTGAACACAAAATGGGCCAAAATTGACCTTTTGAACTTTTGCTGACAGGAATACCATCAATGTTAAAGTCTAAGCATGTTTCTGTTGGACAATTCTCGAAGATTGTAACAACTTTTGTTAAAGCGCGCACCAAACCAAAATGCCAATACTTGCCAGGTGGAACGTCAATAAATTCCTGTCCAACCGCACAGGACGTATTTAAAAGTGTTCGAGCGTCTGCTGGTAAATAAGGATGGCTTAATTTTAATATATTAAGTAAATCACGCAAACAAATATGGGGTACATTATATTGTATTGCCCAGTTCTTAAGTTCTTTTGTTATATTTTCACAATTTTGGTTTATTAAATTGGTAGGAACTTCAAAGCTATCCGAACTGTCATTTTCATGTTCAGATGAGATGAGCTGAAGGTTTTCAACACCAGAGATTTCACAACCAAAGTTTTCAGAAAGTTTTATTGGATTACTTTCCACACTTCGCATATTAACTAGGACTTTTTTAATTTTTCTTTTAAATGTTGACCGGCTACAAACTTTATGTTTTATAATTGAATGCATTTTGAAGGATGCAAGGCGAGTTAATATAGCTCAAGGAACAAAGGAATACCAAATTGTTGCTGTTTTATTTTCAAGGACACGAACGAAAGATTTGTTCAAATTCAAGGATACAAGGCGAGTTAAATATAGCACAAGGAAAACCAAATTGTTGCTGTTTTATTTTCAAGGACACGAACGAAAGATTTGTTCAAATTCAAGGATACAAGGCGAGTTAAATATAGCACAAGGAAAACCAAATTGTTGCTGTTTTATTTTCAAGGACACGAACGAAAGATTTGTTTAAATTGAAGGATAAAAGGCGAGTTAAATATAGCACAAGGAATACTAAATTGTTTGTTTTTATTTTCAAGGACACGAACGAAAGATTTGTTTAAATTCAAGGATAAAAGGCGAGTTAAATATAGCTCAAGGAACAAAGGAATATTTTTATTTTTTATTTTTCAAGAACACGAACGAATATTATAACGATCTGTCAGATAGAAGAGTACAAACTGAACTAAAAACTTAATGTTCATATGAACACAACTAAGAAAATAACTGAAAAAACACAGTTCAAGTAATTTCACTACTCTTTCCATATGAAAGCATGTAAAAAAATAACCCAAACAACACAGCTGGCGTTATTTTTCTACGTGCTACCTATGAACAAAAGTAAGTAAATAACTGAAAAAACACAGTTCAAGTAATTTCACTACTCTTTCCATATGAAAGCATGTAAAAAAATAACCCAAACAACATACAGTTGGCGTTATATTTCTACGTGCAGGCTATGAACAATAGTAAAAAAAAAACTCTGGGGTAATTTTTCTACTCACTCCATCTGAACACGAGTAAGAACGTTACCAAACAAATAACAGTTAAAGGGAAAAAAAACACCACCATATCAAAATCAAGTAATTTTACTACTCTTTCCATATGAAACATGTAAAAAAATAACCCAAACAACATACAGCTGGCGTTATTTTTCTACGTGCAGGCTATGAACAATAGTAAAAAAAAACTCTGGGGTAATTTTTCTACTCACTCCATTTGAACACGAGTAAGAACGTTACCAAACAAAAAACAGTTAAAGGGAAAAAAAACACCACCATATCAAAATCAAGTAATTTTACTACTCTTTCCATATGAAACATGTAAAAAAATAACCCAAACAACACAGCTTGGGTTATTTTTCTACGTGCTACCTATGAACAAAAGTAAAAATGAATGTAATTCAAAAAATTGCTTACCTTTTCCTCCAAAATTTTCCAATTTAATTTTATTTCGTTTCTTATTTATTGGTCACTTTTAAAGTTTGTCTTTATTTTTATTTAATATTCACAGCACAGATCACACGATAGATTAACTAACAATATACCACGACCGGACACGATGCGACGCACTCAACTGCAAAACTGAACTAAAATGAAACTGGTTACTGAAAGGAGAGAAACAAAAGACAATCGCGATCAGTGTTACCCCTGCAAATGAAATGTTTGTATTTGGATCTTTTTATGTTTAATGGGATTTTATATTGAGCCAAGAAATTGATTCTTCACGGATGTGTGGCAATTTTTTTTCCCTTAAATAAATTAGGGTGGTTTCGTAAGTGCATGGTTGCTTTGTTTACATATGCGATCATTTGAATCATATTAACGTCACACAAAATACTTGCGCATGTATTTTACGCTGCGTTTATGAACACTTTTTTATGATTTGCGTCATTATGTCAAAAGACACCCTGGGAAATCGTTTTTACTATATACCTGTCTCTTTTATTGAGAAAGAAATGCAGATTGCATGTGAGTTTTTATAGTTGCACATTTGCGCTGCAAATATTTGCATTTTGCTTTTATGAACATCTGACATTTATCATTTGCATTTTTGAAAGTTATGCATTCTTCAGACTTTCGCAAATATGGATTTATGAAAGCACCCTTACATTGATGGGAAACGTATTGAATTTTTTACTGGACGAATTGATTTCTCTGAAATCTCTTTTTTGGAGACAGATTTACACATATTCTCACACGGATTTTCACACAAACTACGAGTTCGACATTTCGGACAGTTTGGTGTTTGTTGCAAGATTTGCTTAAAAAATTATTTTGGCGAATGTAAATTTACGAAGCGTGTTTAAATGCAAGCTAGTGCAAATTTAAAATTGAAGAATAATTAATCATAAATTTGTATTGCTTTCACACTCGCATTGAAAAAAGGAATTGCTACTTTTGACTTTACAAATTACATTGAACCCAAAATGTAGCGAATTTTAGAAGCATTTGGGGCTCATTCAAAATGAAACCTGGTGGTAATACTGATTTTCGATGAATATGAAAACTGAGAACATTAAGAAAATACGTTATTTTGAAACCAAACTAACGTGGTTTGTTTTTAACCACTTAAACATGGTTATTGTTTTACCAAAAATTAATCAAAAGTTACATTGCGGTTAAGAAATAATCGAAATTAGAACCAATCTGTCAAAAGAACAGAACTGGTTATTTTGCAACTAAAAAAATAAGTAATTTTGAAACAAATTTCTAACGTGGTTTGTTTTTAACCACTTAAACATGGTTATTTTTTTACCGAAAATTAATTAAAAGTTACATTGCGGTTAAAAAATAATCTAAATTAGAACTACGCTGTCAAAAGTACAGATTTGGTTATTTTGCAACTAAAAAAATAAGTTATTTTGAAACCAAACTAACATGGGTTGTTTTTAACCACTTAAACATGGTTATTGTTTTACCGAAAATTAATCAAAAGTTACATTGCGGTTGAAAAATAATCAAAATTAGAACCAATCTGTCAAAAGTACAGAATTGGTTATTTTGCAACTAAAAAAATAAGTTATTTTGAAACCAAACTAGCATGGGTTGTTTTTAACCACTTAAACATGGTTATTGTTTTACCAAAAATTAATCAAAAGTTACATTGCGGTTAAAAAATAATCCAAATTAGAACCAATCTGTCAAAGGACAGAATTGGTTATTTTGCAACTAAAAAAATAAGTTATTTTGAAACAAATTTCTAACGTGGTTTGTTTTTAACCACTTAAACATGGTTATTGTTTTACCGAAAATTAATTAAAAGTTACATTGCGGTTAAAAAATAATCCAAATTAGAACCAATCTATCAAAAGAACAGAACTGGTTATTTTGCAACTAAAAAAATAAGTTATTTTGAAACAAGTTTCTAACGTGGTTTGTTTTTAACCACTTAAACTGGTTATTGTTTAACCGAAAACTCATCAAAAGTTACATTGCGGTTAAAAATAATCTAATTTTGAACGACGCTGTCAAAAAAAGTTTTTTTAGAACCAAAATCTAACTGAAGCTCACAAATAACCAGGTTTTTGGGTTAAATTCTTACCTGAATTACACTAAAAGTTGAAATTAAGACTTTTTTTACTGGTAAACAACTACAGTTCATAAATTAACCCATTACAAACCGCTTTATGACCAAAGTTATTGAAAGTAATATTGTTACCGCGGTAATTTTGAAGCTCAAGTTATAAATTGTTGATTGGGAAGAGATTCATTCTATACGCATCATCCGAACGAAGTGGACGTGTTGTGAAAACGGCTTAATAAAAATCTTTAAATAAAATAAACGTGTTTTGGTTATTTTCTTGATTGTTCCAATTACCATTTAAATTCCCTGCTACAAATATCAGAAGTGGGATCCAAGATCCAATAAAATTAATAAAAAAAAAACGAAACACAAAAAACAGATTGTTAAATTTTTTTTCTCTATCTCTGCCTCTGCTGTGAAAGTTCTAGAATTCATTCTCGCCTAATAACGCGTCGAACATTTTCTTGTCAAGTAACGCGTCGTATATTTTTTTTTCTCTCTTTCCCCTTGCTGTGAAATTTTTTTTTTCGGTGGTTGTTTTCTGTTTGCACACTTTTCGCTTTTCGGTAAAATGGAAGATATAGTCCATGCATCAGACTACACAGCCGCCCAGCTGCGCGAATGGCTACAACGGTTAGGAAAACAGACCAGTGGAAAGAAGGCGACGTTGGCTGTTCGTCTCAGCGAAATCCCATTGCAACAACGTGGAGAAGCGCCGAAGAAAAATGCTCCCGAGAAGGAATCACATGATGACGACGACGACGATGACGACGGCGACGAGGAGGAACGTGTTCCTAATGAAAACGAAACACATGAAGAAACGTTAACGGATCGTCAAAAACAGATTGACCACGAGTTACTACAACGAGAGGTGGCTTTTTTGAAAAGAGAAAGAGATGTAGCAAGAAGGGAAAACGAGCTGTTGAGAAAGATGATGAGCTTGACAACGGGAGTGGCAACGGAGATGACTACAGATAGAGTGGAAACGGGAGAGACAACGGATGGTGCTATAGAACTGACAACAGGAGCGACAACAGCAACAGCAACAGGATCGACAGCAGCGATGGAAACGGGACCGATGACAAGAGCAACAACAGAAACAACGACAGAAATGACAACAAGCAACATTCAACCATACACTGCATACAAAGACCTCGTCCCAGACTACAACGGTGGTGCTAATATTGACGTTTGGTTGACACAGTTAAAAAATGTGCAACAAATGTACAATGTAGGCGAAGACATGCTGCGCACACTTTTCGTGTCGAAGCTAAAAGGGAAAGCGGAGGAGTGGTTGCACGCACAGCCGAATTTCTTGTGCGAGAGTGTCGAGACCCTTTCCCAGTCGTTGAGGGAAATTTTCGGGGTGAAAGAAATTAGAATGGCGACAAGAAAAAGGTTTTAAGCAAGAAAATGGGCGTTGTCGGAGACGTTTGGAGAGTACTATAGCGACAAGTTGAGACTGGCTGCGGGTCTGGAGATGGAAGAAGAAGAGCTGGTAGAGTACATTATTGATGGTTTCACCGATGAAGACATGAGGCTATACGCATACGTCGGCGCATTTACTACCAAAGCGGCCTTGTACAAAGCCTACAATAAAGTACTACAACGACCGACACGGAACGAGACGGGATCGGCAACTGAAGCGACAACAGGATCGGCAAGAAGAACGTCGAGAGTAACAACAGGATCGAGTAAGATGACAATGAGATGCTATAACTGTAATTCGATTGGACACATGGCGAGCGAGTGCAAGAAACCGAAACGGGAATACGGAGCGTGTTATACTTGTGGAAAGATGGGACATATAGTAGCAGCCTGTCTAGAACGGAAATCACTTGTCCATCAGCTCACAGACAAGACAGAAGATGATGACTATGTAAGAAGATTATGTTTTGTTTTTTCAAAAAATAGTGAAAATTTTTCTCTAGATTGCCTCATAGATTCCGGTAGTCCTGTCAGCCTTATTAGAAAGTCAATAACACCACAACACATTAAACTGATCGAACTTAAAAGTATAAAAGAACAAAATTATTTTGGAATTAATAAAAGTAAACTGAAAATTTATGGAATGTTGTCTGGTGTAGTTATTTATAAAGATATTGAGATAATTATAGATTTGTTAGTTAGTGTTAGATTACCTCATATCCAGTCGTGCCGTCATCTACCGACTGGATATGAGGTAATCTTGGGACGAGATTTTTTAAATAATGGAAGGTTCAAATTTTCTTCTGAATTAGAAGATCGCAAAAATGAAAGTATGTTAGTTGACAACAGATCGAATTTTGAAAGAGAATTAATGTCTATTAATATTGAAGAAACTGATAGCGAAAATTTAAATTTAGAAGTGGATGAGCTAAATGATTGTCGGTATAAAAAACAATTAAACGAGTTATATTTGAATAGTTATATGTATGCCGAACGCCCCGCCGAACCTTTGGTAAAAACTAAAATGAAATTATCATTAAATGATGTGAAACCTTTTCATTGTCGTCCAAGAAGGTTATCTTATGCTGAGAAAGGAGAACTCAGTTCGTTGCTAGATGAATATTTAGACAAAGGCTATATTAGGGAAAGCGAGTCCGAGTACGTTTCACCTATAGTCTTAGTAAAGAAGAAAACTGGAGAGCTCAGAATGTGTGTAGATTTTAGAACTTTAAATAAGGTAACGTCAAAAGATAGCTACCCCATACCGATAATTGACGATTTGTTAGACAGAATGGCGGGTAAAACTATTTTTTCAAAGTTGGATTTGAAGAATGGGTTCTTCCACGTATATATGCACGAAGATTCGGTTAAGTTTACTTCGTTTATTACACCGTTAGGCCAATACGAATTTTTAAGAATGCCTTTTGGACTCAAAAACGCGCCATCAACGTTTCAAAGACATATAAACAAAATATTTGCAGACATGATAAGAAACGATAAGGTGATAGTCTATTTGGATGATTTAATGATAGCTACGAATTCCTATGACGAACATTTTTTGATTCTTGAGGAAGTTTTTAAGAGAATGGTAGAAAATAAACTGGAGCTTAGAATAGACAAATGTAAGTTTCTTCAAAGTAAAATTAAATATTTGGGTTTTACAATTACTGGTGAAGGTATTCAGGCTGATGATAGGGGTATCGAAGCGATACAAAACTTTCCGGTTCCACAAAGTGCTCACACAGTACAGAGTTTCTTGGGCTTATGCTCATACTTCCGTAGGTTCGTTAAGGATTTCTCGACTATTGCAAAACCTTTATACGATTTGATTAGAAAAGATAGAAAATTTAATTTCGGTCCAGAGCAATTGGAAGCTTTTGAGTTACTAAAAACTAAATTGATAGAAATGCCAGTACTGGCAATTTATAACCCAAAAGACGAGACAGAGTTGCATTGCGACGCCAGTGCCCTAGGGTTTGGAGCAATTCTATTACAGAGAAAAGAAGACAAAAAGTTGCATCCAGTCTTCTATTATTCCAAAAGAACGACAGACGCTGAATCAAAATTTCATAGCTTCGAGTTGGAGACGCTCGCAATTATAAATGCCCTGAGTAGGTTTAGAATTTATCTTCAAGGCAGAAAGTTTAAAATAGTTACAGATTGCAATTCTCTAACCCTTACTTTAAACAAGAAAGAACTCAACCCAAGAATTGCTCGTTGGGCATTGGAATTACAAAATTACGATTATACGTTGGAGCACAGGGCGGGCACTCGCATGCAACATGTTGATGCATTAAGTAGGACGACGAATATTTTAACGTTGGAAACTAATACTTTTGAAGAAAATTTAATTATATGTCAAGGAAAAGATGAAAAAATAGTTAAGTTGAAAAGAATGTTAGAGAATGCAGAACATGGTTTATATGAAATGAGAAACGGAGTGATATATAAAAAGAAAAATGATGGTAATGTAGTATTTCTAGTGCCAGAACAAATGGAAGATCACGTGATGTATAGATACCATGATGAAGTCGGTCATGTAGGAACAGACAAAGTAATCGAGTTAATATCAAAAAGTTATTGGTTCCCTAAAATGAGAGAAAAGATAGGTACGCATATACAAAACTGTCTTAAGTGTATTTCTTTTTCCGCTAAACAAGGTCGAGAAGAAGGCTTTCTCCATATTATACCGAAAGGAAAAGTTCCGTTCGAAGTAATACACATAGATCACTATGGACCGGTGGATAATTCAAGACAGGTAAAGAAATATATACTGGTAGTAATAGATGCTTTTACAAAGTTCGTGAGACTGTACCCTACTAAGACAACAAACACTAAAGAAGTAATGCAAGCGTTGGTTGATTACTTTAGGGCATATAGTAAGCCAAAATGCGTAGTGTCAGACAGAGGAAGTTGCTTCACAGCAAATGAATTTAAAGAGTTTCTATCTGAAAGGGATATTCAGCATGTAAAAATTGCAACAGGATCGCCTCAAGCAAACGGACAGGTAGAGAGAGTCAATAGGAGTTTAGGGCCAATGATAGCAAAACTTGTCAAACCAGAAGAGGGTATGTATTGGGATCACATATTAGAAAAGGTAGAGTATTCACTAAATAATACAGTAAATCGAACGATAAAAGAACATCCGAGCGTGATGTTGTTTGGGGTAAATCAGAGAGGTAAGCCAATAGACAGAATCGTTGAAAGTTTAAGCGAAGTTGAAGACGGGATAGGAAAACGGGATTTAACTGAGATAAGACAGAAAGCGGTAATAGAACAAGAAAAGTCTCAGACGTACAACAAAAATTATGTGGACAAGAAAAGGTGTAATCCTACATCCTACGAAACAGGAGACTACGTGATGATAAAAAATTTTGACTCACATCCCGGCGCATCCAAGAAATTGATCCCGAAATTTAGAGGACCGTATCGGGTTGCTAAAGTCCTACGAAATGACAGATATCTGCTCGAAGATGTAGACAATTTTCAACAGTCACGATTACCATATCAAGGGGTGTGGGCGGTCGGCAATATGAAACCTTGGTTAGGTGAAAAATGTAAAACAAAGTAGAGATCAGGTGATCTCAAAGGTCAGGATGGCCGAATTGTAGTAGTAAGCACATATTTATGTTAAGGTATTGCATGCTACCGTATTGCTATAATGATTATTGTTACTCTTCCCCTTAAGACATTGTTGTACACATATTGATTCAAACCTAACTGAAACCTTTTATATTCAAACAACCGATAGTCATCTACACATGTATTAGTTATTGTTACTCTTCCCGTAAGACATTGTTATACACATATTGAGTCAAACCCAAACCGAATACTTTTATATTTGAACAACCGATAGTCATCTACACATGCATTAGTTTCTTTTATTTTGCTTTGTCTCTCTTACTGTTTTGTATGTATTAGTGTGTAACTAGTTTTAAGAACGAAAATAAGAAAGAAAGAGATTCATTCTATACGCATCATCCGAACGAAGTGGACGTGTTGTGAAAACGGCTTAATAAAAATCTTTAAATAAAATAAACGTGTTTTGGTTATTTTCTTGATTGTTCCAATTACCATTTAAATTCCCTGCTACACTGTTTCGATATTTACATTATTCGTTACAATATTAAAACTAGAACAATTAAGTTTTCTACATATGTGTAAATGTTTGTTTTTATTTAATGATATTTTAGCACCAGAATGTAAGCACCAGTTACAGATTTCATTTATGACTTCTATAAATAAATTAATAGTTTGACTTACATTATTATTGCATTTGGACATGATATACAGATCATCAGCGTACATTGAGTGGTCAATATTTTTAAATTTTACTATAATTTCGCTGATGTCATTAAAAGCTTTAATAAAGAGGATAACTGATAGCGGGGATCCTTGTGGGATTCCATTTGGAATTGCATGAATTTTTGAAAGGCAGTTATTTACTTTTGATCGAAAAGATCTGTTGCTTAAGAACGATTTGATAAAATGAAACATTTTGGGTCCAATATTCCATTTGATGAGTTTAGTCAAAATTATATGTATACCTATACGTTCAAAAGCCTTTTCAAAATCAATTGAAACAATTGAGATGTGGTTCTTACATGATATGCCGTTTGATATAAACTCGTCAACATGCAGAAGTGCGTCTATTGTGCCGCGAGAGTGTTTGAAGGCTACTTGATTTGTTTTAATGCAATCATTTTTCTCAATGAACCAAAGAAGCCTTTTGCCGACTATTTTCTCTAAAACCTTGCTTGAGCAGGGAAGAAGGGAAATTGGTCGATAACTGTTTATATCCGAAGGGTGTTTATTCGGTTTTAGGATTGGGACGGTAGTGGCAATTTTCCAGGACTGTGGGAGTACCCCTTGGTAATAAATCTCATTGAAAAGTAACAGTAGACGCTTTTTTATTGATAACGGCATGAATTTTAGCATTGGATATGATACGCGATCATATTCGGGTGTTTTTCCTCTGACAGAGCTAAGGCAGCACTCTAATTCAAGTAGATTAAATGGCGATTCTAAATGTTTTGCCGGTGTTGCTAGGTCATTATGTGTAGGCCTCAGATTGAGTGATGCTAATTTCGCTTCTTGAAATTGTGTCGGAAAATTAGAGTCACTACAATAGGCAGACCAGTGTTTGGAGAAGTGGTCGGCGATTAGATGTGGATCCGTTAAGGGCACATCGGCAGTTTCAATAACTTTTATTGATTGGGGTACGTAGTTGCCCGTAAGTGTTCTTATATCTGCCCAAATTTGTTTGATTGATGTGTTTGGGTTTAAGTTTGAGGTGAATTTTTTGAAACTTTCGACCTTTGCAGCTTTCGCATTCTTTCGAAAAATAGCGTTAGACTTGCGGAAGTTAATGAGGTTGGTTATGTTTGGGTACTTTAGATAGATTTTCCATAGGTGCTGTTTTTTTGCGCGGAGGGCAGCGATTTCAGGGTTCCACCAGGGGACGAATTTTTTGGTTGGGTTATTGTTAGACTGCGGTATAGCCAGGTTGGCAGCAAAACGAAGACCTTTGCCAAGTAATGCTGCTTCCCTATTCACATTTGTGGTTTGAGGTTTATTTTCAAAGTATTCCAGAGCTTTAGATTGAAAAAGCTTCCAGTTTGCCCGATCAGTTAAAAACTTTGGGGTAGGTTTGTGCCATGATGATTGAGTATTTAAGCTGACGCAAATAGAGATAGGGGAGTGGTCGCTGCCGTGTAGAAAATCGTTCCTATTCCAGGTGATATTTGGAAGCAGGTTAGGAGAAGCCAAGGACAGATCGACATGCGTATAAGTGTTGTGTGTTGAGAAGTGAGTTGGCTTGCCGTCATTTAGTAAAGTCAAATTTGCGTTGAGTACGAAACTTTCGACAATTTTACCTCTATTGTTTGTTGCGGGAGAACCCCACAATACGTTCCAGGAGTTAAAGTCTAGAGTTACTATGAAAGGATGGTGTTATTGTTGTTGTAATATTCTCTAGGTCGGATGAAGCGAAAGCTTGTTTTGGGTGAATGTAGAGAGATAAGACAGTTATTTTAAAGTTAAGGTTTATTTCTACGGCTATTGCTGAGATGTTAGAATTAATTCGTATTAATGTATGAGGTATTGACTTATGGATAAGGAGGCCAACTCCTTGTTTAGCGGTGTCGATAGAGCTTAGGTTATGGAAATAGGCAGAATATTGCTTGAGAGTTTTAATTGAATGGCTATCGTTAATGTGGGTTTCTTGGAGTGCTACTATTTGTGGATTTTCTTCTTTAATTAGTATTTCAAGTTCCTGAAAATTGTTCAGGTATCCATTCAGATTCCATGAGTTGGTTGGTATAAAGTTAGCGGATTTTGGGAGAAGAGTTTTGTTTTGATGAGAGGTTTGTGTTTTATTTATATTTGAGGATGAAGACGAGGGAGAGGCTTCTGGGTTTGAGTTGAGTGTGTTTTGTGCTGTAGAGGGAGTAGAGGTACTGTTCGGTGGTTTTTCTGATTGTGTGGTGGGATTATTTGTTGAAGTGTTGGCTGAGGAAGTATTTGCAGTAGTGGTAAGAGGAGTCGGGGATGAGTTTGTTGGTTTAATCTGTTTGTTAGAGGGGGAATCTGTACCGTTTATTACAACTGTGGAGAAAGGGGTGTGGAGAATAGATGCATTTTGTTCGTTAAATATTTTTTTTGCTTCTGCCATGCTGCATTTGTTAACGGTTTTAATTTTAAGAATTTCTTTTGCTTCTAAAAACCGTTTACAGAGTCTGGATGATGCTGGATGACTTTCTGAACAGTTAGCACACAAAGTGCGGGTGCAAATTTCAGGGGAGTGTGGTAGGGGGAGGTTACACGTAACGCAAGTAAGTATTCCTGGGCATCTTTTCATAGTATGTCCGAGTAATTGGCATTTTTTACACCGCATGCGATTGGGGAAATACTCCTCAACTTTGATGTTGTACCAACCAACATTAATCGATTGAGGGGGGCGGAAAAGGTCGAAAGTAAATAACATTAGACCTGTGGCTCTTTCTTCATTATTTTCAGACATTTTTTTGAATTTGAAGACTTCGGTTACGCCTTGGCCTCTCATTTCTTCGATTATTTCTTTTTCAGGCACGTTGATAAGGCAGGGGGCATAAGCTGTGCCTTTGGAAGCATTAAGTTGATGGTGTAGAGAAATTGAGACTGGGCAGTGACCAGAAAGATTGGTTTTGGATAGGAATAGATTGGCGATTTGAAGGGATTTCACGAGGATGAGAAGGTTACCGTCGCGAAGTTGGGTTATGTATTCATATGAGGTACTTATGGCATCAATTGCTTTCTTCAATATGAAAACACTTATGGACGAAAGAGGGATTTTGGGATCGGTAGGGGTAATTATTATGAATTTGGGGTTTTTATAGGTTGAGGAAGATGGGATGTCTTCGATTGTTACACTGTGGGAAGCATTGTTTTTTTTTCTTTCTTTTGTGAGGTGGATCGGATGGCTGAAAAAGTTCAGCAAACCGATTCCCCTTCAGCACATTAGGCCCGGAGGCCATTTTACACTTTTTACACAGTAAAAGATCAGAAGTGGAGCACTTTTAATGGAAAAAAATGGGAAAGAAAAAATGGAGAGGGGATATGAAAGTGGATAGGAGAAGCGCGATGGAAAAAGTAACCAAACTAAGAGGCGAGCAAAAACACAATCGAGAGAACGATGTTAACGGCTCGGAGATCAGTCGGTGACTGAAGTATTCGAAAAATATAACGAAAGCATAACATAATGTCTTGGTAATCAAGCGATTGCCAAAAAGTTTTTAAGAGCTGTCGTTTGACAAAATTTTAGGGGTTGTTCACATGAGAACGACTAACATGTAAGCGAATATGTATTCGTCGATTTTGACATTTTTTTCACAAGAGAATTTTTAATTCGTCGCGAATAAACAACTTAAATCCAAAAAAGTAATCTTAAAACGCTCGAACATTTTGTTCATTGTGAGTGTGGATTCTGTGGAATGTGGACAGAGTGACAGTAGCAACTAAAATTTCGCGATGAATAATAGCGTTTTTTTTTGGTCGTCCGGAACTGTTCCGAACAGTTCTGTACTCGTTCACTTGGGACAAGATGACAGTTCTTGTTCTGAATAGAACAGAAAAACGATTCCGAATTTGAAGTCAGAATCCAAAACAGAATCACACATACATGCACGCACTCGCATATACGTACTCGCTGCCATGTTTACAAATAAAGAAATTAAAAACAATAATGTCATGTCATCTGCAATTCTGCATATGAGGTTTCACAAATACACAACCATTCAACCCTTAGAAGCAAAAATATGTGTTTGCCTGTTCGTTTGGAATCCGGAATCGGACAGTTCTGTGTACAATTCCGGATTACCAAAAAAAAAAACGCTATAAATATGTTTACCCAAATTTATTTATGTAGGTATATCTGAAAATAGGGATGGAAACGTATTTCTAAAATCACTTTTTTCATTCATTCCTCGTTCGTTAGTGGTTCTCATGTGAATAGTCACTAAGACGAAATATTTTGGTAAGTAAAAATTATTACTTTGGGTGAATTTCACAAGATATAAAAAAGGCTGTTGTTTTTTTTTTTTTAATTTTTCTCTTAACTTTTATGAAATCTGTCTTTAAAAGTTGCACATCAAGCCGCTTTTGAAACTAGTAAGTATTATGTGCGAGGGCAAAGTTCACAACAGTAAGAAAGTAAGGTAAGTGGTGGTGAATTTGCCTTTTATTTCCTCTGCCTGAGTATGTTTTAACCGAGACTTTTTGTTGAGAATAAAATAATTTTCTATATAGTATTATATATATTTTTCTTTTCTTTTTAAAATCTTCGCTTATAACACCATCGGTACTGCTATGTTTTCGACGCAAGGTGATTTTACGGTTTTAAATGCGATTTCTTACGAAAATTACAAATTGTAAACAAATCTACACATGATCTTTCTACTGCAAAAACTTTTCAAGTTCGCTACACACATAACAGCATACTTGACAAGTATACTTGTACAATCTACTTGTACAAGCATACTTATTTTTCATTTCGCCTCCACACGCTACAGCATGCTCGAACATTTTTCAGTTTACATATGTTGCGAAAATGTATGAATCGGACGACGCAACGACTTTCTTGCTTTGGCTGCTTTTTATCTTATCCGTAAAAAAGAAACGCGAAAAAAACAAACGTGATGTGTGGTGTAAAGAGTGGTTACTGAAGAGAAGAAGCTACTCCCGTTTCCCATATAAATTTACTGAGTGAATTGAAGATATATCCGCGTGATTGGCATAATTATCTCAGAATGAGTGAAGAAACATATGTGAAGCTTTTGTCACTCGCAACACCTTTAATTCAAAAACAAGATACGATTATGAGACAAACTATTACTCCCCATGAGAGATTAACAGAAACATTAAGATTTCTGGCAACCGGAAGTAGCTATGAAGATCTTAAATATTCGACCATAATTTCACCACAGGCGCTTTTTAATAACAGCATCCTTATCGGCTTGGTGTCACTTAATGTATACTTATCTAGTAAGATTTTGTACGCTGCATCCCTCTTCATCCTATCATACAGATGTCTCATCCCTGCAGAAAAAAATTAAACATATTTTGCTCTTAACTGACAAGGCCTTAGCTGACAAGGAGCTTTTTGAAGCTTTTTTCCTTGCCTAAGTATTCGGTTTCCCGTAGCTTAGTTGGTAAGTGCGTTGGCTGCTAAGCAGAACGTCATTGGTTCGAGTCCTACTCAGGCCAAGTTTTTATTTCATCTTTCACGGGCACTGCCTCTTGCGAAGATCTGACAAATCTTCCAAGAGTATCAATCTGTCATGAAAAAGTGGTTCTCAATTCTGCCGTTCGGAATCGGCGTTAAATTGTAGGTCCCCTCAATTCTTCACACGCACTCAGAGAATTGTTGATGAGAGTAAGCCACTTAGGCCTTGGCTCTTCAAGAGCTGTCGCGCCACTCTATTTATTTATTTATATTTTTAAGTATTCATTTATGGGCAAAGAGGCGAGCGAAAATAGATTTTTAATGCATTAAGTGAATGCGTTAAGGCTTTTGGAAAAAGCTTTTTTTTGGTAGCTTTCAGTTTCATATATCATTTCTCGCCATAAGGGTGAGACATCTGTATAAATTTATTATCTGTGCTAGCATGCTATTCGGAAGATTTAATTCGCCAAAGACACGGCTGATTTTCGTAGGCACGAATAAAATCTTCAAGTAATTCACGATTGTTCTTCTTCAAATCGCTCGACATGATGATATGGTGACGTAGAGCTTATTCACGGTATCGGATTACTAATTTATCTGTGCAAGCCAAAAACTATAGGTACACACGTTTCGTTTTGCTTGTGCAAGTATAGCTTGCGCAAGTTTGCAGGATTCGAAATCAATCAATCATCAAGTGACTTGCACAAGTAAAATGCTTGCGCATAATATCCCTACAGACGTTACAGTTTGCTTGTACAAGTAGATTGTACAAGTATACTTGTCAAGTATGCTGTTGTGTGTGTAGCGACCTTACTGAACAAATTTGTAAACATTTTTTATTTGATGGTACACAAACTTACAAAAAAAATATGAATTTTTACAAAATCGTACTTTTACGCAACTTATTATTATTATTTTATTATTCATGCTTTATTCACTCTTAAAAGTATACAATTTTGTTTTTGTTTGTTTTGTTTTTTGTTTTTTTTTTTACATTTTTATTCAATAAGTTTGATGAGTATAAGCCTCCCCTTTCGTCTTCCACAATTGTCGGTCTAAAGCTTCTCTCCAATAGTTTGGGCAAAAATTTGTATTTCGTCTCTCCACCTTTTGAGTTGTCTTCCTACATTTCTTTTCTTGTCTCGCGGGGTCCACTCTGTTGTTAATTGGTCCATCGATCATCTGAGGTTCGGAATATGTGTCCAGCCCATCTTTGAAGAACGTCTTCAAATTTCGTTTGGTTTCTTATGTTTTCGTGGTTAATCCGTTGGGATAACCTCACTTTAAGAATCGATCTTTCCATCGCTCTTTGGCAGGATTGGAGCTTATTTTCGAGGGCTCTCGTAGATTGCCATGTTTGGCAACCATATGTCAAGACTGGAAGAACCGTCGAGTCGAAAACACATTTTCTTGTTTGGGTTGAGATATTAAGATCCAGCAGATTCTTCACATTCCAAAATTGTCTCCAAGCGCTTGCTATTCTATGGTTTATATTTTTAATGTCTTTATCGATGAATGATATGGTTTGACCCAAATAATTGTAGTCTTCTACGTAGTCTAAAGCGATATCATCAATTTTTATTATGGAATGGGTGCCATTTGACATTATTTTGGTTTTTTGTCGATTAGTGGATAAACCGACTTTTTTGCATTCTATACAAAGCTCGATTAGCATAGTTTGTAATTCATGTTTTGACGTGGCGATTGAAACAATATCATCTGCAAAACTAAGATTTGATAGAAATCTACCGTTTATATTCAATCCCTTGTTTTCCCATTCCAAGTTACGAAAAATCTCTTCCAAAGTTGCGGAAAAAATGACTATGTCATTTCAAACCACATTTTAACTCGCATTTTTACTGTTAAGGGCCTAGGAGTTCTTTTTCCACATACTCTAGATTTTTCTGAGCACATTAACGGCATAGTCAATAAAGCTTATTCTATGTTAGGTTTTATTAAGCGGTGGTCAAAAGAATTCCAGGATCCTAATGTCAACCTGTGTTTTATACAACAGTTTGGTTTGTCCCCATCTAGAGTATGCTACATATGTGATAGTCCTCATAATCCTGAGCCTACCACAGGAAGCCAAACCCTATTCCGAGCCCTGGTTGCCGAGATATTTGGTTAAGGAGATATTCTTTATTAGGAATAGCAATACCTATCTCCGCCCGTTTTACTGCTACTGTAGCTTTTATGAGTTTCTATTCTATTTAAAATTATTATTGTGGGTGTATTAAATTTGTAAACATTTTTTAACCAAAAAGAAAAAGGAATCTCTATTACTGATGTAATACGACCCAAACTCAAAATAGTTGGCCTATAGTAATCTGAATTTTACATTCCCTTTTTAATTCAAAAATCATAAGACGCAGTAAATAAAAAAAGCATTTTTTTTTTCTTAAAATGGTTAACGCAGACAGATTTCTAACAAAACCATTACACATTTTATTTTTTGATAGTGTTTTATTTTTTCATTCCATGTTAATCCCAAAACCCAGTCATTACCAACGCAAAAAAGTTGGCCCGTTAGATTTTCATTGCAAGAATGTTGGACCAGCGTTATCATGCGATTGATAATTTACAATTTACCGTTTATTACCATAAAATTTAACGATGCTTAGCTTATTGAACAATTGACTGACTAAAAAAGCGCAGTCGAGGTTCGTTATGGCGCATGGCAAATGCTTGTCTGAAGACATGCTTAATCAAATAATAAAAAAATTACAATAAAAACATTTCGTCGTACAACATGAACATCGCAAAAATATTCGGAATTTCAGGGTCTTCTGTTCGAAATATAATTAATTTACTCAAAAATACGGGCAATATCTAAACACTGAAGAAAAGTGGAGGGCCAAAAATAGCTACAAGTCGAGACCGACGAATTTTAAAAAGAATCATCAAGAAAAATCGACGTTCCACAACAGCAACCATAACATAAGAACGGAAAAATTCCATGAAAAAGCAAGTTTCAAGAGACACCTGCACTCGAGAACTGAAAAAAATGGGATACAAGTTTTATAAAGTTATTTATTCAAATTTGGTGGCTGGGTGTTGTAGGATCTGGGGGCTTAGGCTGTATCTTTTCCTACACACCAAGTGCTTACTTTACCTCCTCGTGGTAGCCACCGGGTACTGGTTATATCTTAGATATAACTTGCGAAACTTGTAAGCGCGGGTGCAAATCGGGAAAAAAGAGCACCTTATCTACGGCCCAACAAATTTGGAGGTTAGTGCGAGGGGCTAACAACCCCTCCACAGTGAAAAACTTGAAAGTTAATGAACCCCCTCTTATGGTAACCAGACCCGGAACGACAACGGACTACGCATTGAGAGTTTGTACCTGGAATGTAAGAACCCTCTACACTCCAGGTGCAACTCAGAAACTTGAATCTGTCCTCTCGCAGTATAAGGCAGATATTACTGCGATCCAGGAAATACGATGGATAGGATCAGGGACAAAGGAAAGAAAGAATTTCGACATTTATTATAGCTGCCATCAAAGATTGCATATATGTATTTGTATGCGGATTCGTCGTGGGAAACCGGCTTAGATCGAAAGTCATGGATTTCAAGCCAATAAGTGATCGCCTGGCTGTGATCCGCATCAAGGCCACACTACAAAACATCAGTATAATATGTGCACACGCCCCTACCGATGATGCTGAGGAGTCTAGCAAGGAGGATTTCTACGACCCCTGGATAGAGCCTACGGAGCATGTATAGAGTACGACGTCAAAATCGTACTCGGAGACTTCAATGCAAAAATCGGGAAGGAAGACATCTTTGGCGGATTAGTTGGAAAGCACAGCCTCCACGAAGAAACAACAGATAACGGCTTCCGACTAATCAACTTTGCTGCAGCTCGTAATACGGTGATAAGTAGCACTAGGTTTCCAAGACGGAAGATCTACACAGCAACCTGGCGATCTCCGGATGGTCGAACCACCAACCAAATCGACCATGTGCTAATCGGCGCAAGGCACGCATCCAACATCCTGAACGTGCGCACTTTCCGAGGAGCAAATGTCGACTCTGACCACTTTCTGGTAGTGGCTAAGTTTAGAGCTCGAATATCAAACGACAAAAAAACACGTGCAGCCCAAAGAAAGAAGTTCAACATCGGTTGCCTTAGCACAACAGAGAATGCCAGAGACTACAGCGAGCGCCTGAGCGAGCGACTCTCCGCCGTCCTCCCAAATACTACAGACGTCAACACACTGTGGAACCAATATCGCGAAGTAATAAAAAATGTAGCCGAGACCACCATAGGTTACCAGCCACCCCCGAAAAAGAACCCGTGGTATGATGATGAGTGCGTGATATTGAAAAGAGAGACGGAAAATGCACGCCTGCAGATGCTGCAACGGAAAACAAGAGCAGCAAGGGAAGAGTACCGCACGAAAAGGAGAAATGAGAAAAAGACCCTGCGAAGAAAGAAAAGAGCATCCGCATTTTCTCAGCTCAAAGATCTAGAAGAGTCTCGGGCCAAGAACAACACCCGGCGTTTCTTTAAAAGGTCGAAGCAATTAGCTTCTGGTTTCAGAACCGGGACACAAGCTCTTCGAAACAGTGAAGGAAACCTAGTCACCGAAGCACAGGGAATTGTAGATGTTTTCAAGCAGCACTTCCAGCAGCTGCTGAATGCGCAAAATGTCGAGCAAGATAATGACGAAAGAGAAGCAAGACCAGTCAATGAAGACCCAGTCCCAGCCCCCAGCAGAGAAGAGGTAGAAAGAGCCATCCAAAAGCTAAAAAATAACAAGGCCGCAGGGTCGGATGGCATACCCGCGGAACTCTTTAAACATGGAGGAGATGTTTTGATGAACCGCATGCACCAGGTCATCACCAAAGTGTGGGAGAAAGAATGCATGCCCACTGACTAGCCGATAAGCTCCATATGCCCCATCTACAAAAAAGGCGATCCGATGTTATGCAAAAACTACCGTGGCATATCCCTGCTTAATGTTGCATACAAAATCCTATCCAACGTACCTACTGTGTGAGCGTCTTAAACCTTTCTGCAACACAATAATCGGCACGTACCAGTGTGGCTTTAGGCTAGGCAGAACAACGATAGACCAAATATTCACACTGAGGCAGATCCTGGAAAAGACCAACGAATTTCAAGTCGAAACCCACCATCTTTTCATCGACTTTAAAGCTGCTTATGATAGCATCCACCGCCAAGAGCTTATGATTGCGATGTCTGAATTCGGGATCCCGAACAAACTGATCCAGCTGTGCAGCATGACGCTAAACAATACGCAGTGCAGTGTGCAAATGGGTAACAGCTCATCCGAGTTATTCCAAACTTGAGCAGGGTTTAGACAAGGAGATGCGTTGTCATTGTCATGTGACTTCTTCAACATAGTCCTGGAGCAGATAGTGCGCAAGGCAGGTGTGAGCACGGAGGGCGCTATGCGGACGACATAGACATCATCGGTCGACCCAAGAGAGCTGTGCTTGAGGCCTTCACAGCGATTGAAGAACAGGCGAAACTAGTTGGTCTTGAAGTGAATGAGGACAAAACAAAGTACATGTTATCAACAAACAAAGCAACATCTGTCCACCGCCTAGGACAAAACGTCACTGTTGGTAACAGCAATTTCGAGGTAGTTAAGGAGTTCACCTACCTTGGAACAAACATCAATCCCACGAACGACACCTTAGTGGAGATCCGAAGAAGAATTACCCTAGCGAACCGCTGCTGCTTCGGTTTGGCCAAACAACTGGGTTCAAAACTCCTCACTCGAAAGACAAAGTGTCTGCTATACAAAACTTTGATTTTACCAGTCCTACTCTACGGCGCCGAGTGCTGGACGATAAGTAAAAAAAGGGGAATTGATACTGGGCACTTTCGAAAGAAAAATTCTTCGACGGATTTTTGATCCCGTATGCGACGATGGCGAATGGAGAAGAAGATACAACCGAGAACTGTATGAGCTGTACCAAGATGTGGATGTAGTCCAGAAGGCCAAAAAAAGACGACTACATTGGCTCGGCCACATCGAGCGAATGGACGACAACGCTCCAGCCAAGAAAGTCTTCTCATCCCAGCCCCCAGGTTCAAGACGACAAGGAAGACCGAACCTACGGTACAAGGACCAAGTGACTGCGGATGCCAGAGCGCTTGATCTCGGTGACTGGAGAGTGCATGCGAGGGATCGTTCACGATGGAAGAGACCCTTCATGGATTGTGAGCCGGATAAGTAAGTAAAGGCGCGTCCATATTATGCCGAATGATGGCGATCGGCCTATGCCGATCGGCCAAGCCGAATGAGTCTGGACGTCCCGATCGACATTTAGTTCTTGCCGAAAGCCAGCCCGAACCGAACCGAATTCAAACCGAATCAAATGGATCCGATGACGGAAACCCGAACCGAATTGCAAAGTGTGGACATGCCGATGCCGAACCGACCTTCAATGACGGCTTGTGCAGTGTTTTTATTTTTTGTCATAAATATCTACCGTTGAATTGTATTTTTGTCTGAAGGGAATATTTAGTGATTTCAATGAAAATTTCGTTCTTGTTGCTCGGTTGCGTTCTCATTATAATAATTATTTACAACAATATCTACTGTTTTCAAAGTTGTGCAACAATGGACTGGACTGACGAACAATCCCTGGATTTTATTGAAAATGTATCGGACCCGTCCGATATTATGGGACAATTTTAATAAAGAATATAAAAACAGGAATCGAAAACATGATCTTCTTAATAAATTTCATTAAGATTCGTTTGGAATAGAAAAAAATGAAGTGGAAAGAAACTGAAAAATTTGCAAAGCCACTTTGCAAGGGAGAGGAAAAAAAAACTCGACAGTAGGAAGACTGGAAGTAGGGCGGACACACCATTTGTCAGCCGTTTGTTTGCTAACCAAGCACTAATGTTTATGTGAACCCAAATTAATTCCTGTACTCCTAATTCAGTTCATCTACTTCATCAAGCAACACATCCTTCCTAGATTCTCCAGCTCTATACTTCCTTCTGCCATTTAGTAGACTGGGTCGAATCCAAGATCTCCGGGGAAGGCGACGTACTCCAACTAGGATTCCAGCAGCTGCTGCTAAAAAAGAGTATCTTCCTCGTCACTCATGTTTTCAATTCAATAAAATTGGCACCCACTTATTTGAAAAAAAAAATAATAGCAAAAAATAATAGCTGACTTAAGTGACTACACATAAACAATGACATAAAACGTCAACATATTTTGGTTCGGCACGGTCCACACTGCAAATTAATAAGTTTGTTCAATAAGAAAAAGTGTAGGTTAGAACAGCACAGAAAAGTGTAGAACAGAACAGATCAGCACAGAAATGTCAGACAAGTTAGAACAGTCATCGAAACGTCAGCTGTGAAAACTAAAATCAGAAAAAAAACTTCCTGCATTGTTTTCTTCAACACATGATTGAAAATGTAATTTATTTAAGGAATTAGATCTTTAAAAAATCAATCAAATAAATATTTACTATTTTATTAGCAAAATAAAAAAATCTTTCATTATTGCCTCAAGTGAATTAATTCACTTAACCTCAAAACACAAAACAATAACAAAGAAAAAAAGAAACAACAACACTTTGACAGTTGTCATGATTCTGTTCTAGGTTACTCTTCCTCAAAAGCAAGTACAGATAATCCTGTTCTTTTTTACGCTAACCTACGCTAAACTGTTCTAGAAAAAGTCATTGAACAGCAAACTAGACTGTTCTAGAACACTCTAGCACAGAAAAAGTGTCATTGAACAGGAAAATGTTGTACTTTTCTGTCCAATACAGTCCAGCACAGACTCATTGAACAGACTTAATGTAGACGTCATGCCAAACCGAATGTGCCGACCAGAATGTGCCGCTTGTCCCAGGCCGATCACCGCCATATACTTAGCAGCACTTTGTGGGGAATTTCAATTTTTTTGATGCAAATAATAAAGTGAGAATTTGGTGAAATTTAGTGAATCAATTTTAGAATTTGGTGAATCATAGTTTAAAAGTTATTAACAAAATAACGTAAGGCGTATACTTAGCAGCACTTGTTCTGAATTTCAAAAATTTTGGTACCAAAAGATGCACCTGAATTTGGTGAATCGATCGTAACTATTTTCCGAATTTAGTGAATCTTAATTTGTTAGTTATTTAACAAATTGAAAATTATAAACAATTACGTAACGCAATTTTAAAATGACGTAACGTTTTCAAAACGATAACATCCCTGAACAAAATCAGCTTGATTCGGAGTCATTCGGAATGTCATTTTGTGAATTTAAAATGACAGTTTCCAATAAATTTATTAATTCAGAAGTTTTCGTTTGCAAACAATCTGCAAGCAACGAGTCAAAACAGGAGCGGTGTGTGAAGTTTGAAAAAAAAAATCTGCATAAAGAGGACGATATAAAGGAATAGGGAATTCCTTAATAAAATCAAGCCAATACACACCACAGAATGAGATAGTTATTGGCTAAATTCCTTTGCGAGGAATGCAACAAACTGACTTGAATTCGTGTACTCTGAACCTGCGTTGCAAATGCATTACCCGAAAGGCCTTCAAGAAAGCCAGTGGCTTGAGGGTGAGTAAATGGCTCCATATTAGATTTGGTTTTGATATTCAATATAATCGTAGGAACATATGACCACACACGCTTCAAATGCATCGTAAAGAATGGGAAGAGACCCTTCTTGGAGCTCCACAGAAATTATAATTCGGTTTCTTTTGAACATATGGCTGTCGATTAACAACCTGGAAAAAGGGTGCCTGCTTCTGACCGTAATCTTTTTAGACTGATTTTATGTATTTTTCTCAAATCAATGCATTCTAGTAACAGATTTGTTTCTCCTTAAGCTAGTGTAAGATTAGTTTAAAATCCCAGGTTCACATTAAATAAATTGATTTTGTGCAGTTAAAAAAATGATGTGATTTATTTATTTACTATTTGAGGACCTTGATTTTTCAGCAATAGCAATACATGGACTATTACTACTTGCTGTCCTGAGGAATTTTATTGACTTATTTCCTTAATACAACAAACCTAGATAAAGGTAGCAGGTTGACCGAAATCTTAAGTAAAGGTTTCTTCCAAATCCAATTAATGACAACTTTTTCGCTAGAAAAAGTCACGATAAAGGTCTAGATATCTAGAATCTAGATACTCTATCAAAATAGAAACATGCATTTATATTAATATGCACTTTTTTGTAAAGTCCTGGAAAAGATAAACTTCTTATCGCATTTTTTCATTTGTTATTTATGTCGAAAAAATTTAGACCTAAGAAAATTAAAAAAAATTATTATGCAATGTGTACACGGATTAAGAATTTGTTTGCTTCGAATACACATGAGGTGGGTTCCTTTGGGACTTTTAAACTACTTTTTAGTACTTCGCAGTAGACGTTTAATGGAACGCGTTAATTTTTCAAAAAGTAAAATCTAATCTCCAAAATTATACGTCATTGCGAAAACATTCCCAAAATTATTATTTTTGAGAAACGTCAAATCAAACAACAACAATTTCTATTTCTTTTTACTGACGCCATCTGGCGTAGACTAGTATCTTAACTACTTCGAAGAACTACTTTGACCACAGGGGAAAAGTAGTTCAAAGCAGCCAGAAGTACTAAGCAGTAGATAAATGTTCCCAAAGGAACGCAGCTATGAACAAAAATTCGGAGTTGTAAAAGTTGGTACAGTTTAAGCGAAAAATAAAACTACTGGGTAGCGTAAGGTAACATTGCAAGATCTATATTCTTAAGATTGTTTATAGAAGTAAGAGAAAAAGGACTATATTTTTTAAGCTAGGATTCACCAAATACTGAGCTATGTACCAAAATGCAACTTAAGACAGACTTATTCATTGGTCCAAGTTTGGAAATTTGGTGAATCATAGTTTGTGAGCTACCGGCTTCTGAAATTTCAAAAATACTGCAAACCAGAAACTAAGGAAAAACGATTACAGCTCTCAAACCAGGATTCACCAAATTCTGAGCTATGTACTAAAATGCAACTTGAGACAGACTTATTCATTGGTCCAAGTTTGGAAATTTGGTGAATCATAGTTTCTGGTTTGCAGTATTTTTGAAATTTCAGAAGCCGATAGCTCACAAACTATGATTCACCAAATTTCCAAACTTGGACCAATGAATAAGTCTGTCCCAAGTTGCATTTTAGTACATAGCTCAGAATTTGGTGAATCCTGGTTTAAGAGTTGTAATCCTTTATGCGTAGTTTCTGGTTTGCAGTATTTTTGAAATTTCAGAAGCCGGTAGCTCACAAACTATGATTCACCAAATTTCCTAACTTGGACCAATGAATGAGTCTGTCTTGAGTAACAATTTGGTACACAGCTCAGAATTTGGTGAATCCTGGTTTGAGAGCTGTAATCGTTTTTCCTTAGTTTCTGGTTTGCAGTATTTTTGAAATTTCAGAAGCCGGTAGCTCACAAACTATGATTCACCAAATTTCCAAACTTGGACCAATGAATAAGTCTGTCCCAAGTTGCATTTTAGTACATAGCTCAGAATTTGGTGAATCCTGGTTTAAGAGTTGTAATCCTTTATGCTTAGTTTCTGTTTTGCAGTATTTTTCAAAGATCAGAAGCCGATAGCTCACAAACTATGATTCACCAAATTTCCAAACTTGGACCAATGAATAAGTCTGTCTCAAGTTGCATTTTAGTACATAGCTCAGAATTTGGTGAATCCTGGTTTGAGAGTTGTAATCCTTTTTCCTTAGTTTCTGGTTTGCAGTATTTTTGAAATTTCAGAAGCCGGTAGCTCACAAACTATGATTCACCAAATTTCCAAACTTGGACCAATGAATAAGTCTGTCTTAAGTTGCATTTTGGTACATAGCTCAGTATTTGGTGAATCCTAGCTTAAAAAATATAGTCCTTTTTCTCTTACTTCTATAAACAATCTTAAGAATATAGATCTTGCAATGTTACCTTACGCTACCCAGTAGTTTTATTTTTCGCTTAAACTGTACCAACTTTTACAACTCCGAATTTTTGTTCATAGCTGCGTTCCTTTGGGAACATTTATCTACTGCTTAGTACTTCTGGCTGCTTTGAACTACTTTTCCCCTGTGGTCAAAGTAGTTCTTCGAAGTAGTTAAGATACTAGTCTACGCCAGATGGCGTCAGTAAAAAGAAATAGAAATTGTTGTTGTTTGATTTGACGTTTCTCAAAAATAATAATTTTGGGAATGTTTTCGCAATGACGTATAATTTTGGAGATTAGATTTTACTTTTTGAAAAATTAACGCGTTCCATTAAACGTCTACTGCGAAGTACTAAAAAGTAGTTTAAAAGTCCCAAAGGAACCCACCTCATGTGTATTCGAAGCAAACAAATTCTTAATCCGTGTACACATTGCATAATAATTTTTTTTAATTTTCTTAGGTCTAAATTTTTTCGACATAAATAACAAATGAAAAAATGCGATAAGAAGTTTATCTTTTCCAGGACTTTACAAAAAAGTGCATATTAATATAAATGCATGTTTCTATTTTGATAGAGTATCTAGATTCTAGATATCTAGACCTTTATCGTGACTTTTTCTAGCGAAAAAGTTGTCATTAATTGGATTTGGAAGAAACCTTTACTTAAGATTTCGGTCAACCTGCTACCTTTATCTAGGTTTGTTGTATTAAGGAAATAAGTCAATAAAATTCCTCAGGACAGCAAGTAGTAATAGTCCATGTATTGCTATTGCTGAAAAATCAAGGTCCTCAAATAGTAAATAAATAAATCACATCATTTTTTTAACTGCACAAAATCAATTTATTTAATGTGAACCTGGGATTTTAAACTAATCTTACACTAGCTTAAGGAGAAACAAATCTGTTACTAGAATGCATTGATTTGAGAAAAATACATAAAATCAGTCTAAAAAGATTACGGTCAGAAGCAGGCACCCTTTTTCCAGGTTGTTAATCGACAGCCATATGTTCAAAAGAAACCGAATTATAATTTCTGTGGAGCTCCAAGAAGGGTCTCTTCCCATTCTTTACGATGCATTTGAAGCGTGTGTGGTCATATGTTCCTACGATTATATTGAATATCAAAACCAAATCTAATATGGAGCCATTTACTCACCCTCAAGCCACTGGCTTTCTTGAAGGCCTTTCGGGTAATGCATTTGCAACGCAGGTTCAGAGTACACGAATTCAAGTCAGTTTGTTGCATTCCTCGCAAAGGAATTTAGCCAATAACTATCTCATTCTGTGGTGTGTATTGGCTTGATTTTATTAAGGAATTCCCTATTCCTTTATATCGTCCTCTTTATGCAGATTTTTTTTTCAAACTTCACACACCGCTCCTGTTTTGACTCGTTGCTTGCAGATTGTTTGCAAACGAAAACTTCTGAATTAATAAATTTATTGGAAACTGTCATTTTAAATTCACAAAATGACATTCCGAATGACTCCGAATCAAGCTGATTTTGTTCAGGGATGTTATCGTTTTGAAAACGTTACGTCATTTTAAAATTGCGTTACGTAATTGTTTATAATTTTCAATTTGTTAAATAACTAACAAATTAAGATTCACTAAATTCGGAAAATAGTTACGATCGATTCACCAAATTCAGGTGCATCTTTTGGTACCAAAATTTTTGAAATTCAGAACAAGTGCTGCTAAGTATACGCCTTACGTTATTTTGTTAATAACTTTTAAACTATGATTCACCAAATTCTAAAATTGATTCACTAAATTTCACCAAATTCTCACCTAATTATTTGCATCAAAAAAATTGAAATTCCCCACAAAGTGCTGCTAAGTATATGGCGGTAGGCCGATCGACATCATTCGGCATAATATGGACGCGCCTTAAGTAAGTAAGTAAGTAAGTATTTATTCAAATTTTACCATATTATATTTAAGAATCTATGTTCACTGCAAAAGTAAAACCACATCCTTACAAAAAAAGAAGCGCTAAAAGTGGATCTGGATCACCAAAACTGGACATTAAATGATAGGAGAAGTATCATACGGAGCGACACACGAGTCTCGATTTGAGTTATGTGTGGGAGATTCAAGATCAAGAGTCTTAAGAACTACATCTGAAGCTTTTCATCGCGAACGTTTTCGTAGAAAAACGACGGTACTGTGAACGCCAGTAGGTATCAAGACATCTTGAAACATCAACGTTTATCCTCAATACATTGCAAACAGAAGATGGTAATATTATTTTTCAACTTGGGACTTTCACCCCTATTGCGAAGAGCCAAAGATCAACTATCAATTAATAATTATTGACATTTATCAATCAATTTTGTTAAATGGTATTGTGGTTGTCAACTGTCAATTTTGTTGATTCATTGTGATTTTGTTTTGATAGTCTAGTCTCTAGTGTGAATGAAAAAATCGGTATCGCGAACAACAATTTTCATCAATTCTCTTGTCAGCTGTCAATTTTGCTTTCAATCGTAAATTTGCAGTTGATGAGTTCGGTCTGGGTATTAAAATAGCTAAATAAGTGATGATTTTTTGATTTTTTTATTTCCAAAGGTCTCAAAAGGTAGTAAGCAACAAAAAACAGTTGAACAGATTGGTCCAGTTGATGGAAGAGAACGTAGAACTCCCCAAGGGAATTTGTTCCAAAGTTGTGGCTAATGCAAAGTGGGAAATAATTGGTGTAGAAGTAATAGGCCTCCAGAACGAACTTCAGAAAAGTGGCAAATAGTATGGATTGAATTGAATCTGATAATTTTGGTTGCACGTTCCTCAAAAAAAAAAACAATCTGTCAGATGCACATTCCCATTCACAATAATAGAAATATTTGTAAGGCATTCACAATAGCATAATATTTTATCAATTCGTTTTCAAAATACCGATTTTTCATTCAATTGATAAATTCTATCAATCGTCAATCGGTTGATTGTTGACCTTCGCAATAAGGGTGATTGTGTTTGTGTCACACAGCTAGGATAAACATGAGCTGCCTTCGAGAACTCGACATTCCCGTTCTACCCTGGTCAGCAAACAGCCCGTACCTTTGTGGGGAAAACAAAAATGAAAAAAGAATCCAAGTTAATGACTTGAGAACAAAAATCCATGAAGTTTGGGATGGAATAAGCCCTAAGTTTTGCAATAATTGCTTCCAAAACGAATTGAGGCCATTATCAAACAAAAGGGTGATGCTACTCAATATTAAAAACAAGTTCTTAGAACTGGGCCTACTTTTTTGCGTTAAAATAAATGTGGGACAACTTTTTTGCGTCTAAATATCACTGAATGCAGCCACCTTTTCGCTGACAATTCTTCCTTAAGAACGCAGCGCCCCTGCTGGCCTCATCTGAAACAGAACTGTCAAAAATATTTATGTTGACATTTGACTCTTTTGTGGTATAAAAAGTTTGAAATAAATTCCAAAAGCGAAACTTACAATTATTATCGTTCCTTATTGTCCAGTCTCTACCTGAATAAATATTTTTATTTAATGTAAAACTTTATTCCAACAATCCTCCAAAAATGACATCAAACGATTCTTGTATATCCGATCAGCTGGACAATGATGAAGTGAGGGAAATTCTGAAAACAGGCACCGACTTACGTCAATACTCCCGACAAATCGAACGAGATTTCAAAGAAGTTGAAAACAAATCCATCGAAGACTACATCGCCGAGAGTCAAAACATTGCTAGTCTACACAATCAAATTGGCGAGTGTGATGATATCCTCGAGCGCATGGAATCGATGTTGATGAACTTCCAAAATGTCCTCAGCAACATTAGCACAGAAATCACAACACTACAGAAGAAATCAGTCTCGATGTCTGTCCAATTGACTAATAGACAATCGGTCAAGGCACAACTGTCTCAGTTTATCGAAGACATGGCGGTTCCTGAAGAGATGATAACCACAATCATGGAAAGTCCTGTCACAGAGAAGGAATTCATAACCAAACTGAATACTCTGAACCATAAATTGAACCTGGTTAAAGAGCTGAGCTTCAAAGAGAGCAAATCAGCGGCTGATGTTTGTGATGTTTTACATAAGCTGAAAGTCAAAGCCATGGCCAAAATTCGCACCTATCTGTTGGAACAGATTTACAAATTCCGTCGGCCAATGACCAATTATCAGATTCCTCAGAATGCGATGCTGAAACATAAGTTCTTTTTTGAGTTTATTTTGTCCAATGAACGACAGGTGGCTCAGGAAATTTGCAATGAATATATCGACACTATGAGCAAGATTTATTACAGTTATTTCAAGGTTTTTAAAACCGGCAATCCTCGTTGATGCATTATCAAATTTACTTTCGTTTTCTTCCAGAGCTATTCATCTCGATTGTTGGCTTTGAAATTTGAAGAATCTGTCACCAAAGAAGACTTGATGGGAATTGAAGACACGGCGTCCAAGAGCTTGTTCTCGAAGACAACTAATCTCAAGCACAAGAGTACAATTTTTACGATTGGGAAGAGGGGAGACATCTTGAATCAACAGCTAGAAGCCCCTATTATCGTCCCTCATGCACAGCTCAAAAACAGGGTAATTCACTCTTCCTCCAGATATACAGATCGAATTTTAATCATATCCTTTTTTAGTATACCTTTGAGGCGCTTTTCCGATCTGAGCAATATGCCCTTGTGGACAACGCCTGTCGAGAATACTTGTTTGTTATTGAATTCTTTATGGTTCGTGGGACACAAGCACAGGATCTCTTCAATCAAATTATGGGCAAGACTCTGACTTTCATGATAAAAAATCTGGAGAATTGTATTCAAGAGTGTTACGACACTATTGCGATGTTCTTGTGTATTCAGCTGATATTCCGGTACCAGCTGATGTGTCATAAGAGATGCGTCCCAGGACTGGATAAGTAGGTTTTGATTTATGATATTATTCAAGTCAATATTCAAATCTTTTGTTAAGGTATTGGGACTCAATGCAAGCTGTAATCTGGCCCCGATTTGAGCATGTCTTTCGACTTAACATCAAAAGTATTCGAGACTGTGATCCGACAAAATTTAGCAAGGAGATGGGTCCTCACTATGTATGTCACTCCGATGTCTCGAAATATAATTTTCTTCTTATTTCTTTTCCCATTGAAAGATAACTCGACGATATGCGGAATTCTCTGCAGCAATCGTTGGAATTTCTGAACACTTCCCCAACGAGGTGGTCAGCTTGCTCCTCCTCGAACTCCAAAACGAAGTCGAATGTTTTATTCTTCGCATGGCAGCAATCTTCCCCTCCCGCAAAGAGCAACTTATTTATCTCATCAACAACTACGATCTTGTGCTGGGTGTCCTCATGGAACACACTCGCGACAACTCCAAAGAAGCCGAAGCATTCCGCGAACAACTCAACGCCCGTAGTTCAGAGTACGTCGAGGAAATCCTTGCACCCCATTTCGGGGGTATTATTCAATTCGTCAAAGAGTGCGAGCACTTTTTCGAAAAGGAACAAATGGACGAGCTGCGGAAGCAGGAACGACGCAGTCTTGCACTGGTTGCAAGTTTTTTCGGCCAATTGGAAGAAATCGCTGGAGGAATTAAATCGTGAAGTGTTGTTGTCGTTTCCATCTCTACTTACCGGATCTCAACTGCTTCAGCTAGCACTGGCTAGTTTAGTGCAATATTACCATCGATTCCACAAGTTGCTGACGCCAAATGCCAGAGCACAGCTTACCAATATTCATGTGGTAATGGTGGAGATTAAAAAGTATAAGAGCAACTATTGAAAGACGAATTGCATTACGTTATATATATTTTTTTTTTTTATTTTTCAAGAATGAATACAAACATTAAAACTTTATCGAAAAATTCCCAAAATTATGACAAACTCTGTGCTGTTTTTTTTTTGTCGTTTACTATTCATCGGTTAGCAACATTTCGACGAGGTCACTGTTAGCGCAGTGCTCACCGTCCAAGCGCTGAGGCGATTTCCAACGCAAGAGAGTTGGTAGGAATATCAAGTGAGTGCGTGGATCCTTACGGAAGGGGCAATTCAAGTCTTTCCAGCTATAAAAAAGAACAAGAAATTTCGAAATGACCGAAGCTTCAATATAGTTTGTATGTTTTTTCTGTAAAATTTTATGGACAAGGGGAGGATATTAAGAAAAAAGAAACAACAAAAACACGTCGACTCCAAACACAAATCAACACTTAAGATTTAAGGCTTTGGAAAAGAGTAACACAACAGCTTAAAAACTTGGAACTCTCCTCAAATTAATGGTCCTTCGGCAAACCTTGTGTTAGATAACCCATCGTAACCTGCGGCTTCCTATTTGTTCATGAATCTGCGGCCAAAAGTGCCCTGAGACTTAGTCAAACTAAAGTCTGGAAAAACAGTTCCGTAGGACATGCTCAGATCCTTCATAAAGTTATGGGTCATAGTACTACAACAGACTTTAAAATACCCGAACTTGATTTTCATAAACCATTCCAGGCTGCCATTCCAAGCAGAGAGGAATGGATAGATAACATACCATACTCCAGTGAGTCGTCAATAGCTATCTGTACTGATGGCTCTAAGATGGACACTGACTCTCTCAAGTTAACCGCCTCGCTTAAGCTTCCAGACTACAGTAGTGTCTTCCAAGCGGAGGTCCTGGCAGTGACAACAGCTGCTAAAAGGGCATCAATGATGGCGATACCACGAGTTGATATCACCTTTTACATTGATAGCCAAGCGGCAATAAAAGCAATTACTGACACTGAGGTAAAATCAAAGCTTGTTTCATGCTGCCGCGAAGCGCTTAAGGTTCTTGGCGCACAGCACTACATTAGACTCTGCTGGGTCCCAGGCAACGTTGCCGGAAGAAAAAAATGTTAAGGGCCATTTCCAAAAATGTGCGGGCCACTACCCCACTACCCTAGAGAAAATTTGTAAAAAAAAAAAACTCATCGCCTGTGGAGATAAGAGATCTTTCAATCTGTACAGGGCTAATATCAATGGCTTGCCAGAAGTCTGGCCGGTTGGCAAGCTCGAGGTTGTTACAAGGGAGCATATTTCTTGCCGACCAAGAGCACGCATAATGGTCCCGGCTTTACACAACTGCCCAAATATTGTCATGAAACTGATTAAAATGAGTATGTAATCTAAACCGGCACTCACGACTGGAAAGACCCAAAGGTTGAGAAGGAGACAGCAGGTCACTATAGATCAGCTCTCTTGGTGATGAATAGGGAATCACAAGATCCACTTGCCGCGACCGAAGGCGTGATTAAGTACGGTTTTGACGAAATCATGGTTCGTATTTACAAGAAAGACGAAAATTCGCTAAATGCAACCCCTCCAGCGGAAAGAAATGCTTCAAAGAACACCAATATGGAGGTATGGACATAATCTGTTAGGTTATCATATGAAAAAGATGAGAATCAGTTTAGATGATCTATGCAGAGGATGCGGTGACGAGGAGGTGCATGAAGACACTTCGTACTTTCTGTGTCACTGTCCCGCACTCTCCCACCAAAGGAAGAAATTGCTCGGCAACTTTTTCTTCGGCGATTTAGAAGAACTCTCTAGTACACCAGATACTAACATTCTAAACTTTGTCAATGCCTCTAAATGGCTTGATTAACTGAACACATACATAGGTTTTTCTTATTAGCTTGAGTAGCACGGGTATCACAATGGATCTGTATTGATTTAAGTTTGACGCTAACGACATCAACTGTCAGCCCCTTCTTAACCTAACCTAACCTGCGGCTTGGAAGTCCTTAATCCTGTTAAAAGCCATCTTATTGCTCTAAAATGCATTTGGGAATAACAACAAACTGTATGACTTCAATTTCGGTTAATGATGACGCTCCAAAAGAAAAAAAATGTTTACTCAAAGTGTGGTGGATTTAAAAACATTGAAACGACAAGAGGACGATCCCAAATCGTTCCTGCCGTCGGGGTCGAAACATCGCGTCGCAATTTGACGAGCTTTCTAAAGAGCCATCTTGTGAAAGACTTACGCTTTGCTTCGATCCCGGCAACAAAAACGACCTAAACGTCGGTTGCGCTTCCCTCGACTCTGGCTGGTAAACCGCAATTCAATGACAAAGCCCATTACGCTTGAACACGAGAAGGGCCATTGCTCAATTCACAATCCCACCGAATCCGAGACGGAAATCAAAAATGGTTTTTGACGAGTTCGAAATATGGAACTTGGAGGTAATTGAAAATAAAATAATAATTGAAGCACGCCTAATGGTTATCAATGTAACCTTTTTCACAGATCAGCGAAAACGATGGTCTTCCCTCCGTCAAATTCACAACTTTCGCCTGATGTGTACCACAGCAAAGCTGAACCCTAGCGAAATATGCACTGAATTGGGCACAACCATCAAAGATGATACATCCGAAGAACAAGAGGGCGACATCAATATCAATGCGAATGCTTCCTAACTGGCACCGTAGCCTTCCTTGACTAGCTCACATTTCATATTGGAAAAAGCTTGCATTTGTTTGTTTATAACACTCGTTGTTTTTGTTTTCATCTAAATGTTGTTACCTGTTTTGAATATTCATTGGAGTAATGCTAATCTAGTTAACGATTTCATTATCGAACGCTATGTTATGAATGTTGGAGTAGAGATCGACTTCCAAACTTATTATGTCACTTTGTAAGCAGTGAAAGTTTATCAGGTCTTAGTCTCCATTTAGTTACGAAACAAACAGCGAGTAAAAAATTTGGATAAACTACAAAAAGAACACCAAATTTGAATCTACCAATGCACGGGGTGGTGAATTGTGAATCTTCAAAAACACGTTTTCTCGTTTACCAGACTCATTGAATGGTGATGGTGACTGGTTTAATGCACCGGACGATCAGCTAAACAAAAGAAGGCAGTAAGGATGAGTTGAGACAAAAAAGTCTTGGACAGAGAGAGAACCTGTTCTTGAAAAAAGCATAAATCATTGTTACTTCATTCATCCTGTTTTATTGATCACAAAACCGGAAATAAATAGAAATTTGTATAAATAATAATTATTTACATAATCCACCAACAAAATAATAAAAAAAAAAGTAATAGATAAATTGTCTTTTATTTAATACGATTGATGACAAGATCCGCAACTTCCCGCAGACCTTTCTGATACGGTGACTCTGCTAGCTCTTGTGCTAATCTGATCGCTTCATTGCAATGTTTCTTAGCTAAGAACTTCGTTTGCTCAAGGCCGTTCGATTTGTGCACCAATTTAAATGCTTGTTCAACATCACCAGGTTCATTGAAGCGTCGCATAATCATTGGATTGAGTTCCGGGTATTTTTCACATGCAAACAACACAGGCGCCGTTGCCAATCCCAATTTCAAATCAGCCGCAGTTGGTTTTCCCATTGTCTCTGTAGACGAGACAAAGTCCAACATGTCGTCAACCAATTGAAATGCCAAGCCAATATTCCTTCCGTATTGGAAAGCGATTTCAGCTATATTGTCATCTGCTCCCGCAATAACCGCTGTCGACTTGAGTGTGTTTGCTATAAGAGATGCTGTCTTTCTGTAGGTTTTCGTAAGGTAATGGGCAAATCGTTCGTTTTCGGTTTCTTTTGAACCTAACTGCATGAATTCACCCTGAACCAAGTCTGCCAGAATCTGACTGAGAATGATTGTCACATCATCATTTCCCAAACGTGCTATCAATATCGATGCCACCGACAGAATGTAATCACCAGCCATAGTAACCTTCTTTTGATTCCATAATACGTTGACACTGGGTTTTCCTCTTCGAAAGTCCGACTGGTCTATTACGTCATCGTGAACCAAACTAGCTGAATGCACCATTTCCGAAAAGAGTGCAATTTGTCTTTGCCTTGATAGAATTTGTTTTGATTCATTCTTCAGATGGAAGTTTATTGCTTTTGCCATCAGCAATGACACCATTGGTCGTAATGCTTTGCCTTGTCCGTCAAAGTAGTAGGTTGCAATTGTTTCCAGTTCTACTTGACTCGTACTCGAACGCAATAATTGCCTTACGTCGTCATAGAAATGCTTCAGATGTTCGTCGAGCAGAATATAGGGATCCGTTCTTGTTCCAGCGACGGTACCAACTGGCATTTGGTTATGAACGGAGCTATAGAATTTGCGACACTTTATGGAATTCTCACACAAACGTGGTGATGACTTTGAATCTCGTATGTTTTGGAGGGATTTAGAGAAAGTTGGATCACCACCGACTGATGCAAGGACATATTTTGCCGATGCCTCGGGACTTTTGCGGCTGAGAAACCTTAAAGCCATCATGTTTTCTGCTTTTATTTATTTACACTGATTGACAAATGGGAGTGCCGCGGGAACATGAAACTACTCTGCCAATGCAAGCAAAAAATCAGTCAATAATTAAACAAACCACACACGAATCTTAACAACCAATTGCAAGCTTTCCTTTATGGAATTTAGTGAAATTCATTAACAGAAACTTCCAAATTAAGCAAACCGCTTATGAGAGAGTTTTCAATTGAGCTTTTTATTTTCAACACTTTTTATCACTTCTTGAAATGATTTTTCCAGAATTGGTCTGAAGATGATTATTTTTATTAGAATTAGATACGAAATTCAAGAAATTACGGTAGGAGTCTAATTTGTAGATAAACACGTCCGCCGCCGCTCAACTACAAAATTTCTTTACAACATTACAACTTGAAAAATACTTAACCAAAGAAATTGCTTAACAAAAAGAGAAAATGAGAACGAGATAGAGAAAAGTGAAAATATTAAGCAGTGATCACTTTATAACAAGATTGGAAACCTACTTACGTTTTACCCTCCAAATACCGCAAAAGTTATTTTTTTCATGCACACATACTCTTGCAGCTCACTTGCGTTTTATTATGTAGGCAACTGTATCTTTATTACAAAAACACGAATACTCTTACAGCTAACCTGGCCCCTTAAGTTTGTATTACACGCATACTGTTTCAGCTAACCTGGCCCCTCAGCTTGTAGGCAAATGTCACTTTGACAGCAAGGTTTCCAATCTTGGTATAAGTGATCACTGATATTAAGTATATGTGCGTCTTTATCTCCACTACGAGTGAGTTATGAATCAGGAGCGTAAGAGTCAGTACATTTGTATTGAATTTCAAATTTGTCTTGTTTGAAAGAAATCTTTTCCTTTTTAGGCCGTGTGCGAGTTAAAACTTGACGTTTGGTTAAATTCTGACATTTCGCATTGAATAAAATGTGTTAAAATTTGACACTAGCTGCGGAGCAGGTTAAAATATGACAGTAGTGGTTAAAAATTCATCCAATTCGCACACGGCCTTAAATTCCAAGTCGGGTCGGGAAATTTACGACGGAACCACGGAACGTTAAATGAGTGCTTAAAAATGTTGGTTATTTGGTGAGATTGATGGTTTTTTCAACCCTCTTTCTTCGTCGACTTTTCGGTTTGATGGAGTATTTTGTCAAAATTGAATACAAGGATTTGTTATCTTTAAATAGACCTATGGTTATAGGTTTAAGCGTTTTAACAAATTTTTTCGTCTTTGCTTGACTTTTAAATATGCGGAGATATGAGCAGATCAATCAAAATCTAAAGGTCGCATACAACAGCAAGCTTGACAAGCATGCATGTGCATGCATGAACATTGTATTTTGTATCTGAAGGAATTTGTTGTGGAAGCATTTCAATTTACAAGCCGTTTGAAGATTGATTGAATTTGAAGCTATCAATCAAGCAAATCAAGTAAGCAAGTCGTAGTCCGCATCAGACATTTTCACAGCAAAAACTAAAGCTCGTTCAACTGTGCGGCGAAAGGAAAATGAAGCGTGCTTGTCATTGTACATGCTTGTCAAGCTTGCAGCGACCTTGAAGCTCTCAAGAAAGGTTTGCAAGAGTATTCTATTAATATAACATACTATATGGTAAGTAAGTACGTTTTAACTCGAGATGTTACAAAATGCCTTGCTCATCCCTGAAATAAAAACAAGACAGGAATATAATGCACTTATGTGCTTCTCTCTCTACTTACTACGAGTGAGAGTGAGTTATGAATTTGAATGAAATGAATAATTATTTATAATACAAATACAATCACGTTCACGATGTGTCATTTTGGGAAACAACAAACTGTTGTTTACAATAAATACACTGCCAATCGGTAGAAAAGTGCAATTGTGGTTTTTCATCTGCAATTCTGGATTGTTTCTATCAATTTTCTACTTTTTTACGCAGAATCTCCTGGGTGACACATTATTTTGTTGAAAAGGATTCTGGCGAGGTAAGGGTTTAGTTTGAAAGGACTTTTGATTTGACATTTTTTCAAAACAGTAATGGATAATGGGCTGTATACAGGGTGATTCACGCATGTTGCGCCAAAACGGTAGATCGTGTACGTTGGTTCGAGATCGAGACAAGAAAAAAAAATCATATTGGAGGGGGGTCTAATCCATCCCGTTTAGACGGGAGGGGCAGTTACAAAAAAAATCTATTTTTAGTGATTGTTTTGAAAATAGCCCCTCCTGTTTTAACGGGAGTAGAACCCCTTTCCCGTACGATTTTTTCTTGTCTCAACGCGACGGACATCTACATGATCTACCTTTTTTTAGCAACATTCGTGAATAACACTGTACAATGTTTTCCCATGTCTCTTTGACTACGGAAACCTTTAAAAATGTCATATAAGAGGAGCAACACCAGGCCAATTAACAAATTTAATATTATGACTCAATCAATGAAACAAAAAATATACTTTTATCGTTTTGTTGACAATTTGTAAGAAAATACGGTTTCAAGCGCATCTAAAACCACTTTTCTTCATTCATTCCTCGTTCGTGCTCATGTGAAAATTGCTTAAGTGTGATACTAGCTTAAAATGACGTTTGAGTCATGGCCGAAACGTCATTTTGAGCTAAGGAGAATTAGGTCCGTTCTTTTACTTTTTCTGGAGTTTTTGTAAAAAACTGTCAAAAATCGAGGAGTGGGGATGAAATTTTGCGATTTTCCCAAAAAGTAAAAGAACACTTGACAGCAAAAATCTCACAAATGCACAAAATTATATCAAACGCCAACAAAATTCAATGTACTTCTTATAGCAGCTGCCTGTGGCTAAGTGGTTAGGTGCGTTGGCTGCTAAGCAGAACGTCGTGGGTTGGAGTCCTACCCTACTCGCGCTCATAAAGTTATTATTTTATCTTTCACGGGTACTGCCACTTGCGAAGAATTGACAAAACTTCCAAGACTATCAATCTGTCATGAAAATGTGCTTCTCAACTTTGCCGTTCGCAATCGGCGTTAAATTGTAGGTCCCTTCAATTCTTCTCACGCACCCAGAGAATTGTTGATGAGAGTAAGTCACTTAGGCCTTGGCGTTCAAGAGCTGTCGCGCCACTCTATTTATTTTATTTAAATTCTTATGGTTTGACAGAACACTTACAAAAACTCCCACAGTAAATTTTTGCGTCTAAAATCGGGAGATGGGGAAATATTTTTCTCCTTCAAAAGTGACAGAACTTACAAAAATTGGGAGTAATAGAACAGAAAATTGGGAGAATTTGGGAGTTTTATGGCGTTTTTAATTGGCAATCTGTAAGTAAAAAAAAAGCATTCTGAAAGCGTTTAATTGGGCAAAAGTGACAGTTCTGATTCCGAAAAGAAGAGAAATGCCCTTCTGATTTCAAAAACAGAATGCTTCTTTTTAGATTCCAGATTGCCAATTAAAAACGCCATTAGTGAGCTTTCGAGAGTTTTAGGGAGTAAAAGAACATACCTATTATATACTTTGCCAAAAGCTTTACTTTTGGAATTGGGAGTGTACATTACATGCATGACATTACTATTAATTAGGTTATGTTTTGAAATTTGAATTCCATATTAGTTCGTAGTTGAAGTTGTATAGTGGCGCTCCGCATACAACAATTCTCTTGATCTTAATGTTCTTGAAGGTGCATAAACATTCATTAAAAAGAGTAAATTATCACACTTGATTGAAAAACATAAGATATCACGTTTCAAAACCCAACAACAAACATTTGGAAGTATAGTAATCACAAAAAATATTTTTGCACTCTTTCAATTCTGTTAACGTTTTTTTTTTTTTACTGTGTTAGGAAACCAAACAATGCTGCAATACTCAAGAACCGGTCGGACTAACGAACAATAAAGAGACTTCACCGTATAAGGATCCTTTAAATCAAAGGAGTTTCTTTTAATAAATCCTAAAAGGGAATTAGCTTTTGAAACTATGCAGTCAACATGGCGCTCAAAACAAAGTCTGCAATCAAAACCTACACCAAGATCTTTTATTTCAAATGACCTTAATGTCATTCATTAAATAATCCATCAAAATTGGATGCAAAATGCGATTATAAGTCATTACAGCACATTTGTCATAATTAAGCACAAGGTCATTACCATTAGTAATTCATCAATCATGAAATCTATTAAGTTCATTTTGGAAAGAAAAACAATCGTTAACAGATTTTATTTCTTTGAAAATTTGCATGTCATCAGCAAATATACGAACATGACAATTACGAAAAGCACTTAAAAGATCATTAATGTACAATAAAAACAAGGAAGGATCCAAATGGCTGCCTTCTGGTTCACCCGACAAAGCTAAGATTTCCTTAGAACGATAGTTGCCTATGTAGACAATCTGTTTTCAATCTGTTATCTGTAAAGGCAGACTGAAGACGGAAGCACATGGTTTTAAAACAATCAGGTAGATCCCAAGCAAATCTAAAAAAATTGTAGCCTTAAGCTCATCAAATTCAACAAACATGGAACTACAATCTGCTATGGGTGCTAAATTACATGAAAACTTGAAAACTCCAATATATTGCATGCGATCAGGAAAACCAACACTGTTTCGCTCATCATTTACAAATCTCCAAAAAGCTTTAGGATTTAGTTCAATTGACTGACAAAAATTTAGATAAAAACAGAAATTCTTTTTTAAGTCGACAGAAAAATTCATAGCATAAGCTGTACAATCTTCATTTATACACATCGAGCAGGCGGCATATAAACGAAGGAAAAACTATACTTAGTTGGAGGCCCGTCTCCTGAGACGTTTGGCAATGGGAGAAGAACAACTATAAAGGTGGAGGAGTAGTAGCAGCCGATAACAATATGGAAGAAGAAATACGCGCGCGGCGGCTCAAAGCCAACATACCCTTTATATCCAAGAATCTTAATCTCTTCATCCTTTCATGATATACGGATTAAATTCGCGAAAGACACGACTGATTTTCGTGGGCATGAAAAAAATCTTCCAGAAATTCACGATTGCTCTTCTTCTTCACGCGATTCACGCTCACGGGCGACTAATTAATTTCTTGCAGGATTCGAAATCAATCAATCATTAAGCGGCCAAGCAGACTAGATGACAAAAATTAATCCCGGTTGGATGGACACCTAGCTCCTATGAGCGAAGAGGACCGGCTCGGTCATTTGCGGTACAATTCATGTTAGAAGACTGCGATGAAAAGATCGCGTACACCAGGACGTCAAAAGCCTTGGGGTTGGGAACTGTATGTCGTCGGCCAACAATCGGGATACATGGAAAAACTTGCTGAAGGAAGTCCGGACTGGATTCCGGTTGTGGTGCGGTTGAAGGGAGAAACTTCAATCTACATCAAACCTACAGTATACTCGATTCAACTAGCTCGATTAAAACAACTTAAAAAGCAAGTCTCCCTAGCATTGTCTTTAAGATCTTTTCTACAGAACTCTAGAATTTCTGAAGACTTGTTCGTCACGGACCGCGAAATTCTAATATGGACCGATGTCTAATTTTGGCATACCAGCGAGACTGGTCACTGTGTCCAAGATGAGATAGAGAATTATGTATTGCGGAATAAGTCGCAGGGATGCATTTGATATGAAAAGGAATAAGAGTTAAGAACGACATCTTCAACATCATTTAAATCCTAAATAAATTTTACAAGACTCCCCTGGCGCTGGCCAATGCCGGTTGTTTTTGATCAACTTTGTGTCTTGCTGATTATCCAAATAAACGTAGGGCAGAAAACTTGATAAATTTTTAAAATAGGTCTCGTGCCCATTTGATTTAAATATCGAACCTATCATTTCTAGATTCTGATAAGATAATGGCTTACGAGCGTTAAAAGTTCTTGTGTTGGTGTCGATTGTGTGTTTTTGATAAAATAAATAATTTGTTTCTTAGATTTACAAATATGTGATGGAAAGATCGAGAGATTGATTATATTTGACCAAATGGACAGTAAACATAAAACTGTCGAGTCACCGTTTACTTATTGAAAAAATAACAAAACTATTCAAGGCCACTTTAAGCCTTTGCCTCGTCAAACAGGCCCACATTTTGCGTGTCTACAAACAAAAACCCTAACTGTCTTTATTGCATGAGCAATAAAACACTGAATCTCATAAACCTCAACAAGTCAATATTGTGAAATGAGTGGAGTGTTTGTGCTTGTCATCATCATCAATTATAAAAATGCAATTAAAACTCAAAGAAAAAAAAAGAAGACTAGACACCGATTACTCACAATGGCCTGTCGATCTCCACATGAACAAAGTGGCTCTTCTCTGGCGATTTGTCCACAGCTTCGTTGATAATTGGTTCCGCTGCAAATGAAAATATTTTAAATAATATTATTTTTATTTTAAATTTTCATTTTTTTTACCTTTCACGCAGTAGGGACACCAACTTTTCCCATTTGAAACCTTGTTGCCACTGAAGAGAACATGAATTACCTCGCCACTGGATTCAAGATCCTCGACCAATTTGGTGAACTCCTCATAACCATTAACGTGATGTTTGATGACCATTTTGGAACGTATTAAATTCGTTGATATCTTTCCGATATCAGAAAACAATCTAATGAGCTTCGTTTTTATAGTTTAATTAAAAGCCGGAGAAAAATAAAAATTACGTTTTTTTTTTGATAAGATTGACAGTTGATTTTGGAAATCGCTAGAAAGTAGTGGATGTGTTCAGTTAACCATGCAAAACTGTACAGCGGTTGTTTTTAAAATGGGATTTTACATTCAACCACCACGAATCGCTACTAAGGCCGTGTGCGAATTCAGTTAAAAATGGGTTAAAAATTGACGTTTGGTTATATTTTGGGCTTGACTTTCTTATTTTTGCCCACGAATTTGGACACGAAAATGGTCTCAATCGATAGATATAGATTATTAATGCACAAATCAACTTTTATTTTTGTCCGCAAATAAATATTTCTATTAGAAATTAATGAAATAAAATTGCACTTTTTGCACAGAATTCACGATTAAATGTCATTTTTAGTATCGGCAGACTGCGTATGTTTATGGGATTTTTTCGTGTCGGGAATTTTCATAAATATTTCCCTTTGAGGACATTTTGAACTCCGTTCGCCGTGCACTACAAAGTATAATGAAATTTGTTACTATTTCTTATACTCATGTTAAAATGCATTTTCTCATGATAAAATAATAATTAAAAATTTCGCGCGAAATTTAATTCTAAGGCCGTGTGCGAATTCAGTTAAAAATGGGTTAAAAATTGACGTTTGGTTAAATTTTGACACTTCGCATTATTTGACTAGCTGCTGAGCAGGTTAAAAAATGACAGTAGTGGTTAAAAATTCATCCATTTTTATTTTTTAACCACAATTCATCCAATTCGCACACGGCCTAACCTCAATGGGCTGGCCTGGGAAAGTTGCCCCAAATTTTGACACTTCGCATTATTTGACTAGCTGCTGAGCAGGTTAAAAAATGACAGTAGTGGTTAAAAATTCATCCATTTTTATTTTTTAACCACAATTCATCCAATTCGCACACGGCCTAAAATTCGATACTGTGTGTGTGAAAGCAATCTTAACAAATTTATGATTAATTATTCTTCAATTTAGAATCTGTACTACGTTTAATTTAAACACAATTCGTAAATTTACGTTCGTCAAAATACTTTTTCAACAAATCTTGCAACAAACACCAAACGTTTTGAATATTAACAAATATCAAACTGTCCGAAATGTCAAGCTCGTAGTGTGTGTGAAAATTCGTGTGAGAATATGTGTAAATCTGTCTCCAAAAAGAGATTTCAGAGAAATCAATTCGTCTAGTAAAAAATTCGATACTTTTCCCAATGTAATTCATTTAATCCTGCGGCCACACGAGCAATTTCTGGCCAGCAAGTAGCGTACATATATTATTTGTCAAATCTCTATCGGTGTACTTGTTGTGACGTAGGTGGCAAAAAACTTGCTAGTCAACTTGCCAGTAAGTTCACATATTTGGGGCTATTCGGCGAAATCTTTTATTCTGTTATTCTGTTATGAATTCCCATACAAAAGTTTTATTTGTCAAAAAATCTTTTTTGAATAACAGATTTGGTATTCGGCAAGCCAAATCTGTTAAGAAATCTGTTATGAACTGTCAAAAAATTCGAACATACTGAAAATCTTTTATAAATCGCCTATTTGGTATTCAGCAAGCCAAAATCTTTTAAGAAATCTGTTAAGAATCATAAAAGAATAACAGACAACTTTTTGGGACTTTTATGATAAAAGATTTCAATAAGTACTACGATTTCAGTTAAAAATAAATGTTTTTAATACTTAAATTTGAAGCGTGAAGGACACAGCTCGTTCATAGGTACATAAAATGGTTATGTTTAATCCTATGGTTTTATGTTTTAAGTGGTTTTTAGTATTTCCAGTAAAGTGAAAGTGGTGCATTTTAATAATAAATTTGTACGTATCGATTACGACAGTTGAGAAGATTCGAGGAATTCTGCTAGATCTGTCGTGTTTATTCGGACAGAATGGTCGTTTCAAATTGTTTCGATAGCCAGTGATGATGGGCATTTTTGGGTAAGTTACTACTGCCGTCTTAAGACCAACGTGTCTTTTAAGTTTTATTCATTATACAGGAATATCACTTTTATCTTTCAGAGGCGACGTTGTCACAATGGAGTATGTGGAGAATCAGGGCAAAAGCTGCACTAAAACTATACTCGAATGCAATTTCACTATGCCCCGCTTCGGCCGCCTACTAAGCCAATAGTGCTGCATGCCAAATGATGCTCTGCAACTATCACAATGCCCTGGTCAATGCGCGCACATCCATTTGAATCGATTCAAATTCGAAAAGGAATACGTTTGCATTGCCAAATGCTCCACCATCCTCGGCAATATCATCGGCACCGTACAGTTCGTCAACGACAGGGTCAAGAAGAACGATACCACATCAGCCGATGCTATTTATGTGCCTGTACTACAGTGACAATCTAGAGAAGGAGTTTTGCACTTTGAACGTGCTCTACAACTCGATCCGCACCGTACAAAGGCTACGCTATAGCGGAGAAGTGTATCGTGTCAAGGCTACCACCGTCGCGTCGTCTCGTATTAGAGAGATGTTTGCTCCTAGAGCATGCAGAAAGTCTGTGATGGTTGGCAAGCCCTTGAGTAAATTGACAATGCGCAATCTGATTGATCATATGGGCGAAATTGAGCAGCCTTAGGTAAGAACACATCTGAAATCAACTCGTACAGGAAAAAGATGTTTAATATGGTAATTTTTATAATTCGGTTTCAGAACTGTCCACATGGCCGGCCCACGCTGACATGCTGCTAGACGCAGAAGAAGAGGACAACGATGATGATAGCAGCGAACATTCTGACTTGTCGACACTGGCGACACAAAAAAAAAAAAGAAAAATGTGTTGTATTTTCAAAAATACGTGATTTTTATTTGTACAATAAAAAAAGACCGTTAACTTTAAACACTTATCGCTGTAAATATATTGAACCCACTATGCGCCGTCGCGTCGATAAAATAACTCACGGAAGTTGCGGATGCCAACGAAGTTCCTTGATTTCCTTTTGTTCTTCATGAATGCACAACAATTGCGGCGGAAGCTTGTTTATCTCATCGTCAATTTTAGACTCTTCTGTTCCTTGATCCTGCTCCTTTTCAACGGCCAAATCCCAAAGCGCAATCTGATCATCGTCTCCTCCCGACGCCATACTCGTGGTAATGTGATCGGTATGGTGCTTGAATGCTGCAATTGGTTTGGTGGTTTGGAACTGTCTCAAATCCCATATGTGAAGGAATCCATCGTCGCCGCCATTTGCAATAAAGGGCTCCGTGCCATTCGAGGAAATAACATTTATGTCACTCTCGTGGCAGTTCTTACAAGTAAGCATACAAGCTTTTTATGGAGCAGCTCGACAATCCCAGATACGAAAGGTCTTGTCAACAGAACACGATGCCAGTAAACTCTTTTCATTTGGAATCCATTGCAAGTCTTGAACGGACTCAACATGACCGACCAATCAAAACAGCAGTTCCGGAAAAAGCAGGGGCTGGTTTTTGAAAAGATGGCATCGTGATATAAAATAGATAAATTAAAACTGAATAGAATTGAAACTCACCATCAGAATCAAGTCAACAGAAGATGCTTTGAATATCCTTCTTTGTGCTTCACGCAAATTCCCACTGATTATTGTGGACATGTACAATTTATAGCGATTCTCGAGATATTTTTTTGCCTGTTTTATAAACTGATGTACTTGACATCGACTCTGAATTGGATCGCGGCTTCGAGAGACCGGAGTCACGTTAACCATGTATTTCATGATCTCCCAAATTTAAGAGATTTTCTGATCTTCGAACCGCTCAGCGACTTTGGTGAATTTCGGTACGAGATTTGGTCGGAAAGCTCCCTTGTTAACAAGGATATTGTACTCGCATACCTCACGGGCATATGCCATTTCCTAATAAAGCAGAAATTATTGTTTGTATTGTTTGCGACATTCCATAAAAACCTACTTACAATGTTATTCAAGCAGGAACTACTTCCGCAAGTTCCAATGAGAATTGTTTGTTCTGGTATCTTTTGAATGTATATCCAGTTCTGCGATGGTCCAATGAGGGCGTTCAACTTCAATTTTTCCTGTCGCCAGTCGGCCTTTATGTGTTTCCATTTCTGCTTCTGTGCCGATTAGTAGGACTGTGAAGGGCAGTATTGTTTTTGGGCAATCATTGATTGCTTCACCATTTTTCGGGTGTTGAACATGCAATCATTACACATCACCAATCGAGCGATATTTAATCTTCTCATCGGAACCGGGTCCTCAATGTCAACGGATACTGCAACAAGAATATTGTTTATTTTTCATCCCGATTCGAACTGGATTCTACTCACTGGCTCCTGGACATTTCTGGTGCCTCCAAGCAGAAACAGCTCATTCAAGGCGAGAGCAATATGAACGGCATGTGTTCGGTATTTCTCATTCGAGATAGGAATTCAATTGCAGCTTCAAATTGTCCTGTAAGCGCAAGAACCTGGAAGTACAGATGATGTTGTTCGCCGGCATTGAAATGTTTCTCGCCATATTTCTCCAAAATCATTGTTTGCAGACCGGACTATGTTGAGATTTCGGAGTTGTCGGGAGAATCCGATCGTAGAATCGAAAGTTGAATCCACAAGAAACCGTCAGTGGTTTGGGCAGCTTTGTGATGTTGTTCGTTTATGTCGTATAGCGACTTACAGCTTTTTTTAAATTGATCAGTGGAGTTCTTGATTTTATTACGGTAATGCAGCTTGAGTTGACCTTCCATCTTAGATTTAATTTTCTGTCCGGGTTTGTTGATTTTCTCTTCATGTACTTGAATGAAATCTTCATGACCGGCCCTGCAAGATATAAGCTTGTTTTAAGAAAAAGAAAATTAATTCACTTCATTTACCCTCCCATCTGCACGCACCGCAAGGCCGATTGCAAGTCTTCACATCGCATGCAATAATAAACCATAGGCCAGAACGGTTTGCCTTCGATTGCAATGTCCTGCAAGCCAAAACAATAACCTTGTGCTTCACGCAAATTCCCACTGATTATTGTGATTTTTCTCGAGATAGTTTTTTGCCTGTTCGACTCTGAATTGGATCGCGACTTCGAGAGACCGGAGTCACGTTTACCATGTACTTCATGACCTCCCAAATTTCACAGATTTTCTGGTCTTCGAACCACTTAGCGACTTGGTGAATTTCTGTACGAGATGTGGTCGTAAAGCTCCCTTGTTAACAAGGGTATTTTACTCGCATACCTCACGGGCATATGCCATTTCCTAATAAAGCAAAAAAATATGTATTTTTTGTGAAATTCCATAAAAACCTACTTACAATGTGATTCAAGCAGGAACGACTTCCGCAGGTTCCATTGAGAATTGTTTAGAATCTTTTGAATGTGTACCCAGTTCTGCGATGGTCCAATGAGGGCGTTAAACAAATTCAATTTTTCCTGTCGCCAGTCGGCTTTTGTGTTTCCATTTCTGCTTCTGTGCCGATTAGTTGGACTGTGAAGGGCAGTATTGTTTTTATGCAATTTCATTGATTGCTTCGCCATTTTTCGGGTGTTGAACATGCAATCATTACACAATGCTGCGGAATTCTGCGGAATGCAATAATCTAAATTGGGCAGACAAAGGTGAAGTCCAATAAATAGAAAAACAAACATACATACTTGTCCTTGTAATCCGCCAAGGCGATTTCAGGAAACTGGAACTCCTGTTTTGTTCCGGAAAATGCAGGGGCTGGTTTCTGAAAAGATGACTTCTTCATATAAAATAGATAAATTAAAATTGAATTGAATAGAAATTAAACTTACCATCAGTCTTGGATATCCATAATTCTTCAGAAATGCATTCAACAATTCCATTCAGGTTGACAAATCACAAAATTTATTTAGGTGACAGCTGGTAAATGACAGATGTCTCATAACAGATTTCTTTTTCGAAAAATTCATAACAGAATTTTATAAAAGTTCGAAGTTCTGAATACCAATTATAAAAGATCTTTTATTTCTAAATCTTTTATGATTCATAACAGAAAATTCATAACAGAATAACAGAAATGGCAGAATAGCCCCAATTGTTTACAAGCTTACCTGCTTTTAACATCCAATTTTGAATTTCCAAGATGTCGCCAGCAAAAATAGAAATAAAAATCCTCGTTTCAACTAATTTTTAATTTAATTTTGTTCATTTTGATATATTTGGCAAAACCTGTCAAATTACTTGCCGATTTACTTGCTCGTTCTACTGGCTGGAAAATTTGCTAGCCAGTTGACCAGCCAGTACTAAAGCAAGTACTAAAAGTTTGAATGTGTGAGTAAAACATTTGATTGTATGCCAACTTGCTAGCCAGAACTTGCTCGTGTGGCCGCCGGGTAAGGGAAAAAAATTGCCACAGATCCGTGAAGAATCAATTTCTTAGCTCAATGTAAAATCCCATAAGTTGATTCAAAAAGCCATGCGATGAAAGGTGAATTTCACTAGATTCTTTTATTTTGTAACCTTAACGGTTACTTACTTACTTACTTAAGGTGGCGCTACAGTCCGGTGTGGACTTGGGCCTCAACCAACAGTCTCCGCCAGCCGGCTTGTTCCCTAGCTAGCTGTCTCCAGTTTTGCACTCCAAGTTGATTGAGGTCCTCTTCCACTTGGGTGCGCCATGTGAGTCGCGGTCTTCCTCACCTCCTACGTCCTTCGGGAATAGTGTCGAAGGCTTTCTGCGCCGGAGCATTGGTGTCCATCCGCTCTAAATGACCGTACTAAATGCCAAAACTAGACATAGTTTTATGCAGTTCGTCTCTGTAGATGCTGTCATACGAGGCCTTAAAATCGATGAAAAGGTGGTGGATATCGATTTGGAGTTCATAGGTTTTTTCTAGGATCTGCTGCGACGTGAAAATTTGGTTGATGGTTGACTTTCCTGTCCTGGTCCTGAAGCCACATTGATAAGGACCAATCAGATTGTTGACGAAAGGGTTGGTGACGTTTTCCCCAAGCCTAAATCCCCAAACGAAAATCCCCAAACCCAAAATCCCCAAACTGAAATCTCTAGCAGCGAAATCTCCAAAGAGAGAATCCCCATGGACAAAATCTCCATGCCAAAATCTCCATAACAAATATGTTCAAGTAGTGAATCATGCGATTAAATCGCGCGATTTAATCGCATGATTCACTACTTGAACATATTTGTTTTGGAGATATTATTGTATTCAGTTAAGGTTGTTTAAGAAATAAATGTTTAATTCATTTTAAATGTAATTCATTTTATTCAAAATAAATAAAAAATTAATTCAAAAGAACTTTGTTTAATGTTAAAACAAATAAAGAATGAATATTAAACAAAACATGTCGTGAGAGGAACAGTGTAAGTAGACGTACTTGAATATTGGAGATTTGGAGATTTCAAGGAGATTTTGGCAAAAAGTATTTTTTCTTTGGGGATTTTTTCCAAGGGTATTTTGTCGTGGAGATATTGGCAAGTTGGATTTTTTTTTTTTGGAGATTTTGTCCCCATGGTGATTTTGTCTTTTGGGGATTTCGTACCACTCCCTGACGAAAGGCTTCAGACGTTCACATATTACGGCAGAGAGGATCTTGTAGGCGATGTTAAGCAGACTGATTTCTCTGTAGTTGGCGCAGTTTAGAGGATCTCCCTTTTTCAGGATCGGGCAAACAATGCTGAGGTTCCATTCATCGGGCATGCCTTCCTCCGACCATATCTTACAGATGATTTGGTGCATGCTCCTATCTAGATCGTCGCCTGCGGCTTTGAACAACTCGTCAGCTAGACCATCTGCTCCAGCGGCTTTGTTGGATTTCAGCCGTGATATTGCCGTTTTCACTTCATCTAGGTCGGGTTCACGGAATTTTTGGCTGTCATCGTGTATGATAAAACACTCCTGTCTGACGGCGGGATTTTGTTCGTCTTCACCGTTATCAAAAGGCACGGTAGTGCCCAGCCAAGTTCTAGCACTACTCCCTTTTTACAGGATCGAACTCAAGCACATTTTCAACCACCCATAACTTTTGAGCCCATAGAGTTAGAAGCTTCAAATTTGAATAACGTATTAACTTCATGGGCACAAAGGCCCTGTAAATTGTAGAACCACTACTTCCTGAGATATTGAACAATAAAAATTTCAAAAACCGTAATTGACTCACTGACTCACTGATCATCAAAATTATGAAGCACTTCTAACAATAGCAGAATCTTGAAATTTGGTACAATGGTAGGTTTTCGGGTGTATACAAAGGAAAAAATCGAAAATTTAAATTTTCTAATTCAGGGGGCGTGGTATACGCCCACTTTCTAAAACTGGTCGTAGGATGTTGAAATTCGGAATTCTAATAGGGTTTTGGTTAAACATAAGGAAAAATATAAGTAAAATATTTTAGTTTCAAACAGGGGCGTGGTTTCCGCCCACTTTCTTAAAACGGTTGTAGGATGTTGAAATTCGGAATTCTTGTAAGGTTTTGGTTGAATGACATAAAAAAATGAGAAAATAATCTATTTCAATTTAGGGGCGTGGTATCCGCCCACTTTGTCAAAATGGTCGAAAACGTTTAAATTCGAAATTCTGATAGGGTTTCGCTTGAATATAAGAGAAAATATAAGTATAAAATTTTAGTTTCATTAATAGGCGTGGTTGCCGCCCACTTTCTTAAAATGGTCATAGGATGTTGAAATTTAGAACACTGGTTTGTTTAACTTTATAATACTCCATAAGTACCTATCTTTCCTAAGTGGTTTCACAATAGACCCTTGGGGTCTAAATGAGTTAAGAACATCTAGACAGCCACTCTAACCCAACTTACCTATTATTTGCTTATAAATTGGCAGAACAATTATATGTATTGTTGAATTTTTCAAATTGCTAGCTTATTTAGTGTATTTCGAGGTAAATGTTTCCATAAAAAAAACCTCGCAAAAAGATGTGAAATCAGAACAAAAACATAAAATGTAAAAAAAGAGCCAAGTTCTCTTATGTGCGAACAACACTGTGCAAAAAGTCAGCCACCAAAAGTAATGAGATCTAAAAGAACGCCAAGTTCTTACATGTAAAAGTGTTATATTGAATATTTTAAATCATAGAAGATAATACAACGATATTAAAAGAAAATAGAAAATATGTAGTTTGGCTGAAAATTTACAAGTTCACTTGGCAAGTTTTAAAATGTTTGTAATCACGCATCAAACGAAAACTTGCCAAGTGAACTTGTAAATTTTCAGCCAAACTACATATTTTCTATTTTCTTTTAATATTGTTGTATTATCTTCTGTGTGAAACCCAGCGGCATCTCTAACTGCATTCTGGCAATGTTGCCACTGGTCTTCGATACTTGATGTTGGCGGCATAGGGCTCCTTAAGAGGTTACTTGACACTCGATCAGAGAAGGATCTGGCGATCTCTTGCAATTGTAGCCGTCCGACGTCGAATTTTCTTGCAGCATTTCCTTGTTTTGGCCGTTGTCGAGATATTCGTAGAACTACCTTTGCTACAACGAGGTAGTGGTCCGAGTCGATGTTGGCTCCTCGGAAAGTTCGAACATCTAAAATGCTGGACAAGTGCCTTCCGTCGGTTGATTGATTAGGAGATCTCCATGTACCTTTATGGATGTTGATATGGGAACCAGGTGCTTGCTACCATAACATTTCGCCCCGCAGCAAAATCGATCAGCCTGAATCCGTTGTCGGAAGTGGTGTCGTACAGGCTGTGCTTTCCGACTGTTCTGCCAAAGATGCCTTCTTTTCCCAGCTTTGCGTTTAAAACGCCGAGGACAATTTTGACATTGCTCATATGTTTTGTCGAGGGGCTCGTAGAATTCGTCTTTGGTGTCGTCCTTTTTCTCTTCTGTGGGGGCATGCGCGCATATTAAACTAATGTTGCCGAATTTAGCCTTGATTCTTATATCTCCGCTAGTTGTTCGGCAGCAGGCGATCTATTGAGGGACCTATTCCACGTGCATACGCGAAATTCGTTCTTTTATACATTTGCTTGATCCGTCATCAGTGTATTCGTCCGTTTCCGAGGCCTGTTGTTGCTTCGCAACTAAATCTTTTTCTACGTAGCCGGGAAGTCAGCCCGACGTACAATCCCCAACCTGGAGTTCTAGGTACTTGATGTAACTCCAAGTAAACCGCTCCTTTTACTGCCTGGGCTTCAAATAAGTCGAAGTAGCCCGTAAAGGCGTTCAGCAAGTAGTTCGGCCTAACTTGAACTGAGGACGCCACCACGCCACCGTTGATTCCAATTAAGAAATTCACCCGCTGCCGTCCCTCGTGGAAAGTGCCTTGGTGGGAACACTCCTTAGTTGTGGGGTAATTAGTAGTAACAGTCCACTCCGCTTCGACCTGTCCACCATGGGAGGCCCTTCTGCGAAAACAAGTTTCGCGATCGCATAGCTCTAAGCATCGTAGTAGTAGTTACCGTAAGCCGCTCCGCCACGTCAAGGAATACCCCATGGAGTAACTTTAACGGTTACGGTGTCATAATTAACATTCGTATTTTCAATTGTATTAAAAAAGTTTAGTTCCCTTGCCAGAAGGAATACAAATAGATCAAAATTTATTCGGCACTTCTGGGTTGGTAAAATAATAATTCTTTATCACAGTTGTAAATAAACAAAAAAGTATGAAGAAACAGAAATTGTACTAATTTTTAAGTCCTATAAATATTATGATGGTCTCATTTAGTTTTTCTTTTTCTTCTTGTCAACGTTTATTCCCTGTGCCTCCTGGTACTGTCTGATAAGTTGTTCTTGCACATCCGGCAAACATGGCGAATACCTGCTGTATTCCATTGTGAATTCTCCTTTGCCTTGTGTACTCGATCTTTGAATAAAAACAATCGTTAATCGTTCCCAAGGCGTCATAAATGAATCCAAACTCACCTTAACTCTCCAGCATAGCCAAACATGTCGTTCAGCGGAACTTCAGCGTACACAGTAAACCAACCCTCAGCTCCATCGGTACCGGTGATGATACCGTGTCTCTTGCTCAATTGACCCATAACAGCACCTTGGAACTCTTCCGGAGCTGCCACCTCAACCAACATAATCGGCTCCAGAATCTGCCAAGCGCCCGTAGCAAATACCTCCTTAACAGCTCCATGGGTAGCCAACATGAATGCCAATTCACTTGAATCAACGATATGATGCCCACCGTCCAACAAACGAAATTTGATACCTGCCAATTTATGGCCACTGAGCATTCCCTTCTCGGCCATTTCTCGGAAACCCTTCTCGACACCGGGAATGAATTGTTTGGGCACATTGGTACCGACTGTTTCGTCAGCAAACTCTAAATGCGTATTTTTCGCTGGCGGCAGTGGTTCCATTATTCCGATGACACGAGCATATTGACCCGAACCTCCAGATTGCTTCTTGTGAAGGAAATCAAATTCACATGGACCGACGAGGGTTTCGCGAAATGCGACTTTAGGTTTTCCGAGAGTTACAGGACAACCGTATTCACGTTCCATTCGCTGTGCATAAATTTCTAAGTGGAGTTCACCCATTCCTGAGACGAGGGTCTCCTTTACGTCGGGATCGTAGGCAAACGTAAATGTCGGATCTTCTTTGGTGAATCTTGCCACGGCCTTTGCGAAGTTGTCTCTGTCCTTAGGATTGTTTGGTTTGATGGCCATCGAAACGACAGGTTCTGGGACAAACATGGACTCCATCGAGATATTCAGTTTGTTGTCCGTCACGAAAGTGTCACCACTGGCGCAGTCCACTCCAAAGAGTGCGAATATGTCTCCAGCGAAGACCTCATTGACGTCTTCCATTTGATTCGAGTGTAATCGGACGAGCCGAGCAATCCGTACCTTCCTCTTAGTGCGAGTGTTGAAAATATTGTCGCCTTTCTTGAGCACTCCTTGATAGCATCTCAAATAGGTCAACTGTCCAAAACGCCCGGCCTCCAATTTGAATGCCAATCCAACGAAAGGACTCTTGCCATCACGTGCCGGATTAAGGATAATCTTGTCGGGTTCTTCGCCTTCCTTTTCGGCCAGGGCGATGTTTTCAACTTCACCCGGATTGGGAAGGAAGTCGATGACAGCATCGAGCAATGGCTGGACGCCTTTGTTTTTCAGAGCTGTCCCGACAAGAACCGGAGTGAATGTTCTCTTGATGCAAGAGCGTCGAAGAGCTCCTTTGATGTCATTTTCGGTGGGCGTTTTCTCCTCAAGGAACAATTCGCCGAGTTTATCGTCCACATTCGAAAGATGTTCGATTAACTCTAGACGACGTTCTTTGGCTTCGGTAGCCATGTCTTTTGGGATTTCATCGTAGCGCAGATCGACGCCGTTGGGACCTTCGAAATAGATCGCTTTCTCACCAACCAAATCGACAATTCCCTGACAATTTGATTCCAATCCGATTGGAAGCTGGATGAATGCCGCATTATGATTCATTTTGGTACGCATTTGCGAGAGAACTCTGTAGGGATTTGATCCCAGTCTGTCGAGTTTGTTAATGAACGCCAAACAAGGAACATTGTAGCGTTTCATTTGGCGATTAACTGTCAGTGTCTGACTCTGAACTCCACCAACGGCACAGAGAACAAGAACGGCTCCGTCGAGGACGCGCAGAGCTCGCTCAACTTCGACTGTGAAGTCCACATGTCCAGGAGTGTCGATGATGTTGATGTTGTTATCCTTCCACATAGTGTAAGTGGCTGCCGATTGAATTGTGATACCACGCTGTCTCTCCAACTCCATCGAATCCATAGTAGCTCCGACATTGTCTTTGCCTCGAACCTCGTGCATGTGGGCAATGCGCCCAGTGTAGTAGAGAATTCTTTCGGTTAGTGTTGTCTTCCCACTGTCAATGTGAGCGGATATCCCGATGTTGCGGATTTTTTCTAGCGGCTTGTGCTCGGCATACTTGGCATGTGAACAGAAAGACTAGAAATACATAATTGCATAACATGAACAAATTCTGGAAACTGCCAAGACTGATTTTGTTAGATTTCTGACTTACTTTATGCAGTCCACTGATGGCACTGATGCGTAGCGCATTGTATTTATGGAATACATTGCTGTTTATCACTTTCATTAACATTTTATTAAAAAATATTTAATAAAAAGCTATAAATCGAAAGAATTGACCACACCAGTTGAATATGGAATTCCGCATACAAAATTTTAAGGTAGTGTTCACAGTAGTTATTCATATGGGAATAAATGAGACCAAGAAATCGATTATTTTTATAAGGGCTAATAATGACGAAAATACTACTAACTGTTCGACACTATGCCAAACAGTCAATAAATAAGAACAGTTAAGAATAAACAAATCTTCATTGAGCGACAAAACTTTTTCATAATCGCTTTTCCTGCTCTATTACACCATGCTAAACTCTTATCAAAATTTTGTATAACTTTGATTTTGACTATCAACTATCAGCAACTAATTGAGCTATTTGATTCCACCCAGGTTCAGCAAATAGACCTTTCATATTCACCTCAATTATGAAATTCGTATTTGAAGTTGCATTTATAGTCGTAGTCGGATCGGATCGTATCGTATTTGAAAAGCAAATTATGAAAGTAGTATGTTGTGCATACGACTCTAGTTAAATCTTACGTATACCAACGCAAAGTTTGAAATGTCAAGGTTGTAACGAAGTGTTACCTGCTCTTATACAGCAAAGTTAATACATACATTTTATTTGGCCTTGAATCTATACCAGACAATGCATAAGCAAAACATCCCGTATCACTCATTTACTCATGGCGTGGTTGCATTCATGACATAAACAAATTAAACCGAAACACATGAAAGCTTAACTTTCGCATTCGTACAATTCACACTCAGTTTTAGTAGTAAAGTTCATATGAGGATCAATACTTTCGTAGTAAAATCACCACTACCACTACCTTTCGTCATTTCAACTTTGGGTTTCGAATTGAGTGCTTTTGGGCATTTCCGCCGCCAACCGCCATTTCTTTATTAAAGCTTCCCGCCACCAGTGGTAAGGGGTTTTGATATCGAAGGAAATTGTCCTGAATTCAGACCATGCAGCAACCGCCATTCCATTATTAAAGCTTCCCCCCAACAGTGGTAAGGGGTTTTAAGTATTGAAGGAGATTTGTCTTGCGTGCCACCAGGACCAGGGGCCGTACATAAACCTGCCGATCGACCAGAGCTATAACCTGCCGTGCTGCGTGCCACCAGGGGCCATAAATAAACCTGCTGATCGACCAGAGCTATTGTCTGCCGTGTAGTGCCCCCAGGGGCCTAAAATATACCTGCTGATCCACCAGAGCTATTACCTGCCGTGCTGCAAGCCACCAGGGGCCGTTAACGGACCTGCCGATCCCCCAGAAATAAACCGGTCGAGTAAGAATTACCAAACGCTCAAACGGAAACAGTAACAGGAAGCCCAGTAGTGGAGGCGGGAGGCCCTACCGCTAGTCAAGACAGCAAGTAACCGGACATCCGTCAAGCGGAAGCTTTAACTAAATCCAAACGCACACCGGAAGTGACACCAGCGAATACTCGTTTTTACCAAATTTAAGAAGAATCAAGTTAAAACTGAATTATTTCCTTTAATCATAATTATTGTAGTTATTAAGTGTTTAGAATAAAGAATTTGTTATTAGGTTCAGAAGACCTATCATTGGAATTTCGTGTTTTCTTTAATAAGCCTTGGCAATACCGACGAGCGAAACCTCGACTGGGAAACAAAAAGCACATCACAAGGTCCAAAAGAAAACAAAACAGTTTTGTGATCATAAGCACTAAGCAGCCTTATCTACAGGGTGATTCACGAGCGTTGTGCCAAAAAGCTAGAGCGTGTAGGTTGAGTTGAGACAAGAAAAAAATCGTATGGGAGGGGGGGTCTATTCCCCCCCGTTTAGCCGGGAGGGGCAATTTTCTGAAAAATTGACTTATTTTGTAAGAAAAAATATTTAAAATCAACGGCTTAGTTTACAACACCGTGCTATACCTTTCTGAAAAGCTAAAAACTTCTTCTTTCACTTTGTTTTTAAAATAAATTGTTTTAACGAATAGTTTTAAAAAAATAAATTTTCAAACTCAAAATTTTCAAAAAAAAAGCCAACAAAAATTTTTTTGAACTAATTTTTTTCAAAATTTTATGTAATTAAGTACTAACTTTGTTTTAAAATTTCAATGTCTTTGTTAATTTTTAGTCGAAAACAGAAAACCGGATGCAAAAATGTCTTTTCGTTTTTGAGATATTAAAAAAAAACCAAAATCACTTTTTTCTAAGAAAATCTCTGTTTTTATTTTTACCTATCTGGACTTTTAGTATAATTTACTAGTTTAATTTATAAATTTATTTTTTTGTAATTGGAGTTTTATGAGGACTCAATAAAGTAGAAAAGTATTGGATTTTCCCTGGATTAATCATTTTGTTCATTGAAAACGTCTGCCATTGACCTTTCACTTCTAGCTCTCCGTGCTCTCGTCGGCGGATTCTTTGTAACGGATTTGTTATTCCTATCTCACAAATGAGCGATGTCCTGCTCTTTCACTGATCCCTTTGATCCACAGGAAACTCAAAGACACCAGTGAATGCGAAATAGGTTGTCCAGTCGGTCGAGGGCTTGTAGGCATGCTTGTTACCGCCTTTAGGCTACTCGTCGGAGGGGTGGGTTCTTGCCATCGCCACTGGACTGCCGTACATTTTAAACATGCCTAATACCACAAAAACAAGCACCTTTTTAGTGGAACTGAAAGATGGTATGTCAGTTCCGGAGTGTTACCCTCCCACCGTTGACTACAATTTGTAGCAACTCCATGGCTACCGTACCACTCTTGTTCTACACGGTAACCCCAAATTCGAAGTCTATTGATAGATTAAATCAGACTATTCTTCACCGTCACAATCATCTCTCTAAACCCTCAACCTCCCTAAACACTCTAAAATACTCCTTCTAAACAGGTACCATTTTAAATGTCATTACCACAATGAATATGTTTTGTCAATTTTAACATTACATTTTATTCAAAAATTTTAAAATTAAAGTATCTATTTGCAATACGTCAAATGCCTAAGAATTGATAAATTTAAAAAAAAAAAAAAAAAAGAGAAAAAAAAATAAGTTCAATTAACGCTAATCAGTTGTTAGTTCATAAAGCTGAACACTTTTATGCGAGAAGCGCTATTAAGTAAAGTTAATTATAAACTAGATGTTGTCAAAAACACTCAAACACACACAGTTAAGTTCAGTTAAAATTTAATCCAATGAATTGTTTCACTCATATATGTGTATATAAAATATTTCTTTTACTGATATCTACATTCTACGTTAAAAGATTTTAAGGAAAAATGACTCACCGGAAACTCTCCTCCTGTTAAGTTGTGCGCACGACTTTTGGAAGGGTGTATGATCCGATATTTTGAGTTGGCTTATTAAGTTTTCATATGCTATATTCACTTGGGAAAAGTTAAGAATTATTTCATATGTTTGAATATATGAGTGATTGAAAATAAGTTAAGCTAATCCACAATAATACTTATCTTGTGTGTTTAAGATCCTGGTGACACTTGAATACTTATGTTAAAAATTATATTAGGATAGAACAATAAAAAAAATGCGATTTCGTTGGTCGTAGCGTAGATCAGGATTTCATTTGGTTGAGTTTTATGATTCTGCGCGTCGGTCGTTTGAATTGGAACCTAATCCGGACAAATAAGTCGTCCAAACCTGGAGCTAACGATGTGGGGCAAGCTGGGTGTTCGAAAAATTTTGAGGCTAGGTTGCTTTCTTGATTAAAGCTCGAATTTGTATTTTTTTTTTTGGGATTTTTTTCCTGAGCCCAAATCCGACGATGACTCGACGTCGGTCGTCACGCTTCGTTTATGCGACCGTTCGAAGACACCAGTAAGATGGTGTGTTATGCACGTCGTAGAAGCGAATGTCCTTATTTGTTCTTGTAGATTTCTATGCAGCTAAGGATAGCACTAAGCTATCGTACTCCTTGGGTTTCAAGAATTTGAGACGAAGAGACCACGTGCTCTTGTGGATTTTTAAAGCAGACTCACAACAGTCAACTTTCCAAAAACTCTATGAAACGAATCAACGTTTAGTCGAATTTAAACTGATTAATTTTGTCCTAAATTGAGTACTTACTGGGCTTAAGACCTCTTGGTATTCTTGGTGCTTTCCTATTCCAATATGAAATTTTAATTTGTTTCAATAAAAAAAACAAACACGTTTAATCTGACGTTTCCCGAGAGTGAATAAAAATTCAAGTAATTTGTACTTAGAAAAATGTGTTGCTATAGTTACTACGCGACAGAGAAAAGGATTTTTTCTTTTTATTTTAGAAAGTAGATAAAGCTACAGTAGTTTCATATGTCATAGGCTCATGGGCATATGAATTTTTATTTTGTTAAAATTCAATAAATTGTTGTCGTCTCCCGATAAACGGAATTGTACCCAGAGTTCACTATGGCGTATACGTGCTTTTTGTTACGTTATGTTATAGTGCACAATTTAAATGATGATATTTAGAGGAATTACACATTGCGAAAGCGGTGAACTGCTAGAGTGTCTGTTGTAAATAGAGGCCCATACACAACTTTTCAATTTCTGGCAACTATTGCCTGAAATGGGAAAGAAAAGGACACTATTGTTCGATAAAGTGGTTTCTACATTCGATTTCAATCTCCTAAATGTTATTCCCTAATGTCTTTAGCATGAACCACGCCTAAGCTAGTTCCACTTAAATCTGTTAGCTCATATAGACTGTTGCCGGCGATCTTTTTGACTATTGCAGGTACAAATTTTGGGCATAGCTTAGCGTTCCGATTTTTCGAGGCATCACTAAGAATGAAATTCCGCTTAAAAACATGTTGTCCTACTTTGTAAAGCCGACCTTTGCTTCTTAGGTTATACGTTCTTTCATAGTTTTTATGTGACTGTGCTAAGGATTCCTTAATTCTTTCATGAATGATGTTCATTTTAGCTGACTTGGGCAAAACATCGAATTCGGGATTATTTAAGCTCTTAAGTTTTTTGAAAAGATAATAATCCGATCCATGCTCAATCTTTCTCTGACCGAACAGGGCTTCGTGAGGCGACATATCTATCGCCGAATGAATGGTTGTACGGAGTGCGCTTACTATTGCTAGCAAATCCTTGTCCCAGTTGGATTGATCAGCACCTATATAAGATCGTATTGCTGCGAGTATAGATCGGTTGACCCTCTCGCTGGCATTTGCCTGAGGTGAATATGAAGCTGTCTTAATGTGCTTTGTTCCATAGCTTGTGAGGAACTTCGAAAATTCTTTTCCGATAAACTGCTTACCGTTGTCTGACAAAAGAGATTCAGGTACTCCGAAAATCGAAAAAACTTCCTCTTCCAAAAACTTTATGGCAGACTCTCCTGTAGCCCTACGTAGTGCTTTAACTAGCACAAATTTAGTGAGTTGATCAAGGCACACTATTATATGTGTATTACCCTTTTTCGACCTAGGATATGGTCCTAAAAAATCAACATATACATGCTGGAATGGTCTGTCGACTATGAACGGTTGACCCATGGGTGGTCTAAGGATTGAGTTTGGAGCTTTGGAGGTCTTACAGACGTTGCATTCTCCGACGAACGCTTTCACCTGAGTTGCCATATTTGGCCAGTAAAAACGATCGCGTAGGCGATACAACGTCCTAGCTATTCCGCCATGCGACGCTCTAGGGGGATCATGAGCCAAGCGAACCAAAGGAGATGTCAGCATTGATGGGATCCAGAGTTTCCAGACGCAATCATCTTCACTTGGGTTCCCTGTGCAGGGTTTGACCTTCTTGTATACAAAATTGTCTGAAACACGAAGATCAGGTAGCTGATTTTTATTTTCCTCTATTGTCTTTATTAACCCTACATACTCATCTGACTTAAAAGCCGGATCTGTAAGATCAATGTGTAGAACATCGGAAGGACTCGTTTGGCCATTTCTCGTTAAAGACATTTCGTCGACACTGTACACTCGCGAAAGCGCATCTGGTACCACGTTTTGAGTACCCTTCCTATGTTCTATATTGAATGAGAAACGTTGAAGTCTTAGACTCCAACGCGCTAACCTCCCGCTAAGGTCCTTTTGGCTCATTAGCCACCGCAAGCTAGCATGGTCGGTCACAATTGTGAACTCCTGTCCCTCTACGTATGAGCGAAACTTTTCAACCCCTAGAACCGCTGCTAAACACTCCAGCTCTGTAATACTATAATTACGCTGGGCTGATGTGAGCTTATGGGAATAATAGTATATCGGCCTTTCTACATTATTTTCGTCTTCTTGACAAAGCACGCTGCCTACTCCAGTTGTCGACGCATCGCAAAGAATTTTAAACGGTTTACTGAAATCAGGGTTGACTAAAATAGGTGTCGAGGTTAAAGCCTGTTTGAGTTCTTCAAAGGCTTGTACCGCTTCCGGTGTAAACTTGAAACTTTTGCCTTTCTTAAGGGTGTCTGTTAAAGGAGAAGCCAGTGCTGAATAATTGTTGACGAATCGTCGATACCATCCTGACAGACCTAAGAATCGCCTTACCTGTTTGGCAGTTTTCGGTACGGGGAAATTCCTAATTGCAGACACTTTGTCTGGATCTGTCTGTATGCATCCTCCCCCTATTATGAATCCTAAAAATTTTAATTCTTTAAAGCAAAATTTTGATTTGGCTAAATTTATAGTCAATCCAGCGTTTTTCAAAAGGTTTGCTAGCTTAGCAAGTATTTCCAGATGTTCCTCAAATGTTGACGAAACCACCAATAGATCATCCAAATAAACATAAATATATTGTCTCAATTCATGTGGAACCACTTTGTCCATGAGTCTGCAGAGCCGTTGTGCAGCATTGCAAAGGCCAAATGGCATAACTGTGAATTGATATAGGGGTCTGCCGGGCACGGTAAACGCGGTCTTTTCCCTAGAGGCTCTTTCCAGCGGTATCTGCCAGAATGCGTCCTTCAGGTCCACAGTGGATATGAAGTGGGTATCTGTTTGCCGACTTAGCAGTCCATCAACATGATGAAGTGGATAGGCATCTTTCTTCGTGACTTTATTCACTTTCCTAGAGTCAAGGCACAACCGATTCTTACCGGGCTTTTGTACCAAGACCATAGGAGAGCTCCACGCGCTTTGACTTTCTTCAATTACTCCTAAAGCGAGCATCCTATCCAATTCATCATATATCAGAGCCTGCACCGCTGGAGAGACCGGGTAATGACGTTGCTTAACCGGTTCCGCATCGCCTGTATTTATTATATGTTCCTCCAGCGATGTTCTCCCGAGCCCAAATTTGGCTGCGGTTGGGAACAAGCTAATAACATCTTCAAGGTTCTTCGTTTGATCCATTGATAGTTCGTGAGCATTTGGGTCATCAGACTTTACTGGGAACGAGATTTCCGAAACGATTTGAGGAGCAATTTCGAAGGATCTCCAAAAATTGACTCCGAGATAGAGTGGTTGTTCTAATGAGGGCACCAGGTACATCGAAATACTTTTTGAAACGCCTTTATATGTTACGACTGCTGAGAGTTCACCTATGATTGCTTGGGCTTGACCACTTGCTGTTTTTACTTTGGAATTGAACGGTTTAAAAGAAATGCGCTCTCCCTTCACAAGGTCAAGACATCCAGCTCCTAAACAGCTAATGCTTGCGCCGCTATCTAAGAGACCTAACATTTTTTTACCAAAGATGGAAACAGTCGCGTATGGTCTTGGGTCGTCGCTATTACAGATTCTTGTGGCGCAGATGGCTCGATGAGCTTCTCGCTTATTCTTAAACCTCTCTCTAAGTGCTAGTATACGCTTGGACGGACTAAGGAATATTCTATCACGCACCTCGTAATATCTCTTCAAACGTTCATGTAAAGTTGGCCTAGAAGGATTTCTATTTGCAGATGATCCATCATCTCTGTCTTCGATTACTGCAGTTGGCCTTTTTAAAATTTCGAAATTGGTATTTGTTTTCAGGTGATTATTTTCATGGGGAGTGGCAGGTGAGTTGGTTAAATCCGAAAATTCAGAATAATTTAAAGTATCCTGAGGTTTTGAACGGTCTGGTAAATTTGAAAAATGTGTAGGTTTTGAACTTTTTATAAGGATTTTTGTTCCGGGTTCACTTTGGAAGAGCAAAACTCCCGGTTGGAATTGCCCCGATTTCGGTTTACCGAACATTTAGGACATGTACTTGTTGTGTGGTTTTCTAAACCACAACCGTAACAATGTAATTTCCTCTGAGGGATAGGACACTTTTTATAACTATGACCTTTTGCTTGGCAATTCCAACAGGTAAAAGACGTGAAATGGTTTGGCTGTGAGAATGCCTCAACCGCATTGTCATCGTTAAATTTTTCCCCTTGCATATCCAGTTCATTAACTTTGGGTCTTATGTTTGTTACTGGAGACGGAAATGTTTTCGAGCGCAAGCTTTCGTACTGCGTCATCCGTTTCTCAATTGTACGACAAACGTGAACGATTTCCGCTAAACTATTTGTCGAGAAAGTTATTAAGAGTTCACCTGTCCTTCTTTTCACATTTTGTTTGATCAAGTCTACCAATTCTAGGGTCGATTTCGGAACTTTTAACTGAGAATTTAATCTTAGGATATCTTGGTAAAACTCGTCAAAACATTCTGTCTGACCTTGACGACGGTCGAACATTTTTCTTGAAATTTCGGTATCGGTATCTAGACTTCTGTACGTCTCTAAGAGAGCTAGTTCTAAATGACGCCAATTAGTACCTGGATTGGACTTGAGATAAGTCCAGAACCAAGTCTCTACACCGCCTGCTACAAATAAATGAAAGTGCAAGAAAATATCTTCCCACGTCACTTTATAACAAATCTTTAACCGATTGAGCCGGAAAAGGAAATCATCAACTGACATCTTTTTATTGTCAAATTGAAGCCCCCACTTTTTGAAATCGACTGGGCGAGGCCATGTTGTTGGATTTGACCCTCGATTGCTGGGGCCGGCCGAATTTAGATTCAATGCGTCAAGCTGACTCATGAAATTCTGAAAGTTCTCGCTTGGATGAAAATTTTCCAAGTCCGCTCGAGTACTTTCATGGGCTTCGATTGAAGACCGATGTTGGTTTTGGTAGTGATTTTGAACTACTCCGTTTGAAATTTGGTTTTGATGTTGGTTCTCGTTTTGATTGAGAAATGGATTTCGGCTTAGATCACGGTCTTGGTTTCCACCGTTTTGGATAGTGTTTTGGTTCATGTCTTCGTTTACATTATGACTACGCTGACCATCCGTCCCGTTTTTCCCGGGACTGTCCCGTATTTCAATAGCCCGTCCCGGTTTCTTTTTAAGGAAACCCGGGACCTACAAGTGTCCCGGGTTAAGTTATTAGTCCCGTATTTGAACATACAAATATTACAAGTATTACAGCCCTATTCTGGCGCTGAGAGGGTCTCAAGTCTCAAATTTTTAAGACTAATTTTTTGAGAGGTTTTTTGTTAAGTGATCTCAAATTCGTATTCTGCAAATTCGGTCTTAAGAAACCTCTCAAAAAAATTCACCACAGGAAGGTAGGTACATTTTTTTTGTTTTGGCAGGACTGTTTTCTAATTAAAATGAAAAAGAATTCAAAACAGCAACATATAAGTGGGAAATACAGTTTTAAAACAAAATAAAGAAAACTATGGAGTCGATCGGTAAGAAATTAAATAAAACGTTCAATAATTTGTATTTCTATTAATATTTTTATAAATTATATTAGGCACTCAAAAAAGTAAACGCACAACAAGGTAGGAGCCATGGGAAAGAAAATAAAGAACTGAAATAAACTTTTATAGAAAAACAAAATAATAAAACAAAAAAATAAAAGATAAAATATGATACTCGTACATACTCGAATGACAAATAGCAAAGAAGATGGTTGTTCGTCGTGCTGCTCTAGGTCATGAATAAAGTCCCAGCACAAAGTTTTGGGCTGCCGAAAAAATTTTGTGAATGTTTCCTCTTGAAGAGAAATGGATCATTAATTTCTCTCAATTTTTTGAGCATTCTCCTCCGCTCCAATCTTAAAAATTAGTTAATTAAAAAATAAAAACATAATTCCATTTCTATAAAATAATAAAATTCTTAATTTTCATTCTCTTCCAAGAGATGTATTAAAATGAACATGTCCATATTTTGCCTTCTTCTTTGTATAAAAAAAACAAACGCAGTTGTGATGTGCCAAAGAGCAGATCTCAATTTTAAAGATTTTGAGATGCTAACAAGTTGAGAGGTTTTCGCCAGAATACCAAAAAAGTCTCAAAATCAAATTCACCCCGAATTGAGAGGTCTTTATTTTTTGAGAGGTCACCAGAATAGGGCTGTTAGTAACCATTAAAATAAAAGTAACATAAATTGAAGAGCATGAAATTCTTTACCATGTGCGAATATTTCACAGTTCTAGGTTGAAATCTTTGTGCGATTTGCTGTTTATATATAAATTTATAAAGAGTGACAACATCGCACAAAAACTTTCATCCTCTATTTTAACCCCCTTCAGCGTAAAATTTTTTAAAACTTTGAATGTCGTATTTATTTATGCTTTATCAAAATCCATTACCATAACTTTCAAACTTCTAGCCTTACCAAGAATTATACAAATTTTGACCTTGTATTTGAACTCCTTGCAACCCTCTCAACCCCCTTTACTGCGTTAAAAAATAACCTTTCTAATTTAAAAATTAAATTATAAAGAGTTAAAATATGCCTAACCCCTTACTTTTTTGGTAACGCTTTTTCTCAACATTTTATTTTACTCCCATAGGTACATTTTTCATACCGTGCTCTAGTTCTATACCTATATGAATCGATTCTAAAGGAGTAAACTCCAAAAATACGTTGTTTTTTCTACGTTTTCAATTTGTTTATTTTTTGTCCCGGGTTTTGCTCCCAGAAATATGGTCACCGTAATTATGACTAATTTGATTTGAACTTGTAATGAGAGGGATTTGATTTGACGGTATTTGAACATTCGGGAGATTATTAGCACCCTCTCTGGTTGAAACCGAAATGCCTCGTAGTTCTTCTTGTATGGTACTTACTATCTGTTGACGTAGGCTTTGCCTTTCAGCCTCATACTCTTCATGCCTCAATCGAAGATCTTCCGATCTACTTAACCCTATGGAAGCTGTTACGATGTTACGGATGTAACGCTTCAGATGCTCATCTTGTGAAGGACTGACGCGACCTGTTCCCAAAAGAGGTGGATCAATGTTTTCATATTCAGTACCACCGGGATTTTCTTGCGAACCAGCCGATACCTCATCTTCGTCAGTGACCTTCTTCGAACCACGAGTTATTGGTGGCATTCTTATTAATTTATTATGTGCTTTCAGAAACTGATGTTTGAAAAAGAACGAAGGTTTTGACCTACGATTCCGAACTTAAGTACAAAAAATTATAATAATAATCTTTTAAACCAAAAAAAAACTCTAATATAAAAAAAAAACTGCTATATTCATAAACATGAAGAGTGCTCAGAGAAGTGAAAAGTGTTAAGGAAATTTACTGACGATGAAGATAAAAAACGTGTGCTGCTCTTGTGTACGTTGGCATCATTTTAGTAATCTTTTTTTTTTTTTATTCTGTAAGCGCAGCAATGAGATGTGAGAATTTCGTACCCATCTACGTTGGTCGCCTAAACAGGCTAAAGCTCAAGAAAACTAAAATAGAATAGAAAATAGGTTTTAGGTTTCTAAGTAAACTTGTGATTTTATTTGTATCGTAATTTTTTTGTTTGTTTGATTGTGTGGGGCTTTGTATTGATTCGTTAATAACTCATTATGTGTATCAACATATGCATATTTATTGGCTGGAACATAACTCGGGCGCAACGGGCGGAGACGTGGTTTACTCGAACCGAAATCTCCCGGTCGTCCGACGAAATCCCCCAGACCAATGCTGAACTACAACTAGGAAATCCATTTCCGAGTTAATGCAATTCTGAAAATGTTGTTCGGTACACGAATTTCAGGACACTAACTCATTAGAATAGAGCTCCAATTTTTTCTATCTAACTCAGGAATATGCTACTCGGAATGCTGTTAAGGAACTACACTCTTGGACAAATCCTGATTGACAAAAGTGTTGACATAAACTATACACTCTACAAACTGAGTCATTTTCAACGCAAAACAGAAAAGGTTAATAAACCTATAAACTGTCTGATATTCGAGCTCCCACTTTGGGCGCCACCTGTGTAAACGGATTTGTTATTCCTATCTCACAAATGAGCGATGTCCTGCTCTTTCACTGATCCCTTTGATCCACAGGAAACTCAAAGACACCAGTGAATGCGAAATAGGTTGTCCAGTCGGTCGAGGGCTTGTAGGCATGCTTGTTACCGCCTTTAGGCTACTCGTCGGAGGGGTGGGTTCTTGCCATCGCCACTGGACTGCCGTACATTTTAAACATGCCTAATACGAATATGCTTACGAGTCTACAAATATAATCACTTGACCACAAAAACAAGCACCTTTTTAGTGGAACTGAAAGATGGTATGTCAGTTCCGGAGTGTTACCCTCCCACCGTTGACTACAATTTGTAGCAACTCCATGGCTACCGTACCACTCTTGTTCTACACGGTAACCCCAAATTCGAAGTCTATTGATAGATTAAATCAGACTATTCTTCACCGTCACAATCATCTCTCTAAACCCTCAACCTCCCTAAACACTCTAAAATACTCCTTCTAAACAGGTACCATTTTAAATGTCATTACCACAATGAATATGTTTTGTCAATTTTAACATTACATTTTATTCAAAAATTTTAAAATTAAAGTATCTATTTGCAATACGTCAAATGCCTAAGAATTGATAAATTTAAAAAAAAAAAAAGAGAAAAAAAAATAAGTTCAATTAACGCTAATCAGTTGTTAGTTCATAAAGCTGAACACTTTTATGCGAGAAGCGCTATTAAGTAAAGTTAATTATAAACTAGATGTTGTCAAAAACACTCAAACACACACAGTTAAGTTCAGTTAAAATTTAATCCAATGAATTGTTTCACTCATATATGTGTATATAAAATATTTCTTTTACTGATATCTACATTCTACGTTAAAAGATTTTAAGGAAAAATGACTCACCGGAAACTCTCCTCCTGTTAAGTTGTGCGCACGACTTTTGGAAGGGTGTATGATCCGATATTTTGAGTTGGCTTATTAAGTTTTCATATGCTATATTCACTTGGGAAAAGTTAAGAATTATTTCATATGTTTGAATATATGAGTGATTGAAAATAAGTTAAGCTAATCCACAATAATACTTATCTTGTGTGTTTAAGATCCTGGTGACACTTGAATACTTATGTTAAAAATTATATTAGGATAGAACAATAAAAAAAATGCGATTTCGTTGGTCGTAGCGTAGATCAGGATTTCATTTGGTTGAGTTTTATGATTCTGCGCGTCGGTCGTTTGAATTGGAACCTAATCCGGACAAATAAGTCGTCCAAACCTGGAGCTAACGATGTGGGGCAAGCTGGGTGTTCGAAAAATTTTGAGGCTAGGTTGCTTTCTTGATTAAAGCTCGAATTTGTATTTTTTTTTTGGGATTTTTTTCCTGAGCCCGAATCCGACGATGACTCGACGTCGGTCGTCACGCTTCGTTTATGCGACCGTTCGAAGACACCAGTAAGATGGTGTGTTATGCACGTCGTAGAAGCGAATGTCCTTATTTGTTCTTGTAGATTTCTATGCAGCTAAGGATAGCACTAAGCTATCGTACTCCTTGGGTTTCAAGAATTTGAGACGAAGAGACCACGTGCTCTTGTGGATTTTTAAAGCAGACTCACAACAGTCAACTTTCCAAAAACTCTATGAAACGAATCAACGTTTAGTCGAATTTAAACTGATTAATTTTGTCCTAAATTGAGTACTTACTGGGCTTAAGACCTCTTGGTATTCTTGGTGCTTTCCTATTCCAATATGAAATTTTAATTTGTTTCAATAAAAAAAACAAACACGTTTAATCTGACGTTTCCCGAGAGTGAATAAAAATTCAAGTAATTTGTACTTAGAAAAATGTGTTGCTATAGTTACTACGCGACAGAGAAAAGGATTTTTTCTTTTTATTTTAGAAAGTAGATAAAGCTACAGTAGTTTCATATGTCATAGGCTCATGGGCATATGAATTTTTATTTTGTTAAAATTCAATAAATTGTTGTCGTCTCCCGATAAACGGAATTGTACCCAGAGTTCACTATGGCGTATACGTGCTTTTTGTTACGTTATGTTATAGTGCACAATTTAAATGATGATATTTAGAGGAATTACACATTGCGAAAGCGGTGAACTGCTAGAGTGTCTGTTGTAAATAGAGGCCCATACATCTTGAAAACATGCTACGACTTGGGCGCCATCTATTGGGATATCTTTCAGCGTAGAGTCTTTCGGCTTCCCGATCTCGACAACAAGTAAAACCGTAGCAGAAGTTCCTGTCCGCTAACTCTTCTCGAACATATGAGTTTGTTATTGTTATGTGTTGATGAATTAATATTTTAATTGTAAATGGTTGTTAAGTAAATATGCGATGCCTTTTATTAACCTTTAGGTTGTTAATTGTTTTTTCATTCAAGAAAAATTGCGGTTTAATTATCTTAAGCCCCTAGCAGGTAGAACCCTTCGCCGGCAATTGGCCGCGGCCCCAGGTATAGTAAGAAAAAATTGCAGGTCAGTTTTCAGACGTTATCAATGAACAAAATGACTAATCCAGGGAAAATCCAATACTTTTCTACTTTATTGAGTCCTCATAAAACTCCAATTACAAAAAAATAAATTTATAAATTAAACTAGTAAATTATACCAAAAGTCCAGATAGGTAAAAATAAAAACAGAGATTTTCTTAGAAAAAAGTGATTTTGATTTTTGAGCTTTCTGGGTCTAGCCACCTACAGTGCTTTGCAAAAGTATAATCGCACCATGTAAAAATGGTTTTGTGTAAAACCGAGGACTGCAGCAATACTAAACTATTTTTTTTTAAAGACCCTCATTAGATAAGAAAATTGAGAGAAAAAAAATTACCGTTACTTTCGCCTCTAATGTTTAGAAAAGAAAACAAGTTTTTTTCTTTGTTGCATAAGTATAATCGCATTCTCTTATTTTTTCAACACTTTTTTTATTTTTTTTTTTATTTTTTGAAAGATTAGTGTGGATTCTTACTACGCCGATTTTCAATCAAGTTAAAATACTCGATTTGGATTACTCTCGACCAGTTTTTTTAATTAGGAATTGTCCAACGAGTTTCATTCGTGCAGTTTTGTCTCTTGGAGCTCAGAAACACTACCAAACTGCCTGTTATTTTATATGGTGCGATTATACTTTTGCAAAGCACTGTACTATAGGCGCTTTGTCAAAAACTTTGCTGAGATCGCCAAGAGTCTACATCAGCTAACGGAAAAGGGAAAGCAGTTTAAATGGTCAGGTGAGTGCGAGCGCAGCTTTCAAGAGCTCAAGCAACGCTTGTGTAATGCACCAGTGCTGACCTACCCGACTCCAGGAAAACCGTTCATCATTGATGCTGATGCCAGCAATGTCGGGATTGGTGCTGTATTGTCACAGGTACATGATGGCGAAGAAAAGGTGGTTGCGTATTACAGCAAGGTACTCTCGAAGTCGGAAAGAAACTATTGTGTGACCAGAAGAGAACTTCTTGCACTGATTTTGGCAACAAAGCACTTCCATAAGTATCTCTATGGACAGAAGTTTCTTCTCCGAACCGACCATGGAGCACTAAACTGGCTTTTGAATTTCAAGAATCCAGAGGGAAGTGGCGAGATGGATTGAGAGGCTGCAGACGTACGATTATGAAATTCAACATCGGAAGGGGAAGCTTCACTCAAATGCTGATGCACTGTCTCGGAGACCATGTAAGCAAGACTGTAAGCATTGCAGACGCCAAGAAGAAAAAGAAGTGGTCACTGTCCTACGAACCAGAACCGATCCCATTTATGGCTGGAGCAACGACTAGTTGAGGAAGGCTCAACAAGAGGACCCAGATATTGAACCCATCCTCGCATGCAAGGAACACCAGGAAAAACCAGAATGGGCTGATATCTCCGACCGAAGTCCGGCTCTAAAGGCCTATTGGGCACAGTGGGACTCATTGCATGTCCAAGAGGGTGTCCTTCGACGTAAATGGGAATCAGCAGATGGAAAGTCCTATGTAATGCAGCTAGTCTTACCGAGATCGAAGATTATGGACGTTCTGCGAGAGATGCATGATGGAGTTTCGGGAGGCCATCTAGGAGTAAACAAGACGCTAGAAAAGGTTCGACAACGATTCTATTGGCTACATGCAAGGGAAGATGTCGAGAAGTGGTGCCGAAAATGTGATACCTGTGCTGCCACCAAAGGCCCGAACAAAAAGAATCACAGCCAAATGCAGCAGTATAATGTCGGATCACCCTTTGAAAGGATTGCAATAGACGTGGCGGGTCCATTTCCGGAAACAAATAATGGAAATCGTTATATTCTGGTCGTCATGGATTACTTCAGCAAGTGGCCTGAAGCATACGCCATACCGAATCAAGAAGCCAAAACAGTCGCAGACCAAATTGTGTTCAACTGGGTGAGCAGATTCGGTGTTCCATTAGAACTGCATTCCGACCAGGGAAGGAACTTTGAATCAAACATATTCCAGGAAGTTTGTGGGCTTCTTCACATTAAGAAGACAAGAACAACACCACTCCACCCACAATCTGATGGCATGGTCGAACGGTTCAACCGAACCCTGAAGGAACATCTTTGCAAAGTTGTGGACGACAACCAGCGAGATTGGGATCGACACATTCCACTGTTTTTGATGGCGTATCGAAGTGCAAGACATAGCTCAACTGGCCATACACCGTCTGAGATTTTAATGGGAAGGAACATCAGACTGCCGAGCGAAATCAAATTTGGATGTCCCACGTCGGAACCGCAAGCCGAGGATGTTTACTTGGATGACCTCAGGGAAAGACTCCTTCAGATCCACGACGATACCAGGTCAAAAATTAAGATGTTCAGTGACCGAATGAAGACACGCTACGATATACGAGTGACAACAACAGAGTTCCAAGCAGGAGATCGAGTGTGGCTTTACAATCCCCATCGACAAAAAGGGTTGTCACCGAAACTTCAACGGGACTGGGAAGGTCCATATACAGTGATTAGCAAAATCAACGACGTCGTGTACCGGATACAAAAAGGAGTCAGAGGTAAACTTAAAGTCGCACATCGCGACCGACTACATCGCTACAGTGGTGATGAAGATGATGGATTTGTTCGGGACGATCAATCCTAAGGAGGGGGCAATGTAATGTGTATACACTTTATTTTATCTCACACGCTCTGTACCTCTTTCTATGTATACACTTTTCTTACTCTCTTTACTTACTCCGTATCTCTTTTTATATTTAATGTACATACTACTCTTACTCTCTTTACTTACTATAACTCTAATATCATTTTATAGGAGTTTAAAATCATCATTTTTTCTGTTAATTCTTTTAGCTTTTTAATACTATAAGTCAAGTTAAGAGGGACTTGAAGCAGTTACAACTGCAATGGAAGACGCTCAAAATGAAGGCAAGGGAAAAACAATCAGAATATAGAAGAAGTCGGAATGCCACAGGCGGAGGAGCACCACCAAAATCCCCTGATCCAGAAGAACAAAAGTTGTATTCGCTGATCCCTCATGAATTTGAGGTTGATGACAACATATATGACAGCGATTATTTGAATTTAAAGGTACCTAACAAAACAAATTTAAATACATATATATATACGGAAAAGTAATGTTATTTCTTATTAACAGATTCAAAAGGAAAACGTTTCCTCGGTGGGTGAAGAAACACCTCCAAAAGCCGAAACCAAAAGTCTGAGAACACCGTTGGTTAATGCAAATCAAAGTGCAAAAGAAGTGGAGTCTTTGGAAGATGAAGTTTCCGCACCTTGCCATTTAACTGCTACTCCCAAAAAGAAGCAACCAAGGAAGGTGAATATTAAATTTGTAAGAAGCGTTAACGTGTTTTAACCAAAAATTCTGCTTGTGCTTTCTTACTCAGAACATGCAAGACGATGATTTAAAGAATCAATTATTTGAAGCTTCCATGGAGAAAAAAAGAATTGAAAAAAAAATTATGGAAGAGGAGCACGGGCTAAGAAAGAGGTTACTCATGGAACAAATAAAGCAGGTATAGCAGGAAAGGAAACAGAGTGCAGAGCTGTTTGAAATTAGAAAGAAAAAATTGAAAAATGATGAATCCTGTGTTCATTAGGTTAAGGTTTTTGGAATAAAATAAAAAATAACTGGTCAACAATGGTATTTTTTTGATGATGTACATATATTATTGTTATTGATACAATAAATATGAAAGAACAGTTTACAAATGGCACTAAGTATTAAGTTCCGAAGACTTGTTCAATGAACACACTGCGAGATGTTCCCTGTTGTTGGTCTTGAATATATATCCTGGTTATCTGATATGTTTTCATCTTGAGAAAATTCGGCTTCAGCTTTGAAAAAGGGATTGCACTAATTTGAAAATTTTATTTAATATATTAACTAGTACCTGTAGATATCAGTTCGTCCTTAAAATCGATGCCCAAGTTGTGCAAAACTGCCAATGCAATTATTGTTGTCCTAGCATTCTCCAGTGAACACCTCATACCTGTTAATAAGATTCTAAACCTCTGTTTCCAAACTCAAAAGCACCTTTCCACTGCGTTTCGAGTTGCAATGTGTGCAACATTGTATCGAATTTCAGCGTTGGTGCGAGGATTCAAAAGAGGTGTCAACAAAATATTGCTGCAGGGGTATCCGCCGTCCCCAAGGAGAATACCTTTGAACTCTCCATTTTCGAAACGTTGTTTAATGCGGCTTTCCCTGAAAATCCGAGAGTCATGGGTACTACCTCTCCAACGACAAACAATGCCATTAATCTTTAAGGACGCATTGCAAATGACTTGGGTATTCAAGGAGTAGTAGCCCTTTCTATTGACATAAAACTGTCCGGAGGGCCCACTGATTTTCTTCATGCGAATATGGGTGCAGTCAATTGCACCAATAACTGTTGGAAAGCCGCGTATGCCACAAAACATGTTTATGTCTCGTATCTGTTCAGATATGGCGGTGGGCATTTTAACGTAAACAGGACTTTGGGCCGCAAATGCTTTTGCCACACGTTTACAGATTTGACACAAAGTGGGTTGGCTGAACCCATGCATATCCGCTCCATCGTCTTGAATCTTCAAGATGTTAAGTTTATGTTTTAAATTGGATGTGGAAGTGGATCATGTGAACATTTCAAATGCTAAAAATAAATGTACCTCATTGCGACCCCAATATCGTATCGCCGCCATTACTTGAAGATCAATTGGGATATGTCCTCCTCTCTTATCATCCCTTAAGTAAGGGTGAGCTATATTTATAAGCTTCCGCATATTTTCCTTCGAAAATCGATACTTCGACCGGAAATCTTCTTCCCTCAATGTCATTGGATTGAACCGAGTTTTGTAAAGCTTTTCCCGTCTTCTTCCCGAATTAAATGCATTTAAGGAATCCAAATCATTTACGAATCCAAGATAACTATACATTTTTATTAGAAATCAAAATAAAAGTTTCCTTCTTTCAAAACGACGTTTAATACAAAAACCGATTTATTACAGCTTTAAACCTACTATAAATCAGTTTAGCTTATTCCGACTCTAAAACTTGTTTATTTTTTTTTTTATAAATAAGCTTTTCAGTATTAAAGGAGTAATAAGGTCGGAATAACTTTATTCTACTTCTAATACTCGTTTATAAATAAGGCTGTTAATGTTTCGTTTAACAAAACCTGTGTATAGGTAATCAGTTATTGGCAGAAGTTAAGCCGCATATAAAAGTGGGGCAAACTCGAGAGCTGTTGTAATTCAGGTTAAACTTTTGGCTGTTCTACGATTTTTTGCAGAAGGATGTTATCGAACCACTGTTGGAAACGATTTTAACGCTTTCCGCACCCTTTAGCTACCTCTACATTTTGTTGGAGAGCAGATACAAGTACTTCAAGCTGGTTCTTGTTATTGAATTTCCTTTTAATAAATACATATTTACCAAAATATGTTAAAAATTCTCTTAATAAATTAAAATAAATAAAATCTTACTTGTTTTGCTTCCATTATTAGATTTCTTTTTCTTGAATGCAAAACTCGCAAGCAGTCGTACACAAAATTATAAACGACACAAAAACGGATAAAAGACGAGTTACGGCGAATTTCATTATAAGGAAAAAACAGCGATTAATATGCTAATGATATGCGATAAGTACTGTTTTTCTGTCAAATTTCAAAATTTCAAATATATCTCCTAGGTACTACGATGTACGTCCAAGGTCGTATACGACTCTAAAATACGAATTTTATAATTGAGGTGATTGTTTGGTAATTTAGAAGGTCTCTGAAGACCATTGAACCTACTTTTCGGGTGCCGGATTACAGTTCTTCTTGTAATATTAATTAAAGGTAAGTCGACGATTACATCAATATAGCAATGACTTAAAAAAATTGGTACACATTTTCACATTTGGCCAGCCTTGGACTACTCAACGACAACTGTCTCAAATATTGTTGAACTTACGAAAGATAAAATAAGATCAATGTATGATTGAATTTGTGAGTGTGTTTATTTATTTATTTATTTATTATTATCAAATTAATTTTCTTCAGTCGCCATTCTTAACTACCATCCCGAAGAAGTTATTTGTACGGATTTAAAGTCCTCCATTTAAATGTAGGAACCTGGCTCGGCATAACTGATGATAATAGCAAGGATTTCTAAAAATAGCTGAAAGTAATAAATTCAAAATAAAAGGAAAAAAGAACGTATGAGACTTGAGCTCACCATTTTAAATTATTAGCAACTTTCAAAAATCACATACAATACTAAAAATGTGCATGATATATTTCTATCCATGAAAATTCACATTTTGCTGTAACTAAATGCCTAAGAATCTAAGCAAAATGACAAAAATATTATTTTCAAAAGAAAGGACATGGCCCATATTTTTGGGCCCAGTGCGTTCATTAACGAAATTGGTATCAAATGAAAGCTGTAGTAGAGCAGATTATTGGTGTGAAATATTTCCGAAATCGTTGGTGGGGTTTTCGAGATATTTGGGCTTAAAGTTGGTTAACTCTGAAAATGAATTTTAGTGATTTTCTTGATAAAAGCGTTTAAAGCGTGTGATCTAAGGCACGTAGAAAAACGTTTTTGATATCAAAAGAAAGGTATTTATTTTGTCTTTTAATAATGTTCAAAATAATATGTCAACCTTCACTATATTTTCAAATATTTAGTTTTTACTTTTTTAAAATCAAGTTCTTTTCACTTACTTTTTGAACAACGATATCTCCAAAAGACCAACGGTCACATACAATTTTGTTTGCATCATTTTAAAGATTTATGTCTCACCTTTAATTATATATGTATATATAATTAAAGACCCTTTCTCACAGAAAAAAATACTTTTTTACGCACTTACTCTGGGAAGTTTTTTTTAGTATAATTATTTAGCCAAATATCTCTCTTTACATTGGTGATTAATAATTTGGAAGTATGTTTTTATTTTCCTTATGACGACCAAATTCAAAGTACCAAAAATTACTTACAACTTTCACTCAACTACTCAAAGTTCTCATATCACTTTTGCTCCGATGCAATCTTCTCTAAAAAAGTATTCGTAGTTAAAATTGTAAGTTTCCTTTAAATTGAATTATAAGGTACCTATTTGCTTCATATAATATAAAAATAGGGCAAATGTACATACATACATGATAATGTAACTTGGTATAAATTGTTATCATTTGAATTAAGGTTTTCAATTTACAATAGCCGTTTTTTTCCTATTAGATACCTAGAATCTACACATTTACAGCCGTATTTATTAGATTCTCCTTATACATCTCTATACAATATTATAGCTATTCTATGAATAGGCTCTTATGTTACGTTGAATAAATTCTTATTTATAAAAATTTGTTCAACATAGCATAGTTATATTAGATCTCTGTCAAAAAAAAGTACCAAAACGATGATCTACTACATTCGACAGTCATTTGAATAAAAAAAAAGTATTATTTCCTGTCAACAGGAAACAACAGGTTGTTGTTTCCTGTCGATGGGAAAAAACAGGTTGTTGTTTTTGACTAAAAATTCGAAAATAAAAATAAAAATAAAAGCTCATTGGGTCAAATTTTTGTTTTATTGACGTGTGATGTCTGACACATACGTATTATAGTACCTTATAATAAGCTTTATACACCCTAAACGTTTGTATAGCTTATTCAATCCCTATGTAGTGTAGCTAAAACTTTATAAATAAGGATTTTCCCTATACAGGCATTATAAGTCTTATAATAAGGCTATATTCGGTTTATAAATACGGCTGTTATTGTTTTAAAAGGAAAATAAAAACAACTCGTATAAATCATTGATGATTGTTGTCAGTGGCGGTGCAAGACCAAAATTTTTTGTGGGCAAGACAGATTTTGCGAGGCCTTGTTATGTGGCGACCTGAAGACGGATTTTATAAAATGATAATAATAAAAAAAAAACAATTAACACTGCAAGGTTTTTATTCATTGTCATCTCCACCTTATATAGATTTCTTAAAGTGTATGTATATTTATAATATTTTTATTTTTTTTATTAAAGGAACAGCAATTTCCTGCTTTTAACTTTACTAAATTCTTTAATTATTATTGTTTCGTAATTCAGCCTAGATGCCATGCCTGGCTCATTGTGTTTCCTAAATAATTTTTTATTAATTTTAACTATAAAAAACTCCTTTCAGCAGAGGCTGTACCTACTTACTTACTGGAATTGTTCACAAAGAGAACAGGGTAACTTTGGGTTAGGGAAACGAAATAAAATAAAAAGGCGTAGAATTTGCTCATAAAACTTCATTATGTGGCTTTTCCAAATCGTGACGGTGATAGAAATTGTGCCTTAAATTAAAACAATGAATTTCTGTACCTATTTTCTCGAAAACTAAGAAATTTAAATTTTTAATTTTCATTCAAACTAACAATTAAATGTTAGTAGTTATTTTAAATTTCCAGCATGAAGATGAAAGATTTTAAACTTTTTTTTTTGAAACTTTTATGTATGAAGCTTAGTATTATAAACACAGAGATGCTCTCTGCAGAAACAATGAAAAACTGAATTATACCATTTATGACACGTTCTAAGGAAAAATGAATTATAAAAACACCGAACAATGTTTCGGTTCATGTTATCTTTTTTCTCTTTTTGAATTGTGAGACAAAAAGTTGTTTATGTAATGCAATTTAAGATATTCATCTTCACGTTTTGTCCAGGTTAAAACAAAAACAGCAACTCTGTTTTCCTTTTTTCATGTTTTTTTCTATTTTTCGAGAACAAGAATCAAATTAACAATGAATCTTACCTGATGACTCCTAAATTCAATGGCGCAAAAGTATGGTCCGCTAATGAACAATTTTAGTGTGATACTAGCTTAAAATGAAGTTTGAGTTAGACTGAAACGTTATTTTAAGCTAGTATCACTCTAAAATTGTTCATTAGCAGACTATAAGCTTGCTCAATATTTGTAAATATTTGAGTGCGTTCCTGCCTTCCAACATACCTTAATATAAGACCTAAGTATGTCATGGGCCTAAAGTTTCGGACCACATCCAAAATCATTACTTCTAATGTTTTCGTGGTGAGTTTCAGAAAAACGTGTTATGACAATTTCAAAATTCAATCTAGCAACCTACTGTAAATTGAAAATGTTGTAATAAACAAAAGAGAACTACATATTGTCAGTTTCGGATCTCCAATAAATAACCAACTCGCTTGACTGTCTTGCACCCGCACCGAATGATCTTACTTTATTAACGTTCTTCTCTTTTGACTTGTATCCGTCAGTTAGAGTGCTGCCATATGCTACTGTTTTTATAACGCGAGATCAAGGGAGTAAAACGTAAGACAGTTAATCTTTGGTAGTGGTACTTTGATTTGATTGGTAGGCTTCCTAGCAAAGAAAGTAAACGAATAAAAGATGGGATTCCCCGCACTAGTCGGCGTGGCAAGGATTTACTCGCGATAGTTACGAGACGTAAGCAAATGTTGATATTTATTTCTTTTTTTATTTTATTCTCACTGAAGCAATGCATACAAAATTTTGAGGCGCGAGGCCCCTTGTACCGCGAGGCCGTGGGCGATGGCCCACGTCGCCCACGCCTTACGCCGCCTCTGATTGTTGTTTTGTTAATGATTTTACTAATAAGCGAATAAGCGAGTACGAAAAAACTCAAATGAAATGTTTTAGATTTCCATATCATATGTATATCCCTTCCTACCCCATTCCTTTTTACGATTTAGAGCCGATTTTTCAACCGTCAGATAAACAAGCAGATAGTGTTTATTAGACAGATAACAAAATTTTGGATTTTTCAATCGTCAGATAGACTTTATCTGACGAAAAACGCTCTTATTCATTTGACCAATGAATACTCAGATAAGTTTATTTTCCAGTTTGTTATTTGTATATTTTTTCGATGATTGAAAAATCGGCTCTTAAGATATCTAATTCTGACTTGATATGTTCTGATTGCGTTCGGATCCTGGAAAGAATCAGTTTAAGAAATAACCCTAATCCAATACGCGAATATGGTCACACTAGAATTTGCCTCTGCTGTAGAGTTTCGTTAAGATCTTCTAGAACTCAATATTAAAAAAAAAATAAAGAAAAATAAATAATTAACATTTTTCATGTCTTTTGAAAGAATTTTTCAGCAAAACAAATGAAAATGGTAAGTTTTCATAAACAAACTATTTCGTAGAAAAAGCATGGTGCATATTTTTTTGAATGGCATCACCTTTTATAAATTACTTTGAAGACTATTTGTTATAGTTCAAGTCAGTATTTATAAAATGTATGGCTACAAGAAAGCTTGATAAAGCAAGTGCGTAAAAAAGTATTTTTTATTTATATAATTAAAGCGTGAGACATAAATCTTTAAAATAATGTAAAAAAATTGTATGTGACCTTTTAGAGATATCTTTGTTCAAAAAGTAAGTGAAAAGAACTTGATTTAAAAAAAGTAAAAACTAAATAAGTATTTGAAAATATAGTCAAGGTTGACATATAATTTTGAACATTATTAAAAGACAAAATACATACCTTTCACTTGATACCAAAATCGTTTTTCTACGTGCCTTAGCTCACACGCTATAAACGCTTTTATCAAGAAAATCACTAAAATTCATTTTCAGAGTTAACCAACTTTAAGCCCAAATATCTCGAAAACCCCACCAACGATTTTGGAAATATTTCACCCTAATAATTTGCTCCACTATAGCTTTCATTTGATACCAATTTCGTAAGTGAACGCACTGGGCCCAGGCTTCATAGGAAAATGGGCCAACTCCTTTGGTGAAGAAATTGTTTCACAAATTTTTGTTCCTAAAAGAAAACAAAACTCATCTTAACATTTTACGTATAACATATTTACATACATGGATTTATTTTTAATTTGATACAAATACAACAATTGTTTCTTTTTTTATAACATCTATAAAATATTTCCATCCAAGACCTTAAAACTTGGAACAGAAACGTCTCTTTTTACCAATTTGTAATTCTTTAAACTGTTTTCTTAAACCTAGAATAAATGTTTTTGAATTTTTTGAATAAAATTACATAAATAATAAAGATAGATATAATTTGTTCAATTTTAAATACAATATCGATATGTTTGTTAAATGTAGCTTGTTTTTGTTTTTAATGTTTTTGTATAATTTTCTTAGGAGGGAAACATTTTCTAAGGTACATTCACATCCTGGATCCTGGTGGGTAGATTAGATTTCTTATGATTTAACCTCAATATTGCTTCTTCCAATTTTTTTCTGTCTGATCTTTTTCCTAGCTCAAATTTTTGAATAGAAAATTCTTTTTCTTTTTTCTATGCACTTATATCGCTCACTATATTGTTTTCAGATTAAACCTAACATTAAACTACTTGGTTTAACCTAAACATATACCTACACATGGTCACATACATAATAAACATTTATATAAATTTAATATTTATTTTTTTGGCACTAGAATGAGTAGGTAGGTAATACATGCAATATGTATGGGGTAATTCATTTCGTGGTGTCAAGTTGGTAGCGCTGCCATTTGATACTTGTCAAACTGATCTGTCATCTGAAGTTTCATTTTCCGTAATATTAGTTGAATATTGAACATTGACATTAAGGTACTTCGCACATGAATGTGATGAACTACAGACATATAGCAGCACTGGCGACTGAGACCATCGGCTGGGACAGAACAAGACATTAATACAACAGACAGAGACAGATAGATACATAGAAGGAAAACACATAAAAGAAACCTACGTGGCTCAGAGGAGCAGACATAAGGTTGATGTGATATTGTCTCATGTTATCGCACAGACGGCCTCAGATAAGTTGGCGATTTTTGTAGAAAAAGAATGCTGCCGAAACTGGGGCTTGAACCCGTAGCATTTCGCTTAGCAGTTAACTACTCATTCCTCTGAGCCATTTCCACCTACATCTTAGTTGAATGTTTGCCATTTATGATAATGGATCGCTAAACAATCGAACAACAGACAGTTTACACCGATGAGTGACATTTCTCACTTGGTGGGTATATAACCAAACGAAATTACCGTATATGGTCCTCAGAAAACCCACAACTGATCGAAGAGTTTGGTGTACTCTATGGTAGAAAAGTGTCATTGGTTCAAGATCATGCCACCAAGATCTTTGATGGTACGCAAAAGACGGGAATAGTCTCCAAACTCTAGACGCATTAAAATAAAAAACCAACATTACTCAAGTTTTGGCCGAGATACTGATATTTGCGAAAAAAAGGTTAGAAATTACCTCAAAAGAAAACTTCCGAGTTGGCCATTTGAATGATACGTTTTTCACAATGGCAAAGTCCAAACTGTATGATGAAGGAAAATGGTTATCGAAAATGTATCGTTGTGTGTGTTTTATTTAGTTTTACTCTCGAAGCCGAAAAATGAATGACTCGATATTATTGCCTTTTTAAATAACCTAAAAACAGTCAAAAGTTTAAAAAAATTATGAAGTCATTATCTGGACAAAAAAATAAAGGGTCAGCCATCTATAACGCTTTTTTTTTTTCAAGTAGTGCTTATTGCGTGAATAGTAACACTTAGCTCATGTCTGATGTGACAGATAATTAGTTTTATCCTTTCGCTGAACGAATATGGTTGTGTATACGCTTGAAAAATGCTGTGAAATATCGCGACATTACTTTGAAAATCATGGTAATGTTGCAGAATGTGTGCGAAAAATGAGTACGGATTTTGGAAGAAGAGAAGCACCGTCAGTTCCGTATGTTCGTTATCTTGTGAAAAAATTGAAAGAACCTGGCATCACAGATAATAAATCTCGCCCTTATGGCGAGAAATGATATATGAAACCGAAAGCTACAAAAAAAAAGCTTTTTTCGAAAAGCTTTCACGCATTCACTTAATGCATTAAAAATCTGTTTTCGCTCGCCTCATTGCCCATAAATGTATAATTATGCAAGGAAAAAAGCTTCTAAAAGCTCCTTGTCAGCTAAGGCGTTGTCAGTTAAGAGCAAAATATGTTTCATTTTTTTCTGCAGGGATTAGACATCTGTATACATTTATTATCTGTGCTGGCATCCTCATCGATAAAATAAAGGGTGAAAAGTCAAAAACAGTGCGTACACCCGAGAATATTGCTGCTGTGGCAGAAAGTGTGCGTGAAGCGCCATCAACATCAATTCACCGTCGTTCTCAACAATTGAACATTTCGGAGACATCATTGAGATAAATTTTGCATAAAGACCTTGGTGTGACGCCTTATAAAGTCCAATTGGTTCAGGGCCATCCAATGCGTTTTCGCTTCGCTAAGTGGGCCTGCGATCGACTCAGAGAAGATGCCGATTTTGCCAAAAAAGTCATCTTTTCAGATGAAGCTCATTTTGATCTTGGCGGGTATGTAAACAAGCAAAATTGTCGCATTTCGGACACAGAAAACCCGCAGGCATACATTGAAAAGCCGATACACCCAAAACGAGTCACTGTTTGGTGCGGATTTTGGTCCAGGGGCATAATTGGGCCATTTTTCTTCGAAAATGAGCAAGGAGGGGCCGTTACAGTCAATGGCGATCGTTATCGGGCCATGGTGAACGAATTTTTGTTCACAAAAATTGTAGAGGAGGATATTGGCAACATTTAGTTTCAACAGGACGGCGTGCGCTACGTGCCACACAGCCGAAGCTACACTCGATGTTTTGCACCCTGTTTTTGAAGATTGCATTATCAGCCGCAAAGTTGATGTCGTTTGGCCACCTCGGAGCTGCGATTTGACACCGTTGGACTATTATTTGTGGGGTGCCGTAAAAGATAAGTGCTACGTTGACAAACCAGAGACAATTGACGCTTTAAAGGACAATATTCGTGAAATACAGCTGCACACAATCGATAATGTGCTTAAAAATTGGACCGATCGTGTAGCCTACTGCATGGCCAGCCGAGGCAGCCATTTGAATGAAATTATTTTCCAATTTTCATTGTACATTCAAATAAGAAAAGAAATTTGGTAAAATATTCAGTAGTTTTTTTATAGCATTTTCACGAAAAAAAAGTTATTTGGCGGAACCTTTTTTAAGTTAAAAAGAAAAATCTATAGTAACTACTTTTAATGAGGTCTTAATAAATGAAAACTATAAACACAAAATAAATCTTATCTACTCTATTCTAAACTATACAAAAAACTTTAATGATTTTCTAACTATCCCCTTCTTTTAACACTTGATTTTTTTTTCAATCTTATCTAAATGTGTATAACAGTTTTTTTTTTAAATCAATTTCAACATTAAGGGTACTTAACAGATATCTAAAATGGCATTTTTTTTAAATAAGTGATTCAAACGGTCGTTTCTGGCAGCACAAAGAACTTTCTGCTGTTTTCATATCCGCTCCAAAGCCTTGCTTTTGCTTGATTACATGTCGAATTCTGAAAACAATGTGGTTATACATATTTTTAAAATTTTATATAACAGTTTCCAATGACATCTATGTAAGTGAGAGTTTCGTGTAATGTGTGCTTATGAACAAACAAATTAATAAAAAAAGAAACCATTTACTTTTTCAAAACAAAATGAACATTTAAGATAGAAGCAAAGTACAAGATTAACTTTGATATATAAGGACAAATTATGATGTCATGTGATTTTTCAAAAACTCTAAACGTTAATTTTAAAAACGTCTGTTTAATTTTAATCTTAAAAATGTTTCAATTTTTTTAGATGAAACAATTTTAATCAATGTTAAAACTGTACGCTTTGCAAAGATCTTTTATTTTGGCTGTAACTAAATTTTTAACTAGCCAAAACTTTATTTTTCTTTCAAACTAAAGGTACTCCTAGTTATCTATGTTATCTATATACAGCTATGAAAATTAAACGGAATAAACAATAAAAATAAATATTAATTCATTTAATGAGGATTGTTTCAATTTCTGAAAACAAATATTCGAACATTATATATTTGAGATGTTTGTGGTATGATGTAGGTCAAATAATGTTTGTTTGGGAAATTGTAAAAATTAAATTTAAAAAAAGAAATAAAATAAAATAAATCAAACACCGAAACGTATTTTTCAAGTTTATCATGACTATTTATTTTTCCTTGTAACTACACATTTAAATTAATATTTTCTTTATTCAACCAAAGGTAGTTCTAGCAGTTCTAATAATACTGTTAAATGATTATAATTACAGGTAATGAAAAATACTGCGCAATGTTTTTGAATCTGTAAATAAATGCTGAATAAAATATTATTCAAAAAGTGCGGATTTCATGTTAAATATGTCACTACAATAGTTAACCAAACTATTTAAAATATCATTTTGCCGATTGAAAACATAAAACACAGCCTACACAATATTTTTTCATCTTGCTCTTTTTTTTCTCAAAAACTCACTTTATCAAATCCAACATAAAAAAAATCTACGCTGGGTTGATTATTGCTTATCATTAAATACAATTTTTGGTATATTCATGTTAATTTTTAGCATCTTAGGAAAATTGTTTCTTTAAGGCTACTTGAATATTATTGTAAAAATGTATCAGATGAATAAAATCTTACAACAAAACATTTAACACTGTTTATTTTATGTTTGTTTGGAAATTGGGCTTGAGTTCTTAAAGTAATACAAAGTTATAAATGCTATTATAATTTCAAAATTGTTTGGTAGTAAATTTTGCGATAATGCTTTATTCGAACAACATTAATTGACAGTTAATAAATTGTTGTACCCCGAGGAATTAGCTTTTAAGATAGAAAACAAAATTACATGATAAGAACGGTTTTAAGAAATAAGAATTAAGCCAGTTCTGAAATTAACTTGAGAATACTAACTTGAAAGTAATAGATAAGTGTCAACTAGAATACTTAAAACAAATGCTGTAGAATTGACACGGATTCATATTTGAGAGAAGAAGTTGTAAAAGTGTTGACATTCAAATTTTGATTTATAAAATACTGTAGTTTTTTTCACAAAAAAACATTCATTATTCAAATACAATTATTTTTACGTTTTTTTCTTTTTGAAAATTTACAATTCTGTGTTCTCACTTGAATTAATAGATATTTTTAGATTTCTTGTGTCCTGTTCTTGAACTGAAACCGAAACCGACCCTTTAGCTTCAACTTTCATACATTTAACATTCAAATCCTTGTCACATGGTTTTGCATTGATTTCTTCCTCTTCATTCATGGTTGATAAACGCTGATGATGGGAATTAGGTGGGCTCGAGCTAATTCTACCTTTTAATTTCTTATCATTCGAGCTGGAATAAGGATTATGCAAGAATTTCTAATTTTACAATCATGAACGATTTTTATTTAGGAATTTACAATATACAAAAGAGGAACCAATTAATTGCCTTAGAAGAAAGTTAATAAAAACGAATTTAAATGGAAAAATGTTAACAAGTTCAAGCTTAAGAATTTGACAAAAATCAGGAAAAATTAAATGATCTACAATAATTATTTATTGTTTATTTTTATTTTTAAAATTAACTTACTGGTAATTATTTCCATTAATTTTTCGAACTTTTAATGTAACTGGTATTATTAACTGATTGCCGCCATTGTCATTGACCTGATTCCAAATTGTTGTTCTATTGACATCGTCCGTAATATTTATTGGGACCTGCATTAAACAGCCATTTGCTAGAGGTATGTGGACGTTATTTGTTCGTGAAGAGTAGCCATCATTTAAAATAATATGGTGGCCTATACCCTTGAAAAACAGTTTAATTTTACATACAAACTAGATGTTTTTTTTACGATTTTCACAAATTTAAGTCACAGCTTACAAAGCGACATTATATTAAATCAATTAATACTCATTTGTATGGAAAACATTGTTTTTATTTTTTTGTGTTTAACTTAGTTTTAGGTAAGGTTATAATAATTAAGGTAGCGATAGCTACTAGTTTAATTTTTACATGAGAGCGAAAGAATGTATTGAAAACATCAATGCGGATACAGGGAAATGTTAAACGAAAAACTTTGTACATTGATTCAGATAGAAAAGCAAAATAAAAAATAGATGGAATTCATTGATAAGATCAAGATAGAAATACACAGTTGACGAAATTATTGATAATTGATAGAAAAAAAGTTGCAAGCAACTCGTAAATTTGTATAAAAATTGGAAATTACTTGTACTTCCACAACTTTTTACATAATATGTCTTTTAAACATAAATTATTTTACTTTGAGCAACAAAAATATCTGAAATCAACCACAGGAATAAAAAGACCCCGATCTGTTCTGAAGTATACAACCGAATGAATGTTTAAGTTTCTTTCTTATCTCATTATTCTACCAAACCGGTGATCAGCGTTGCCTATTTTGTTGAAACGGCCCGGTGGCCCCAAAAAATTGAAAATGGTCCTCTAAAATGTGTTAGAACCAAAAACAGAACATTTGTTCATATGCTTTAAGATTTCAATTCTTAAGTGAGGATGACGAGTTCGATTTATTTATTTTGTTTACTTAAAACGTTAACCAGTTTCATAAATCTTCACAAAACGTTGAACGCGTTCGTTCTTGCTCGTCGAGAAGTATGTTTCTTAGTTCTTAAAACATATTTATACAACCCTTACGTACAGTATTTCTCTTACGCTAATGGTCATATTTTTGGTAAATTCAATTGACATCTGAGGTATCCTACTATAAGGCCAGTTCCACCTAACAAAATCTCACTGAAATCTTAGAGTTCTCCGATATTATTTAAATGGAACAAACAGTCTCAGCGATTTCTCACTCAGCCGATTTGACGTTACTGACGTAACCGAAGCTTTGTCAATGAGGACTGGGAATTATGTTCAACTTAAATATTTTGCCTCAGTCAAAGTGACTTTAAGATCTCAGTGAGATAATGTAAGGGGAACTGGCCTATTGTACCTATATTAAATCAGAACTTCTGCAGTATCTGGTTAAACTAACGTCAACTTTCTATCATAGTTTCTATAGGTTATAACTTTTAAGGTCCATGTGATTAGGTACTAGGGAGTGCAAATACATACACAATTTATTCGTAAGTTCTTTTCCAAAGTTAAACAAGGAGTGCTGGCCTGATCATCAAATGAATTATCAAAGATGTTATATTACAAATACTCAACACTGGCATACAAAATGAATTTAAATAGATGCAGTTGTGCATTTACTTCATTTCTGGTAGTGGCGAAAAGACGAAAATGGCCCGATTTTTTTTCAAGAGTGGCCCGATTTCAAAAATAAAATCAGCAACGCTGCCGGTTATCTCCTTTTTTTTATTTTACATTTTTATCCTTCATTTTATTCTGGAAGTATTGCCACAGTATGTACATTGTTAATAGTAACACAGTTTCCATTTTAATTTCGACACTGAATTAGTACATGCCACGGTTTTTAAAGACTTATTGATTGGGAAGAAAAGAAAATCCTATGAAAAATGTTTTCATGTTCAAGCTAGAGTGATGTTTTTCTCAGCTCATAGAAACAACAAACAAACTTCGTATTCAGCATGAATTGCCCCAAAGTTCTATGCTGTATTTTTCATAAATAAATTGCGCATCCTTAAAGGCTCAATTCATGATATACGTTCATAATATATGTCTTCTTATTAGAACCCTGGCTACAAAGATAGTGCAGAGCAAGAAACTATCGAATTTCCTTCAATATCTTGAACATTTTGATAATTGACAAAACTTGGCCAGTAAGAAATCATTTTTGCTTATTATGTTAAATGGGTGCAAGAATTATATGTATTTTTATAATTCACAACGGATTCACCTTTTATAGCTAGATCTCAAAAATAAACTTCGAATGCCCTGATTCTATGAACAAACAAAACCACATTCGACGTCAGCTTATGTACTGAAAAAGTAAAGTAATGGAATTAAATATTTTCAAAAATATTTATCTTGAATTCCCTTTTAACACTTAAAAATTTTGTTTTCAGTCTCGTCATTGATGTTTTTATATTTTGAACAATAGTATAATGAAAATGTAGAAATATTATTATATTTTTGACCAACGACAACAAAAATAGAACAAAGCTTAAATTGAAGATGAACTCAAATCAAAAACAGTGAATGAAAAATAAAAACAAAATTACGTGTGCAGAAGTATAATTTATTAAATTCTTTTCAATTTTATCATATTTTTTGTGTATTTAATCAATCTTTTAAGAAGGAATGAAAAATAATACAAATGTTGTTTGTTGTTGTTAAACAGAAATAATTCTTTTTTTCTTTTTGTATGATGTAAGGTGTTTTTTTCAAAATATCATGTAAAATTATGTATATAAACAATTATTTAATTTTTTATAATTACGTTAGCTTATAACATAAAACAAAAGTAAAGTATAATTGGTTTAAATTTAATAGAATACCTATGCTGGGCTTAACAGTAGGAATGTTTTCATTTTTATAGCACGAACCCTAAGTTTACGCATTTCGCAATATCGTTCAAATAATATTTTTGTCTGTTTCTAAATAAATCATCTATGTTGTTCAGTATCCATTCATTTCTGTGAATACTATTTATAAAACCTACATAGCTGGCAATCCATAGTAAAAATCCACTAAATGCTAGATTTATAAAATTGCACCAAATACGAGTAATTGTTCACACATCACTGAATACAAATTCACTAAAGGTATAAGGACTATAGCATAATGTTACTTAAGAAAACATCACTAGACTAGTCTAAACTATAATTCAAGATCTTTTGGGCACAAAAAAGAATATGTTTGAAGCACCTATTCATATAGACAATTCCTTTTTTCAATATTCTATTTTTATAATTCTCAACCTACACAAATTAAACTAACCAATTTTAAACTACCTTTCTTTTACTACTTTCGTAAAAATTCCTACTTTTTTGTGTCATTAACAAAAGTAACTGAAAATTAACAAGAAAACGAAAATCCTCTTTTTATCGCTGCATTGTTGTTGAAAATGCTCCTACCGTAATACAATTTTGTATAACTAAAATAAGACATCCAATATTGACTACATTTCTGGGAAATAAAACCAGTGACTAAGTGACTGCATAAAATATGTTAAGTAGAAGGTAGAACCTTCTTTTTGGCAAAACGCCAGTCAGTAAACGGCAGTACTTTTGACAGCGTTTCGAAAGACTTTTGACAGTTAAAATGTTTTCACTTTTCACAATAATGTTTTTGAATAAGTTTTTGTAGCAATCTCAAAACTAAGGTCACTGACCTGGCAACAAAATGTCTGTTTGTCCAGATTAAGGAAAAGTACTGCATTGTTCTGTAAGATTATTGGTAGCAGAAATGTTATACAAATTCTGATACTAAAATATTATTTTATTCAATAGGAAACCTTTTATTCAACATATCTGGAGAAGGTGGGTCTCTTAAACAAAAATAAAAAACGTTTGTGAATTCTACAAAGTTTCTTTGTGAATTAAGTAGATTTGATTTTATTCCTAAGTGGCTAGGCACTTGATTTACAAACATAAATTCAAACAAAAAATAAAATTAAATAAGAACAATAATTATCTAATAACAAAACAACTTTAAAGTGATGTTGGAAGAGTATAGAGAGTTAAATATTTTCTATGTTCAAAAAACAGGGAAACAAACAAACAATGTGAGGCAAAGATAAATATATAAAATAGGTATTGTGATTGTGAGCATTATTTTTTGTTTCCTAATGCCTTATGATGGCTATTTGGACCTAAACAACAAGCTAGCAATCTACCAAACTTTCCCACCTCAGCTGTTCCATCCTCCAATTGATGCAAATCATCATCGACAGCAGCACGTTTCGTCATTTCCGGCATAATATCATCAAGTATTTTAAGTTCACGTCTTGTAAATAAGAGATCCAATGATTTCCGTATTCCGATCATCACGACAAGCATCAATGGGAATAGTATTGATGTTTGATGGAATGATTTTATAAGCCACAATACAATAAGGCAAGCCAACTGGATGAGGGTGAATATGTGAACTCGTTTGATTGGAACCTGAAAGCGACAATACAAATTCATAAAAAAAAAACAGACGAAATGGCAAATCTTTTTTTAAACTCACCTGACGCAAGAACATGTAATCCGGTTGGTATTTCACTGGCATGAGCATAATTAATATCCTATCGAAGAACTGCAGTCCTTTCAACGAAGCAACACCCATATAGAGAAAAACTCCAAATAACACTGGCATAGGAATGTGAGACAACAACGGAGTCAACAGAACCGATCCACCAATCATTAAAAATATCAAAATATGAGTTACGCGCTGTTCTCGAACGCCCAAGAACTGCGGTTTCTCTCCCGGAGCAGCACATTCTGATTCCTTTTTCAGTGAATTGACATGATTGATACTAAGAACTGTTGCCGCAACAAACCTGCAATCATCCATTCACACTATTTCTTTTTAAAAACCGAAAAACAAGGTCAATCTTACCATGGCAATCCCATAATACTACAAACTTGTATAAGCAAAGCCAACACGAACAGATCCAAATGGTAGCCACAACCCTTTTTTAGTTTGTTCTCCTTCCGATTAATGATGACGGCTGTGATTTGTTGATCCATGAATATTAAAATTGTTCCCAACATTGCAGGGAAAACTGCAATAATCGGTGTCCAAAGTGGATTCTTAGCTGTGAACATTGGAATGATCCAACCACGTTCATGCAGAGTTGGCTTGAATTCGTGGGGTACTTCAAGCTTGGGAGTAGCCACATTCATGATGGCGTCCAGGAAAGACATAGAGAAAATCGCAATAATGACAGAAAAGTCACTAATGAATTGACGAACAGCTGATGGGAAGAAGAGGGCGTTCTTGAAGTCTTTAAGGATCACCGAAACGACAAATGTTCCCATAAACAAAATAACCGACATAAGGAAAACATTTGCTGTTTCTGGTTTATCACAATCTAGCCCGGTTAGAGTTCCACTGCGAAACTAGGGAAAAATTTAATGCCTTGTAGGTTATCTGACAAGAAAATGAGACAACTTACTAGACACTGGTCCTTGTCATATTTAACCCAGTCCAAGATGGTTGAATTACTGCCCATCGGAGGAGTGCATATACAGTCGTAAGGTACTGTCGGATGAATTGGGAATTTCTTACCAATCGCCAGGACATTTTCGACAGCCTATAGAAAAACAAATTTTCGTTAACATTTTCATATTCAATTACCAATTTGAACTTGACAAACCTTATAGATAAAAATAAATGCAATCAAAGTCGCAAAGTTCTCTTCAGTAAACCTTGTGATATAGCAGACCAGTGCACTTGCATCGATGGCAACTAGAATCACCAATATCACTGTTATCCATGTGCCAATCCAGAATCTAAATGTCATATAATCCCAGCCCTGATTTTGACAAAAATCATAGACAATAGTTTCAAAAACCAACACCGGACCAGTCGACCCCAGAATTGTTAGCGGCTGGCCCGAGAAGAAGCCATAACCCATGCCACATACAAAACCCGACACCAACGACTCCATAGCAGCCATATTTTTGCCAGTCGCTTCTCCCAATAGTCCACCAAATGTGATGATCGGTGATAGACAGGCAAAATACAAGAAAATCCATGACGCCACACACTGCAGTGACAGAGCGTCCGTAAAATCGGAAACATACCATGGTGCCTTTCTTTTATAATCATTGATAAGACCACCGAAAAGCCGTCCGGTGCGAGAGAGACCGGACTCTTCGCGCAAACGTTGTTCCTCCTCTTCTTCGTCGATCTCTTCTTTGTGAGCTTCGGGAGGTCGTTTACGAACTTCTTGCGATGGTATTGCTGCAGGTGGTTCGATGCGAATTGTTGGATCCCATTCGCCGGGCGGTAATACTGTGACGGCGTCCAGAAACTCATCGATTCCGGCTAGGAGATGGTCGCGTTTTCGTGCTCTGTATGCTACTTCGTGGAATATTTCATCGGACATAAGTGTTGCCATTGCCCGGCCAATTTCATGGAAATTACTATTGCTGCCCGGTGGCCCGAGTAAAATGAAGAGAAATCTGGCAAGAACAAAATAAATTAGGGGTTAACGATTGTAAACTTAAAAGATAGGTACTTTTCATATTGGAAATTTGGAATCAACTTAAATAACTTGTCATATTTGTTTAGTATCGTTTCGCAAGTCATGAAGAGTCATTAGTGTTTATGTAAGAAAATAATACTCGACCGATGATATCATCAAGTAAATCTTTTAACCGATCATTTTTCTTTTGGTTTACATTGTAATACAAATCTCACTATGAATCATGATTATGTAAAAAATACAAAAATATTTGAAAAGACCCTTATGATGAAAAGAGTTCAAATCGATCCCTCATTTGATGTACTACTCGATGGGCTTTACAAGAATTTTTATTTCTGTCATACTGTGTATTTGAAAACAATAAAACGAAAAAAAACTCACCTTGTTGGCACTGGTACTTCTGTCAAATCACCCATCACTGCTGCCGAATGCAATCTAATAAAACCCGACAAGATTTTCTCGAGAAAATCAACTTCACCAACGAGAATATTACTGGCTTCAGCTCCTGGCGGGATTTTTCTCATAAAATGCGTATTGCCACGATGGTCGTTGAGTTCATTGGAGCTTATATTGCGAACCATCGATTGATTGCTAGGGCTCTTGATCATGTCGTCTAGATTCGAGAAACAAAACTTTGTTAAAATATTGTTTGCACTATTGGTAACTTTAAGAATTGAAACGGTTTCTAGCTAACATTTCAATAATGCTGTGCAAAAGAGACATGCTTTGATAAATAAATTGTGAATTAGATGAGGATTGTGTTCCAGAGTGTGAAAGCTTACATTAAACAGAATGATTTCAATTGAAATTCAAGAATTTGAATATTATGATAAAAGCAATGTGGTTCGTAAGCAGGCACATGCAGCATTTGTTTTTTTAATCAATTTGTTTTAAATTTATTTGAATTTAAATTGTTGTTGTTTTTCTTAACATTGAATTCCCAAACAACTTTTTTTCGTTGCAAAATTGATTTTTGATAAATAGTATACATAATTTATTGTCTAATAAATATGCAATAAAAACTCATTTCTATAAGATATTTGCATAAATAGTGTATTGTATTTTTACCATGTCCAGGTATTGATAAAAATCTTCCATTTCCGTTGTCATTAATTCCAGTTGATTTATATGAACTATTTGCAGATAAATGCATTGTTGATGGACTTAAATGTTCATCCACTGGAATTGTTTTACAAAATATAAGATATGTTTGTTTTGTTGATTAAACTTGAGTATGGCTTTTCATTCCATGTTAAAATTAATGTTCAGGTAATTTATCTTTGCAAAGAGGTAGAAACAAAAATAAAACCCCTTTTCACTTAATTTAAACATAAACTTATGCATATATAACCCTATACCCTATAGCTTCAAAGATGAAAACCTTAATGCTCTCAATTAATTAAGGCATAATGTTACTTCTATAATAGGCAATAACCCTTTATTGGTGTACAAGATCTTTAAAAATTGTCTACAGCGTTTCACATAAAAATATATCAGGAACCACATTGAAAGAGATAAGAATTATTTAAAGACAAATAAAGTTTCTAATTTTCCACAGGTTATGGAATAATACAAGAAATCGTAAGAGCTTTGCTTTTTTTGTAAAGGGTGCTTTTTTCGAGGTATACAACTTTAAATTGGCATTACTTTTCAAGACGACGATCGATTTAACAGCAGTTAAGTGATTTATTCTCAGTTTGGAAATTCATCATGAATAGACTCACGCCTGAAAATTGTGCAATTTTATTTCGAAAATAATGGTTCTGTGCGGAATACGTATCGCTCACTACGTCCATTTTATCGTCGACAAAATCGTCCATCAGAGCAGTTAATTCGATTTACCATAGAACGTTTTCACAACACGTTTACTCTAATTGATAACTCGCATCCCCAAAGATGCCGTTCTATTGCTACTGTAGAGCGTAGCATTGAGGAAGACCCGAATGAGTCCATCCGCCATTGAGAACAGGTATTGGATCTGTGTCCATCCACTTTATGGAAGATTTTGCGGAAGGATCTTGGTTTGCGTGCTTACAAAATCCAACTCGTGCAAGAACCAAGAATTGAAGCCAAACGATCATCAAGCAAGGCGTAGATTCGTAAAATGGGCCCAAAACGAGATGGCCGTTGTTACCGATTTTCATAAGCGAATTTCGTTTAGCGATGAAGCGCACTTCTGGTTAAATGGCTACATCAACAAACAAAACTGCCGCATATGGAGTGAAGCTAATCCTCAAGTGTATGTCGAAACACCGTTACATCCAGAAAATCTGAATTTTTGGTGCGCTTTATGAGCTGGTGGAATCATTGGTCCGTACTTTTTCAAAAACGATGATGGCCACAACGTTACAGTCAATAGTAATCGGTATAGAGCCGTGATTACTAACTTTTTCATTCCTGAATTGATCAATCATGATGTCCAGGAGCTGTGGTTCCAACAAGATGGCGCAACATGTCACACAGCTCGTGCTACGATCAATTTATTGAAAGACGCGTTTGGTGACCCCCTAATTTCACGTTCTGGGCCTGTGAATTGGCCTCCAAGATCTTGTGATTTAACACTGCTAGACTATTTTCTGTGGGGTTATGTAAAGTAATTGGTCTGTGCGGATAAGCCACAACCGCTTGACCATTTGGAAGACAACATTCGCCATGTTATTGCCGATATACGGCCACAAATGTTGGAAAAAGTCATCGAAAATTGGACGTTCAGATTGGACTTCATCCGAGCCACCCGTGGCAGTCATATGCCAGAGATCATATTTAAAATGTAATAAGAAATCATGTCAATCGAATATTCCATTGTTGTTTAATTGCAATTTAAAGTTCTAAACCTCTAAAAAAACACCCTTTTATTTCAGAGTTTGCAAAAACTTTATTTCAAAATTGTTGTGTGAAAAACCCATTCACTTTCCATGTTTTACTACAAAAGCCTCTAACTTTAATGCTTTTTTTTAATGATTTATTTTGAACATTGCAAACGAAATATATGAAAAATCACTACTATTATCCATGATATTTTGTTAGGCACTGTGGCGTATACGTAACATTTTTCTTTAAAATTCGATAGTATTGCGTAGACTTATTTCCCTCATCAAAATTTTTGTTGATTGTTTGAAAATACTTTGTCTTTTGATTTATAAACTATTGGATAACTCAAAAGATAATTTTACTGATCTAAGTATGTTTTTTGCAAATAAAAATCTTCATATGCATGGAAAATTTGAAAAATTAATTTCTTTTAGAGCCGATTTTTAAACCGTCAGATAAACAAGCAGATAGTGTTTATTCGACAGATAACAAAATATTAGATTTTTCAACCGTCAGATAGACTTTGTCTGACGAATAACACTCTCATTTATTCGACCGATAAATACTCAGATAAGTTTATTTGCCAGTTTGTTATTTGTAGATTTTTTCGATGAATGAAAAATCGGCTATTAGTCTCATAAAATTGTTTCTTTTAATTTGTAACATTTGTTTAATTTTATTCAGTCACCTAAATACTTTTAATATTTTGTTTAACTCAAGTTATTATTTTCATAACATAAAACTAAGTCCAGAATAAAATTTGTTAGCATTATGGAAAGAGATAGATAAGTTGAAGCGTGTTGAAATTTATGGAAAATGATTTGTTTTGATGGTTTGAGAAAATTCGAGAAAAATAAACCAAAACTATTATAACCATTCACACAATTTGTATGTACAATATCTAGAGTTAAAGTTTTTTTTTTAATATTGAAAAAATTACAAAAAACAACCTCGAAATATAGAAATATCGAAAGAAATAGGTTTTCTTAAATTGGAAGAGAAGTTTTTTTGATTTTTTTTGTTTTGGGATAGGTCAACGTCAGTATCATATGAAAAAGAGAACAAACAAAAAAAAAACAGGAAACATTGTAAAGAAAAAATCATGTTGCTGTGAACCTAGTGGCTGTTGACCACTTGAAGCTGAATGGCTGTGATTTGAGGATGATGTTGCCCCAGATGTTGATGCACCAGCATGAAACCATGTAGTTACACCTATACCGCCAAATTGATTAGAGACTGGATGTCCAAAATCACCTAAATATAAATTTAAGTATGGTAGGTAGTTTAATCAAGAAAAACATTATCTCTTACAATAAGAAATAAAAAAAAAGGTTCTTCCCGTTGATATTTGTTGTAGACAGTTTAAAAATACGAAACTTAAAATGCAATACATTCAACTCAAATATTCAAATGAACATGTTTTGGTTAATTTTGTATTCTGTTTTGGTCTCAATATAAAAAAAGCCTCCTCATAGACACAACAGCCAAAAGGTAACGTAATTTTGATAAAGAATAATATTGTTTCTAGAATGACTAATTATGCATTCAATTAAATTTAATATTTTCCACTCATTTTGCCAAGGAAATAAAAAAGCAAAACAGAGATAACTTCAGGGTCCACGAAGTCTAGCCGAAGTAAGTTATTTCTGATTCAAACAAGAATTACTGAGACTGAAGAGTTATAGTTCGAACAAACAATGTTGGAAAAATTATCATATTTTAAGAAAAATGATGATAACATAGTCATGATTATTATTCATGTGAATAAGTTTTAAAGTTTTTATTTTTGTCTTAGACTATTTTATCATACATTGAACAACACTCGACTAGAGTTAACCAAATTTTACTAGTTTTGCAAAAATAAGGTCATTATAGCAATCGAAGTTTGTATAATTAATTTGTCATTTGTCAAGTATGACTATCAATTAAAATGATACAAAACTAAACAAATTTTTCTGAAAGCAACACCTGAATTGTTAAAACAGAAAATTAATTGCAGCTTCAATGACTGTTTACACAATAATTCTTCTAGTATCAATGTTCAATAATTATTATTAAATCATCAATGCCTTACAGTATGCGTGTGTTTAGTTTATAAATATTGAAATTGATAAAACAGAAAAAATACATAATGCGAGTCAATAAAAAACATATTATAATACCTAGACACAATATCAATTTTTTCGTTTCTGCGAGAAATTCAGGATTTTATGTTGCAAAAATTTGTGTGAATATATTTATCTACCTAAGACTCAAATAAATTCAAACAATTTGTTTTTATTATTTCAAATCAAAATTAGGATTGATATGAAATTTTTTAGCGCGACTTCTTTCAGATAAAATCAAACAGCTGAATATATGTAGAGAAACAAATACCTTAAGAGATGGAATGAAACTCGAATGAATTTTCATTTTAGTTTTATTTTCTGTTTAATTTTTTAAGTTTTTGTGTTAAATTCAAAATTTTTGTGATTAAGAATACTGCGTGACATGATTTTGTGATTTACTGGTGCAGACAAAATATTATGCGTTCGTTTACTCAAAATCCCAAGCTGAACCTACATACATACTTCCTTTTACCATGACAATATTGAGCTTTCAACTGATTTAAACATTTTATTATATTTTTTAAGGAAAATTGATATACTACATACAAAAGGAAATCGTTGGCACACTGCCAAACATCTAATTTACCTAGAAAATGATGGGTATATAAAACAAACATTAATTTCATGTTCACTTAATGAAATTACCAAATAAGAATAAAACGGTTGTTCTATAGCTTCGCATTTATAAGCTCTCTTAATTTAAGCTGTTCAGGAAGTTGTTAAACAAGGTATCCAACTATTTTTATATAGCGATATAAAAAAAAGTAATATACAGCTCGGTCGTAAAATAGAATTAACCTATAGTACATACGAAATTGAAAGTTGATAGTTTTTTTTTCTGCTTTAACTTACTTTTATTTTCAGATTTTGTGGGCAGTAAGACTAAGTATAATATGCTTTAGTCATCGGAAGATGAACTATTCACAACAAGAGAGGTAACCAACACAAAAAAGCGAATCAGACCTCATTTTAAGAATTTTGAAATGCACTTTCAATGTTTAACGATTAAAACGTTCTCATTGACCAGCATAATCTTAAAGGCAATAACTTATACTTCTCATAAAGAAATAATCTTAATTTTTCGTTAATCCAAAATATCGTATAAATTTTTGATAAAAATATTAGGTTAGACATTTTTTACAAATGTAATTTCAAGAAACTTTTCATTTAAAAATTGCACAGGCTGTTTTTTTTTTAATCATATAAGTGAAATGAATACCACAGTTTTTATTCAAAGCTTGGGGGACCGAGGATTATGATGTTTACATCAGGTTTAAGATAAAAAGGTAATTAATTCAAATTCACTATTACAAAAAAATAAAAAATAAAGATGGCTCTTGAAGAGCCAAGGCCTAAGTGGCTTACTCTCGTCAACAATTCTCTGAGTGCGTGTGAAGAATTGTGTGAAGAATTTAGGGGACCTACAATTTAACGCCGATTCCGAACGGCAAAGTTGAGAAGCACTTTTTCATGATAGATTGCAAGAGGCAGTACCAGTGAAAGATGAAATAAAAACTTTATGGGCACGAGTTGGACTCGAACCCACAACGTTCTGCTTAGCAGCCAACGCACCTAATCACTAAGCTACGGGCAACTGCGAAATTCTCTATTCTACTCTATTTAAAAGTTCTTTTCTGTGTCTTTTATTATTAATTACCCTTCAAATAAAGAAAAAACAATTTTCCATATGCCATGGGCTACCAGACTGAATATTAACCAATTACTGAAAAATAGTTTTCAAAGTAGTACACTATATTTCCTCTAAGATGCCTCATAGGCTGTGAAAATAATTCTTATACTATATTAGGTGTGTTTTTTTTGGCAAATCTATCCGCAGTGGAGTAGGATTTACCAAGAAAAATGCATCCGCAGTTGTTAATTTTTTGTATTTAGAAGTTTGTCGCTGCTATCATTTTAAAGACGATTATTGATTTTTTCTAAATTCTATCCGCAGTATGATTCTACTTCTACTTTTATCGGCAGTATCGTGTTGTATTTGTAATACATGTAGTCTACTACTGCGGATACGGATAGTTTTGCCAAAAAAAACACACCTATTGTTTACTTTTGCTTTTAAGTAGGTAAATGTCCCATAAAAATCAGTTGAAAGCTCAATCAAAATTAAAAACACAAATTAGCAAAATTAATGACTAAACAAGTAGACCTTAACCGTGGAACAATTTATAGGTTGTTTGAATACCTGATGGAACTGCCAAATAACAACCACGTTGATCTCTGAATGGTCCATAAGTTTGTGGACTTGGCGATAGTCGTCCGGAATTAAGTCCCGAAGATGACGCTGTTGGATGCAATGTGTGTAGCGATGTTGGTTTGGCTTGATGAAGGTCTAATTTTCATTCAATTGTTTTATTAAGTTAATTTTCTTTCCCTCTATTAGAATATTTTGGCAGTTTACAAGAAAATGTACATTTCTATCTTATTTTTTCTAAATATGATTTCCCTAAACTCATTTAAAAAAAAAACACTCAAAACAACCAAACAGTTTAAAAACTATTCTGAAGAAAAATTAAACTTACTTTTTGAAGATGAATGATTTTTTCCAATTTCAGCCAACGATCGAATTATCGGCATTTTTGATTTGTTTTTTGTCTCGTGTTGGTGCCGATGTCGTCTAAGGAGGGCATCTTTGACTTTCTCTCTGGATTGGGGTGGCAGAGTACCAGCATTTACCATATTCTCACACACTAATTCAGCTATTGTCTCTAAATTATTGGCTTCCATGTCTAAAATAATGGTTCCGTTCATAATAAGACTACGGAGTTCGAACAGTGAGTGTAACGATAGAGTGGCTACATGAGGTTTTGACCACCGATTGCCACCCTCTTCGACATCTTCTTCGAATTTAATCCAACGTGCGGTTTCTTTCCATTCGATTTCGTCACCCTCTTTGACGAGCTCTTCCATTTCCGAAAATAGAGGATGTGACTCGTGGGTGCCGTCATCGACATCTTCTCCGAGTATAAATTGGACACGTTGTGCTGGTGGTGTAACTGCAATTTTATTATTGAATTTACTTTGAATGTGTTAAGGAAAGTATCATGTGTAAAAGTTTGTATGAAAAACAAGAGGTATAAAATTTTATTAACTCTATAGCTGCCACAACAAATTGTTTCAAGCAATCGACAGTTTTTGCATACAATTTTAAAATGTATTGTGTATCAATAAATTCTACTTGAACCTACTTGGCCTATCTGCTTCGGTGTCTTGAAGTTTTTCTCCATTTTCCTTGTGATGTCTTTTTTGTCGGCGATGTGAATGCCTTCGTCCTCCTCCTGGCACATGTACACCAACGAACACAGAATGTGCTCTGTGTCCTGCAATTTATATAAATACGTAATATTAAGTGAAATGAAAAAATAAATGAAAAGAAAACTATAACTTATAATTTATAACAAAAATATTTTTTGAAAGCTTACCTTGGTAGTCTTTTTCTGAGAACTCAAGTTGGAAATCTGGCTGGCATATTCGTGGGTCTTTTGGTGCTTCATCGTCAGTATTTGTCGCTTGCATGGTCCACGGTCTGGAATTAATACTAAAATAACTGTAACAAAATGGTTTTAAATAATAGAAATTTTTTTTTTAACTTTTAAAAGGCATATCTATTTATTTAAGGTATTTAAAATATTTATACAATTTCAGTGAGACGTTAAAAATCTCAAATAAACTGAATCTAACACTCTTTTTATTTAAGAAACTAAATACAGCATGAACAATGGATATTAAAATTGCAGGTGTTTATTTGGTTGATCTAGGTTTTTCATGGTTTAACCGCATGGTTTTTAGTACAATGATAAGCCCTTTTTTTTTTGATTAGGTGAATAAATCAGTTTTTATTATTTGCGTGGTAAGCTATTACCATTTTTACGACCAATAATCGAAAAATTAATTTGAACTGATGTTAAACTTTTGGTTGACGTAAGCTGTAGATACATTAATTCTAGGAAGTATAATTACTCTTTTTAAATAAACTAGTCGATCCAGCTCTCGAAATTCAAGTGCTTTGATTCTTCATTTAAGAGGGTTCACATTCAGCAACATGTATATATTTGTCGCGTTGTCACTCTTATTCCACAGATTAACTTACCCATAAATTAAGAGTTAATCCATGGTTTAAAATTTCTAAAAATTTATAAAAATAATATATTCTCGGAATAGAATGGTGACGTACAATAACTTATTTAACAAATCCAGCCATATTAATGTGTGATAAAATAGGGAAAGTGTCTTCAAATGTATTAAAATATAACTTTTAAAGAAACGCCAATTTATTTAAGCAAGTTCAACAACTTTTGCCTGCCGTGTTGTCGGACCACGTGTTATGTGAACACCACTGTGAACGCACTTTAATCTTAATGACATTTCTGATTCCTAATGACCCCCTGCACCACAGCTATTTGGCACCACTGAGGTTTGGCATTTTAAATTGATTTTGATTCAATAATCTTGCTTTTTAAATAATATTAATCGTTTGATACGTATTTTATGCCACTTCGGTTTTTAAAGGCAGCATAAAGCCGTATTATTATATTACGATCTGTAAAATCAACTTTAGTTAACACCCTGTGGTCTTATTTGCTTACAAAAATAAGTTACCATGACTATTTCAAATTCAAAAACCGCCCGTTCATCGTCGGTCGACTGATTAAATTCCTGAACCTTCAATGGAATATATAGGTATTTAAAAATAATTGAATTAAAAGCCATTTCAAAAGTCACGCACATTGTTTGCATAGTAAAATGACACAAATTAAACGGGTCTTAAATGTCACAGTAAATATTTAACCACCTGTCTTACAGGATGTTCACCTCTTGAACGAGTTTTGTTTAACTTTTCATTCATTTTGACAGACCTACCCTACCTAGTAAATGTTTACCAACAGCTGTTTTTATTTTTTTACTTAACGAGGAAGTCAAACTTAATTGATGATAAGTTGCTGTGAATGTATTATTTAATTTGATCTAAAGTCAAGTTTAAACGAATTTATGCACGAACTAAGTGAAAAAGGGGCATGTCGTCTAATTACGACAAGTTGCGGATTTTGTTTGATTTTTTTTTCCTTCCTTTGTATTTACATTGCGACTTATTGACGCTTATAGTAAGCGTTAATTAATTTCAATGGATATAAAGTGTAAAATTGTTTAAAGATTACAGTTGCTCGCTTTTATCTGAATCCCGACAACAAAATGATTATCTTATCGCACGATTTAATGTTTGCCCCAATTTAGGTTGTCAATTGACAAAACCGTTGATAAAAATGCAATTTCGCAAGAGCAGAGATAAATTTAAGATTCTACTTCTGTGTCGAAGAAAGTAGATACAAGATTTAAATTACTTATCCAAAATCTGTCTGAGCCTTAGGAATACAGTATTAATCGCTTATATGACCTCAATCAAAATTTTCAATAATGAAGTTTGTCTTAATGAATTTTGTCATGAAATTCAACTACCCACTTTTTTTTGTAAATTCCGCTCAATTAGGTAGTCAGGGATTACTATTTTAAGCATGTTGTCGGTAATAATTTCCTATTAATGAACTTTTCGTCATTATAACACACTGAAACTTGTGCTGTTGGCGCTCAAACAGGGGAGACAGTTTTTTTATAATAAATTTAATCAGTCTAGCTGAATGTGATTGCATCGACATGTAAACAAAGGGGTAAAATTCAAATTAAATTGCATTTATTCACTTTCAACCAGTTGTCCTGGAAGCGAATGAAATAAAATTTGCATTCAAGTATACCTACCAATATTTGTGTTGATTGCAAGCAGGTTTGTAAATATTTCAAAAATAGACACAATACTTTGTGAAAATGATTTTTTTAATGAGTGAAACAACAAACGACCATCAACATCATAAGTTGTTATCAGGAGAATGAAAAGCCTGTAGGCTGGGCTGATAAGAGTTGAAAAATGTCAATATTTTCTGAAAGAATAAATATAATCGAGTTCCTTTTATTATATTGAATATACTTTTGAAGTAATGATATGGCCTTTTATTTAAATCAAGGACCTTATTCAATGATACGATCGTTCCATTGATTTTGTGTTCATATAGAGATGGACTCTGGACAATAAATCATAATTTAAAACAAAATATGATGCCTTAAGATTGTAAATACATGTTGATTCAACAAGAGTTAAAATACTTTTTAATATATTAAAACGCAGTTTTTAATCAACTATTGATCGTTGGTAAGTTTACGATGTGGATCTGTTACGTCCGTCGCGGTCGTCGAAGAAAGACCCACCACCGGATGACTTCATGCTGTTTAGTACATTCCCGATTACAACTAATGTATTGTTTTGACCGCATGTGTCCGTGGATTTTAGAAAAATGGAAAAAGAGAAATGTCGGACGGTGATTCTATTCTTATTTTCGGGAGGAAAACGTGCAGTGAAGTCATTTGATGTCGTCGTCTAAAACGCGTTTAACAAGTTTCAACGTGGTAGGATTTCAGAAATTGATTAGCCACGTCCAAATGATCCGAAAACTGCTACCGCAGACGATAAAATGATAACTATCCACGGTCTCGTATATCGTATTCGCATACAGCCGATTGTAGATGCGCGAGATAGCTGAAATAGATTTTACGTCAATAGATCTTATGTCTTGCATATTAGATAGATGCTGGCCCTATAGGTGCGCCGTTTGAGTTTGCGTCGATCTGCGTAACAGGCGATGAAACATGTATCCAATAACTAGTACATGCCAGAGACCAAGGAACCATTGAAAGAGTGGATTTCAGCCGGCTAACTTTCTGGGAAGAAGGTGAAGGCTGTCCTATCGGCCAGAAAGGTGATGTTCACCGTTCTGATTCACAATGTGTGATTCGAATCGACTTCTTGGACAAGAGAAAAACTGTCACAGGGATATACTTATATGCCTTATTATAGGGCTGATTCGACGCCAAAGAAACAAGTGCTCTTCCACCATGATAATGCACCGGCTCACTGCTCACATGGGCTTAGAGTCTATCTATCCATATGTTAAGGACCCCTGACCTTTGCATCCGGAGCCCAATACCCAATATAAATCGAAGACTAAGCTCTACACAAAGTTATTTTCCTATAGAAAACCAGGGCGAGGTTAAGCTCTCGGAGATAAGAGGTATTGCTATAAAATAAGTTAGTTGAGTTTTTTTTTCATATTCTAAGGAATGGAAGTCCATAACTGTTACGGTTGCAGGTATTGAAGTATTAAGAAGCAAGAGCAGAATAACGGGCAAACCAGATAGAGTACATTACATCTGCATGTGTTATTGAAAAAACAGCATTTTTTTCAGCAAATCGGTCAAGTTCTTAGATCAGTGCACAATGCAATGTACCCACAAAAAACATTCACCATATACTTCATGGTTGATTTTAAATATGTTTTCCTTAAAGTATACATACATTATGCAGGTACAGATGACAGAATTTCGCATTACTTGTATAAGAGATAATTAATGGCTCCATAATAAAAAAAAAATTACTTAGAATAATAAAAACATGCATTAATTTATCTTCTTTCAACGTTTTGTTTTACTGCTTATAAATTGTCTTATCAGTTCCTCTTCCTATGAACAAAAGCTAAATGTAACGCTTTGTCGTCTTGAGACGTTATTGGAATTTTTCAAGTATGATTTACACTTTGAGTAAAAAATGTATTTGCATAAACATGAAGAAAAACAATAATAAATGCAAGTCATGTCTAAGGCAAACATTATTTCAAATAAAATCAGTAAGGTGTCCATCTCACTTGGCACGTTTTCAATAAGATAAAAAATGATGTGATAAAAATGCAAGCCTTCACAGTAATTCATTACACGGCAACTAGAATAAAAGACCGTAATAAAGTTGAACAAAAGATTTTCTAGGGTGTAATAGTGCGTTCTTGATAAAAAGAGCATAGAGTATTAAGTTAATAGACTCGTGCTATCGGAAATGCAAAACAAAACAAGTTTGCTAATTTAGCAATGCAAACTAGATTTTATCAATGCAAGCCTATCAATAAAAATATGTAGTTGTATGTAGATATAGCTTGCCAATCTGCAAACCTATTATGCAAAAGCTAAAGATTGATGACTCATACCTTAAAAAAAAACACAAACACACCGTCTAAATGGGTGGCTTAAACGTTCACTTGAAACTATACCATTTTGCTTACGACAATAACTTCAACATCACGTAAATTTTCTTTCTTCAAATAACTTAAAAGAAATCCAAACTAATGACACAAGTGCACACAAACACATGTTTCAGATTGCAACTGTTCCTTAAATTATTTTCTTGGAAATGATTTTTGCCCTGAAATTTGCTTCAACAGGTGTCAAAATATAATTTGATGAGTGGGAAGCAATATTCTGCCAGTTGAAGCATTATTGAAACATGTTTTTTGAAGGTTTTGTTTTGAGTTTGTTTGCCACCCGGTTTTCTTGGAAAATATTAGCTATTTTGCTACTTTTACAAAACCAGCAAAAGTTACATACATAGTTCGCTGCGCTTGCTACTGCTTTAAGAAATATGGTTCTTTAGGTTAAATAGATTCATTCCACAAAACAACAGATTAGTTTTATTTACAAAATATTGTCGCCACATAATTGGTATGCACTTAACAATATTACGAGTAGTCAGCTATAACTCCAATAAACTTCAAAATAATTTCTACCTGATGAAAGATAAGGTGTCATTATCTGAAAATTATTGCTTTTACAATGAATGATAGTTAAATACACAAAAACACTTAGATGTCACCCGAAAAGAACAAAAGGTTTGTTGTTTAAGGTCTACCTACGGCGAGCCAGCCGGCGCCGAATATGTTTTCTCTTTGCTTAGAAAGAATATGCAATACATTATTCAATACATGTTTTGCTTGAAGCATTCTTTTCCCTCCGAAAGAAAGTGTTTTCTTTGAAATGTAAAATGTTTGTAGAAGTCAAAACAGCAAAAGGGCAAAATGGTTAGCAATGCAATTGAAAATTTTAGATATCTTAAATAGATTTTGTGTTTCAAGCCTATAACATCAAAGTGAAAATACTCTGGTATTTTAACTCCAATATTTTCATTGGAATTCATGTTTCACCAACATAAATTCTTCTGTAGCGACTTCAGACCAACTTGGATCTGTAGTTGGGAGTACACTTAATAACTGATTTTCAATAAATAATTCTTTAAATAGACGCCACGAATTCAAGTAGTTGTATGATAGGAACGCGGACCAGCAATCCAACCTTCCTCACCTTGACTATTGGAAGATAGCGATATCAATGTTCAGGTCGAACAAAGCTGTTGGGGCTAACCGATCACGTAAAAATAAATATCTCAATAGCGTTTGATCGGCTTGAATATTTAGTCAGAGCCTTCTCGATCTATAACCAAAAAAATCAGCTAAGGACTTTGTTTTCACTTTATCCTGTTCACTTTTGTCATATGCTCAAACCGTGTAAACCATATTTAAATACCCTTTTAAGTGAAAACTGAAACTTTAAATAGACACCTACTATACTTTTTTTTTTCAATTTTCGTCAATTTCGAGGCTGCACATGACAGTAGAATTAAGTTTACCAGGAAAAGTCTTCCGTTTAATAAGATGAATAGATGTAACTTTAAGGAAAATATTTTTAGAACTTCTCTTAAAAAATAACAATAAATAGAATAAAGGTTGGTAACGATTGTTAAAATAATAATTAAATAAACAAAGAAAAAATCCGTATTCTCCTTGTTCACTTGGCTTTGTAAGCTAACAAAACTAATTTCTATTACGATGCCGGACAAACCTTAGAACCTAATCTCTCATGCTTATTGAAAAATCATAATACCCAGCCAATTGCCTAAATAAAATTAAATATCTATTTCAAAAACAACTTAACCATGAAACATCTCTCTCTTTCCTTTAACCAATTTATTTTCAATCTGGCCATAAAGGAATGCTAAAACCCGTTTCAATCAATCGGACAACCAAAAATATTTTCTAAAAATGCCTTGGCTTCAACAAAGAACAATATTTCCTTCAAACAATATCATTTCAACTGTCTGCTCATCACCGCCCCCAAAGCCACAACTCATCAATAAATTTAGAAATTGATAGTAACAATACCTTTTCACTCAAATTATAAACCCTTATATCATAACATATCTTTTGTACACATCATTTCATCGAAACCACCTTCCAGACAAATCGATTAAGCCCCTACATTATCTTCAAACAATCAAACCTATAATATTTTAAAGTTCAAAGAGTTCAATTTCCCAGTTCACAAACAAAACAATCTTTTGAAATCCTTCCAAAATTTTTTTCACTTAAAAAGAACCAAAGAGAGCCATATCAGATTCTCTTAACTGATGTTTGTTTACCTTTTCTTCTAACAAACTCAAACTCTCTCTCACATTGTTTTGAAACAAAGTTTTTCTCCATTACCCACACTTCTTATTTGTAAACAAAGTATTAAATAATGCCGAAAAAAAAGAAAATGCCGCCTATCACTTATTGTTCGGATAACGACCCAGATGAGAATGAGACCAAATTTTCATATTTATCTCGATTTTCAAACCTAAACCCCTTTGTTTATGTATTTCCTATAAGTCAACCGAATTAGAAGATTAAAGTTCGGATATATTCTTTGTATGATAACACAATGGAACAAAGGTCTTTGTTTAGATGTTTCCCAGACACTATGCATTTTAATTAATTTTTTTAATTTAAGAATTCCACTCACTCCATTTTATTATAATTTTATGTAAATAATTCCGTTCTCAAAAACTTATTTGAAAATTTAAACACTTGTTTCATTCAATAATTCGTTATCGCCTTATCTTTAAGTAGGAAAAATTAGGAACGCCGCTTTCATTATCAGTAAGTTATAATTCTTTTTTAATTTTCACACTTTCATCAATTTATTTAACAACAAACAAACGAAACATCCGATTGACCCAAGCTGACTTATGGGCTGCGGTTTTATTGCTTTTGGTCTTTTCAACCAAAGAACTTTCTACAAAATTTGCTGTCTACCGACCACCCTCAATGGCAGTAAATTAATAAAAATAGGAACTGTAGGGTCTTTCGAAAATCACTTCATCGATAGTAGTTACGAGTTTCTGTCTTAACCGAGGGATGTCGCGTGTTAGACTGAAATTGGAAAAATTCTTCATTCCAAATCAGCACTCATTGTTGTTCACAGAAGTCAAAATCAAAATAGAGACAAAAGTGAGAGACAGGCAATAAAAATAGTGATTTAAAAAAAGTACTATTTAGTAGTGAAGAAAGGTATTGCACGTTTGTTTTTATTCTGAAAGAAGTTCTGCATCGAGAAAAACGAGACGAGAACGGTCGTCGTTGTATTGTAAACTCTCTGAGCTCTCAAGTATCTTACGGAAATTTCTATTTCACACTCTTGTTCTGGAGTAAAGTTTAAAACGAACTGTGCGGTGTAAGATTGTTGAGCTGAGCTGAGCGGAGCGTGCGCTTGTTGTTGTTTGAATATTCTTGACGGTTGACCATTATAATGGATGGTTATTTGAGATGCAGTAGGGCAAATATAGGAAATCATCAAGTATGTAGTTTTTCTTGTTATTCTTTTTGAACGGTTTGTGTCTTTGTGGATATGGTGTGGTGACAGGCTTGCCATGATGATGATAACGATAAATATTTGAATGCAACGGATGTTTGAGTTTTGAATAACAAGGTGTGTTTATTTGTGTTGGCAGACAGGTGTTATGAGTGAAAATGGGTTGACGTTTGGGTGGTGGTAGATTGTTGGAAGTGAAACAAATTGTGCATTGAAAACGTAGAGCTGTTTTTATATTTTTTGTATGTCTGCACTTTTTATTTGAGATATAAAGGTTTTATATGGCAACTTTAATAGACTTAAGACTTAGTCTACAAGCGTTTTTTGAATTTGCATTTTTTGTGTATTGTCAACACTATTTATTATGTATTTTTAAATTGAAATAAGAGTTATACAATACACATAAAGGGTCATTCATTTTTCGGTTACGAAAGTGAAGCTAAATAAAACACAATGAAAATTGTATTTGATTATAAAGTTTGAACTTTGCCATCAATGTGAAAAAAAAAATCATTCAAATGGCGGCCTCGGGAGTTTTCGCAAAATGCGATTCTTTTGGGGTAATTTTGAACCACTTTTTTGCACTTATCAGGCGGTTTCTTGGCCAAACTTAAGTTGCGTCTATAGTTCGGCAACTTTATGCGTAAGCATGGTCTTTTGTGTATCCTCACAGAAAAATATTTAACGGTGTCAAATCACATGTTCTTGGTGGCATGATCTTGGACGAATGACACCGTTCGACCATGGAGCACTCCAAAAAGTCACTTCTTCTGGATGGCATCTCTCCTTTCACTCTTGTAGGTTTTCTGAGCCCCATATACGGCAATTTGTTGTCAACATACCGACCTATGTGAGAAATATGCTAAAGAAGATTTTGTTCCAAAATTGTAGTTTATTGCCTGTTGTTCTAACACCCGTTGTGCGATTTTTAAGCGCTCCATTATCGTAAATGGCAAACATTCAACACTTCAATTGACAGGTTAAGTTAACGTGGCACCATGAAATGAATGACCCTATATTTGTTTCACTTTTAGAATATGCAAACGTTCTGAAAACAGTTCCAATATTCTAATACTGCTACTCAATTTTGAGGGCTTAAACTAAAAATTCTCATCAAATATACAAATCTAGGCGATTCCGATGCAGATTAATGAGAACATAAAAGGTAAAAAGAACTGATTAAATCTAAATTGTCTAAGCACACCCTTCATTAAAAATGCTAAACAACAGTAGGTACTTTAACAAAATGTTCATCATACTTTGTTATAATCTCGTAATTTTGTTTTAATCATATCTCATCAAGTACACACTCAATCTCATTAAATCGATAAAATCGTATTTTTTATTGCTTCTGAATCAGAATGAAAATGAAATATGAATATTAATAATATTTTGAATAAATAGTTTCTCCAAAAATTAAATGAGTCCAACAAACTGGAATAGAAATATAATCTTCGCTTGACCTTGACATTCATGTCACTTGCATTTATACACGTTATTATCATCATACGTTGCATTATTCGACAAACAGTAATTATATTTATGCATAACCAAATCTACCGACATCATTTTCATCATTGCCTTCATCACCCACTCTCGATGAAATTGTCCAATTTATTGGATTCTGATATTTTAAGTGAGATAGTGTAGCTGCTGTCTAGTCTCGATATAGTTCGTCAAAGCTGATTATAATGGTCAAGTATGTTTGAAAGCAGTATTCAATTTAAGGCAATTTTGTGTCTTTTGATTGAGGTTTTTTTTTATTATGGTCGTCTGTGGGATACTTGAGTGGTCACATAAATAGCTCGCAGCTAAACATAGGATTAATTTGGAGTCGCAGGGCTGACTGCAATGAAGTGCTATTCAGAATTAAGCTGTGTGGTGATTGTGAAGTAGGAATTTTTTTATAATTTGACATGATTAGGTATGGTATCATTGCAATAAAGAAAGAAAAAACAAACAAACGAAAATGATGAGGATTGTGTTTGAATACCTTGCGTCAGAATGGATCAATTTAAATTTGTTCATAAAATAACTCTAACAAATATGTAGCTAAGATTCATAAAAATTTCGAAAAAAGACTAGAAAATTTATTATTTCGATTGAATAAATACATAGGTAAATTGTTCGAGGAGCCTCGTATTACTCAGAAATATAGTATTAGGCATAATATACAGGTGACGTGAAATAACGCCCTACGAAATAAGGCTCCACCATGCGTGGCTTATGACCCACTATGGAGGGTCATAATTTCCGAATTTGATTCAGGGATTATGAACCCACTATGGCGGGTCAGTAGTCCCAATTAAATTTTACTTTTTATGGGACAAAAGCCCCAAATGAAAAAAAAGTGAAACAACAAATATTCTTGCTAAAAAATTTAACAAAAAACTTAAATTCCTGTATGTACAGTACACATTGAATGCAACTACAAAAAAATCTTATAAATAAAAAGGACCACGTTTCTTTATTAGCCGCCGACAAAATGGTCAGAACAATTATTTTTTCAAATTTTTTCCTTTTATTTGGAAAAGCTACCACTACACATCCTGTAACGCAAAGAAGGATTTTTGCAAGCATTTCAATGATTTTCAGCATCTTTTTGAATTTCGACTGAGGATGAGGCCGGTACGAAAAATTCACGATCGATTTGATTTGATTGGGAGCGAAGCGAGCGGAAATTTGTTTGCCCAAATGGTGGGTTATTATTTTATTATCTGAAAATGCGGCCTTTTTTCCATGTAAAATGCGAAATAAGGCCTGTCGGGTGTTATTTCGATTTCTTCATGGAAATAAAGCCACATGGTGGGGCCTCATTTCGTAGGGCGTTATTTCAAATCAGCTATTGACCCACCATAGTGAGTTAATAATCCCTGAATCGAAGTCGGCACTTATGACCCTCCATAGTGGGGCAGAAGTTCCGAAACCCATTTTCGGGACTTCTGACTTCGGGACGAGTTTCCCTGCGCTAAGTTTCAAATCAAAACAGAAATACCGAAATAAGGCCCCACGGGAATTATGTCTAAGTTGCAATAGAAATAAGACCAGAACCCTTGTAAGGGTTAATTTCCATAAGAAATGGAAATAAAGCCCTATGCGGCCTCATATTGCAAATAGCCAGATCTCTCAATTTTCCCAGGAGGCTTATTATTAAAGCAAATGATATGGTAGGTAGGTACAAATGGCTGTCCTACTTTCGCGTTGGACACAATTAGCGCTGAGTGCGCCGTTTTGATACCATACCTCGTGAGATTTTAAATAGATTTGAAAATGGGTTATGGATGATGTACGTTCCGCACGTACAGTCCTATATATAATGTTGTATTATTCTCCTACCCTACGGCCTATTATTTCATAGTGCCATTTAGTGAGGGAGGAATATGGTGGGGGGGGGGGAGCAAAGCCACTTTGTGTTATTGAGGTAAGAGATCATGTCTTTGATCTTGAATTCTGAGAGTTCCTCAATACCGTTGAAGAATTCTTTACCTAAGTAGAGTGCTCTTTTCCTAGCCAAGGCCGGACAATGGCATAGAAAGTTTGGGACTATTTCTTTTTCATCAAATGATATACTACAACAAAAAATATGCGCACGCCCTCTTTCATTTACCGAAAATATTGAAAGAGGATCTTCACATGTCGGAATTCTATTTACTTGACATGACAAGCACACTACGCCAGACATTCGACACTATGGGCCTTACTAATACCTAATCAAATTTAGTGTTAAGGTTAAAAGAAAATCTCCAGACTTTAGAAAATTCACATACCAATAACGAATTTAATCTCCAGTTTAGTCGTTAGCAAAACGTCAAAATTTAATACACGGAAATCCATGTTTAAAGTCGAGCATTAAAAAAAAGTGTTGCCTAAGTGCTGCTTTATGGTACGTAGGTTTGTATTTAATACTTAAATCTAATCTCAAGTTATCTGGTCGATTTCCATTGGTAAAGGTATATTTGAGGCTGAGTGCAAAAGTGGTGTATCCCACTTTTTGTAATTGGGTTTGAATCGACTATGTATGTATGGGAGCTAAAATTTAGCACGATCTGCGTTCTAGGCTTAAAGTAAAAATGAAGTACTTAATTTAGAAGTACTTTATTTATTAGGGGTATTCACGATTCGATGCAATTAATCTAGTATCATTACAAACGTGTAACGTTGAAACATTTTCTTCCAAACTGACAACGACACCAGACAAATTTTATACTCCATCTTGCAAATCGAAAAGAAGCTCTCGGGACAGTCAAAAGGAGAAGTTACCCATGTTGTATACTCTTTTTTTCATTCCTACTGAAACTGAACAAAAAGCAACGAAACGCAATTATAAACGCATCATTTGACTTAATTGTATGTTAATTTGTTGATTCCGTTTTATATATTTAAGAAATATATTTCCTTGTGAAAAGGATGGTGTTATAAATTCAAATTCAAATTAAAAGTCACTCCGACACTTCAAATCAACTGTCGTACTAGAATATAATACAAGTACTAAAATACTTGATGTTAAAAAGAACACGGCAATACTTAACTTTGACAGTTTCTACTTTTTTTTTGTTTTGTATTTTGTGCGTGTAGTTCTGAAATTTGTGCCGCGAAAAATTACTATGTTATTTCCGATGATTAGGAGGAGCATTAGGAGGATGATAAAAAAATCTGTCGCTTGCATTATTTAATTATATTAATATTTTTTCTCTTTAATGCTTTAGGGAACTGGAAACACCAACATAAGCAGATGAAAACATGATGGATAAAATGACAGCACCGAAAAAAACCAGTCGCCAACAGAAAAAGAGCCTTTCCGACCGTTTGATTTTATGTTTATTTATTATTTTGTTATTTATTTATAAAAATAAAGTTTTGAAAGAAGAATACTTATGAAAAAAAATGTCTAATGAATTCGGTTCTATACCTAGTCCCACGTAAGGTTGTTGTTGAAGGAAATGTTTCTTCCTTTTCAAGCTCGGAAATATCTGGTTCTGAAGAACTCACAATTAATGCGGTGTTGATCTTTGACAGTTCTGACAGTTCAAGTAATTTTTGTTCTTATTTGTAGTAGATTTTGTAATAGATTCAAGGAAAATCTTAGGACTAGTTAGTGAGAGGGTTAAATTGTTTATTGGTAGCATTTTATTAAAACTCAGCACTTTCTTTTAACCTTCCAGTTAACTAATAGTCGACATTAGCGCTTGATTATTAGTAAGGCCCTATGTCGCCTTTAAGTAAGTTTCTAAACTAATTTTTAGGTCTAGGACCTCAGTAAGTCAGAAGTTTTCCGATAGATGTTTTCAAAAATTCACCAACAAAAACATTTTCTTTCGCTTCTTTCTTCCTTCAAAGCAAAAGCGATATTAAATGTTTGTATTATAAAATTTTTCACTTTTTACACCCACAAATTGGGTCAAGCTCGCTATAAATTCGCGTTCAACAATTTTGACTGTCTTTGAATTCTGTATAGCGATTGAGTGCTGTCTAGCGTTCTGAGTATTCAAATACATATTGCCGGATGAGAAGACTTGGAAAGTTGGAAGGAAGTTGGAGGATTTTTATCCCTGGACCATTTTTAACATAAAACAAAAAATCAAGAATAAATCAATGTCCTCCAGCCTCATAGAGTTGTTAGAAAAATAGAATCACATTTCTTTTCAAGTAGGCTTTAAGAAGTCATCAAAGCCAATATCTTTTCTTATTGTTAGGGAACGCACGAGTGTAACGTTGCATTACAAGTTTTTTTTCCGTCACCCAAGGCAACCGCAATTATAACGATTTTAGGTACAACTGGTAACATTATTAAATTGTTAGCTGTTTTCTTTTTCTGTTTTATCTAGTCTGGGATCAAGTTTTGTCTAAATCTTTCTCTTAACCCTACAAAACCCACCAGTCGCGAAGGAAAATCCTATGTTCTAAGCATTTTTCCCTCGCTAAGGCCACTCACTTCAAACAAAATTAGCAACATTGCAAAATTTCTCAAGTATTGACATTTGGTCTTAACATCGAGTGACGTTTAAAGTATACAATACAAAAAAGGGGAGCAACTAGAAAATAAAATCAACAAAACCAATCCTCTATGGAGGGCAAACTTTCAATGTCACAGAAAAATACATTCCACGCGTTTTCACTGTCAACGTTTTCGCTTCGTCAAAAGACACCAATATCCATGACCGTGCAAAAATATTATCAACTATTTGCTCTTCAATCGCATTTTCGTTCAACAAATTTGAGAACAGCACGTTTTCAACGGCCCTTTAAAAGCTACGAAAAATCCACACCTACGCTTTGCAAATAAACTTGAAATTTCAAAAACCAAAGTCAAGCAGAACTTACCGTTTTCACTATGAAAGATATTTAAATGCAAGTTTTGTTTTGGTTTAATTGAGGTTAAAGGTTAAACTGCAGATAGTTTGCGGAATTTTGATTTGACGGTCTAGCAAAGGCGAGGTATTCCAATGTTTTTTGTTTTTGTTGTTGTGGTTGCTGCTGGCAGTGAAAACAGGAGACAAATCCCGATTCTCGAAAGCTGTCATGGATGCAGTAGATACCTTTTTTCTCAGATGCGCGGAAAAATCTCGGTACATTACAAATATTCACAGAAATTTTTCAACAATTAGCTACTGCTTTCCACTATTTAACAATTTTATTTCGATTCGATTTTATCGCAAATACTCTTTTTCACATAAACTAACTTTATCGATTAATGCAAAAAGCACTGCTTTACATAATTTGCATTTTTTTCTTCTTCTTCAACTTGGAACAAGACACCGAACACCCTTTTTTCCGAATGAAAAATCGAAAAATCACGGATTTTTCTTCAAAATTAACTCAATTAGATGACACTTTTCGATTTTCTCGATTAACAATTGACTAATTAGATTAAATAACAAACAAATATCAAGATAATGGAAGAGTTAACACTTAATAAATTATTCTATATGTAATTAAAAAATTTCCTCTAAATATATCGACGACACAAAAAATCGAAGACAAACAATATTTAGCTAAGAGAACACATCGATTTCTGTAATAATTATCTAAAGTGATGTTAAAACGATTAAATTGTCTAAAAACAAAGTCTCCTTCTTCAAAGATTTAATGTATTACTTTTATTGATGTACATTTTTTTTTCTTCAAATGTAATTTCCGACAAACTTTAACTACGAGCAGACCACTTCCGAACAGGCCAGGAGAAACCAGAATTCTGAGGGAGTGAAAAATATCGTTAGAGCAAATAGGTTTCTATCTAACCGCCTTGCAGTTATTTTTATGAAATGCGCCGACTCGAGATGTTTTTGGAGGAAAGTGGAAAGAAAGTGCTCTTTCTCTGGGGTACTACAGTGTTTTGCTTGCAAGATTAATAGACGATGATGCGCGGAACGGAAATGTTCTGGCAATATAATCCGTGCGGCATGTAGACACTCATACGGTTCGGATGTCAATTGTCATGGGAATTTTACGAGAATTGCACTTAAGAGAGCGGTGCGAGTGTATTGTGATTGATTGTTGATGTTTTTTTTGTCGGCTTCTATTTTTTGATTAATTTTGTCAGTTACTTCTATTCACTTGATTCTATACGGCAAGTGGTAAACGGTTTAATGGAATTCTGAATTGGATAGCTGACATGAAGAAGGTTAAAGGTGTGAAATTGAATTTAATAAAATATTTTGCCATGGGGAGTTGTTGTTTTGGAAATTCAAGAAGAACACTCCATATTATGAGGTTCATATTGACAGGTTAGAATCGGTGCAGCGTAATTTTACTCGTTTCGCATTAAAAGGTAGGTATTCAATGGCATGATCCTCTAAATATTCCATCTTATGAGGATCGAGTATCGCTCCTCGAAATGCAAACATTGTCTCAAAGAAGGACTAACAATGATATTGTTTTAGGTTAGGTTAGGTTGTAGTGGCTGTCTAGTTGTTGTTGACACACTTAGACCTCAAGGATCCGTTGTGATACCACAAAATACTCATGGGAGAGTAATGAACTTAAACAAACCAATTCGTGCTTTTAATGAAGTTAGAGAGACACTTGTGTCGATCGTTGCCAGTTCGCTGGTATTATCGAAGAAGGGATTACCGAGAAAGTTATTCCTTCTAATGGAGAGTGCTGGACATGTACATAGAAGGTGTTGGACTGTTTCCTCTTCCTCCTCGTCCATGCAGCTTCTACAGAAGTCATTTGTGTAGACCCCTAGCCTCAGAGCATGTCTTCCTATGAGGCAGTGTCCTGTTATTACTCCAATTGTAGAGCTTATATTTTGTCAAGCCATATTTGCTTGGTTGCAAGGCAGGTGGTACCCTGTGACCATCTAGCATTGGTTGATTCTAGAGCATATTGTTTGAGAAGATATTTGCATGTAGCAAGTGGTATTCCTATGTTATGTTTTTGTCTAACATTAGGCAGAAGTGTTCCGTTTTTGGCGAGCTCATCGGCTTTACAATTTCCCGTAATGTCTCTGTGGCCCGGCACCCAAATGAGGTGAATATTAAACTGTTCCGTCATCTCATTCAGAAATGATCGACAATCGTGGACTATATGAGAGTTTGTGGAGACAGACGCGAGAGATTTGAGAGCGGCTTGGCTGTCCGAGAAGATTCGTATATCCTTGCAAGATATAACGTTTTCTTTGAGCCAGAATAGTGCCTCTTTAATCGCCATTACTTCTGCCTGGAATACACTACATTGATTGGGAAGTCTGTATGATAGACTGAGATTCAGTTGTTCTGAATAGATACCACTTCCAACTCCGTAATCGGTCTTTGAACCGTCTGTATAGAAGTGTACCGCATTGTCTTCCAGGGGTCTCTCTTCTTCCCAGGAGGATCTTGAAGGGATGGAAACATGGAAGCTTTTACCGAATACCATTTTTGTGGTGGTATAGTCTAAGCGATCTGGGATAGATCTGAAATTGTCTAGAATAGTAGTAAGTCCAGTATTGTTACTGTTCCATTGAGAGGTGGCTCTAAGCCTCACACATGTGTTGGCTGCCACCATTTTGGAGAAGATGTCAAGAGGTGTTAGGTTTAAAAGCACTTCCAGGGCTGCGGTTTGTGTTGAGCGAAGTGCTCCTGTGATGCACATACCTGCTGACCGCTGAACTTTGATGAGCTTATTTAGATTTACCATCTTGTCCAGTGCGGTCCACCATACGACAACTCCATAAATAAGTATCGGTCTGATTACCGAAGTGTATAGCCAGTGGGTTATTTTTGGGGAGAAGCCCCATTTTGATCCTATGGCCTTTTTACAAGTAAAAAGCGCTACGGTAGCCTTTTTTACTCTTTCATCAATATTTGCCTTCCAATTTAGTTTTTTGTCTAAAATGAGGCCTAAATATTTAGCTTGGTCGGAAAAGCTTAATGGTATTCCTTTAATCTTGGGTGGGCTAATTTGAGGAATTTTGTACCTAGAGTACTAGTTCTGTTTTATGTGGATTGACGTCCAAGCCACATCGATTAGCCCAATTTGTTAGCCTATTTAAGGCATTTTGTAGGAGTTCCGAGAGAACTTGGGGATGTTTTCCAGATACAGATATTGCAACATCGTCAGCATAGGCAATCACCCTGAAACCCTCTGCTTCCAATGATGTTAGTAGGTCGTTTACTACCATGTTCCATAAGAGAGGCGAAAGGACCCCACCTTGGGGGGTACCCCGATTCACCGATCTGGTGGTAGTAAAACTTCTCATGCTAGAAGTTATTGTCCTGCTTTTGATCATGAGACTTATAAGATCTATGAGTGGTTTCTCTAATTTCAGCTTGTCCATTGCTGTTGTGATCGCCTGATAACTGACGTTGTTGAAGGCTCCTTCAATATCTAGGAAAGCTACTAGGTTCTATTCTTTGTATTTGAGGGAATATTCAATTCTACGTACCAGCGAATGAAGTGCTGTTTCTACTGATTTTCCCTTAGAGTACGCATGTTGAGCTGTGGAAATGAGACATGGTTTTAAGTTATGTCTGACGTGAATTTCAATCAATCTTTCCAAGGTTTTAAGAAGGAAAGATGATAGGCTGATTGGTCGTAGATCTTTAGGGTTAACGTGGGAGGGTTTCCCTGCTTTAGGAATGAAGACTACTTTTGCCATTCTCCACGCTTTGGGAATATATCTCAACCTTAAACAGCTTGTCAGAATGATTTCCAATGGTGGAATGATCATGTCTGAGCATTTTTGTAATTCGGCCGCAATGATTCCGTCTGGTCCTGGAGATTTATATGGATCAAAGCTATCTACTGCCCATTGCAGTTTTTCCCGCGTTATTAGATCAACTAAATCGCTTGTAGAAGCTTGAGACTCTGATGTTAAGTCGTTAAGTATGTTAGAGCTACCTGGAAAGTGGGTGTCTAATAACAGATTAAGAGATTCTTCATCTGTGGTAGTCCACGTGCCAGTATCTGTCTTTAAAGCACTGGGTATTGTTGGACTTTTTGAGAAAATTTTCCTAAGTCTTGAGGCTTCTGAAGTATTTTCTATTTTACCACAGAAGTTTCTCCAAGAAGACCTCTTACTCTTCCTTAATGCTTTCTTATATTGCTTTAGAGCTTGTTTGTATAATTCCCAATCAGAAGGAGATCTAGTGTACTTAGATCTATTGAAGAGCTTGCGGCAGCTCTTCCTGAATGGTTCTAGTTCTTTGTGCCACCAATGAGGTTTCTTTTTACCCTTTGAAATGGTTACAGGGCATGAAGCTCTCATTGATTCGTTGAAGGCTTCGGTGAGATGATTCACAGAAAGGTCTAATTCATCTTTAGTGGAGGGGCTATTAAGAAGGTTGTGATCAAGCAGTTGTGCTAGTACCTCCCTATACGGTTCCCAGTTTGTATTTCGATGGTTGCGAAAACCCGTAGATATATTTGCCACATCATTGAGCTCAAACTGAATATATCTGTGGTCAGAGAAGGAATTCTCTTTTGATACATGCCAATTTGAGATCAGGTTATGGATCGAGTCAGAGGTAAGTGTAATATCAAGTACCTCTTTCCTATTCTTGGTAACAAACGTGGGCTCATTACCAATGTTACTTATGAGTAGGTAAGTGCTTAGTAAATAATCAAATAAGAACTCATCTCTCTCATTTATATCAGAGCTACCCCATACCGTGTGATGGGCGTTAGCGTCTGAACCAATTAGGAGACCCACTCTATTGGATTGCGCGTCCGCAATTGCCTTCTTTAGGATGTCTCCAGGAGCTGGGCTGTCGTGGCCAAGATAGGAGGATATAAGCCAGCAGGTGGCTTTATCCGTCGTTAAGACAGCGGTGGTAGTGTCCTTGTCGCTGTAATTGGGGAGTAAAAATACTTTTAAGTCTTTTTTAATAACATGCATGACCTTGGTTCACCTTTCTCCGATGCATACAAAAGTTTATAGCCAGGAGTCCTGAGGCCTCTAATGATGGAGTTTGAGACCCACGGCTCCTGTATTAAGACGATGTCTTCTTTGGTTCTGTGCAGTCGGAGTATCAGGTGGTTTGCGGCCATGATGGCGTGATGTAGATTAATCTGAATTAATCGCAGCATTGCTACTCTTATTCAGATCAACCTCCACCACTGTTTTGTCGGCATTTTCATCGTCTGAGGAGGAATGAAGTAGGTCTTCCTCACTCAGAGTGATGCCAAAGGTAGCGTCTTCAGTTTCTATGTCGGAATTGCTGTCGACTATTGGGTTCGCCTCCATGTCGGATGGCTTGTTTGGGGCTGTGGAGGTCGATGGTTCCACTTGTGGTGTTGCATCGACCTCCATTTTTAGGGGTAGTGAAGCGTTTCCTTCCGCTGAAGGAAACGAATATTCAGCGTTAGCATTATTGAAAGATCACCCACTTTTTATTTGTCATTTAACTTTAGAGACCATGATGGTGCTGAGTGTGGGATATATACGTACGAATATTAACATTTTTTTCAAATTCTATTACTCGAATTTAAAGTTTTCCTTTTTATATCTTTCAAAATAAAGATTTTTCTTTATCTTATATATTTTGAACTAACCGACCCTGCGAACCTTGTCTCGCCACCCTTCAGAGCAACTTCTTTGATTTGTTTTGACTATTTCACAAATATCAGAATTCCATACAGCTTACGATTCGCCCTCTTATTTGCATAGAGGATTGAGCGAATTAAAAGTCCAAACCGGACATACAAACAAACCAATGCACCTTAAATTCCATGCAAAAACTTGCTTTTAGGTCTTGAAATTCTTCGTGCTCTCTCCGAGCTTTCTGAGTTAAATAAATAAAGTGGCACCACAGCTCTTGAAGAGCCAAGGCCTAAGTGGCATACCCTCACCAACAATTCTCTGGGTGCGTGTGAAGAATTGAGGTGACCTACAATTTTACGCCGATTCCGAAAGGCAAAGTTTAGAAGCACTTTTTCATGACAGATTGATACTCTTGGAAGTTTTGTCAATTCTTCGCAAGAGGCAGTGCCCGTGAAAGATGAAATAAAACTATGGGCACTAGTAGGACTCCGAACCCTGTTTTTTGAGTTTTCTGAGTTCCCAATCCAAAATTTTTCGTTTTCCTATTTGAAAACCAATGAACCGACAATTTCATGCAATTTCTTCTTTGAGTTTTTAATCAAGAACTTTCTATTTTCCATTCGAAAACCCATTTAAAAATTTTCGAGTTTTTATTTCCAATGCACCTACAATTACATGGAATTTTTGCTATGAAAATCAATGAGTTTTCCGAGTTTTTCTATTTTCTAATTGAAACTCCAATTTGGAAATTTTCCAGTTTTCCATTTGAAAGCCAATATACACCTACAATTTCATGCAGTTTTCCCTTTGAATACCAATGAGTTTTCCGAGTTTTTCATCAAGAACTTTCTATTTTTCCATTCCAAAGCCCAAAAGGCAAAGGACTGATATGATTTTGTGCTTAGTTTGTGCCTTGGTAGAAGTTAGCGGTCAGAAAATAACAAAGGTTCCTTTTTATCCTGAAAAAAGTACGATTCCCGTGGGATACATTTGGTTTACTTTTGCATACAGTACGCGAAACCACCGCGGGTAAAAGCTAGTAAAATAATAAAATTGAAAAATTAACAATACATTTTTTTAATTAAAAAAAAAATATATTTACTTCTTAACGCATTGATAATTTCTTAAAATAAAAAAGTGTAATCGACTATTAGCTCTAAACTATTTCAGCATTTGCTTTATCCAATGAATCATCTAATACTATATCTTTGGATTCAGCAACAGCAACAGGAATCTCTGTTTTGGAAATAAGGAGAATCTGATCATTATTTAGGTTATCCTCGACAGCCGCAATTTCTTCTTCCGTCTTTAGAATTTTTTCTTCATTTGGACTGGGATCTTTCTTCGAAATTACTATTTCACCTTTATTTTGATCAGCAGGAAGTATAAGTTTTTCTGAACTTTCTAAGCTGTCAAATGAATCTGCTTCCAAAGCAGCCGCTATCGTTTGAAGTACGTCTTTGGAGATCACAAATGTATCGTTCTTTGCAGAATTATTATCAGGGAATTGATCTCTAGAAACGATTATTTCTTTTTCCGTTGTATAGTGGTCTTTTCTTGATATGTTTGCTATTAGCTGTGTCTCAAGATCATCACTAGCAATTTCAGTGTTGTCAGACGCATTCTTTAAAGTGTTGACCGATTTTTCAGTCTCATCCATAGTCTGAAAAAGTTCTTCAACTTCTCCTAAAGTTGGTGTTTTTTCTTCAGTTTCTGAGACAGAACCTACTATCAAAGACGTCACAAAGGGTCTTTCAGTATGGTCGATAAACTTTGGATCTTCGATAGCTACTGATTCAATAACTTCACGTTCGGTGAATGTGCTACCGTTTTGTTGAAGATTTATGGATTCATCTTTAGTTGTCAAATTATGTACAGAAGTTATTGAAAAGTGTACATTTTTAGTGCCAGTTCCAACTTCATTTATTTGCTGAACATGAGAATCTTTTTTCGCTAGTTTTTGGTCAGGAATTTTCTCCTCTAAAATATTCACTTTTGGAGGATTTTCTGAGAGGATATCTGTTTGATGAGTTCCCAAAAACGGATCTCTCTTGATAAGAAGAACCAAATACTCATCACTTTGACCAGATAAGACTTTTTCGATTAACTCCTTCTGAACACTGTCTGAAGAACAACTAATTACGCTCACATTTGGCTTTTCAACTTTTGAAATTGTAATTTCTGGCTGAACTTTTTTTTCAGTTTCTCGATTCAAATGTTGTTCTTCCGGTATCAAATAGAAACTGTTGAAAATACTTTCGTCGATGCCTTGTGGTTTAGAATTCCAAGCAAAGTTGTTCGCCTCCTTTGCTGAATTATGGTCAAAGCACTCAGGAGTGTATGCAAATGGAAATGGATCTAATGGCATAGTTTCATCTTCTTGCCAAGCGTCATCTGGGGCACTGTTGTCGCTCTCATCAAGATACTGAACGAAACTAGGTCCAAAACATGGATCTGATTGTGGCTGGTGTGGTGGATAATACATAGGCAGTTGTCCGTAGTTATTCCAAGAGTAAACGGGATAGTTCAGAGAGGTCCTGTAAATCATCGAACCCAGATAGTTCATAAGACCAGCACTTTGGGTCACTTTTTGAAGATCATTACTAAAATTTTTAACGAAAAGAAGTCATTCCAACAAATAGGTACTCTGTAAATCGTAATCTTACTTGAAACTGTATATCCTTGGAGCAGGGTTTCCAATCTTCATCAAACAAAAACTAACTATCAAAATAAACATCAAACCTCGCGGCCGTTTCTGCATCTTTTCTCGCTTATTGAAAAATCTGTACTTCATTGTAAGAACTTCGAACTAAGGTTCTTATACCTAAGTTCGTTTTTCAATATTTTTTCTAAAAGGTTTGCTTCCGCATCAATTAACTTCTGGTTTATAGAGAACGTGATAAAAGGCTCTAATCTTTTATTTCCCGTTTGGTAAAGTGATTCACTTTGATACCTGTACACATACAACGGGTGTTTAGTTGCATGAAAACAAAAATTGACAAACGTGATTAAACGTTGCAAGTTGGAGATTTTGTATTGAATTTGTTGATTTGCTATCTTTTCTTTTTTGCAAAAGGGAATTTGAAACGTCGATAGAATTCGCAACATCAAACAAACTAATTCATTTGATTATTTCGTTTGAAAACCCAATAAATTATGAATAATTACGAACATATTTTCTGCTTACTTTGTTGGAATGATTGATGGGGACAATTATATCAGATATATCTACATGAAACATTCAATTGCGCTCATATTTTTCAGAATTTTTACTCTTCGAATACTAACATACTAGGTAGATGATTTGTTAAGTTTGGTATAAATAAAAAACGTATTCCGTAAGGCTTTCATTAAAAATGAGTTTATTAATAACTTACCTGTATTTTAAATGGTTAAGAAAATTAAAAGGACCTACACAATTTTTGCAGATCTTCTTTCTAAGGGTTTCCGTTTGAAGTAGTATCCATGGCGTATGCGTTGATCAGTCACATAATAAGTAGAAGTTGTGGGTTTGAGTGCTAGTCGAGTCTTTATCATTTTTATTTCATCTTTTTAAGGTACTGTCTCTGGCGGATTAATGACAAAGTTTTCAAGAGCATCCTTTGTCATGGAAAAGTGCTTCTCCGCCGCGCATCCGGCCGTTCGGAATCGGCATACTCATTGTATTTCAACACTTTTCATTTATAAATTGTTGGAGGATGTAAGTCCCTTAAGGTCTTCGGAGCTGTCCTTCATTTGACGGGGTTCCCATTCAACAACATGTTTATCATGTTTGACACCAATCTGATTTGACGTTTTCAATTGTTTTTGTTTTACTAACCTCACTTTTTAAACTTTTTAAAAATTTATTGTTTGAACAAATGTCTACTTTCGGTGCCGTTATAAAGGAAATACAGTGTCAGCATATTCATAATTGCCTGAGTAAGGTTAAGGTTACTCATCAACCTCTATCAGCTACAATCAAAGAAAGTACATAAATCATAAATACATACAGCCTTATTTATAAACCGAACATAGACTTATTATAACGCTTATTCTGCCTGTAGGGGAGGTCTGCTTAAGATGACATAATCGACAAGATGACATAGTCGCATTTTCTCAGCAACCATAGGTTTAACGGTTTTTTTTAAATATGTCCGAGTGTACAGTTTTAGATTGTTAGTTCCTCAGTTATTGTCTCTTTCCTCAGTTGGAAATAGTATTTTATGAAAAGCAGACGAACGATATTTGCTAAACAAATTTTTTTTTACGAAAATTTTTTATTAAATATATTTCAATTAAGGTAAGTAGAATGTTATGCCTTATGCGGTCAAAGCTTCACCAAAAATCAAAATCAAAATGAAATAAACAGAAACCAGTATCAAAAACATCCATAACTTCCCTTTCAATTTGATAAAAATTTGCGGTAAAAATCGCATGTGTGCACTGCACAATATAAAACAATGTACTACAAGACGCAAATGCGATTTTTTGTCGCTGCGATATCGCAAAAACTTTTGCGACATTTTACCGCAGCCGAAATGGCCCCACAGATATTTGTGAAATTTTCATGGTTCATACTGTTGTCAATGATGATTTCTGTGGAAAAAAAATTGGAAAAACCTCATGGAAGAGTGGAAAAACTGGAAAAACCAAACAAAGGTCAGGAATAACATTTTTTTGCTTGGAATTTTTTCTTTCAAAATGGGTTTTCAAATGGAAAAATGAAAAACTCGGAAAACTAATTATTTTTCAAAGGGAAAATTGCATATTATCTATTGCTGGTGCATTGGTTTTCAAATGCAAAACTGGAAAATTTCAAGATGGGTTTTCGAAATTAAAACAAAAAGTTCTTTACGAAAAACTCGGAAAACTCATTGGTTTTCAAAGGGAAAATTGTTATTGTAGGTGCACTGATTTCGAAAAACGGAAATTTTTTTAATGGGAATTCGGAAAACTCTGCAAGAGCACGAAGAACTTCAAGAAATTAAATCAAGATTTTGCATGGAATTTAAGGTGCATGCCTCTTTATCCGCACAATCCTCACTGTAGATAAAGCCTGAGTAAAAACAAATTTTGCTCTTTGGAATTCTGATTTTTGGGAAATAGTCAAAATATACCGGAAGAACGAGAACTTGTTGAATTTCTCAGCGAAAGTTGCATTTTACTGTATGCTTTAATGAAAGTAGAAAGTTAGTTGTAAAGTTTGGAAAAATTCAGATATGTAGTTCTCTATTTCAATTGTATTCAAGCAAATCACATAACCACAATATCTGTGTTAATTGGAGTTGCTCTGATGAAGCGGCAAGATGAAGTTCGCGGGGTCAGCTAGTTTTTTATAAATAAGATCTTATTCAACGTAACATAAGAGCCTTATTTATAGCATAGCTATAATACTGTATAGAGGTGTATAAGGAGAATCTAATAAATACGGCTGATAAAGTTTAGTCAAAATTGAGATTTTAATGTCATTATATTCAGGGTGTCCGAATGTATTTTGAAAATTTTGTTTAACTCTGGTTCATAAAAATTGGACATGCTGTTTCCCAAAAACTTAACAACTAAATTCAATTTTTTTCATCCTCCTCAAGGAAAAACAACTAAACTCAATGAAAATTGACTTAAGATTTTTCTTTTTTCTTCCTTACTTTAGGAACTACAACTAAAATCAAGTTAAGTTGTTCTTCCTCGATGACATTTTTCTATACCTAATCACAATTTTTTTTGGGGGGATAACAGCTAAATCCATTTTGGCATAGCAATATACTACTAACTACTAAGAGGAAGAACAACTACACCTAACTTAATTCAATGAAAACTTGGATTCTCTTCAAGGAAAAACAGCTAAAGTGTTTAATTTTCTTCCCACACTTTTCATTATAATGCTTAGTAAAATGTTATATTTTATATTAATTGCGGACTAAAATACCTTCAATTCTATACTAGTTTCAAAGCGATGAAATGTTCCAATAACATTCTATAGCAATTTGTAATTTTGGGCTTTTCATAAAAACTTCAAACGTCTCTCCTGAAAAATGTTGAAAATCGACTTTGGCGTTTTTTCCTTGAGACCACAGAAATATTCGCATGCATAATTGTCTTCGGCTCAGAAATCTAAGTTTTCCAAACAAAAAATCTGACCCTACGCCACGCCACCAACCAACCAAATCGACCATGTGCTTACTGACGGAACACGTCACTATCATCCTAGGCGTGCGTACTTTCCGGAGAGGAAACGTCGACTCTAACCATTCTTGGTAGTTGCGGCTCAATGAAAAAATTTCAACCACCACAGTGTTTGAAAGGCAAAGTCTTTACGGAGAGTCTAAGTGAGAAACTTTCTGCCTTGCTAGGCGCAGTTAACAACAAAGGTACAAGCTCTTCGTAATCATGAAGAAAACCTAGTAACAAAATGAGAGATGAATTCAAAAGGGATGTAGGGTAGTGACACCTGTTACCGAACGTCCCCAATTACCGAACACTTTTGAGGAAAATGGATGTAATTTTCTTATTTTACCATTTTTTCCAATGAAAACTTCACATACATGAGTATCTCAAAAAAAAAATCATTTTAAGTAAGCAAAAAATTCAGTTCAGTGGTAGGTTTTATTCAATATGGCATTGAATATTTAATAAAGATATTTCAAATGTGATTTTTATTTATTTTATTTTTGCCAATGGATTACTCTCATTTACAGTTTTATGTAATAAGAAATATGCAATAAGAACGAAATTTTTGGCTTTAAAATGGTTTTCTTACCACCTACGACTTTTTGGTTCCAGTGTTCGAAATTAGGAAACTCCGTGTTCGGGTTTAGGAAACAATCAAAATAAGGTGTTCGAGAATAGGAATAAGTGCTTATTTTCAATATTATCTTTTTTTTAATATTTACTGATAATGTTTATGGAAAAAAGAGTATCACACATGAAAATATTTGAGATGTTTAAGAAAAACCTCAAATTATAATACAAAACTCAGTTAAAGTACTGCAACATGTCCTTTCCCCATAGTCCGTTAACTGTTCGTTAACTGGTGACACGACCCTATATAGAATTTATAAGAAATTAAAGTTAATTCAGCATAATTTACGTTCGACAGTCATGTTCGTTTATTAAAGAATTGTGCTTTTACGGTTCTATTCGTGAACGTTTTCTTTTTTACATTTATTCTTAAAGTACCTAGTTCTGAGCCTGACCTTCAGAAACAACAGTTCTTGGTTCTGTGATTATGAAATTAGTATATTTATACTGAGTGCAAAACAAATTGAAAAACCGAAAGGCCCTCAAGTGTTCATCTTGATTCGAAATTTCTTAGGTTTCTATACGTACACACCATAAGATGGTGTTTAAAAAAGAAATGTGATCATTATAAAAGCAGTGACATTTAAATCTTTTAAAGGAGGCATAGAAATGAGAAGTCCTCTTGAACTCAATCGTATTTCTAAAAAAACGAGATTCATAAATCCCTAAAAAGTCTTTTTTACTAAGAAATTATGAAGATCTGAAATCGGATAAACATCCTTCTCCCACTTGCTCTTACATTATTATCAAAGACCACAGCCACTTAACACAAATTTTTGTGTAAACAAAAATTTGATCGTCAAAGTTCAGTGTTAATTTGTTGACATCGTTTGTTTTCCGCAACAATGGTGTTGTAAATTATTTCCGCTACCATGATAGCATTAGATTACATTCATTATTCCACAAAAACCATACGAAAATTATTTCGCTATTATGTTACGGAGCTGGCGCGCGTTTTGTATTTCGTATCAATTATATTTTGTCATTTCGGTGAATGGTCTCTGATGTTTGTCAAATATAGTAAGTATTTGGTTCCACAATTAAGTGAATATTTATGATGCTTCTTGTGAATTGTATAGAGGTTTTGGATGTTAAGGAATCGAAGAAACATGTTTTTCTTAAGTGTCTACAAAAGAAAACTGTATGTACGGAGGAATAATCATGACTAGGAAGGAGTCAAACCTCACAAATTCTATAAGAATTTTCAGAATTCATGAACCGATGTATTATATTGTGTAAATTATTTTTTGCCATGGATAGGTACGCATTTTTCAGAAACTATCAAGCGCTTAAGATGCACTTCTCATTATGTTCTTCTTGATGCATGGTTTCAATAGAAAGTCTTAATCACCTCTTTTGCACTCCCAACCATTCATTTACTAAACAAAACAATTACACAAAAAAAATTCCATTTCCAGGTCAGTGACAGGGTCAAGTGCAAGACACCATGTCACCATGACATATATTAAAACAAGAGAACGAGAAACTCATGTCTTTTCCAGGGTCATTCTTTGATGTAATACAAATGCAGTAAACTTGAGTTAAAATAAAAATCAATAGTATAAATGTCATATTGTAGGAGGGCAACATTTTTAGAATGTATTTTAGGTCTAGTGATTGAAATAAGAATCTGTCCGTGAAATTGTTGAATGCATTGGAATCTAATAGCTAGGAGTGGTGGTGCTTTTGTCACAATCAGTGCATTGTTACAATTTTCTGTTAAGTACGTGACGGCAAGTTTTAGCCATAAATTCATTTGAAATGCAATTTTAACATGATAAATTTATTTTGCACAAACAATAGCAAATTTATGATCGGTTTGAAAGATTTTAGCTTTCAATATGTACTTACGAAGGGTATGCAAAAAATTTACATTCCCATAAATTTAAATTCGTCGAAAATATATTGGATTGATTTGTTATGTTTTTTAAGATAAAAAAACTCAATACTAAAAAGTACATAACACCCGATAGAAAAGTTTTATTAAAAAATGCTTACATAATCATTTTATATGTTTTTCTATATTTTTTATCGTCTGTGTTGGACGATCCACTTATGACCTCAAGGCTTCAGTATTATTCTGGATTTCACCATCCTTCGTTGTCACATACTTTGCTCATACTTTATCTACTATTAAGCTTCATTCATTTTAGGTTTCATCTGAGGAATAATTCCTAGTGGGCTGATTTTGTATACACCTTTATAACGGTGCTGTTATGAAGATATGAAAAACCGGCTAAAAAAGTTATGGTGGTCAAAAGGTCGCGGAAATAATTTTTTTTTTCGTAAATATTTCGTGACCTACTGCCCGGAGGTTAATAAAGGTCAGGGACAAATTGTTCGTCTTGAAATTATCTAAAAACAATGCCTAAGGCATATTGCTGTAAAATTAACCGTTCTTGGAATAAAGGGACTCTCACTTTTGCTCAATTATTTTTATTCAAGTTTTTAAGTGTTTTTAAAACTTCTATATGATACTTGGGCGTTTTGTTATAAAAAATAAAGGGTTTTCCAGAAATGGACCCGCCAGATTTTAAAATTGAATAAATGAAATTATGTGTGAAACATAACATCGTGCAAAAGCCCCCCGCGGCTTTGCTAGGTGGCGAGAATTCGAAAGTTCCAATTTTCGATGACTTTGGCGCAAAAATCATGCTGAATTTTACCGATGGCATCAAATATGTTGTCTTTGAGGGTCGCGTTGGTTTGCAGCTTATTCGCATAGACCAGCGACTAAAGAAAGACCCACAAGAGTGTATTGTCAAATTGATTGAGAAATTTATCCAGAACAGTGGGGTTGGGAGTTAAAAGAAAAAACAATAACAATATTTCTACCAATAGCTCCCGATGATCTAACTGAACACAAAATTTTAAAATTGTACTAAAGGTTGTGGCGGCAAATGTGGATGCCATCTGTTACATTCAGCATGCTTTATGCGCCAAAATTCAGCCCACTAGGAATTTTTCCACAGATAGGGGTATTAAATAACTAAAATGACTGGACTATATGTAGGCGCCAGGTTTAGGCTTCGCTGTTCATTTTTCATCTATAGCATTTCATACTCATAGTCATAGTCATAGTCACATTCAATTTTCTTTTTCATCTTCTCCTTTTATTTTCAGTTTCCTAATCCGAATTTAAGGTGAAGAAAATAAAAAATATGAGTGCGACCCATGTTGTCCACACGACTAACTTCCCAGAGCGAAATTTCCAGCCGATGCGTTCCGTTGTAGTTGTACACGCACGTTGTTTTCAAAGTAAAATTCCATAAGTTCATTTGAATAACAGTGGCGCCTAAATTACTCCTGAATATTGCAGTTTTCTATTAGTGAAAGCATTTTTCTAATCGGATTAGAATTTCCGAAGATTAATATTTATATGGCAAAACAGCGTTTGGTGGGTCAGCTAGTAATCAAATATAGTCTATGATACTCCTGAATATTATTTTTTTTCACACTAACTATAAGATTTTTTGCACTATTGTTGAAATTATTGCAGAAATTATCATAATTTTCATTATATTAGGGTTGTCTTAGATTTTTGATTGCCATTAAAAAACCGCTAAGCCGATTTCGCTCAAAACCTAATCAGCTCTTAACAACACAATATAGCGTCGAATGAAATCAATTTCATGACAATACGATGAGTGGTTCGCGAGATAATCGAAAAAAAATCGACGAAAAAACGTAACGCACATACGAACACACATACACACACACAGACATCATCATAAAAACGCTTGATTCGGATTCTAGTGACCTCGAAACATGAAGATATACAAAAATTGGAGATTCACAAAATCGGCCCCATTACAATAAATTCCTCTGGAAAGTTAAAAAATGTATATTTACCATCACTGACACCAATCGGATCTTAGCCATGATTGCCAAGTTAGAAAAGGTTATTAAAACAGAAAGAATTGGAAATGTCAAACTACAGTTGTGTCAAACAGCTGTTGTATATGCATCAGAAATGTCATTACAAATTAAGGTTTCACAGTGGTGTAATACTACGCATGTTACAGACAGAAGTAGATGTTAAGTCATAGTTGATTTTGAAGACAGTTTCCTTATTTTATTACATATTTTATTAATAAGTTTTTGTAAGTTACTTTAGGTACTATTAGTACTATCATATAGTAAAACGGCTAACAGGATTTTTGTGGTACACTCTTTACCCTAAAAAAAACGAGGCGACATAATTTTCACAGATGTGCAACAACTATATTATAATTTATTAATCACATATTCTGTTGAAAACAATAAGTTCAAATAAAATTTAAAATAAACGAGAGGTTATTAAAACAAATGTCAAAACACATTGTCGTCGAACAGATGTTGTAAGTAGGGTGTGCTTACGAACAAATGTCAAATATTAAGAACTTGTAGGAAACTATATAAAAAAGTACGTATACGCCACAGTGCACTGATATATTTGTTTAATGGTTCGACTATGTTGAGTTGAGTTTCCATCATTAATAATTTGTTTATTGCGAACAAAAATAGGTATTTCTTTTTATATTAAGGCTCCAATACGAAACCTTAAGAATCTATAGGAAATAATCTTTGAAAAGAAAGTGAATATTTCTCTTAAGAAAAAAAAGCTCGATCACGAAGACAAGAGAAACAACTTAAATTTAGCTTCCACACGAATGCATATGTGTACAACAATGGCGGGCTTCCGTTGACTTTTATCATAAATTATTTCGTTAATTTGACTTAAGCCTTAGTAAAAAAACCTTTTTAATAAATTCGAAATTTATTTTATAAATCTAAATTATATTTATTTGGTTAAAATACTTTATGATATGCGTTAACCAAGCGCTCCATTGATGTGGAATGTGGAACGTACGGGTCCTTATTACAAAAATCCGCCAACACGATAAGTTGATAAACATGTTGTTGATGACAAACCCTCTTAAATGAAGAATCAATGCACTCGAAATTCCAGAGCTGGGTTGACTTGTTATAATAAATATAAAAAGCTCTACCCGTTACAAATTTCAGTTCTTGACAAAAAATAAATAATAAAAAAATAATAAAATAAAAAAATAAATAAATATATATAAAAAATAAATAAAATAAAAAAATAAATAATAAAATAATAATAAAAATAAGGGAACTGTTAATGCTGCCGTCAACTCACAAATAAAAAGTGTTGCTAGATCGGTGCATAACAATCGAGATGGCTTTGGATCCAACCAAATTGGTGGCACTAATTCTTTAGTAGTACACAGTTTTAAGATTGCAAGGAACCTTAAATGGTTTCATTTGGGTAGCTTTATGGCATCTACTACACCAGATGAAATAATTAACTTTATATCAACTAATTTAAATGTTCCTTCATCATCAATTCTATGCTACAAGCTTGTTAATCCCAAAAGCAATCTTGATAATTTAAAGTTCATAAACTTCAAAATTGGGATTCCCGCTGAGGTCGCTAAAATGATCTTTAGTGAATCTTTTTGGCCGATCGGCGTTCATATTCGTCCATTCGTTTTTATTTCAAAAAACTTACCCACGGAAACGACCCTGCCCAAAGATTAACAAAAAGCTCTAGTCTCAAAATTTACTACCATAATGGAGGTGGGATTCGATCAAAGATTGCTCAAATATTCAGATTATCATTGGATGCTGATTACGACATTATCATCATAACGGAAACATGGTTATACGATGACATATTGTCCACAGAAATATGTGATAACCGTTTTTTCAACATTTTCCGTATCGATCGATGCAACACATCTCATCAACGTGGTGGTGGAATTCTATTAGCTGTACGTTCTAATCTATGTAGTTCCATTGTTACAATGCCTATAAAGGATGTCGAACAGATTTGTGTTAAGGTTAAAATTAATTCTGTTAAAAGTATTTATTTTATTGTAAGTTATGTTCCACCTAAAAGTAATGCTTCAATTTACGAAAAACATACCAAAAACATAGAATCTATCGAACTTAATAATTGTAATGACATTGATAACATATGTATATTAGGCGATTTTAATTTATCTGACATTGTATGGACCTGGTCTAAAACTGATAATGTGATGATTGCTAATAATATAAACAAAGATTTTGAAATTCTTTTTATCGATTATATATTTTCACTTGGCCTTTTGCAAATTAATAATATTGAAAACTCATTAAACAAAATTCTAGATCTTTTTTTTATTAACTGTGATGATTTTAATGTTAATGTTACCAAAGCTCCATTTTCCTTGCTAAACAATTCTATTCATCATTCGGAAACTATGTTTGAAATTTGTACTTATGACTATGCAAATAACCAAGCTTTCTCTTCAATTAATAATAAAAGCTTTAATTTCAGTAAAACAAACTTCATTGAACTTGAAAATTACTTATCCTCCGTAAATTGGAATTGTGAACTTATAAATCTTGACCTCAAATCTGCATACGATCGATTCATTGAAATGCTTTATGCTGGTTTTGACCAATTTGTTCCTCGAAAACATGCATCAAAGTACTCAAAGCCAGCTTGGTACAACAAAAGACTTTCTTTTTTAAAAAACAAAAAAAATAAAGCGTTTTCTAAGTTTAAAAAAACTAATAACGAGTATGATTATGCAATATATAGTGGGCTGAGAAGGGATTTTTCTGTGCTGAGTAGGTTTCTATATAGAAATTATATTTTTGAAATCGAAAATAATATTAAAATGAACAGCAAATCATTTTGGACATTCCTTAACTCTAAAAGAAAATCATCAGGAATTCCACAAAATGTCAGTTTCAACGGCATACAATCTTCTGTTATCGAAACACATTTGGAACTTTTCGCCAGCTTTTTTGAATCTGTTTATTTGAATCGCAACATTTCTTCTTCCGATTTCACATATGTGAGTAATTTGGTTGATATTGGACTGATCCAGTTAAATTACGACGAGGTGCTGTTAGGTCTACAAAATCTTAAATGTGACTCTATGCCTGGTATTGATGGAATTCCATCTATTATCTTGAAAAATTGTAAATCTTCTCTTTGCTTGCTTCTGCTAACAATTTTTAATAAATCACTATCTGATGGATATTTTTTACCTGCCTGGAAAGAATCTTTTTTGATCCCGATTTTTAAGTCTGGTTCGAAAAATATGGTCGAGAATTATAGAGGTATTTGTAAACTCTCAGCTATTCCAAAGCTTTTTGAGAGCTTAGTCAAATCCAAAATTGAATCTCTGGTAAACAGTTGTCTTTCTGAATCACAACATGGGTTTATTTCTGGTCGTTCAACTGTAACAAATTTGGCTGTTTTTTCGTCATTTGTTATAAATACCCTAGAAAATAAAAGTCAAGTCGACACAGTTTATACCGACTTCAGTAAAGCATTCGACACTGTAAGCCATAGAATTCTTGTTCAAAAACTTAAATGCTTTGGTTTTCATTCAAAACTGCTTGACTGGATATCTTCCTATCTTGTTAACAGAACTCTGCGGGTGTCAATTGATGGTAAGTTCTCTAGACTTATAGAATGCACGTCAGGAGTTCCTCAAGGAAGCCATTTAGGTCCATTGCTATTCAATGTCTATATAAACGACATCGTTGATGTGATTCGTAATTGTAATTGTCTACTATATGCTATTATTTTTAAAAATAAATGACACTGATGATTGCGATGATCTTCAAGCTGATCTGAATCGAATTCATAACTGGTGTTCCAAAAATGAACTCAAACTTAATACAAGAAAGTGTTTTAGTATATCGTTCTCTAAATCAGCTTCTGTAGTTCAATATACTTACAATCTCGACAAGAACGATATTCAAAGTGTTAATAAAATTAAGGACCTCGGGGTTGTGTTTGATTCTTCTTTTTCGCTAAAGTCTCATATTGATTTTATTTCTGTAAAGGCTAATTCGCTTATGGGATTTATTAAAAGAAACACTAAGGATTTTACTGATCCTTATGTTTTATTAATACTTTACAATTCATTAGTAAGATCTGTTATTGAGTATGCATCAGTGATTTGGAATCCGTTTTATAAAAACGAAATCGATAGAATTGAGAAAATTCAAAGACGATTCACTAGATACATATTTTACAAAATGCGATGGGATTTTTGCCCAAGCTACAAAGCAAGATGCCAGCTACTTGGATTGACGTCGTTAGAAGCACGTAGAAAAGCGCAGGATGCGTTATTCATAAGGGACATTCTTTGCAATAAAATAAAAAGTTCAGTCTTAATCTCATTAATTTCAATAAATGTACCCATAAGACCTCTCAGAACTAGAAAGTTCCTTTATCAGCCTACACATCGAACAAATTATGGGAAAAATGAGCCAATGTCAAGAACTATTTCATCGTTCAATGCACTTTGTTCTACATTTGACTTTAATATATCTCGAAAAAGCTTTAAAAAAGAATTACTTTCCATTATTGTTATTACTACATAACTGTTTACATGTGAATAATGTTTTCAAAATTTAATAAGGCCAAATATGTGATATATGTTATGTTAAAACTATTATTTTATTTTATGTATTTATTAAGTGTACAGTCTGTTAGCACTAAGCTTGTAGATTGATAAATAAAACTAAAACTAAAACTAAAAAAAAAGGAACTTCAAAACGCCCTGGACCAAAATTTAAATCTTTCGCAGAGGTTTCGTATTCTATAGCAATGCCAAAGAAAATAAGAGCAGGAAAACAAAAAATAAGTTGAATTTTTGGGATTACATTGTTTTTCATTTTTACAAAAAAAAAATAAAAATAGAAGGAATTAAGAATGTGTAATTAAAGATGGTGCTTCCCTACATAAATTTAATGAAAACTAAAATTAAAAATATAAGCAAGTCTAATGAGTTTTTTATTTAGCACTACTTACTCTAATTATTGAATTATATGTATTTCAAAAACTACACTGGCAAACTTACATTCCAAAAACAACAAATTTTATTTCCCAACTTTGAAAATGTTAACGCTTTAACAGGGTTGTTGTAAGTTTAAATTAACAATTATAGTTTTACTGATTGTGACCTGGCGATAAAAGTTTATTCTAACAGCACTTAAAAGCTCAAGTAATGTGATTTAGAACTAGATATAGAACTTTAAAATAATATCTTTTATTGCGAATTTAAAAACAAATTATGCTTAAGAAACAGTCTGCAATATCATGTTTTGATATAATTTTCAAAAACCTACTGTGAAGCTTGATCTTACCAAAAACGCATTCTGAAGGTGCTGTTATAAGACAATTTTCCTTATTACCCATTTGAGAATTATAAGGAATAATCTTTTTTGGAACTAACACTAAGAGTATTCCAATGTCACAATGGAACTAAGTATAGTAAGATTGTGACCATCGATACCGAAGCATGTTGACTTTTAAGTAAAATATTAGTTCAGTTTCCTTTCCTTCAGGGTCAGCAACTTCAACTAATAATAATATTTACATCATTTATGCATAACATAAGAAATCATTATATAAGTTAATGAAAATAAAAGGTTTCTCAGTTTCAATTATTTCTGCTTATAAAAAAGTACGTATACGCCACAGTGACCAAATTATTTCGCACTTAAACTGTAAGAAACTTCACACGAATTCTGATTTGAATGAATTTAAAAAAACAACATGAAAATCAGGGAATAAATCCATTGAACATCTTTCCCATAAAGCTATTGAAAAATGGATTCGGCAATTTGGTCGTCGAATTTCATTTTCTGCCTTAAAATTTGAAATGTTCCTCCTTAAACAACTGGAGTTTGTAATTTTATTAATCAAAAACTATAAATAAAATAAAACAACCATTCTGGGACTTTACGTTTTTTTTTGTGTTTGTTTGTTGTTTGTATTATGAAAATTATTTTTTGTATAATATATAGATTCTTGTCGTTAGGAATGAAAATACAATAAAAAAAAGAATTATTTACAAAAGTATCTATCCTCGTAGCGTTGACAATAGTCACATATAAGTTGGCAGCAGCGTCCGTTATTAAATCGGCATCGACACTTCTCCACCTGTTTGAATACGCGCGTTGTATAGCCGCGTCCGCAACAAAGATTCGCACAATTATCCGGATGCAAGCATTGGCGATCTTTGGTCACCGAACAGTATGTGGGTGATGTTTCCAAATAATATAGAGTCGTATATTGTGATTGTTGTTGCTATAGAAGAAAAAATATAAAAAAATAAGAGACATTTAGACTTCGGCTTCTTCTGTCTATAGATTTTTTTTTTAAATCAACAAACTTTTTTTCGTTTTGGCTTTTTCATTCGACTACTTGGAGCCTCTCTTCGCATTGTTCGAATGTTCGGAGCCTTCCGGACCGCTGTGTTATACTTCTGTCTCAATAATCCAGCAGTTGCATTGAAATCCGAGAGTTTTTTCCAGCAGGTCTTCATCGAACACGAACCTGATACTCCGTGGCATTTGCATTTGTCCTTCATCAATGACGATACCGCCTCTATCCCCACCTAAATGTGAAACACAATAATTATTTGAGCTGTTTTCGAAACGTTTTTATTCATACCTCTGAATCATGTCGCAATATCTCCGATACCTCATCCCCATCACCTCCGCGCAAATCAAGAAAACTTCTTGTGACCCTTTTTCCGTGCTTCAGATTATCATTGCAGCCACCCCACTGGAAGTCCTGACTAGCTTTGTTTTGTTTCCTTGGACCGCAACTGCATTTTGTCATTCGTCCTTCGGCACAGGCCCGTGCAATGGAATGCGTCATAGCGGCTGCCGTCAGAGCGTGCACGAACGCTGTCTCTTTGTATAGCTTCTTGAATATGTTCCTCTTGCCACGAATTTCAATTGAACAATTCCAACGGTCATAGCGAAATTGGTCTTCGCAGTGTGTTATCGCCAGGCGGCGAGCTTCTCTGATTGTGTCCGGTAAGCCGAATTCCTTTCGGCATTGGTGATTCTGGCGACGTGTGGCTACCATATATCTACATGGACCCGGTACTTGTCCATTTGAGCTGAACACTGCCATTACGGTGTGTTCCGATATAAAATGTTCACTGGAAAATAAATTTGTTGTTAAAAAGGTGTTTTGAATTTAAATATGCAACTGAATTAAATGCAAAGGCTTTCTCAAACTTTTGCAATGGCGGAAGTTGTGGATTGCATCAAACAAGATTTTATTCACAACCGGATAATAGATTGGTTTGTGTCTCTGCTAGACAGCAAGAATGAATTATTGTGGATTTGCTAAATAAACTGAATTTATTCTACTTTCCAAGAGATGTCGCAAAAATTCAGAGAGAAAAGACCGTTAAACATTGACATTGTCCATTCAAAGTAAAATTTATGGTTTAAAAAATGTTTCAATAGTTGTAGGAATTAGAAGTATTTTGACATTGCTGTCATTCAGTTTATTTCTTAGACGAAGCTGATTCCATACAATTTCCAATAAAATTTTGAAATTCAATTGGACTCCGTATTCCGGAAAAAAAAACTTTTTGTTCGTTGGACTAATTTCTTCCGAAAAAAAAATCTTGGTAAAAAATTTTCGAACTTGACCATAGTATTTACTGCACTATCAAAAATTTAGGTGTCTGCTTAAATCTATGGCCTGAACGTGGCCTTTTTTCTTTCGTAAATTTTAAAGCATTTGTGTTTTTAACTGTGTATTTTCTCATTTTTTTAATCGTCTTATAAAGGGTGTTTTTTTTAAAGGTATAGAACTTTAAATTGCAATAAAACAACGATTAATATTCGATTGACATGATTTTTTATTTATTGTAAAGATAATCTTGTGGCATTACATTTAAAATATGATTTCTGGCAAATGACTGCCACGGCTGGCTTGGATGTAGTCCAATCTGGACGTCCAATTTTCGATGACTTTCTCCAACATTTGTGGCCGTATATCGGCAATAACACGGCGAATGTTGTCTTCCAAATGGTCAAGCATTTGTGGCTTATCCGCATAACATCACAGAAAATAGTCTAGCGGTGTTAAACCACAAGATCTTTGAGGCCAATTCACAGGTCAAAACGTGAAATTAGGCGGTCACCAAACGTGTCTTTCAATAAATCGATTGTGGCGCGAGCTGTGTGACATGTTGTGCCGTCTTGTTGGAACCACACCTCCTGGACATCATGATTGTTCAATTCAGGAATAAAAAAGTTAGTAATCATGGCTCTATACCGATCGATCGATGGCGGATGGACCCATTCGGGTCTTCCTCAATGCGAATTATCAATTAGAGTAAACGTGGTGCGAAAACGTTCCATGGTTAATCGAATTAACTGCTCTGATGGACGATTTTTTCAACGATAAAATGGACGTAGTGCGCGATACGTATTCCTCACAGCACCATTATTTTCGAAATAAAATTGCACAATTTGCTAGCGTTGTTCAGGCGTGAGTATTGCCAAACCAAACTGAGAATAAATCACATGACAGCTATTAAATCGATCGCCGTCTTGAAAAGTAATGCCAACTTAAAGTTTTATACCTAGAAAAAAAACACCCGTTATATATAAAAATGGAACGCTAAATGTGTTGCTAAGCGCAAAACTCGAGAACGATTGGACCGTTTGGCGCCCAATTTGATATAATGTTCGGGTAGTGGTGTTGATGAGTTTTAAGTATATTGTACAAAATTCATGAGATTTGGTCAGGGTAGTAAGAAGTGGGGTAGAGGGGTGATGGGTGGGTAGCTGATAGCGGGGTAACGGAGAAGAGGGTATGACTAGCGGTGTAGCGGTCAGTGCATAGAAGAAGTTGGTAGTAGGTAGCGGGTAGTGGGGTAGCAGGTAGCGGTGTAATGGGGTAGCTGGGTAACGAGGTAGTGGGTTAGCGTGAAGCAGGTAGAAGTAGTGGGAAGTGGGCAGTGGGGAAGTGGGTAGCTGGGTTACAGGATAGCTGGGTAACGGGGTAGCGGGTTAGCGGGAAGCAGGTAGACGTAATGGGAAGAGGGTAGTGTGGTAGAGGGTAGAGGGTAGTGTGGTAGCGGGTTAAAAAAGTGTAGATCTTTTAATTACCAATTGAGGCAGTGCGAAGTCTGTCGGGTCAGCTAGTTTGCTTAAAAGCAGATGAAGAAAAGTAAGATGTGAGATGTTCCAACAAGATGGTGCTCAGTGCTCAGCCAAACTATGGTCGCGAAGTAAAGAATGAAGAATACGGTATTCGATGGATAAGTCAGAAATGGACCAATCTTGTGGGAATTAACGTAATTTAACTTGATAATCTAATGAATGAATTTGTTTTTCAATTCCTTTATAATTACCACTTATTTTATTAATGAGCACATTGCCATTGGACATTCAAAGCCCAAATTAAATTATCCCTGAGAATAGGTAAGGTAATTTGGGTTTTGATAGCAAGTCACCTTCCCCATGATAGCACAGTGTTAAAAAATTACCTACCAACTATGAATTCTACCACTCCAATTGTCAAGTGTTGTAAAAGTAGGTAAGGTGTTTTAGCTGTTTGAGATTTCCCCAAGTATCATAAAATGTATGGGGCAAGAAAAATTGAACACCATTTAAGATTGAATATCTGACGACCCTAAAAAAAATATCAGCTCAGTTTAAACGTAGTCTTAAAGGCTAGTATTTCTTCTAAAAAAACAATTCAAAAATATGGTCACTTACATTAATACTGACAGAGAAATTGATCTTATAATGGGTTAGAGAACACCAAAGTTAAAAAATAGAGTAGCGCGACAGCTCTTGAAGAGCCAATGCCTAAGTGGCTTACTCTCACAAACAATTCTCTGGATGCGTGCGAAGAAGAAGGTCCTACAATTTAGCGCCGAGTCCGAACGGCAAAGTTAGACCACTTTTTCATGACAGATTGATACTCTTGGAAGTTTTGTCAATTCTTCGCAAGAGGCAGTGCCCGTGAAAGATGAAAAAAAAAAAACTATGGGCACGAGTAGGACTCGAATCTACGACGTTCTGCTTAGCAGCCACCTAACCACTAAGCTACGGACATTACGAACACCAAAGTTAGCCTTCATTTAAATGGTCAAAAAAGTGATGTCAAAGTTCAAAATCAGGCTCTACTGCCAGATCCCAAAATATGGCAGACGAATTACCGGCGGGCGCCCTGAACAAATCAACACCTTTAAATAGACAAACAACAACACAAATTTTAAGACTTTCAACTTTTACCTTCTGACAAGGGGACCAAAGTTTTAATTGGACTTTCCAAAATTAAATTACTATAGAGGTCTGAAAATTTATTAAAAATTTACTTTCTTTGCTTAAGTCTTAACTTCAAACATTTCTACACCTCAGCAAACATTTAAGGAAGACAAAAATCAGATGGTTTTTAATATACTGTAAGAATAGATGAGCGTTGACCAATAACATTTCTTTGTTTCATCTTTTATGGGTACTGCCTCTTGTTAAGTACTCAGTAGCATTTGTTCAGCTTAAATTTACTGCTGAAGAAAAGGCAACAGTCAAAGTTGTTTTTGTTTTCTGATCTTTTTAAATTTTTTTTGTAGACAGTTTAAAAGTCAGTCCTTTCTCAAGCAAATCTGAGTAACATTTTTATGTTGAAAACAGGATTCAAAAAGCCGCAACATTAGTTCAGACCTTGACCTTCAATATGTTTAACACACCAAATCCTGCCTTCTTCAAAGGGAAAGGGTTACCAAGAAAAAAAAATAATCTCTTGCTCTTCGGTTAGTTAATTATAATGTCGATGTGGAAAGGGTTCCCGCTTCACTATCCTTTGTTGAACCCAGACAAAACTATTAAACAACAGCTAGTCTATATTCCTTGCAGTCGCGGCAGTTGAAATAACTATCGCATTAAATCAAAAAGACCAAAGCAAATGCGATAGTTGTCAACAAAGGAAACAAAATAATATGTAGGTCTTCTTTGTGTCCGCTAACAACCTGACTTTGAGCTCATCTAATTTATGTAGCAACTTGTATTTTGTTCTAACTAAGTGTTGTGTATGTTGAAATATACAGTTAAGTGCACTTTGCAGAGTGCAGAGTTCAGATCTGCATATACATTGGCATCAAATTTCATTGGAAATCGTTTTCACCTCAAATTAGCGTCAGAAATGGTACAAAATGTACATTTAACATGGAATTACACACTAACTAACAACAAGCTTATATGGTTAATCCAATGCAAAAATTGATTTCAATTCGATTCGCTGTATTTACTTATGTTTACTTACCCCCTAGCATAGGCTATTGATTTCTACTCGAACAGAAGCCAGTCCTTAAACAATACCTTGGCTCTTACCGACATTCATCCAACCATTCACAACCCTATCTCAACCACTCTTAGTATTGTGTTCGCTTTTGCCCCCTTGCCACGATACAGACGAACAAACATACGGGTGAAACAATACAGCTCAATCCGTACCTTAGACTTGCACTGAGAAGCACAACTATTGAATGCAACGGACAATACTGTGTTTGGAGAACTAAACTACCCCGCGGCAAATTGCAACAAAATCAACAAAGTTATATTCACACATAAAATGCAAAATTAATTATCACACAAACTCTAATAAAAGTCAAGATGGCTAGCCGCAGGAGTTCCATTGCAGTGCACAGTGCATACGGCACAATGAACGCGGCTTCCGGGGCCAGAGCAACTGAAACAACAGACCAACAAAAACAACCAGTCAGTGGGGGCAGTGGGAAGCTAGCGCCCCCGGTTGGTATTTCCTCTTCCTTTCTCTGAAGTCTCTGCGCACAACCACCCACCGCCAATCTACAAATCTCATCGATAAATTTGGATCGAAAATGACCAACTTAGATTTGATCTAATCACTTCGTCAGCTTTCTTCGTTTACTGAAAAAAGATACTTAATACGTTTTGCGTTGATTACTGTTTTTGCTTATTGTGCTTTTCTCATTTGCAATAAACGAATAATGAATTGCTTTGCTGAATTGAGTCGAGTGCAGTGCTGGCTGCCAGGCAGCAGCGCACAATGTGAAATTATACACATTGTATAGACAGGGAGGGAGACACACACGGTTTGGGGGCAGATTAGCCATATTATGGGAGAGCATGTTATTTGTGGCATTGTGGCACGATGATAGGTTTCCGACATTCTTGTTTTTTTTTTTTTTTGTATTTTGTTTTAAGTTAAGAGGGCCAGCCAGCAGTTCTTGCACTTGTACAAGGGATTGAGCGCACATCGCTGTTGGTGGTCTTTTATTTTTATATCATTCAGATATATTTTATGAGCGCTAAGTGCTGACAAGAAATTATAAATTGTGACTTTATAAACAACATTTTTTGTGGAACTATCAGCGTTCAGAGATTATATACTTATGGCATGAAATTTCCTGTAATATGATATCAATAAAGGATAGTGATAAGTCAATTACTTTAAAGGCAATAATTTTGCTAAACCATTTCTCAGGTGATATATTATTACCGTTTTAAATTTAACAATCACAAAACGGAAACGCTCATCCATGACTAATGGTTTCACATACAATTGTGATTATCTTTCGAAATCCGTTTAAATGGGATTTCAAAAGATAATTGAAACACAAATTATTCATTTTTTAAATTTTTAGTTAATTTTTTTTTATCGACTCACGAAATGTTTTGCGATATGCAAGGTTAAGGTCTTAAAAGATACACAACACGTCAGGCTTAAAATTGATGTCACTTAAATTTAGAAGTTGGTAACTTCGAATTTGAATGAATTGAAATTGAACGCGTAAGGACAACTGTTTTTTTTCATCATCCTGAAAACAAGTTGATAAAATATCAACTTTTTTTTTTTAAACCAAGGAATATGCTTTAATTTTTTAAATTTTTCTTTGAATGAGTGCGTCTGCAACGAAACATTACAAAAATCGCCATTTCATTATTGAAAATTCCTCCACCAGTGATAAGGGTATTTAAAATTGAAGGAAATTGTTCTGAGTCCCACCAAGGGACTTTAAAAACCTGCTGATCGACCAGAGCTATTGTCTGCCGCTTTGAGTACCTCCAGGGGCAAAATAAACCTGCTTATTCACCAGAGCTATTGCCTGCCATGTAGTGCCACCAGGGGCCTTAAAACAACCTGCTGATCATCACCCCGAAATAAACCGATCGAGTAAAGTATGCACCAAGCAGTGGCGTAGCAAGTGGGGAGCGAAGGGGGCGGATCGCCCCGGGTGTCACCCATTTGGGGGTGCCACCCAAAATCTACCAAGGAGTAGATATTATGGCGTAATAGATCGCAGAATATTAAAAAAAAAATTGCGACATTGTACCTAACCTAACTACCTACCAGTTTCTATTTGCAAAAAATTTATATTATCGGCTAGCCTATGTATTTTTCTTTTGTTAATAAAGTCCATCGACGTTTCGCCCTCAGTGAAGGTTTTGGCTGAAAATTTTGATGATATCTTAGCTGCAGCTGAAGAGTTGTGTAATGCAAGAGTAAATGTAGAAACCAGAGGTGCTGCACAGAACCTTAAATCTGCAATGTTCAATTTCGCGGTTCTTTCTTTTCTCTTCTTTTGGAATAATGTCCTTAAAGAAATAAATTTTCCTCAGATTACACTACAAACTAAGTGATTAAGTGTTGATCACTTGGCTAAGAAAATAGAAGCCTTTCGCATTTATGTTGAAGAAAATCGGACGAAGATCGTAGAAGACGCAATTAACCTTGGTATAGAAACATCGGAGAAATACGACATTCCAACAGAAAGAAGAATTCGTCGTTAAAAGCGAATGGCTGGTGAGTTGGCAACTGATGCAGGACTTTCTCTGAGCGCTGAACTACGGAAAGACATGTTCGAGTGCCGATTCATCACTGAACTTCTTTTGCAGAATCTCTTCCAAATCTCATTGTCGCATTAAAAATATTTATGGCAATATGTGTGTCAGTTGCGTCATTGTGAAAGGAGTTTTAGTGAGCTTAAATTAATTAAAAACTACTTGCGGGCAACAATGACGGAATAAGAGGCTCAACAATCTGGGAATTTTAACAATTGAACATGAGGCGACCGAGCAAATAAATTTTGATGGCGCTATCAGCAAATTTTCTGCTTTAAAAGCTAGGGAGAAGACGTTTCATAATTGTTTTTTTTTCTGTTTTTTTTTTTATGCAATGTGAATATGTAGATACATTAATTTTTGTTGTCCTTTTTTATTTTTTTTATTTGAATTTAAATTAAGAAATCGCAATATATGGAATAGCGGAATTTCCTTTATCTTACTGTTTTTCATTCTGGGGGTGACACCATAATTGCCGCCCCAGGTGCCACCCATGCTAGCTACGCTACTGACACGAACCACTAAAGACGGCAAATAACCGGACATCCGATAAGCGGAAGCGAAAACTGAAATCCACCTTAGCAGCTGATTTAAGCAAAAATAATAATCATCATCAATATTTTAAGTTTCCAAAGTTAATTTTTTTTTAAACATTCTTAAAACCCATTTACTGACATCAGTTTCGATCAGTTTTCCATTTTTCGATTTTCGCTATAAGAAGTGTTAGATAAACATATTTTTAATATCAAAAACTTAAACATGAAAAATCTACTAAAAGAAATCGAGACTAAAATTTTGTTTGTTCAAGTTCAAGTAGAAGAGTCGAAGACAAACAGGTGGTCGGAAAAATTTACGAGCCCGAATAATTCGACTTTTCTATCGTTGTTACGCCGTGTTTGATCAGACCCCTCTAATTTAAAGAATGCAAAAATAATCATACACTACAAAATGTTGTACCCTCCTATGTCGTAAATTGATTTTCTTATAAGGGCAAAGAAACGAAAAGTCTATTCAATTCATTTCAAATACTTCAGTGTTTTACCATTCATGCGGCTCCTTGGTAATTTTGATTTATCATTCCTAGAGACAAACAGGTAAAACTGGGGTGGAATCGGCTAAGGCGATTGTTGACTATCACTTTGTTGATAGTCGTTTTTGATAATCAACTTTATTTTGCTCTGTGTAAAATGATCAATAAAACAATTTGAATTTCTGGCAACACCTACAGTAAGCTATGTCGTTTTGCTCAACGTAAGGTGATTATCAAAACGATAATCACTTTTTTCCATACATTTGGAAGTGACAGCTATTTCCATGTTGTTTTCATATATTTTTTTTTTCTTTTTCATTTTTGTTTTGCTTACAAAACTATATGAAAACGACACCAAAATAGCTGTCGCTTTGAATTGTATGGAAAAAAGTGATTATCGTTTTGATAATCACCTTACATGAAGTAAAAGCAATTATTTTGACTATCAACTATCGACTATCAGCTTAGCCGATTCCACCCCTGTATTCAATTAGAATCACCCTCTTTTTGTAGCAACATGAATGTTCTTAGTGCAACGAATATGATGACTCACTTCTAAAACTACGTACATTATAATATCGTTTCTAGATATCGTTCTAGGATTTTTGTAAGAATAGGAAACACCAACAACTACAGGGTAAGTATTAAAATTCTAATTGCCATATATTAATGTTGTTACTCAACCCTCTGTTGAGTGAAGGAAACAATTGAACTGAGTTAATAATTGGCTTAGTTCGATAATTAATTACCTCGATTAACGTTTTGGAAATTGGTCAGATATAAAACCCTAAATTTTGATCTCATTTGGAATGAGATCACCAAATTCTTATGGGAATGCTAAAGTATTTTAACACTCTAACCATAACCTAAGTATATCTATAAGCTAACGAAGAAATCCTTGGATCTCTAGTACTTCAATAAAAGTAAAATAATGATAATAAACAAGACACTCATCACAAGTTAATTGCTCCATAAACAAAAGTATTAGTCATAATTTTCATCAACAAAATAAAGATCCAAATTAAAAAAAAAAAAAATCCAATTGAAAGTATCTAAATTCCATAAACCAAGTGCGAGAGGATATAATATCTTTGTTTGTGATTTTTTTCACACAAAATTTCTTGGAAATATTATTCGTTCGACCGTCAATATTATAGCAAATTAAGTCCGAGTACAGATTAAACAGTTTCTATTTTATTAACATCTAGATAGAACACAAACAATAATGTTACTTTATTTGTTTTGTGGGTGTGTTTGTTTCTGGTTGTGTTTTGGTTGGTTTTGGAGATGGTGCGGCAATGAAATTGCTCAAATAGGCCATCTTGGCGCCATATCGCCATGGTCTTCTTGTTCTGTTGGAATGGTATTCGTATTTAGTCGCTTTTTTTCTTATAAACAATTTATTCTTTATAAACATTCTCATCTTTCGTCTATAAAATAGCACTCAGGTCTAGTTACATATTATGCTAAATCGATATAACATTGTATTTTTGAAAAATTATCTTCATTGTGTGTGATGTAACTCTTGAATAAGAATATAGAATTTCGGGTTGAAATAATTGCTTTTGAAAAGAAAAGGAACACTTGCAAATATATTTAAGAGTTTAAGAAGTTTTTGTTCTGCCCTTGAAAGCCTGCGAATTCAATTACTCAAAAACGCCGCAGTAAAAGAAGACCGAGATAACTAATAAGCTTGTATAAGAGCAACGACATGTAATTTAGGCAGAGTGGTCACCGCTTTACCCTGATTAGGAAATTTTGTATGAGCTATTCGAAAAAATATTATTCTCACTTAAAGGCTTTGTGAGCTGACCGCAGAGGTTATGCAGTTGGACCCGTGTGACTTTCTGAAGTCGCAGTTCAAAGTGATCTTTAAATCCATCAAATCTGTTTGAGGTTGAAGATGCCGCTCAGGATAGGTATATAAAATTTGAATATTTAAGGCTGCTAATTCAGAACGACATTGAAAGTTGAAAGCATGCTATAGAGAGTTGTTAACTCATGTATTTTTTACAATTTAAGTTTAAACGATCATTTCATCCATCTGAAGTGTAAACTCAATATCCCACCATTTATAAACATTGACCCAAAAATTTCACATCTGCAGATTGAAATTTGAACTTGAAAGAACATTGACTCTACCCAGGCCCATTGTATAGTTTAATGAATGAAATGAAAACCTGGTGTAAGAATAATAATTCATTCTTCATTCATGAAACTCACTGTAACCGCAGATTCCCAGTTTACTGTACTAAAAACGTACAAACACACAGCAATAACCCGGTCCCTTTAACAACACCAAGCTTTTTAACCTTGCTTTGATGTTATATTTGTTCATTTAATCTTAACACCTTCGTTTCTTGTTTTAAAGCTTAAGTACATTCCATCATCATCATAACAGTATGTGAATAGAAGACAGTTGAATTCCCGCTCAACCCCCAAAGACAAATACCTAAAAGCGTACGCCTGAGCCTACTCCCCGATTCCAACCTGTACAGAGGGAATATATCAACTCTCAACATAGTGTCAACCGAAGCTTCATTCAATTGCAATTAAAATTTAATCCAAGATGAAAATAAAACGACCAAGGAAAAAAACACGAAAAAGCAAAAGTTCAAAAAGGATTCACACTCATTTCGCACGCATTTTAAGCGCCTTTCAGGTCAGGTGTGAATAATTTCAAATAATCACTTTCATCAGGCATTGTATATGACCTCTAACACATCAGCGGCAAACATCAAGACACACTGAGCCGCCGAGTATATACAAACATCTTGCAGTGAGTTCGTAGCCGATGGATGGCAACACAGGCATCCAGAGCGGTAGCAGAAGCAGAAGCTGAACCAAGAAGAAGCAGCAAGCATAATACACCTTAGGGCAGGCACCATCTTCATCTAACTTACCGTCAAGCTCTTTTCAGTCTCATATAGTCTGTGTGCATCAGCATCATCGGGCGGCTACCTTTTCTTTGATGTTGAGTAAAGCATAATTAATTGGTAGGTAAGCTCTCGTAGCCCCCCGACTGACAGTGGAGCTCAATTCTGTTTTGTTGTTTTGTTGTTGTTTTTTGTATAGCATAACATCAGTTCGGTTTTCGTTACCTACCAGTATAGTATTGGGGTTTCACAAGACTCGTTCTTCGTCGGTTGTCGTGTCGCTTCATCTGCGCCTCATCCAATAAACATCAGAGTCAGAGATGATGCTCAAGCTCATGCCTACACACACGTTGCATATTTATTTTATACGTTCGCCGCTCCGCGCTGTCGAACGATGTGGCATTAAACGCCAACAATACTGTTGCTTCTTAAAGGTGTGACTAAATACTCTTTACACATACTTGCCTGCAATAGAGAAGAGGTACCCCTTCAAAGGGTCCTTCGACACTTGCATCTTTGTCGCCAACATTTGACTGATGTAATTATAATTAAATGATTTTTATTCACAAACACGAGCATGAAATGAAGAACAATACATTACACAGGAAAAAAATGTGTGAAGTGAAAAATAGGGCTACAAGGCTGAAAGTTTGTTTAAGAGATTAGAGGGCTAGAGGTTCCTCTTTTATGAGAAGGAACTAACACAATTTCTGACGAGAAAAAATGTCAAGATTTAACAACTATCGGTGAAGGTGCCACTTAAGTACCTCTTCATGTTTGTTTTGTTATTTTTGTTTTTTTTTTTAACTATAAAGGTGAATCAGTGCTTTAAAAAAAATTCAGTCGAAGGTACTATTCTTCAAACTACTATCTACTACTACTGGAGCCTTGATTAGACAAGGGAATATTTGTCAAGTCCTGTTTTAACTAGTTTGCTATTCAAAATTACTGTCCTATATTATTCGGAGGAAGGAAAAATATGGCTCTAAGATTTCAATATTGTAATCTAGAATTTCATCAACCTTAACTCAAACAATAGCTTGAACAAGAGTATTAACAATCTTGGAAGCACCTTTTTAAATTGCATACAATTGTTGTTGATCAAATGGTACTGCTTCGATTTTATCTAGGATATATACAGTTGTTGGAGGTAGAACTTGCAAGTGCTAAGTGCGCTCCTAGCTCCAAGGCTTGCACGTAGTTTGTAATTCAGAATGAGTATTACGTTATCATATGATATTCGTCAATGTTGAGGATAGATACCTATAGAAAGACCACTCACTTCTGTAGATTGTTCAACGGCAATGACGAATCAAATTTCACTGTCAGTTAGACTAAACCATTCAATGAAGACGACGAAAGCCAACATTTCCGTCTACCCGACCTTGAATATGTGAAGATAGAAATATCCAAGCATACAACCAACAAAGCCGCGTGAGCTGATGGCATCCCTGCCGAACTCCGAATCGTTAGGAGCATGCACCAACTCATTAACAGAATATCGTCGGAGAAAAGAGACCATGTCCAATTAATTAAATCTCAGCATTTTTTGCCTGAGCCTGAAGAAATGAGATTTTCTAAACTGCACCAACTATTGAGGTATCAGCCTCGTAAACATTGCCTATTAGGTCGTGAACGTGAACGACTGAAGCCGTTTGTCAACAAACTGATAGGTACATATCAGCAGATATGGCTTTAGACCAGGAAAGTCCACCACAGATCAAATATTCACACTACCCCAGAACCTGGAATAAACCCATGAGGTACAAATCGACACTTACCACCTTTTCATCAATTTTAGCATTTTCATCAATTAACAGCATTTATAGAGAAGAACTGTATAAAGCCATGTCCAGTTTTGGCACCCCTTCCAAGCTCATTCGTCTAAGATGGATGATATGCTGCTCCATCAGAGTCGGTAGCGACCTCAGCGACACCTTCGATGTCAAAAAGGCTTTAGATAAGCTTATGCACTGCCATGCGACTTCTTCTGCACTACTCTTGTGCCAACACTAGAGGCACTATATTCCAGATGTCTGTACAACTATTCGCGTATGCCGGCGATATTAATGTTATTGGGAGAACACATCGTGATGTAAATAGTGCTTTTAAGAAAGTATATGATTTCATCAAGAAAGCACACCCAACATTGACATCTTACATCTTGGACAAAACGTCACGATAGAGACATATAACTTCAAGGATGTTAAGGACTTTGTCTATCTTCAAAACTTCTATGAATATTGTAGAATTTATTAACAAAAAAACATTCACAAAACAATATTTTCTCAATTCTTAAGTTTCAAGAACTATTTTTCATTCACAACAGAAGACTGTGTGAAAACAAACAAACGTTGAAAAAGAAAAACGACTGATGAAGTGAGATCTATCAGGTTTTCCGGATTTCAAAGAATAAAACTAAGTGTTTACACAAAACAAAAAAAGTGAAAAACTTCGTTTCCAACAAATTTACTTGTCTTATTATCACATGGTTCCAAAAAGCTTCCACGCTTCTCAACCAATAAACTAAACACACATATTTTCCTGCACAATGATTCAATACCTAAGTCAGAATTTTTTCACGACATTTTAATTTTCAATTTCAATATTCCCGTGTCGGATATTTTGTGTCTTCTTACAAAAATTCATCGACAACATGTGCGGGAGTTTCCTTTTTCTTGTGTTTAGTTTACAAAAATACCAAAATCCAAACAAAAACAAACCAACAACCAAGTTCGGACCGTCTCCGGAGTCAAAATTGTCTAGAGATTAAAATGAAGGGTTACGAGACGTAGAGACGACTATGGCGATACAAAAAAGAAAAAAAATCATACGATGAGCAATGCATATCAATCAGCACGTATAAAGAAGATGTACACAATGTAGAAAAATTAAAGATCAGCAAAGCGTTTAGCGGTTGAGACTTGAAATGATGAATCTCTAAATTTCTTTCTCGAGGACACACAACTTATCTTAAATCGATTGCTATCGTTCGGTTGATGTAATATTTGTAGGGTGAGTGTATTTCTGCTAAATGAAAATTATCATCACGATCATGATGCACTTGAACTTAGGATCACATAAAATGCATTTGCTGCTGAAATAACAACTATTGTTCTTCTTTCTTTCCACAACTTGTGCATCACAAGTTTAACCAAGAAAGTAATAACATCAATTTTTGTTCTTCAAAAATTAACCTCTTGCTATCGAAGTTCGTCTTGAATTAAGCTTTAATGCCGACTATAAGTGTTTCCATGACCATTGTTTGAAGTTAAGCCTTTGAATATCTAAGAAAACAAATTTCCCTACAGTATGCGAAGACTCATCATTGATTAACTAATTTTTTTACCCTCTTGTCAATAATAACTGATTTTTCTACTTATTTAATTGAGCTTAAGACCATATTAACCAGGATTTACAAAAGATTTTCTTTATTAATTGAATAAGCTCGTCTAAGTGCTTCAGTTCCCTTTCCACATTCATGTTCTTCAAAAACAAGCCAATTTATGTTCAATTTCGCCCTCTCTAAACTCAAACATTAAAAAAAAACCTAATGATATTCCTTAAATTCAATAATAATTTAATTGATAGAAACGAAATTGACTTCGCCCAAATCCGAATAGTAATAGCAAAAAGGTCTATTAAAAGAGGGTCCCAGAAGTTGGAGAGTCGCCCACACATTTCATCAATTATTCCATTGGATTGGTTAACTAACGAGAATTTCAAGTGAACCAAGCTGAACTATAGATATACAGATTATTAATTTATCTACCATGAAGAGAAAAGCCATCGCCCAGGAGCCAACATCCAGATCATGGTTTTGATGATTTGACGATGGCGATGGGCAACAACCATCAAATTGAACAGAAGACATGGGAATCATGTAATCAAAACAAATTCAACTAGAGAAAGAGATTCGGCTTGTTTGGTCCGTTGACGACATCATAGTCTCATCATCATAGTCATCGTAGTCTGTCCAAACGAAGATATCAAATTTCAAATTTCCACTTAGGCAAACGCAATAAGCTATGAAAAGCGCACCACCCATTAGCAGTTAAGCACATTAAGAGCTTTGTATTCGAAATGGAACATTAAACATTTATAGGATTTGCAGGACGACAACTTTTATGAGTGCGGCTTTTAAACATAAACGATGCACACACATTACTAGCCTCACATTCGCAGTTCTACTAATAGTATTGGGGTGTACTCACACCTTGTAACTTTAGTGATATGATTCCATCTTCATATACCTTGGTGGAGCGGCGCACGTATAAATAGTTAATGGCCTGAATACTGAACATCATTTTTATGTCAGTTTAATCTCAGCTTCTATGTTGCTACTGTGTGTCCCGTGTTGCGTAAATAGTCGAATGTGAACAGATAATGGGGAAAAATGCAATAATGTCTAAGTAAGTATAGACTCTTTCGAAATAAAAATGAAATTGTAGAGCTCTAAAGTCATTATTGGTATGAAAATTATCAGTCTGATTTTGTTTTTTTATAACATGTATAATTTCGTGGTGGTTGTGTGGTTTGATCGCCAAGGTTCGGTTTGAAGAACAACACTAAGCTTCAGTAATAATGCTTCGGGCTTACACTTCCCTAGTTAAAGCATAAAACTAGTTCGTTGATTTAACTGTTCTCGGGTATTGCTCAGTGCTTTCCTGTTCAGCGGTCTTGTATAAATCTGGGAAACTCAAATGAAACAGCAGGAGTTTATGGCCCCTGAAGACTGAATACAGCACGCAATAACACTGGTCGATCTGCAGGTACTAGTACGGCCCCTAGTGGCACGCGAAACAGTAGGAGTTAATGGTCCCCAGTAGCACTGAAACATCAGACAATAGCTCCGGTCAATCTGCAGGTACTAGAACGTCTAGAACGGCCCGTAGTGGCACGCGAAACAGCAGTTGTTAATGGTCCCTGGTGGATCGGAAACAGTAGGCAATAGCTCTGGTCGATATGCAGAAACTAGAACGGCCTCTAGTGGCATACGAAACAGCTAGATTTATGGCCCCTGGTAGCACTGATACAGCAGGCAAAAGCTCTGGTAGATCTGCTTCTGCAGTTACTAGTGCGGCTCCTGGTGGCACATAAAACAGCAGGATTTATAGTGGCCTTAGCAGCACGACGTACATAGACTTTCATTGAAATCGCTTTCTACTAGTTGGGGGAAGCCCCAATATTTAAATAATAACCTCCGATTGACGACTTGCTGTTGCTCACCAACGACTAACTCGCAATAATATTATTCCACCCGAGGTGGTTTAGTTTTTCACCACACTAAACCACGTTTTTACTTTTCCTACTGTTGCGTTGAGTTTCTTCACGACTATCAAAATCAGTAGATATACTTTTTCACCACAACCGACGCACGACGCACGGTGGACGGACTGTGTATTATGTAACAGTAAACCTTTTCACAGCAAAAAATATGATAATTAACTTTTCCTAGACATCGATTAGACCCCATATACGGCCATGCCGATGAATATCACTACGGTTTTCACCAAAAACGATAAATTATAAAAATTAACCTTTCTCCAATACATTTGAAAACATGCAAAAAATATCATCAAAATCGGTTAAAGCCTTACTTAAAACAGCAATGCATTGTATAAAGTCCTTTTTAGGTTCTGAAAAGTATGTAAAGTTAATATACCATTCTCAGCAGTAACTTTCGTTTTTAATGTAACAAAAAGCAATTTTGTTTAAGTATAATACAAATTTTACTGTTTCGAAGATTATATTACGTTTACTTTTATTGAAATTGCATCCCTCTCACAAAATTAATTTTGATTTTTACATCAGCATTATTGCAATCAAATGAACCTTTTATAGTAATCCAAGCAGTAATTTTTAATTACAAAATAAACAATAAAAACAATTTTTAATTTAACAACAAACTCTCGAACCATTAAATCAGAAAACAAAAATTGTGCGATCTCAATCAAACCCATAACTTGCCAAACAAAAATTTCATTATACTCTGGTTATATTGCAACAAAAGCAGAGAGGTTCAAAATAATGTTGCCGCACGCACATAAAAATCATAATTATTGCTCTTTTTTCAAATTCTATTTGTAATATACTCTCCAATGCCGCCGCCGCCGTCGAAATGTTAATGGAATTCAATAAAACGAAATGAGAAAAAGTTCTTCGCATAATTTTCCGCAAACATTGCCAAAACAGCAAAAACTGACGAAAAAGTCATCAAAATTGAACATAGGTAATGTACGTGTATATACGTTCGCCTGCTCAGCCCATAACATTTTTAATGCGTTCGCCACATAAAATCGTTCATTGAATGGCGAACGTCTAGCATTCACCCTAGATTACGAAGTTCGCTTTCAACCTATAGAATAACAAATCAAATTCCAGCCGGAGCGGAGTCTAAACCCCCACACAGATGGTGCAGCAGGATCAGGACAGGACGACAACCATACCACAGTGACGACAACCGAGCTATGCGGTGGCCCCGGCTCCGGCAACAATGTAATCCCTTATTTTATTGTGTTTTGCAAAAGAGAGTGTTAATTTGTGTGATAACATTTTTATAATCCAATTCGATGCTTACACCAGACCACACCACACGCAAGAAAAGACGACATCCCTTCACCTTCCCTTAGATAAATCCGAATCCCAAGAGGTTATATTTTATGGGCCAAAATGGTTGCAAGAACACTTACCAAATGCGAGCTAGCGACACATACACGAATACCTTTTGCCACCCCTTCGTCTGTTGCTATTTTTACCAATTTTTCCATGTTGTCCTTTTTCCATAAAACATAGGACACACGTATAAAAACTGAGTGATAAAATTTGGAGTTATGCAGCTTCACGATGAAGAAGCGTACTCGCAGTTTTGGTGGGTTGTCGCTCCTTGCGAACCCTGAAGTCTGAACTGCAGTAAAAAATGTCCAAGGATTAAGGCTTCATGTTTCGTTCTCCCCGCTTTAGATATTTTCGGGGATTTTATTACAATTCATTCCAAATGTGCTACGTTACGATTATGATCCAAATATTGGTGTTTCTGATTAATGCGAACCAAAGGATCAAATATGCGCTGGGCTTGCGTTATGACAGGACAATTCATGCATCCATCCATCCACATCCATTCAACAAGATTTTCACCCCAAATTTATGAGCCATACAAAAAGAAATAAATCGACAGAAGCAGTAGCAGCAGCAGAAGCGGTCTTTATGGCCTTGATAGCTGTCCGTTCGAAAATCCTACCAGCAACATTCCGATTCCCATTTTTGTTCGGCTGCATATTTATAAGATCGCATTTCTTAGCTGGTTCAACTGTGCTGTTGCTGCTTCTGCTCGCATCGATTTTTCGAGACCTGTGCAAGTCGTTATTGCTGTTTGTCGTGATAGAAGAATGGAATTCATCATATTACACTTTTACACAACAAAATCTCTATGAAAGGAGGAACAACCCCAAGTAATAAAAGAAAAATCAACAAAATATTTACGAATTACGATATCCATATAGGAAACGAAATCCCCAAAAATTTGATGTAGTAATATTTATACGCACAAAATACGAATTCAAGGGGGAATTTAATATGTTGATGTTTGGGTCTTGGTTTTTTGGTTCAGATTGATGCAATGATTTTTTTTCTTACTTTTATAGAAGGTATTAGGGAAAGAAAGCCTTTTGGGCACATGAGGTCATGAAACTTGCATTTGTGCGTTTATTGTTAGAATTTTTCTTTATGGGAAATATCTCCCAGGTTGCATTAAAATTACCAACAGTAATTGGGGTTTATAAGGTCACAACGTATTAAGGACTCTAATGGGTAGGCCATTAGACGTTGGCTTATCAGTATAATGCTGCTAAGAAAAAAAAATACAAGCTCAATAAAGTGAAAGTCAAAGTATAGAACAAAATACTTTCGACACAGTTTAAGACTACGCCATATTTTGGGGGGTGGGGGTGAAAAATAACTTGTCAAAAACGGAACTCTTAGCAAGTGATAGTTATAGGTATGAGTGTAATTCTGCAGTTCTGCACCTTTAAAGAATGTTGATTGACGACAAGTCTGATAAAATTTACTAAAGTCAGACCAGCGATTATATTAAGAAACAAAATGTTTAAGTCACTCCAATCACAATTAGTAAGCCAACAATGACTTACTCGTAAACGGTCTCCACCTTTTCTTAAATCAGTCAAAAGAATTCTAAAATTAAAGAAAATATTTCGTTGTTCAATGTTGCACGTCAAACGGCGAATAGTTCTTTTAAGTGTCATTTTCCGCTTTCGTTTAATATTTTTAACGTCTTCAATGCTTATTTACCACTAACACCAATTCCGGACCAAGAAAACATCAACACCTTAGAGATATTTCCCACAAAAATTACTTAATAATAAAAGAGAAAAGACAACAGCCAAAGTGCATCGGATGAGTTAACATGTGCCTTGATTATGGTTTTTAGTCGGAATATTTATTCTTCAAAAGGGTTCCGCGTTTTCCCAGAATCTCTGCATATCACTTACCCAGTTTACCTACAACCCAAAGAATAGTCTGAGAAAAAGAAGACATTAATTATACCCACACGACTCAAAAGACAAGCCAAACGTCAATAAACAAACAACAGCTGATAAAAATGTTTATATTTGCTTAGAATAATAAAAGAAAATGAATGAACAAGAGGTACAGCTCCAGCCCAGCACCAGTCTTATTGAGCAAAACACTTTGACTCTATTTATGGGTTTGTGAACAAGGACCTACACAAGTATAACATATTCATACTTTATGCGAATATAATTATTGTAGTTTCTTTATTTTCAAACACAAAAACCTTTTTCTTCCCTATTTTTTATTATTTGTATATGGAATATTCAGTTATTAACTTCCCATAGGAAGTTATTGTAATGGGTCCGATTTTGTGAATCTCCAATTTTCGCATTTCTCGATGTTTTGAGGTCACTAGAGTCCGAATCAAGCGTTTTTAAGATGACATCGGTGTGTGTGTGTATGTGTGTTCGTATGTGCGTTACGTTTTTTCAGCTCGATTATCATTCGACGCGGTATTGTGTTGTTAAGAGCTGATTAGATTTTGAGCGAAATCCGCTTAACAGTTTTTAAATGGCAATCAAAAATCTAAGACAACCTTATAAAAAATGAGTTATTTTTATTATAAAAAAGGGTTTTCCAATATGAGGTGTTATTTTGAATAGCCCGCTATTTCGGTAGTTGTCACTTTTGAAGCTGTCATTTTTTGGCATTTGACAAGTAGAAACTACGCCATTAATAAAAATGGAACGATACACGCTTCAACAACGCATTGAAATTATTAAAATTCACTATAAAAAATGGTGAAAATTTGGTAGAGACGGTTCGCACAAATAAAACATTTTTGGGTCGTCGTGAAGCACCTTGTCGGACCGCAATACAGAAATTGGTGGACAAATTCGAGCTGTTGGGACAAGTTAGTGATGTGAAGAATAAAACCCGTGCACGTCGCTCAAGAACAACTGAGAATATTGCTGTTGTAGCCCAAAGTGTTGAAGAAAACCCAGGTTTGTCCATTCCTCGTCGTTCTTTGGAATAAGGCATTCCACAAACGTCATTACACCGTATTTTGCATAAAGACTTGAGTCTTAAGGCTTATAAAATTCAGTTAACACAAGAACTCAAGCCGGCTGATCATCAATAACGTTGTGTCTTTGCTGGTTGGGTCCTTGAAATGCATGAAAATGATCCGGAATTTCATCGAAAAATAATCTTGACTGATGAGGCCCATTTCCACCTCGGAGGCTACGTCAACAAGCAAAACTGTCGCATCTGGGGCTCGGAAAACCCAGGAGTTATTGTTGAAAAGCCTCTCCATCCTCAACGCGTGACTGTTTGGTGCGGTTTATGGTCCCGCGGGGTCATTGGACCTTACTTTTTCGAAAATGAGGCTGGAGCAACAGTTACGGTCAATGGATTGCGCTATCGAGAGATGATTAATGATTTTAACTTCCCAGAGGAAGTTATTGTAATGGGGCCGATTTTGTGAATCTCCAATTTTCGCATTTCTCGATGTTTCGAGGTCACTAGAATCCGAATCAAGCGTTTTTATGATGATGTCTGTGTGTGTGTATGTGTGTTCGTTACGCGTTACGTTTTTCAGTCAATTATCTCGCGAACCGCTCATCGAATTGATCTCATTCGACGCGGCATTGTGTTGTTAAGAGCTGATTAGGTTTTGAGCGAAATCGGCTTAGCGGTTTTTTAATGGCAATCAAAAATCTAAGACAACCCTAATATAATGAAAATTATGATAATTTCTGCAATAATTTCAATAATAGTGCAAAAAATCTTATAGTTAGTGGGGAAAAAAACACAATATTCAGGAGTATCATATACTATATTTGATTACTAGCTGACCCACCAAACGCTGCTTTGCCGTATAAATATTAATTTTCAGAAATACTAATCCGATTATAAAAATTGCTTCAATAATAGAAAACTACAATATTCAGGAGCAATATAGGCTGTATTTTACTGTGCAAAGTAGTTGTGAATGAGTCCACGAAATGGTACGATCAACTTTTGGCAGATGGCGCCACTGTTATTCAATAAACTTAATGTTTTTCATAAAATCATCAGTTTTATGGAATTTGACTTTGAACCAACGTGCGTGTACAACTACAACAGGATGCATCGGCTGAATATTTTGCAAGACAACTAATGTTTTTACGTATTTTTCTACTATGGGAAGTTAGTCGTGTGGACTCCATGGGTCGCACTCATATTTTTATTATTATATTTAACTACATAATAATGCGTGAATATGTCAATATTGTACCTACATACAAAATACGCTTCAGAAAATGAAAAATTGTTGCACAAAAAGTCCTTTAGAAATTCGTTTTATAAATATCAAGCAAACCTGTATGCATTTTGAATAAATAATTAATAGAGTTTGTTCCTCCCTTAACACTCCGTTGCTCACGTAATATTCGGTTTTTGTAGAGGATTAATATTAGCCGCGTTTTATTATCCTCACTAACCCATATGGGTTTATTTTTTGTACACCAACAACAACCTGGGACCCCGATAGCTATCGGGGTTTATTTTGTAACTCAAAAACTATGTTCTTAATATGGCGGATAGATGTAGGAGTGAGACAAAAAAGAAGTTATTGTAGAAAGATTTAGTAATATCAGCCGTATTAATAATAAATAACGCGTATTCCACTCTTAGCCACAGTTTCATAAAGCCATAGGATAAGAGTCAATCCAATTAATTAATAAAAACAAGTTTTTTGCGGAAAAGCAAAATAAAATTTAGCTGAGTGTTACGTCTCGGATAAAAACATAGCTTAAACTTCTACCTTTTTAACCCAGATCGTTTTATTATCATGGGGTAACCCATATGGGTTAGTGAGGATAATAAAACGCGGCTATTAACTAAAGGTAGGTACCTAAGTATTTTCACAACGTAAACATTTGTTAGAGACATTTTATAGAAACATAATTGCTGTAGCCAGATACAAAAAGTCAATTTGGCATTAACTGTTTCCTTTAAGACATCATAGAATTCGAAACTCTGAGATAAAAAGCCAGTTCCACCTAACAACATCTCACTGAGATCTCAATGTCACTTTGACTGAGGTAAAATCATTTGGTGGAACATAATTCTCAGTTCTCATTGAGATAAAATGGTAACCTCACAAATTGTCAGTCACGTCAAAATAGCTGAGTGAGAAATCGAATCCAAAATATTTTCATATTTTTTTTTTGACTCTTTTTTTTTTCTTCAAATCAGTTCACACCATTTAATAAGCAATAAGCAAATGCCGCGTTTAAGATAATATACTTTTTATGTTTTTCGTTTTAAGGTTTCTCTTTTTGGCTTTTTTGGTCACAATAAAATCTCTTAATTTATGAATGATAATCGTTATTTTTCCCAAAGTTTCGACTTAGATTTTAGTCTTCTTCAGGGGAAATTATTATGAAATAAAATTAAAAATTGTTAACGATTAATGAGCAGTTCTCATTGAGAAGTTTATTCAACAAAACAATGCAAAATAAAATTATTCGAACGAAGAATTATAATGCTTCGTTCTTCATGATTCTCAGCATTTGGTGTCTCCTAAATTTTTTTTTTTTTGAAAATGGGTGGGGCCTTATTCAGGGCTGGTAGAAAAATCGAAAATGGCAACAAATTCGGATCTCTTAAGATCTCATAACTTTAAGTGACGAAAAGGTGCTAGTTGTCATGAAAAGGTAGGATTTTTTGCGGGCGATGGTAGTGCGGAAAAATATGCGGGATTTCGATTTGCAGGCTTTCGACCCCAACCCTGTATAAGTAACTATAACTATACATATATGCTTTACCTACCTACGTAACAATTTTTTTACGATCGAAAAAGTTACGATTTTTTCAAGCTATCTTTATGGTGAAAAAACATGTTGCCGGATAGACTTGCTAAAATGAAAATAAATTCAATCGCCTTCTTACACCTGTTTATTGCAGAGAAAAAATTTGATTCATTTGAGAGAAAGGAAAAAACCCGAATGTTAACAGATTGTTCTAGTTCACCTTTATTTATCTGCATAAAATAAAAAAAATAGGAAAATATGATTTTCACAACATGGCAACAGCTATAATTATCAAAATAATTAACGCAATTGCGTTCATTATTGCAGCCGTTTACCTTGGTATACTCATTAAGTTGCATTGATTCCTAGAAGATTTTACTCTTAAGAAGACACCAATACAAGCCAGTACCTAATCTTTTGATTTGAAGTGTAACTGTATAGAAATCCTTACATGAATCCTCTTCTTGAACAATCCAAAAGAATCCTTGCAACAGGGGCAGGGGTACGTATATTTTTATTAATGGGAAATCTCATCTCTGCACAGCTATAAATAGCTCTAGCTGTATTCCCATAGTCCTAGTGTCTGTTTTCATAAGTAGGCAAGGTAAGGCATTTTATTTAATTCATCCTATGTTTTTTTTTTGTTCGGTCTGATTTTAATTATAGCAATAAACGTCAATCAATATTGTAATAGAGACATTCTTGATTCTTGAATTCATCATACTCGTAAATTCATCCCCTATTTTGAATGTTGTTGAACTGTTGTAATGCTTGTGTCTTTATTAAATTTGAAAAAAATTTCGAGCAATGTAAATGAAATGTAAACAGGGGGTTTGAATGAAAATATTCAGCCCTCTTGTCACCCTCCGGTGCCGATGCGATGATGCCGATGATGCCGGGCGTCCATCTCATCATCTTCTTCTTCCATACTTCTACTGCTATTTAGTCGCTTTGGCATGTCGTCATAACGTTGCTGTGCTGGGATCATTATTAAAGTCAATCTGGAGAGTTTTGCTTTGTAAGGCAATATTTTTGCTATACATTCATAATATTACTCGCTCTACAATTTGTATAGAGAGATACAAGGATACAGACCTACAAACTTGTACTTAGGTATGTAAGGATGTAAGGAAATTACGAAGACAAATAAAATAAAAATGGAATGCCGGGATGAGTATTTTTTTTTTTTTACAAAAATATGACTGGAATTTTGGTAATCTGGATTTCAGGCTTGGCTATGACTATGGCTATGACCTCTCAATTTATTTTATATCTAGAGGAGAGTGTAAGTATACGAAAGAATAAATATATTCGCCTTGTTCGATGTTGTTGACATTGGTTGTTTCTAATTTCAGCAGATGTAATTCCTTTTTATTACCACCAGATTTATTTGATGTTGGTTGGCTGGGAAAAGATCACATTTTGTTCGCTTTGGTTTTGTGAGAAGGAATTCTCATTGAAAATGAAGAAAGGTCCTTTGCTTTATTACATTGTAAGGATATCTGAGGCTCATTGATGTTAAATGTTATGCAAAGCTATTTTTAAGTTATTTACCTTCAGATCCTCATAACATAATTATTTTATTGAAGTGTTTTTTTTTATGAAGAGCTTAATTTCAAATTTAATTGGGTATGCTTTTAATAATAAGTCTTAAGAAGGAAGAAGTCTTGGAGTGCAATTATCTTTGATTAACTTCTTAGCAAGCAAAGATTAAGGTGTATCACTGCACTGTCCATATAGGTATTTTGTGTTTCTTTTGTCAACAGTCGTTTCGAAGAAGAATCGGATTGTCTGTAAAATGCGATTCTAACAACTTCAAAAACAAGAAAAAATCGACATTTTTCGGTTTCGAAAGTAAAGCTAAATCAAGCACGGACAACGATACATTTTCAACATTTTATTTTACAATAAAGATTGGGCTTTGCCATTAAGTGTGAAAACAAAATATCATCCTCAAGAGTTTTTGCAGCATCAGATTCTTTTGGGTAATTTTTAACCGCATATCGGGCGGTATCTCGGCCAAAACTTTGAGTAATGTTGATTTTTAATGCGTTTGAGTTCGGGCATTCTTCGCTTAAAACTGTCTTCGTAGCTCTACAGAAAAAAATCTAACGGTATCAGATATTCAGATCACATGATCTTGGGGGCAATTAATGTGACCAAAACGTAAGACGCGACCAGGAAACTTCCCACGAAATAAAGCCATAATTGGTCGTGTTGTGTGCCTTGATGCCCTGTTTTGTTGGAATCACATATTCGTTCCAGTCATGATCTTCGATCGACACCGGCTGAATAAAATCAGTTATCATACGACTGTAACCGTCCAACCATTGGTATACGGACCAATGACATTTTTCGACCACTTGTGGGTTGTCTGAGCTCCATATATGCGATAATTTTGTTTGTTTACATACCCACCGAATGAGAAATGTCAGTGAGGCCCAAGAAGAAAATGTTCTTTGAAAAATCGGTGTTGATTTTTTGTTGTTGTTCTAATAATAATTTTAACGCGTTTTTCGATAAAGCATTCAACTAATATTATGAGACTTATTGACAGTTATGTTTTTCACGTATAAGATTCCAGTGCTACCAACTTGCAACCACTAAATGAATGACCCTATATTTACCTTTCAAAATCCTTATGAATCATCAAAACATGTGCAACCATGTGAATTACTCCGGCGTTGAGACTTTTAATTTAAAAAAAAATCAATACTTAGGGTTGCGCTACAGTCCAGGTCGGCGCCTGGGCTTCATTCAACAGCGCATTCCCTATAGCTTTAGCTGTCTTCAGTTTTGCATATCTACTGGCTGAGGTCCTATACAAAATTTGTGCTCCACCTGAGTCACACTCTTCCTAAAGTAGTTTTACTTCAAAAAGAGGTAAGACTGTAAGTTTTCAAATTGCATTACACCAAGGTTAAACGAGATACACCATACACAGACACATTCTAGAATAACTTCAAGCACAAATTTATAGTATAAGCACAGATAATAACTTTATATAATTCAGCAGCATTCTTTTTCTACAAAAATCGCCAGCTTATCTGAGGCCACCTGTGCGATAACATGAGACAATACAAATCTAAGTCTCCTCCTCTGAACCACGTAGGTTTCTGTTATGTGTGCTTTCTTTCTATGTGTCTATCTGTCTCTCTCTGTTGTATGTCTTGTTCTGTCCCAGCCGATGGTCTCAGTCACCAGTGCTGCTATGTGTCTGTAGTTCGTAACATTTATGTGCGAAGTACTGTGAAATGTAATGTAATGTAATGTAAAATTTATATAAATTTATATTTATATATTTATTATCTGTGGTATAAGCTTGTATAGATACGAAAAACGATCTTAAACATTTTCATTCTAGTCTTGACGTCTTCAAGAACGTCAATGAATGCAATTTTAGAGAATTTTATATTTTCTTACAAGGCTTCAAAACTAAACTAATTTTCTAAAAGGAGCTAGAGATACTTATTGTCAGAAACAGCCTTGTTCTTCTAGACAAAGCTAACGATTAAACTTCAGCCACTCTTGTCTATTATTAAAAAATATTCAATTGAAAGTTAATTCGAATTTAGTTCAAAAACTTTTGATTTATTATAACCCGAGTGACGATTTGGTGAGGTTTGAAGTAAAAATAGAACGTATTAGATGGGTTTGTCCCAAATTACTGACAGACATTACCAATCCTGAAGTTAGTCGTCAGTCATCAAAAAACCTAATCGAAATTACTAAGAATGAAACTCAAACAAGGTCAATGTCCGCCGTCTTGCCAATCTTATTTCTTAGGTAGGTAATTTTTAATGGTAATTTAAACCACTGCCTGACATTAACATTGCATTTGAGACGAGCGTATTGTTAAACTTTTTGACCTAAATCTTGGCTCCAGTCGTAAATTTTCATTAACTTTCCAAGACGCAATCAAAACAACAGATGTGTTTTTCTTATTAAACCATTTAATTTTCAATGAAATTTTCACACACTCTTTTCATTTCATTAAGAGTCAGTGACCATTTCCGCGTAAATTCAATCCATAAAAATATGAACGTTAAGTTTAAAGTTTTTTTTTCAGAGAAAACATCAAAACCCTGATGAACAACATATTTTGATTGTACATAAATCTCATACCTGCCTCTGAAAACATTAATAAACATTTGAGTTAAGTGTTGCATCGAAAGTGACTTTGGTCTTAACAGCGAGGAACAAAGTATGTAGATTGTAGGTAGCTAATAAAGAAAATGTTGAATTCATGTTTCAAGATTTCTTACATTTCTTTCATTTTAATAAAAGTAAGAAACTTAATATTTTTCTTGATTTATAGGAACATACGTAATTTTTATAACACTAAATTGTATAGCGATGTATTACAGCGATGTTTCTGTAAATTTATACGTGCATCCAATTCAATCAATTTCAGGATATATTAATGATCCAAACTGCAAAATTCATCTGAAATGTAGATAAAGCTTACACACTTTTCACATCATGTAGGCCTAGAAACAAACAATAAAAGAACGCGAATTCGTAAAAACCAGCCGCAATGATTACATCGGAATTACCTCCATAAAATGGCATCAACAGAAGGTACAATTTACTCCTCGTATGATATGTTTCGGATAGTACAAAAACAGACCACAAATGATTGCCAATTTTCGAACATGTGCGGACATCTAAATTTAGAAACGCACGCTCGAATTGGTTCACAGGCCCCTCCAACAAGATGTTGGCGGCGGCAACGGCAGCCCTGCCATGCATTTATAAGTAGTTTCATCCATGCCTTGCTGTTTGCAAAAAAAAATTAAAATAAAAGGAAACAGAACTAAAATAATGAAATGCGTTCACAGCAAGTAGGCATTCCTCTGCGCTATCAGATTGGATGCATAGGATTGCCATTAGCCTTTATTAAGAAATTATAAGCGATCATTTTCTTGATGTAAGAAACGATTAGGCTCGTTAATCATTGGTCGAATTTGAACTTCATTACCCTTTAAACTCTAATCTTTCTACGGAAAATGTTTTTTGGCGTTGGGCAGGAAACAACTTAAATGCGGCAACTCTGTTAATGTATATGCATTATCGGCAAATATGTGACTAGCGCCAAACTCTCTAGAGCATTGCAAATTGTTGCGTCAGCACTTTGAACCTGAAAAGACGAGCCGTGCCGCCGGCCGTTTTGTGGTATTCCGTTGCATTAGCGGCATTTTGTTCTCTTTTTCAAAAGGCTTTCCTGCCTCCAAAAAATTTTTCCTTTCGCTTGAGTTATGTTTATATCTTTAATCCCTTTTAGAAGAGTATTTTTTTTTTAATATACTGTGAAGCTATTTGTTTGATTATTTCGAAATGAGACAACGAGCCAAACAGAGAGAAGATAAAGAAAGATTTTTTTCACTCTTCAAAGGCTTAGATGTCAAATTGTTCGGTGGCACTTTGCTTGGTGTGCCAATGATTGGTGTGTCGATTGATTGATCTAGACACTAGCTTAGTCAGTTAGCGCTAAGGCGCTGATAGTACATGCATTTGAAATGTGTAAACGATACAATGCAATGCTGGCACAAAGAGAATGCTATGTTGAGGCGCATTCCTCCCTACCGTTAGAGTTCAGCTGTCAACTGTCGTTTAGTGTGTAGGATATGTTTTTAAATAGACAAAACGAAGTGTTATCGATATGTTGATATTGTCTAAGGATGATTTTATTAAAGCATTGGTTCCGCCATAGTCTTTTATCAGCTTTTCTATAAACAACAGCCACGATTAGCTATTTAGCAATGGGCTAGATCGTGGGCGTCTACATAGAAAACTTGATGTTTCTAAAAAGATCAGGTGTTAGATTTTCAAGTGTTTGAAGTCTGACTCACTGAATGAACAGTGAAGAGAATTTCCTTCCTGAGATGAGAAATGGTTGTTCAGCTCATAAACACAAAATTTGGGTTGCACATGATGCCAATAGCACACTGAAAAATTTTATTAGTAAAATTGCTACGAATAGCATTCGTACGAGAAAAATTCGTACATTGAACGAATATTCGTAGGTTGTACGAAGCTTTTCTGTAATAAGAAAGTTACAAATGTATTAGTAAATTTTGATTAAATTTTTGGTAAAATACACGAATTTTTTCGTTCTATGTACTAACATTATTCGTAAATCAAAATAATGAGTACATTGTAGGAATTTATTCGTGTATTGAACTAAATTATTCGTAAATCATCGTGTACGAATGGTTTCGTAATTTTTCCAAATTCATTCGTAAGATTTACTCATGCATTTGTTAAATGTACGAAGCAAAACTAATATTCGTAAAAAATATAGTCTCGAAAATTGACCTTACGAATAATTCGTAGGATTTACTCATTATAAGTAGAATGCAGGCCCGTAGCCAGGATTTCGGTTCGGGGGGGGGGGGGGGGGGGCTTGTTCAATTTCGAAGAAGTAATTCTTTATACAAAAATTTAAAAAAACTACATAATGTAAATGTTTTATTTTTGTTTGTATTTTTTTTTATTTAATTAAATAAATAGTTTGGATTTTTACAGCAATAAACGCCGTGTCTTTTTTTTTAGACATAATGTCGATCACTTCATCTGGATCCACATCAATACCTGAGTGAACAGACAGCATTGCAAGTGCGCTTAGTCTTGGATGGCCCACAACGCTTCGGGATACTGTTTTGATCCTTTTCATCGTTGAAAAGGTTCTTTCAACTATAGCTGTTGTAACTGGTAGTGTCGCCAAAATTGTAAGCAAGTAGCTTAATATGCTCCTGAAGTAGGTCTTGTCACATATATCTAGCAGTTTCAGAACATCGGAAGAGGGATCCTTACTTACTTTACTAACTTACTTAAGGTGGCGCTACAGTCCGGGGTGGACTTGGGCCTCAACCAACAAACCTCTCCAGCCAGCTCGGTCTCTAGCTCGCTGTCTCCAGTTTCGCACGCCGAGTTGGTTGAGGTCGTGTTCAACTTGCGCGCGCCACCTGAGCCTTGGTCTTCCTCTACTGCGTCTTCCCTCTGGGGTGGATTCGAAGACTTTACGGGCCAGAGTATTGGTGTCCATCCTCTCCACGTGACCGAGCCATCTGAGTCTTTGGACCTTCACTCTTTTAGCTAAGTCAGTGTCGCTGTACAGCCCGTACAGTTCGTCATTAAATCTTCTCCTCCATTCACCGTTTATGCAGACAGGACCATAGATCTTACGTAGAATCTTTCTCTTAAAACGGCCAAGTGCGTTCTCATCCGTTTTTGACAAGGTCCATGCACCATATAGCAGGACGGGGATGATGAGGGTCTTATAGAGCGTCACCTTAGTTTTTCGGGAGAGGGCTTTACTACTCAATTGCTTTCTTAGCCCGAAGAAACAGCGATTAGCAAGAGTTATTCTTCGTCTGATCTCGGCGCTGATGTCGTTGTCCGTATTGATAGCGGAGCCAAGGTATACAAAGTCCCTAACTACCTCGAAATTATATGCGTCTATCGTGACGTTTTGTCCAAGACGTCGGAATAAAACCTACAAAATTTTCCCGAAGCATACTTTTCGTGGGCTCTGTACAGCAGTCAACATATCGGACACATATTGAAAGTTGCTCAGTGCCAGAAACATCCATTGTTTCATCAGCCAGAATGCTAAAATAACTCGATCTTATAACCCGGTTAGATATTTTTCTGGTGACAATACTTACTTACTTAAGGTGGCGCTACAGTCCGTTGTGGACTTGGGCCTCAATCAACAGTCTCCGCCAGTCAGCTCGGTCCCTAGCTAGCTGTCTCCAGTTTTGCACTCCAAGTTGATTGAGGTCCTCTTCCACTTGTGTGCGCCACCTGAGTCGCGGTCTTCCTCTCCTTCTGCGTCCCTCGGGAATAGTCTCGAAGACTTTCCGGGCCGGAGCATTGGTGTCCATGCGCTCTAAATGACCGAGCCATCTGAGTCTCTGGACCTTGACCCTTCTGGCTAAGTTCACGTCGTTGTACAACCCGTAAAGTTCGCTGTTGTATCTCCTTCTCCATTCCCCATCAATGCACACGGGGCCAAAGATGACCCGAAGAATTTTCCTCTCGAAACAGCCTAAGGCACATTCATCCGATTTTGTTAGGGTCCATGCTTCTGCACCATACAGCAGGACAGGGATGATGAGGGTGTTGTACAGTTTAACCTTAGTTGCTCGAGAGAGGGCTTTTCCACTCATTTGCTTTCTTAGCCCAAAGAAACAGCGATTAGCAAGAGTAATTCTTCGTCTTATCTCAGCGCTGGTGTTATTGTTCGTGTTGATAGCGGAGCCTAGGTAGACAAACTCCTTAACTACCTCGAAGTTGTATGCGTCTATTGTGACGTTCTGTCCGAGCCGTCGATGTTGGGTGTCCTTACTCGAAGACAGCATGTACTTCGTTTTTCCCTCATTTACCGCTAAACCCATTTTTGCCGCTTCTGTCTCAATCCTCACAAAGGCGCCATTGACATCACGCTGTGTGCTTCCCATTATATCAATATCGTCGGCGTACGCGAGAAGTTGAACAGATTTATAGAAGATAGTGCCTCTGCTGTTGACGGTGGAGTTTTGGACTATCTTCTCAAGAACGATGTTAAAGAAATCGCACGACAGTGCATCGCCTTGTCTGAATCCTTTTTTGACGTCGCATGATTCCGTAAGCTCATTGCCAACCTTGATAGAGCAGCGTGAGTTCTCCATCGTAATTTTGCACAAGCGAACGAGCTTGGCAGGGATGCCAAAGCTAGACATAGCTTTATACAGTTCGTCTCTGTAGATGCTGTCATACGCGGCCTTAAAATCAATGAAGAGGTGGTGGGTATCGATTTGGAGTTCATAGGTTTTTCCAGGATCTGCCGCAACGTGAAAATTTGGTCGATGGTAGACTTTCCTGGCCTGAAGCCACATTGATAAGGACCAATCAAATTGTTGACAAAAGGCTTCAGACGTTCACATATTATGGCAGAGAGGATCTTGTAGGCGATGTTAAGCAGACTTATTCCTCTGTAGTTGGTGCAGTTTAGAGGATCTCCTTTTTTCAGGATCGGGCAAACAATGCTGAGGTTCCATTCATCGGGCATGCATTCCTCCGACCATATCTTACAGATGATTTGGTGCATGCTCCTATCTAGCTCGTCGCCTGCGGCTTTGAACAGCTCGGCAGCTAGACCATCTGCTCCAGCGGCTTTGTTGGATTTCAGCCGTGATATTGCTGTTTTCACTTCTTCTAGGTCGGGTTCACGGAATTGTTGGCTGTCATCGCGTGTGATAAAAGGCTCCTGCCTGAGGGCGGGATTTTGTTCGTCGTCGCCGTTCTGGTGACAATATCAGAGCATATATCCAAGATTTCGTTTTGGATATCTTGGCTTATATAGGTTGCATTTTTTGAACTGGTTACGATGTGGTTACATAAGTAGTGTGGAACTAATAAGAGAATATACAAACTTTTGTTCAAATATTTTTTTTAAAAATCATTTCGGGAGGGGTTTGAGCCCCTCTAGCCCCCCCTCTGGCTACGTGCCTGGTAGAATGCAACTTCTTTATCTGTATATTCTACTAATACTTCGTATATCATAACCTCCATTCGTATATTTACCAAACGCATTAGTAGATTTTACTAATACATCGTACTATTTTTCCTCCATTCTAACACTAAGCGAAACATTAGTACATTTTACTAATGACTTCGTAATATTTTTCCTTCATTCGTATATTTACCGAGAGTATTAGTACATTGTACTAATACGTCGTATTATTTACACGCCATACGTACATTTATCAAGAGCATTAGTACATTGTACTATTATTAAGTAATATTTACACTCCATTCGTACATTTACCAATAGCTTTTGTAGATTCTACTAATACTTCGTACATCTACCAAGAGCATTAGTACATTGCCGCTACTCGAATCGGATTGCGTCATTGTTTTTAAATCATGGCAATGGCTCATTTTGGTTGTGATTTTGATCGTGTTTAGTTTGGTTTGTGAGTTTTTTTGTAAATAAAATTAAAATAACATAAAAAGCGTGCTAAGAGTGCTAAGTATTTGATGACAGAAAGAACGAGTAGGTAAGTTGTATTTGAAGAAATTTAACAGACAACTTGCGGAAAGTTTTGGTCGAGGCTGTTTTACAATTCTGTATTATAAGAAACCACGATCTCACAACAAACGACTGCGATGCTCTTTCGCAACAAATTTGTCAGGCGTTTCCAGAGGCAAGTAAGTAGTACGAAGTATTAGTAGAATGAACTAATGTTTTTGGTAAACTTACGAATGGCAAGTAAATAGTACGAAGTATTAGTAGAATGAACTAATGCTTTTGGTAAATTTACGAATGGTAAGTAAATAGTACGAAGTATTAGTACAATGAACTAATGCTTTTGGTTAACTTACGAATGGCAAGTAAATAGTACGAAGTATTAGTAGAATGAACTAATGCTTTTGGTAAATTTACGAATGGTAAGTAAATAGTACGAAGTATTAGTACAATGAACTAATGCTTTTGGTTAACTTACGAATGGCAAGTAAATAGTACGAAGTATTAGTAGAATGAACTAATGCTTTAGGTAAACTTACGAATGGTAAGTAAATAGTACGAAGTATTAGTACAATGAACTAATGCTTTTGGTTAACTTACGAATGGCAAGTAAATAGTACGAAGTATTAGTAGAATGAACTAATGCTTTTGGTAAATTTACGAATGGTAAGTAAATAGTACGAAGTATTAGTACAATGAACTAATGCTTTTGGTTAACTTACGAATGGCAAGTAAATAGTACGAAGTATTAGTAGAATGAACTTATGATTTTGGTAAATTTACGAATGGTAAGTAAATAGTACGAAGTATTAGTACAATGAACTAATGCTTTTGGTTAACTTACGAATGGCAAGTAAATAGTACGAAGTATTAGTAGAATGAACTAATGCTTTAGGTAAACTTACGAATGGTAAGTAAATAGTACGAAGTATTAGTACAATGAACTAATGCTTTTGGTTAACTTACGAATGGCAAGTAAATAGTACGAAGTATTAGTAAAATGAACTAATGCTTTTGGTAAATCTACGAATCGAGAGTAAATAGTACGAAGTATTAGTAGGATGAACTAATGCTCTTTGTAAATTTACAAATGGGGAATAAATAGTACGAAGTATTAGTAGAATGTACTAATGCTCTCTGTTAATTTACAAATTGAGGGTAAATAGTACGAAATATTAGTAGAATGTACTAACGCTCTTTGTAAATGTACGAAAGGAAACGTAAATATTGTCATTCCGTTCGTACAATGTACAAAGCTCTTTTTAAATATACGAATATGAGTACATTGTACGAATTTATTCGTGGCTGAAAACTACGAAAAAAATTCGTACGATGCACTCATATTTTCGTAGTATTTATGCATGAAAATTTTTCAGTGCAGGGCAAACAAAAAGCAAAGCAGGGCCATCTTTTTTTCAATTTAAATGAGAAGCAAATGTATTGAACCTTATTATTATTCTAAATTTAAATTATTTTGCATTGAAACGACTGTAGAGGTAGTAGGTAGACTATTCATTGCAAATTCAATACTCATCTATTGGAAACCTAATCCAGTATGAACTTCTCGTATCAAAATACCTCCTCTAACTCATGCCTCAATGCTTAATATTTTTATGCTCGAATATGATTGCCTACATGTCCTTCATTGAAGTTTTCATCTAAGACCCCAATTAAAGTTCCAGTTTTTTTTTTATTCTAAGAAATGAATAAATGAAACGTAGAAAATATTTTCAAATTGCCAGCAACCACATTCATAATCGTAATCATAATTATACTGGTTGGCAGAGATGGAGATGAGGCATATTAATAAAATATTTCTCGTCATATTTTTTCTAGATTTATTTATTATTCCATCTCGGTTTTGTATATGAGTTTTTAACTCATTGGTCTTGTTTCTGATTGTGTGTATTTTCATTCGTATTTGTTAAAATGAACAGGTATGTTCTACAATTTTGTTTATTTAAGCGTATGTTCACTCCAGTATCAACCATAATTTTTGAGATGCCATAATATGAAATGTATCACTCATAAGTTTAAATGCCTTTGGAGAAGGCCTTAAAACTGACAAGCCGACAGTTCTTAAGACTGATATGAAAATAACTAACCAACCCTTGAGTGTACATATACTACATTTTCTTATCGGAACTTTTTTGTGTAATAGTTTAAAAGAAACAACAGTATCAACCAATTGTTTAATCCAACACAATGAGCACACAGGGCCATAGCACAAGGGGACTCTTTTAACTGAACCATCTTCAAATTTACCCTTATTAAGTCCTTTTAGCTCTTGTCTGCTTAACATGCTTTTTTTAAAAATTATTTAAATGTAAGTATGAGTGTTCTATGGTGACCATACTTGTTTTATTTGAAATAGCTCATTCATGGGATAGTTTTGATTAAATCAAAATGTCAAAATTTAAGGGGCCAACCCATAGAATGCGTCAGTTCGTCCGCGTTGACGTTTTCAACTGACAGCACAATAGAATACACATGTTCTTATGGAACTCGTCCCATATAAGCAAAGCATGTGACGGATACGACGGATAGAGTTGGTTAACTTTCTACTTTCGTACGTTCGTATCATTTTGACACATGTTTAATATTTTAATTTAAATTTTTTTGTTTGGGTTTGTGGTTTTGTGAATAATTTTTACACCAAGCAAATGAAACTGTCAACGTATTCTATGGGATGGTTACGTACGGCAAATACGTTTGCAACAACGTAAACGTCGACGCTGCTTAATTGACGGATTCTATATGGGTCGGCCCCTTTACAAATTGCTCTAAAATATTTTTGGAAAATCTGATCGCCTTGAAACTAGAATAAAATTGAAGGCTGTTGGCTGTAAAGTGTTTTTTCTCAGAGAAACATCAAACCATTTTATTTTTTTGTAAAGGCTGGAGTATACTCACTATTCTCCGTCCAAATCAAATCTGCAGTACAGGCCTTATGGGAGCAGTTTTTACTCCAAAGGGTGCCTGTTGCATTAAAAAACATCGCCCCTTAAAAAATAAACGACAGTACTGTCTTCTCATACAATTTTCCTTTACTTTTAAACCTTTTAAACATTTAAACCTTTACTCACGTTACACAGTACATTGCACACCGATCTCACAATATCCGGAGAAGAATAAAACATTAAAGACGAAAGAAGAGAAAAAAAAAGAGACTGAAAACCCACCAACTATTAGAAAAAGAAACTCACTAATGAAGAATAAAATTATAAATAAATAAAATAAATAATAAATAAATGAATTTAATGAAAATGAGACAGAAAAATAATAAGTTAATCAAGATTCATATAATTGTAGGCTACACGCAAATAAACAAATTTAGATTCATCATAATAATAAACACAGAAAATTGAATAGAGTAAGATTACTACAAAAAATTTAAACTCTCGTTCGCAGCAAAAACACCATCAGCAACATTCACATTGTCTGCAACATTATCACCATCAGCAACACCGACACCAGCAACGACTTGGGCTGCGGCAACATTTAAAGCATCAACATCAACATGAGCTCCAAGCATAGAATTTTTTTCAATCGAATGGACATTCGAAACCACCGCATACAATTGATTTACACTAGTAATACATATGGGTCTCTTTTCAACATGCACTTTGATAAAAACTCGTCCATATCTTGAATAAACCGAGTGCACCTGTTTTCTCCTACGTAGGTCATTAGCTTTGCAAAAGACAGCATGATTATGCTTCGTAAGGCACTCATATACCCTTACAAATCTGTTGTTGTTTTGGAAGCCAAGATCATCAAGTGTGACTGAGCGAGACTTTATTTGATAATATTCACTCGTCTTCTTCAAAACAAGATTTTTTTCATTTTCATTCTGAAGTCTTATTATGATCGGGCTAACAGAAGACTTATTTTTTTGTTTAGTTCGAATTATATAATGTGGATGTGACAGAGAAACATTAATTGTTGTGCAAAACTTGTTAAAGATCTCATGCAGATTTTCGTTTCGGTTTACTGGTATTCCATGCAGTACAAGATCACCTGCAATGTTTTTCCTAGTTAAGGCATCAATTTGTGTTTTTAGTAGTTCAATATTATTGTGTTCCAATTCCATTTTCTGTGCAAATTTTGTTTCACATTCCAAAACCATATTGTTCATATCATCATTACACTTGTTTACAAACGCGTCTTCAAGTTTTTTAATTTTTAAGTCAAAATTAGCTTCAATCTCATTCAATCGAGAATTAAAAGTTAGTGTGATTTCACTCAGTTCTTTTCTCAAGATAGATAAAATAGTGTCAGTTAATGTTGATGTTAATTTATCCAAACGAATTTCAATCTTATCCCAAATTTTTGTTGATGAAGGACTTGACGAAGAGTTCATCGGAGAGCCAACAAGTCTATCATTCGTGTGTGATCGAAGATTTCTCTTACCATTTGTGAGGTTAGAATTATACATTGCAAATACTTTTATTTTATCAATTTTTTAAATTAAATTAATTTGATTGAGCAAGAATGATATGGAAACTTGACGCTTAACTTCTTTAGAATAGAGAACAAATTTTTTTTACAATTAAACTTTACTTAAACTTGAATAATTTGAATAAAATGCGGAGCCACAAACTCACTAGCAACTTGTCATACTTTTTTTTTCATCGCTTCGTGGCATTGTCGTGGCAATGATAACGCTTTCATTTATTTTGTTTTGTTAGGGAGCATAGCAGCTTTTTATAAGCTATTCGTTGCCGTCCTTTTTATAAAAATTTAATTTTTAATGGTGGTTCGGAATAAAAATTAAAAGCATTTTAAAAAAGAGTTGGCTTTTTGAAGTCAGATAAATATTGTTTAATTTGAACATACGTGTCATACTTATAACCACATATATGTGGTTAGTGGCTTCAAATTCTTCGAAGGCAAAAGCAATATACATTTAAATTAAGTTCCTTTAATTACTATTTATTTTGTAAACGTGTGTGTATGTTTACTTCCAATGTTAATTAGTGGAAAAAGATAAGAACAAATGATTTAAATTTAAATATAAAAAATCTCAATCTCTTTAACTCGGGTTACATAAATTATGAAATTCAAAATTATTTAAGATTCGAATTTAATATTTTTTCTATAATAAAAATCTTTGTTTAAAACAATACAAATAAAATATGTCAGGCATTGATTTTTCAAATCAAATCTTCCCTGTGCTGCACATTTGATTTGGACAAAGTATAGTTCCAGGATTTTTTCCAAGGAAGAAATGAAACATTGGTTGTAAACATTTTGACTTTAATTTTATTTATATTCATTATAGTTCAGTCACTTTAGAGAAAAAAAGGGTCAATCTCGGAATTTGAGATAATAAGCTGGAAACTCGTATACAGCTTTATTTTGGTGTTCTAAAAGTTGTCTCAAAAGTCTCATATTATCTCGTGTCTGCGTCGTAAGTTATTCGCGGTCAAATGTCATGAAAATCGGTTTTTCTATGGTTCCAATCACTTCAACACCTATATGAAAATTAAAGATAAGAAAATTTGCCACAACTTTTGTCTAAACTTTTTTTCTATACGCTCAACCCTTTTCGAGATAGAGGGCGGAGAGCACGCAGCGCTCAGTCATACACTGCGCTTCAACTGAATAAGCACACAAGTTTGTTGTCCATTTTCTCCTCACTTTGAACGTTAATGCATCATTTGATGATGCTAACCAATAGTCTATGATGTTGAGAAAACAGATCAAAAAGAATAATTTAAAAAGGACCACTAGTTTTTCCCTGGCTCTCATGCAAAGCTTTCCAGATCGAAAAACTCAGTTTTTTTTTTGCGTCAACTGATAAGCACACGATCTTTCACTCTCATTATCTTCACTGGTTCTAAGATTTTTCAACTGATTGGTATACCAAATCAAAAGTTGAAGTGTTCTTGGTGACATTTAGCTGTTTAATTAAAATTTAAAAAAAATATGGTTAGATCAGAAGCTGTTATAGTGTCGGACGAGTTTAAATTGATTCGTTAAAAGAATAAAGACTGGCCGTGCGTGCTATAGCTACCAACATTATCGGAGTCTTGATGTTGTCTATTCGTACCTCAGAAAGAAAAGTTTGTACGAGAAAAACATGAACGGTGGTTAAAAAACGGCAACATTCGAAATTGATCGACGAGCAATTTTGAGATGTGCTTCTAGTTCATGTACCTCCGCGGTAACAATTAAACAAACAGTTGGTGTAACTGCAGGTGTTTCAACAGTCCACAGAGTACCAAACAGCTCAGGTCATTTAAAACGATTGCAACTCCAAAAGAAACCACCACTAAACGAGCAACGAAAAGATATTCGTTTAAGTTTTTCTAGACTCGATGTGAGTTGGAAAGATATGCGGCACAACGCGGTTTTTTCGGATGAGAAGAGTTTCAGTTTTGATGTCTTAATTATGGTTTTAATTATTATTTTCACGATTTGAGAAAAGAAGAACGATTTTTAGCCCGGCATCATGGTGGAAAAGGTGGAGTTATGATATGGGGAGCAGTTAGCTAATATGGGACTATTGAGCTTGAGCTAAAAACATCAAAACCGACTGCAATTACATACAAAAGAATATTGGAAAGAAAGTTTTCTTCATTTTCCGATATTTTTGGACCCTATAAATGGATTTTCCAACATGAGAATGACCCCATCCAAACGTCACGCACTGTCAAAAGTGGGATACAGGACCAGAATGTTAATTTGCTTCAATGTTCGCCCTATTTACCCGGCTTGAACCTTATCGGAAATGAATGGAGATTGTTGGTAAGTAAAGTTTATGAGTCAGGCCGTCAGTTTGAGTACAGAGAATCGCTTATTGCAGCCATTAAGTTACCATGGAGAGAAATTTCGCTGGACTACTTGAAGAGTTTATACGATTCCATGCCAGCCCGAATTTATGAAGTTATCAAGAATGAAGGTGTTAGTACCCAATACTAGAAATAACCAATAAAGAAACTATTTAAAGAAAATCTTGTTCATTTCTTTCCGTTTGATTTTATTTGCATTTTTAAAAGTTGTGCTTATTCAGTTGACGCAAAAAAAAAACTGATTTTTTCGATCTGGAAAGCTTTGCATGAGAGCCAGGGAAAAACTAGTGGTCCTTTTTAAATTATTCTTTTTGATCTGTTTTCTCAACATCATAGACTTTTGGTTAGCATCATCAAATGATGCATTAACGTTCAAAGTGAGGAGAAAATGGACAACAAACTTGTGTGCTTATTCAGTTGAAGCGCAGTGTATGCCTGAGCGCTGCGTGCTCTCCGCCCTCTATCTCGAAAAGGGTTGAGCGTATAGAAAAAAAGTTTAGACAAAAGTTGTGGCAAATTTTCTTATCTTTAATTTTCATATAGGTGTTGAAGTGATTGGAACCATAGAAAAAGAGATAATTGCGAAAAACCGATTTTCATGACATTTGACCGCGAATAACTTACGACGCAGACACGAGATAATATGAGACTTTTGAGACAACTTTTAGAACACCAAAATAAAGTTGTATACGAGTTTCCAGCTTATTATCTCAAATTCCGAGGTGAAACCCTAAAGTGACTGGACTATTATTCAGTTTTTAAATATTATTATAAGTCCGTTGAAATAGGGTAATAATAAATTGGATATAATAAAATACAATATTAAAAATAAACTAACGAAATCTAAGTGCGACTGAGAATAGCAGCCGTAAATTATAATCACAGATTGGGAATAGCAGAAGTACACACTTTAATCGTAGAGAATGTTTCTATGTGCACGTCAATTCTGGACTAGCCACTTCTTGTGAAAAATATTGAGAGTCTTTTCCAAGTATTCTTATCTTGTACCTCTCACACGGTAAAGAACTCTGTTTTTGGTGTATTTTTGTTGCTCCTTTAAGAATTTTATTACGGAAACACAACGAATTATTATAATTCGCTAAAGTCAAATCCATATATGAAAATAAAACGATATGGCAGCGATGTGTATGGATTTACTATATGAACTTCTTCCATTTCAAGCTAATTTAGCTCGCAATTAATAAAAAATATAACATTTCAGATTTTTTGGCTTGAAGAGAATCCAAGTTTCATTGAGCAAGATAAGCTTAGTCGTTCTTCCTTGCGGTAATGGAGAATTTTGCTTTGCCAATCTGAACTTTAACTTTTATTCCAAAAACAATTTTTGTGAATATAGAATAATATCATCGAATACTCCTTAAGTTCTTATTTCTTTAGTTAAGAAGAAAAAAGTAGACCTAAACTTAAGTAAATTTTTAGAAGCATCTTTATTAATTTTGATTGAGTTTAGTTGTTTTTCTTTGAGGAAACAAATGTAAGTTGTTTTTTTTTTTTGAAAATCTTGTGTACATTCTATACGACAAAGAGTTAAAATTTGTTTCAAAATAGATCCAGACATGCTGAATTTGATATCGAAATCCCAATTTTGTCTGAACTAGACTTTAGTGGTTTGGGTTTGTATAGGCACGGAAAGATTCTAACCCACATTCAAGTCATAAGTTTACCTACATTATACCAAAATAATATTCTTAAAATCTCTTAAATCTCTGAAATTAGATCACTAGAAAATCTAAACAATTTGACACGTCTAATAAACGTTTCTTGTCTTTTAAGTAAAAGTTTCTTAGGCTTGACAGACACCAAACGGTCATAGCACTTTTGTTCAGCTAAAATGGTTTGATACAATAATATATGGTTTATTTTTAATAAATTAGAAAACATAAACGCTGGAGAAAATAAAATAGAGAACACATACACAACACTCACTGGCATCTCACAGTTTTTTTTTCTTTTAACCAGTCATACTGACTTATAAACAACAACTGAAAGTTATGTTCTACAAATAGGCCATTAGTCCCTGCAGCTAGTCTCTTAACTGTTGTATAAGCTTGTAATTTAAATTACATGTTAATAAATGATAATAATAATATTAATGTGTCCACAAGTTAAATTTCCATTGAGCGTTTCGTCAGATTTTGTTAGTTGAAACTGTCCTACTTATGATTTTCTAGGCTCTTTGCCACCATTGCTATTTGGTCAGATCTATCAGTTTGAGACACAGTGGTGACGATGGCCATGTAAACAAGAATTTAAAACGAAACTTTTTTATTTTCTTTCAATGCCTAGGTGCACATAAATTGTACATAAACTTTCATACTGAGTGAACTTTTGGAAGAAATTACCCTGTTCAGTAGACAAGTTTGAAAAAAAGAAAGGTTATAAAAATCGGTTCTGTTGTTCCTGAGCTTGATCGTATGCAGCATGGAATTAAAGATCAACTTCTTACATTGACCTTAAACTTTTGGCGACCTAGATTCTCTCTACTGAGTCAATAACTCTCAAATTTCATCATTTTCGGGGCAAACCGAGTTGACTCGTTCCACTCGAGTTGGGGTTTGCCCAAGTGGCAACTCGGTTTACATAAAAACAAATTCGATTTTTTTCGATTTACAAAATTTGGGGTTCGGCAAGACTAGCTATGATAAAGTTTAAGCTTGTGCTTCTAAATCTGCAAATTTTCTAAAAACCGAATGGTAACCCCAATGCTGCTCAGTTTGCTGTGAAGGACACAAAAGCAATATTACTTAATTTTTGTCGTATTCTTCTTCTTCTTCGTCATAATTTTCGTTCATATCGAGATGTTTTTTTTTTTTATTATTACAGCACTTTTTGTTTTCATTTCTATTGTTCCCAATCATCATCGTCATCGTCATGTTGTCGTCGAGTTTAGGGCTTTTGTCCTTTTGGTATTTTTGTTGTTTTTTATGAATTCATATTTTTTTAAGAATTTTATTATACGCTTATTTTAATTACAACAAGAGCAGGTTGGTCTATGTTTGAAAGCTCAATGTTTTCGAGATCAACTGTATTTGTGTTTTAGAGTAATGATTAACAAAGTGGTTGCTTATTTAGACGGCTGCTGCTGATTGATTGACTAAGTAATGGTATTTCTTTCTCGGATTGGGGTGGTTGCTGCGACCGCTCGTTTTGCCTTGAGAAGTGCATTATTGTCGATGATGGTCGGTCGGTCGGTCGGTGGGTCGAATGGTTCGGTTGGTCGGTTTGGTTTGGTGTAATACGATGTAATGAATGGTTCATTTGGTATAAGCAGCGAATAAGGGAAGTAAATTCTGGTTCTTATTTAAATCTTCTTATACTCTTACGACCGATAGACCGACAACGACGACGACGATGACGCCGTAATGAATACTTACTCCGGAGTAGGTAGCTATGAACAAACATATTCTAACAATACAAGTTGTTCATTTGAAACAAATGGTTTGATTTTTTATTCTTTTTTTTTCTGAAAGAAACAAAACATATGAAGGGGTTTCCTGTTGTGTTGGTCTTGTCGTTGTTTCGAAAAAAAGATAATGCACGATATTACTTTAAAGGTTCTTCGCTCTTCAAGTGGGGTTTTCTCCAAAAAGAAACGAATCTTTTTCTGAAAATAATTGCAGCAATCCTGTCATCATCATCGGCAAAGTCAAAGAAGGTGCTTCTTGTAAGTACTTTTCTAAGTGCAACTTGTACAGTGAGACATGTCCCTTTCAAGCAGCAGCATTTACAAAATCACATAGTGTGATTGTAGACTATGAAATTCACTAAAAATTACATAAACATTGCTCGATTGCCTTCGCCCTCAGAAGAAAAAAAAAACAAAAAGAGGTCGGTCGTTTGCCAAAAAGGGCAAATTCAGTTGATATTATAATTAGCTGCTAGACCTTATCCTTTGTGAATATTGAAGCATTTTACCTTTCGGCTAGAAGCTAGAAGTAACATTAATTTCATCGTGACAAACGAGCATATTCCCGTCATTTAATTCCTTTTTATGTTGAATGACTTGTGAGTAGTTAGCAGAGTAATGTTTGAAATTACAACCAAGTTGTCCCTTTGTTTGTCGTGACTTTTCGTCGTTTAGTTGGGCAGAAAAAAAAATTAGAAAAAAAAATTGTAACGAAAAACATTTTGATTTGAGAATAATGTCTTCAAGGGTGGATTGTTGTCTATAATTATTATTCCGACTATACTCGAGTTGGTTTTAGTGCTTTTGTTGATATTGTTGTTGGGTTAACAGTTATGTTACAAGCATTATCATGGGGGATTTGTTGTTAAGTAGCTCAAAACATGTGCTTATTCTTTTTTTCATTGAATACAGTTTTTAAATGCTGAACTTTAACGTTTGAATGGTGTTTGACAAGTAAGGACCTCTATGTTTTAATGAGAGCAAGGATGACTGTCGGTCGGTTGGAAAAAGAATGGAAAATGAGTCGCTTACGTTAAGTCGGATATGGTTTTAAGGTTCGTTGCTATAAAAATATGTGTCATATTATGGTAAGCACATTTGGACAGAATAATTCATTTAATTCTTACGGGCAACTTTAACAGGACATGCGATTTGTCAGGTGTGATGTTTCTAATTATAGGAATGATTTTTGAATTTTTGTTACAAAATTTTAAAGATTGCATTGTTAAGTCAAAACACGCAATTTCAGTTGAGCCTAGGGTGTTTGTTCATCTGGGTAGGTACCTATTTCCTGATGACTTAGCTTCAGCAAACAGAGAAGTGTTTTTTTTAAATATTCAGCATCCTCTTTAAATTTGTCTTAATTTTTTATGGAATGAATTCAATTGATTTCAAGGGAAAATAAAATTCTAGCTCATTTATCTTACCAAATTTTCCATTAAAACAAAATGAAATTTCGATAATAAATATTAGTTCGAACATTTTTTTTTTTGAAAAAATGGAACAATGTGTTTTTCCTTGAACAAAAAAAAATAAAAAAAATAAATGCAGTTATAATTATTATTATAAATAATTAATTTGAATTCTATAAAAAAGAAGAAGGTATTCCCCCATTTTCGAGGCATTGGATTGATTGAAAAGAGAAATTTTTGAAAAGATCTACAAATGTTAAAATAATTTAAAAAAATATTATAAAAGAATTACGAAAAATAATTAAAATTGTACTATTTGCTTCCTTAATATTTTAAAGTACACATGGAGGGTTCCGTACTTCAGACAATTTTTATATGAAAAATGAGGCTGGGTGATGATAGTTAGATAGATAGTTAGTATGGAGGGGTGAGGGGAAATGTTTTTTTAGCTTTCTGTGTGATTCCCAAGAGTACCGTTTTGGAGAAAATTTCAAGATATATTTTCTTCACTAATAATAGCAATATTATGAACAATAAATGAAAGATGTTTGTTATTGCCTGAGAAGTTAGTTGAAAAATGATAAATGCAAATCTTTCAAAACAATGTAGGTACTTGGTTTTTGGATTCATTCGTTCGGGCAGACTTGAATGGATCCATATTTTTCGACTTCTTATCATCAAACCTATTTGTTTAAAAATTTATTTAAACATTTTTTTTTTAGAGCCGATTTTTCAATCATCGAACAAAAATAAAAATAACAAACTGGCAAATAAACTTATCTGAGCATTCATCGGTCGAATAAATAAGAGCGTTTTTCGTCAGATAAAGTCTATCTGACGATTGAAAAATCCAATATTATGTTATTTGTCGAATAAACACTATCTGCTTGTTTATCTGACGATTGAAAAATCGGCTCTTAATTAAATGTAATTATGTATAACAATTTAGCTTCCATATAACCTTTGGATTTCTTCTATTATAAAAAATTACAAATAAATATTATTATTGAATCCACAAAATTTATAAGACGTTTGATTTTTTGGAACACACGATGGCGGAGTTCGGACGGGCAGCATTCAACAATACTTTTTTTTGTATATTGCGCATATTCAAAAGGGTTATTTACTACTCACTTAATTTCCAACTATACAATGATTAGAAAAAAGAGATTTTTTTTCGGTTTCAAACTGACAAATCCATAGAAAAAAGAGTAATAACATTATTTCTTAGATTTTCAGCAGAATTATAAGGCCGAATTGGACAGGCCTTATCAAGTCAAATGTTATAAGTTATAACCGACTGTTGGGGAAGGTTTAAGGTTAAAATGTTTAAGGTAAAATGTTGTCAAGACGTTATCAATTTTTACATAGAGTCCATCTTCTAGCCTAAGGGCTAGCTCTATAAGTCGTTTACTTTTTCTAGATAAAATATAGTCCCAACCGATATGATGCAATGTTTCACGAAAGTGATGGTTATGCCAAAAGACCTTGCGGTACACTTAGCTCATTTCAATCATACCCACATATGTATCTTATCACTTTGACATGAACTGGATGTTTGCTTTGCTTAAAATTTACATTTTTGCCGATAGCAATATGATCTATGCACATGTTGATTTTTTTCTGAATCAGAACGCCGAATTACAATATTTAAAGAAGAATCGTTGGTCAATCAGTCAACTTCTTAAATATCAGTCACATCATAATCATCATAACGCATGTCATTTTTTTTTAGATTTTGTGAAATTTAGTAAGCAAATGGCTCTTCATATTTGCTGTTCAAAGAATAATAAATTTGATTATCACTTGTTATTATTTAAAGATTCTCAGACAATCGTCGCTTGGATAAATGTTTGTCGTATGTTACTTTTGGCTACTTTTGGGAAAACGACATCAAAGTTCAGATTTTTTTTTTCTCGAAAACTCTATGTCAGATATTCTTGAAAATTGTATGACTTATGTAAAAAAAAGTTGTTAGTTCAACAACGTAAATATAAAATCGAAATAGTTGTTAAGGGACAATTTAGAGCCAATTTTGCTCAGAATGCCCTTGTCGTATGTGATTTTTTCACGAAGTCTGCTAGTTTCCCAAACACATACGACAACATTTTTAAACATGCGACAAAAATGTATTTTCTTACACATACGACAAAAAAAAAATTACTCAAATCGTTAGTGACCTTGGAGATACAACAAAAACAACACTGAATATCTCGGGAACTAAAACAAATATAAAAAAACGGATTTCACAGAATTATAGGCCAAAAATGTATAACCAAAACTGCATTTAAACCTCAAAACCCCAATTTTTCACATACGACAAACATTTATCCAAGCGACGATATCTTTGAGGGAAGAGAAAAAAAATTCTTGGGACTGTAACAAAACACTTGAAGTGCTAAAAATACAAGTGGTTTGTTACAAGTATAGCAAATGTTTGTATCACTAGCTACTAGTTAGCCCGGCAAAAATCCTCATTCAAACCCTCCAAGTGGGTGCCAGGCGGGCAATGATCACTACAGAGTCCTGTGCGTTTTTGGCAGGATGGTGATTAGCTAAGGTTGAGTTGGGTCGCTGAATTGTTGTAACTCCTCAATAGTGCAACGTTCGGAAACCTAATTCAATCATAGTTTAGAGGTTCCTAATTTCAGTGGTGGTGTGAGCGTACTTTGTACGAAAACCGTGCCGAAGAATGAAAGGCTGGGGGATAAACCAGTCATTAACGAGCTCTTTCGGATGCTGTGGCGAGGTCCGTCATATTTCTTGCCTTGCCCCGGTAAGCGGCTCTGCCGGGGCTGACTGTCTTTCCGCTTCACTCGTGGGAACAAAAATGAAACCAAACAAACAATCTAACAGAAAAAAAATACAAAACATAAATAGAGCCAGGGCTGACAATGCGGTCACATCTCCTGGAAAGGCTGTCGAGCCAAATCAGAGATGTGAACGGGTTGTTAACCCTGTGGTTGCCACTAGCAGCGGGAGTCCTTCTCCCTCTACTAGCCGCAGCCTCTACTTAAAGGAATTGCCCGTCAGTGGAACAGTTGTGACGCTCGACTGTCCCAAGGGCGGCAATTCCAAAACCCACATTAATAGGGCCAGGGCTGACAATGCGGTCACATCTCCTGGAAAGGCTGTCGAGCCAAATCAGAGGTGTGAACGAGTTGTTAACCCTGTGGTTGCCACTAGCAGCGGGAGTCCTTCTCCCTCTACTAGCCGCAACCTCAACTTAAAGGAATTACCCGTCAGTGGAACGGCTGTGACGCTCGGCTGTCCCAAGGGCGGCAATTCCAAACCCCAAATCTTCCCCGCCCCTGCTAGGACGTTGCAAGCGACCCCAAGAAGGGACGCCCCATCCGGAGAGACAAAATCTGCGACGCGTGGAAATGAATCGAAGGGTGAGGGCGTTCCCCGATTGGTATCGGTAGCGACCAATTCTGGTGGTGGACCCACATCTGTGTCACACGGACATAGCTCTGGGCCGGCCAACAAGAAGTCCTGGAAGTCACAGGTCAGTCGAGACCAGCGCAATGCTGAAAGGATTCGGGCCGCAGTCAGTGTCATACCGGCGGCGGAAAGAACCCCTGAGCAAGCGCGGAAACTCGAATGGGCTAGTGGCGTCCTCAGCAGAATTACCAAATCGACCTGCAGCGACTCAACGTCAAAGCGCAATAGGTCTCTCGAAGGCGACAAGCCTGAACCGAAAAGGCAGAAAGTGCTTTCCAGTAGCACAGCAGCCTTCAATAAAGATCTGTCTTTCAGCGACGCGCTCAAAGGCAAGATCATAGCCGCGGTCATTGACAGAAGTCATGCAGATGGTAACATCTCTCATGATCAATGGGCAGACGTCAAGGCTCACCTCGGTTTCAGATTTTTATCTGTCATCGAGGAGAATCCGGGGCCTCTCCCAGACACAGCCGATGCAGGATGGTACCAAAATCGTATCAAACTCATCGCCTGTGGTGATCAGAGATCTTTCGATCTGTACAGGACTGCTGTTAATGGCTTGCCAGAAGTCTGGCCGGGTGCCAAGCTCGAAGTTGTTACAAGGGAGAATATCCCTTGCCGACCGAGAGCACGTATAATGGTCCCAGCTCTACACAACTGCCCAGACATGATTATGAAATTAATCAAAGCGAGCAATCCAAACCTGCCTACTCACGACTGGAAAGTCCCAAAGGTTGAGAAGGAGACAGTGGGTCGCTATAGATCAGCTCTCTTGGTGATCAATAGAGAATCACTGGCTCCACTGGCCGCGACCGAGGGCGTGATTAGGTATGGTTTCGATGAAATCACTGTCCGAATCTATAAAAAAGATGAAGACTCGTTCAACGCACCCCCCATAGAAGCCCCTTCAGCGGAAGGAAACGCTTCACCACCCCCAGAAATGGAAGTCGATCCACAAGTGGAACCATCGACCTCAGCACCCCCAAACAAGCCATCCGACGTGGAGGCTCATCCGATAGTCGACAGTATTTCCGACATGGAAACTGAAGACGCCATCTTAGGCAGCACTCTGAGCGAGGAAGACCTACTTCATTCCTCCTCAGACGATGATAATGCCGACAAAACAGTGGTGGAGGTCAATCTGAGTAAAAGTAGCAATGCTGCGAGTACTTCAGATTAATCTCCATCACGCCATCATGGCCGCAGACAACCTGTTACTCCGACTGCATAGTAAAAAGGAAGACATCGTCTTGATACAGGAGCCGTGGGTCTCTAACTCCATCATCAGAGGCCTCGAGACTCCTGGATATAAACTATTGTATGCATCGGAGAAAGGTGAATCAAGGTCATGCATGTTAGTAAAAAATAACTTAAATGTATTTTTACTCCCCAATTACAGCGACAAAGACACCACAACAGCTGTTCTAACAACGGATATAGCCACCTATTGGCTTATATCCTCGTATCTTGGCCACGACAGCCCTGCTCCGGGAGACACCTTGAGGAAGGCAGTTGCAGACGCGCAAACGAGGAAAGTTGGCCTAGTAATTGGATCGGACGCTAACGCCCATCACACGGTATGGGGTAGCTCTGATATTAATGAGAGAGGTGAGTCCTTATTTGATTACCTTTTAAGCACTAACCTACTCATAAGTAATATTGGTAATGAACCCACTTTTGTTACCAAGAATAGGAAAGAGGTACTCGATATTACACTAACCTCCGACTTTATCCACAACATGATTTCAAACTGGCATGTCTCAAAGGAGAATTCCTTCTCTGACCATAGATATATTCAGTTTGAGCTCAATGATGTGGCAAATATATCTACGGGTTTCCGCAATCAACGTAATACTAACTGGGAACGATATAGGGAGGTACTAGCACAACTGCTTGATCACAACCTTCTTAAAAGTCCCTCCACTAAAGATGAACTAGACCTTTCTGTGAATCATCTCACCGACGCCTTCAACGAATCAATGAGAACTGCTTGCCCTACAACCATTCCAAAGGGTAAAAAGAAACCTCATTGGTGGCACAAAGAACTAGAACCATTCAGGAAGAGCTGTCGCAAGCTCTTCAATAGATCTAAGTACACTAGATCTCCTTCTGACTGGGACTCATACAAACAAGCTCTAAAGCAATATAAGAAAGAATTAAGAAAGAGTAAGAGGTCTTCTTGGAGAAACTTCTGTGGAAAAGTAGAAAATACTTCAGAAGCCTCAAGACTCAGGAAAATTCTCTCAAAAAGTCCAACAATACCCAGTGCTTTAAAGACAGATGCAGGTACGTGGACTACCACAGATGAAGAATCTCTTAATCTGTTATTAGACACCCACTTTCCAGGTAGCTCTAATATACTTAGCGACTTAACATCAGAGTCTCAAGCTTCTACAAGCGATTTAGTGGATCTAATAACGCGGGAAAAATTGCAATGGGCCGTAGATAGCTTTGATCCATATAAATCTCCAGGACCAGACGGAATCATTCCGGCCGAATTACAAAAATGCTCAGATATGATCATTCCACCATTGGAAATCATTCTGACAAGCTGTTTAAGGTTGAGATATATTCCAAAAGCCTGGAGAATGGCAAAAGTAGTCTTCATTCCTAAAGCAGGGAAACCCTCCCACGTCAACCCTAAAGATCTACGACCAATCAGCCTATCATCTTTCCTTCTTAAAACCTTGGAAAGATTGATTGAAATTCACGTCAGACATAAATTAAAACCATGTCTCATTTCCACAGCTCAACATGCGTACTCAAAGGGAAAATCAGTAGAAACAGCACTTCATTCGCTGGTACGTAGTATTGAACATTCCCTCAAATACAAAGAATATAACCTAGTAGCTTTCCTAGATATTGAAGGAGCCTTCAACAACGTCAGTTATCAGGCGATCACAACAGCAATGGAAAAGCTTAAATTAGAGAAACCACTCATAGATTTTATAAGTCTCATGCTCAAAAGCAGAACAATAACTTCTAGCATGAGAAGTTTTACTACCACCAGATCGGTGAATCGGGGTACCCCCCAAGGTGGGGTCCTCTCGCCTCTCTTATGGAACATGGTAGTAAACGACCTACTAACATCATTGGAAGCAGAGGGTTTCAGGGTGATTGCCTATGCTGACGATGTTGCAATATCTGTATCTGGAAAACATCCCCAAGTTCTCTCGGAACTCCTACAAAATGCCTTAAATAGGCTAACAAAATGGGCTAATCAATGTGGCTTGGACGTCAATCCACATAAAACAGAACTAGTACTCTTTACGAGAAGGTACAAAATTCCTCAGTTTAGCCCACCCAAGATTAAAGGAATACCATTAAGCTTTTCCGACCAAGCTAAATATTTAGGCCTCATTTTAGACAAAAAACTAAATTGGAAGGCAAATATTGATGAAAGAGTAAAAAAGGCTACCGTAGCGCTTTTTACTTGTAAAAAGGCCATAGGATCAAAATGGGGCTTCTCCCCAAAGATAACCCACTGGCTATACACTTCGGTAATCAGACCGATACTCATTTATGGAGTTGTCGTATGGTGGACCGCACTGGACAAGATGGTAAATCTAAACAAGCTCATCAAAGTTCAACGGTCAGCAGGTATGTGCATCACAGGAGCACTTCGCTCAACACCAACCGCAGCCCTGGAAGTGCTTTTAAACCTTACACCTCTCGACATCTTCTCCAAAACGGTGGCAGCCAACACATGTGTGAGGCTTAGAGCCACCTCTCAATGGAACAGTAACAATACTGGTCATACTACTATTCTAGACAATTTCAGATCTATCCCAGATCGCTTAGATTATACCACCCCAAAAATGGTGTTCGGTAAAAGCTTCCATGTCTCTATCCCTTCAAGATCCTCCTGGGAAGAAGAAAGACCCCTGGAAGACAACGCGATACACTTCTATACAGACGGTTCAAAGACCGACTGCGGAGTTGGAAGTGGTATCTATTCAGAACAACTGAACCTCAGTCTATCATACAGACTTCCCGATCAATGTAGTGTATTCCAGGCAGAAGTAATGGCGATTAAAGAGGCACTATCCTGGCTCAAAGAAAACGTTATATCTTGCAAGGATATACGAATCTTCTCGGACAGCCAAGCCGCTCTCAAATCTCTCGCGTCTGTCTCCATAAACTCTCAAATAGTCCACGATTGTCGATCATCTCTGAATGAGATGACGGAACAGTTTAATATTCACCTCATTTGGGTGCCGGGCCACAGAGACATTCCGGGAAATTGCAAAGCCGACGAGCTCGCCAAAAACGGAACACTTCTGCCCAATGTTAGACAAAAACACAACATAGGAATACCACTCGCTACATGCAAATATCTTCTCAAACAATATGCTCTAGAATCAACCAATGCTAGATGGTCGCAGGGTACCACCTGCCTAGCAACAAAGCAAATATGGCCAAGCATAGACTTAAAACGGTCAAAAGGCTTGATATCCCTGAGCAGACAAAATATAAGCTCTACAATTGGAGTAATAACAGGACACTGCCTCATAGGCAGACATGCTCTGAGGCTAGGGGTCTACACAAATGACTTCTGTAGAAGCTGCATGGACGAGGAGGAAGAGGAGACAGTCCAACACCTTCTATGTACATGTCCAGCACTCTCCATTAGAAGGAACAGCTTTCTAGGTAATCACTTCTTCGATAACACCAGTGAACTGGCAACAATCGACACAAAATGTCTCTCTAACTTCATTAGAAGCGCGAATTGGTTTGTTTAAGCTCATTACTCTCCCATGAGTATTTTATGGTATCACAACGGACCCTTGAGGTCTAAGTGAGTCAACAACATCTGGACAGCCACTCAAACCTAACCTAACCTAGCTACTAGTTAGCTTGCTCTAATACAAGTGTAATGAACAAATATTACAAGTGGGTTGTTCAGTTGTAAACCTGTAGTTTTGTGTTCGGTATATCATGATAATATCATCGACGACCTGACCGACGAAGTTTATCTTCTCATCTGTGTACATACGAAATGCAGTCCGAGACGCCTTCAACAAGTATTTCTACCGTTCACGATTGTTTACCGGATCCAACAAATTTTGGACCCCAATGCCTTGCGCGTCCCAGTCTATGTCAATCTTTTTATGAAAATTTTATCTGCCCTCGTGAATTGAACAGCAAATAACTTTTCAGGCCAGTTCCTTTTCGCTCATACGATCAGTTTCCAAAAATTATACAGAATGCAGATAACCAATGACTTTTTTCTCGAGCTTGGGTTGGAGTTCAAAGTGCTTTTGGTTGAAACTGTAGTCTCGAGTTCCGTTTCCGTTTGTACACTTTAGGACACTGACAATTACAAGTTCTACCTAAGAAAATATCAAGGGGCACGGTAGTGCCCAGCCAAGTTCTCTAGCAACTTTGGCACTACACCCTTATTTACAGGAAACAACTCAGATCATTTTCCACACCCCTCTAACTTCTATACCAAAGAAGCCAAAAGTTTCAAACTCACATCATTTGTTAAGCTAGTCAAGAAGAAGCACCTCAGTAAATTTCAGATATTTAGCATAAGTAGTTTCTAAGATACAATGTTCCAAAAATCACGAAAACCGTAACTGACTGACTCACTGACTCACTCACTGACTCACTCACTGACAGATCATCAAAATTATGAAGCACTTCCCGTTGCCCTAGAAACTTGAAATTTGGCACAGTGGTAGGTCATGTGGTACATACAAAGTAAAAAATCGAAAATTTGAAAATTTTCAATCAGGGGGCGTGGTAGCCGCCTACTTTTACATTATTAATTTAAATTATATAAAGCACTTCCCGTTGCCCTAGAAACTTGAAATTTGACACAGTGGTAGGTCATGTGGTACATACAAAGGAAAAAATCGAAAATTTGAAAATTTTCAATCAGGGGGCGTGGTAGCCGCCTACTTTTACATTATTAATTTAAATTATATGAAGCACTTCCCGTTGCCCTAGAAACTTGAAATTTGACACAGTGGTAGGTCATGTGGTACAATCAATGGAAAAATTGAAAATTTGAAAATTTTCAATCAGGGGGCGTGGTAGCCGCCTACTTTTACATTATTAATTTAAATTATATGAAGCACTTCCCGTTGCCCTAGAAACTTGAAATTTGACACAGTGGTAGGTCATGTGGTACATACAAAGGAAAAAATTGAAAATTTGAAAATTTTCAATCAGGGGGCGTGGTAGCCGCCTACTTTTACATTATTAATTTAAATTATATGGAGCACTTTGGAGTGCAGTAGAATCAAGAAATTTAGCACAGTGATAGGTCATGAAGTACATACAAAAGAAAAAATCGAAAATTTGAAATTTTTAAGTCAGGGGGCGTGGTAGCTGCCTACTTTTAAATTATTAATTTAAATTATATGGAGCACTTTGGAGTGCAGTAGAATCAAGAAATTTGGCATACAAGGACATCGTGCAATAAAACAAATAAAATATGAAATTTATGATTTTCAACTGAGGGGGCGTGGTACCCACCCATTTAAAAATAAATTTTATAAAATATATGGGGCACCTCTGATCATCGTAGAATATTGTAATTTGGCAAACTAGCAATTCTGCCAGTCAATATAAAGAAATAAAATTAGTTTTTAGATTTTTCTGCTTATCAAAAAAAAAAATCCTTGCAAAAAGTAATGATATCACACCAAAAACATAAATGTAAAAAAAAGAGCCAAGTTCTCCCGTACAAAAATTTTGCCTAACAAATCAGCCACGAAAAGTAATGAGATCTAAAAGAACGCCAAGTTCTAAGATTCAGCAAGTACTCGTAGGTGCATTGCAAATGTTTTAAGTGGACTTACATCGAATCAACTATTAGTTTTGAAAGTAACATGTAAACTAATGTAAATTAGTTAATTTTTTTTACTTGGCGGGTTTTCTCCTAGTAACCTACTATTAAAAAAGTTTGGAAAACTTGCTAAGTAAAAAAATTAACTAATTTACATTAGTTTACAAGTTACGAGTACTTGCTGAATCTTAGAACTTGGCGTTCTTTTAGATCTCATTACTTTTCGTGGCTGATTTGTTAGGCAAAATTTTTGTACGGGAGAACTTGGCTCTTTTTTTTACATTTATGTTTTTGGTGTGATTGCTTTTACTTGAGTATTCCAAATTAGCCCTAAAATGCATACATTTCATCATAAATCGTATTTGTCTTTCGGATCGTTCAATAAACGTTAAAGCAAATACGTAGGTAAGAACAAATTCTCGATTTCATATTCACACTTTAATTTACGAGATCAGTTGCATTTAGCTTTGGACGCCAGGAAATCAGATCGAAGTCTATAATGTTATATCAATATGGAATATGAAAGTGAACTTTGATTAATTTTTGAAAAACGGCTCAAGTGCAATGTATGGTGATCTTGTTAAATTACTTATTTATAGGGCAATTTTATCCACACCCAACGAGTTGCACTGATGGCAAACATAGAATTATTGAAAACTATATCATGATTGAATTATATTGATTGACAATTTACTTCCAATCAGTGCTCACTCTGTGGATCCAGAACATTGACTGTTCAACGTTCATACATTCACAGAATTAGCATGTTATCTTTTCTTTATTTTAATAATTTGCTGTAAGGAATGTCGGAATTGGTTGTCAGGAATGCGGAACTAACAGTTTAGTCATTTGGTGAGTTCGGCTGTATGGTTTTTTGTCCAAAAGTAAAGATTGTGATATTTTTTTAATGTTCAAATCGTACATGAATGACATTCAGCTCCTTATTCAAATGGCAATAGGGTCGAACAGTATGTGTGTTTGTTTAAAAGTCGCCTTGAAACCCGTTTAAAATTTCCAATCTTCTTCTGCCAATCAAATGCTTAAGAAACCTTTTGAAATTCTTTAACATTAATTTGAAGAACACAGGAAAAATCTTATTAGATGAGAATTTACCAAGTGTCATGGTGTTGATTCTAATGAGTCTGCAAGAATTCTCTTCTAATTTGGAGCAATTATAAGAAAACTGACTTCTACGTTCAGATACGAAGCAGTCTATGATATTAATTATAACAGGTAGAAAGGTACAAATACTTTAAGACGGAATCCGGTTTTGAATCTACGTCAACGAAGGAACAAAGGAGTAACATATCTTTGGATTGGCTATTAGGAATACCTTAAATATCGCTTCCTGTTTGTCTCTATCAATTTTTTTGTACAAAATAGTAAGCGGCATTTGATAATAAAAAGAGAATAACCTTTTTATTAGTTTAATACGTAAGAATGCAGCACTACCTATCAACTCATTTTTTAATAGGTTTAAAGGGAAACTGAAATTTGGAGATTATCTTCTTTTTTGACTCAATTTCTTGGCTTCTCACTTTAAGGGCCTTTTAATACATTTTTCACACTTTGGGATTAAAACCAAATTAAAATATTTGGTTATTATAAGGGAAGTAGTAGGTTTGAATTAATAGCCCAGTCAAATAAGACTTTGAAGGCAACAATTATTCCCATAGAGCTGGAAATTGGTATGAATGTTCAGAATTCTATTATAAATGAATTGTTAAAAGTCCCCATAAAACCCCCCTTGTGCAAAAAATTTTGTTGATGGAAAAAATTGTAGATTATCCGATTCTCTACAAAAAACTGTATCCACACATTTTCCATAAGTATTGCCATTTCCGTGATACAGCGGTTCAAAAAACTGAAAAAAAAATATTTTATTCGTATTATGCATGTAAATGTACTTTTACATACATTTTTGAACCGTTACGAGCCACCATGACATTTTAAATCAAGCTTTGTGCTTCAGAAAATGCAAAACGTAACGGTCATGATGTATGCATTGTTTCTTTTGATCAGGATCTCTATGCAAAATCTCAAGACCTAAATGGTCTGAATTATCGAATATCATAATCAGGCTCGGAGAATTTCATTTAATTGTGTCATTTCTTGTAGCAATTGGTTATATCATTCAAGGAAGCGGTATAAAAGAAAAGGGGGATTAATGGGGACTTTTCACAATTCATTAACAATAGTATTCTGAACATTCATACTAATTTTCAGCTCTATGGGAATTTTTGTAACCTTGCTTCTACAGTTTTTTTACTTCAAATTCACCCTTTTACAAATCAAATTCACCCTTTTACAAATCAAATTCACCCTTTTACAAATCAAATTCCCCTTTATATAAATCAAATTCACCCAGTACTTATAAATGATATAGATAGCTATCAAATATTAGAGGAAAAGTCCACCACAAAATAGTCGAACACTCTGCGGTGAATACCTATGTATTTTGTAATTTTTTGTGTGTATTATTTGAAGAGCTACAGAGACAACATTTAAGTCGTGTGTGGTTAATACTTGATACATAATGCAAGTATTCACAAAACGGAAGAAGCTCAAGACCTTGTTGATCAAACAACTCATACGCTTCTTTTTTTACCACCGTACTCCCCAATGCTAAATCCAATAGAAGTTTTCTCGAAAATTAAGCTTCATGCAAGAAACTTATTAGCCGATCCAACAAATAACCAAAGTTTGGTTGACATAATAGACACTCTGTGTTCTGTCGAGACGGTAACTTCCGAAAATTGTCACAATTATTACATGAATAAGTATGCAAAGTTACCCGCTGCAGCTGCAGGAGAATATTTTTTATATTATTAACCATATGTTTGAATAAAAATGTATTCAATAAAATTGGTATTTTTCGTTTTAAAAAAAATGATCTTTTGTGATTTTATTTTTACAAATACATACTATCTTCATTATAAGTTCAGGGTGAATTGATTTGTAAAAGGGTGAATTTGATTTGTAAAAGGGTGAATTTGATTTGTAAAAGGGTGAATTTGATTTGTAAAAGGGTGAATTTGAAGTAAAAAAACTGTATTATAAGGACTAATTTGACTGGATTATTAAACGAAGATTTGAATTTTAAAAGGACAATTTTTCGAACAGTTCGTTTTTGAATTTCGTTTAAGAACGTCTTGCATGTCTCGAATTTATGGTAAGACAATTATCTGACCAGTCAAGCATAATCATGTAAGAAACATTGTTTTTTTTTTTGGCTACCATTTGTACGAAATCCGCAAAAACTGCAAAAGACAAACAAATACGCACATAGCTACCATTAAAGGAATCTTTTTCATTAACTTATAATTTCCCTACCATTTACCTGATAAAAAATATTGTAAATGCTTTTTTAACACTTTCAGTATAAATAGCAAATCTTGTTTGAGGCCTTTGTTCTTGTATTCTAAACCACAACTCACCTAAAACTACTGCTAATACCGCCTACATTACCACCACCATAACCAATAACTGGATTTCCTCCCACAACACCGCTTCCACCAATAGCACCAATAATGCCACTGTTCATTCCGGTGTTGCCACTGCTGCTGCTGATGCTGCTGCTGCCGATGCTTCCGCCACCCATGCTGCTAACACTGCTCATCATGCCACTAATACTGCTGCTATTACCACCAATCATCATCGGTACAAGATCATCGCCTATGATTTCGCGAAAAGATACACACGCGAACCAAACGAACCACAGATACAATTTTATATACATTTTTGGATAATTTTTTTTTTGTTATTTCAATATTGATTATTTGATGAGATTATGTTGTACTATTAAATATTTTTAATTTAATTTATTTTAAGAATAAGTAATACTAGAAAAGACTTAAATATATAGGTTTTAAGTTACGTAAAAATTGTTAACACAAAAACGACACACACGCAGACTATATGAGTTTTTATTAAGAACGACGACACGCAATATTTTTATTTTTTATATAAATTATTATTATTATTATTTACAACTATTAAATGTATAAATAAATTAAAAATAAAGTTGTATTATGTTATTTTGATTTTAAATATTTGGCAAGAAATACGTTTTGTAATTATTTTACTTTGTTCTTGTTTGCTTTTTTTTTCTGATATGAAGACGAAGAAGAATTTGACGAAAAAACAATTGTTTGTTATTTCTGATGGAAGAAGACAGAGCCGGCAATAAAAATATAAACAAAAACACAACGACCAAAAAACAGCGCAGAAATATGCAAGCACTTTTTTTTAAACGTTTGAATGACAAACAAACGAGAATAATAATAAAAACAAAATAAAAAGACGACTAGCGGATTGTTTGTATTTATAAATGATTCTATGAAACGTTACACTCAAACACACGCACAATAGAATGTCTGTCTGTCTGTTTGTTTTTTTGAAATAATCGTCAGCCGGCGGCGGTGGCGGCGGGCACTCTTTCTTACGTACTTCACGTTCCGAGAGTGAACAAGACTACCAGTACCAGTGGTGGCACAAATGCTTGTGGCACGAACTGATAAAATCCAACAACACCGAACCAAACTAACTGTTTAGCACAGCATCATCGGTATAAAATAAGTTCACCACCACCATGGTACGACGCATGGCGCAGTGTGGCATGAATGAACAAACAGAGCGACAAAACCGACATTGGACAAAAAACGAGCCAACGAACCAACGACAACTTCAACAGTCAACACTAAACAGAAAATTAAGATGGAACAACCAACCAACTCCAACCGAAGTGTTTTGTGTTTGATATGGGAACGGGAAGAGGAAATTATAAAAATTCCTGCTAGATTCTTAATGTATTCCCTTAGAAAGAAATAGAAGAACATTGCGTTTTGCCTTTTGGCTGACAGATGGCTTTCAGAACGATGACGAAGTTACTTTTCTTTGTAATTACAAATTGTGAGCATCCGTATTTGGTTCAGTGTGGTATTGGTCGAGTGTCATGTTGGTCGTGGAATTGATAAACAAATAACAACGCATAATGATTGTCTTGCCATGACACTGCTGCTTAAAACTGTGTGCATGGAGAAAAACAAAACGCCGAAGCCGAACGCCAGATGCCACACGAACGAAACACGATAACGGAATTGCCAAACAAACATGCTTATGACAGTTTGATTTACGTTGCATTCGTCGACTGCATTACCAGCACAGCCTTAAGATGAATTGCACAATGATAAGGTAGTGTCGGTTGTGTTGGATGCATTGGTGAGTGGAGCAAAGAACAAGACAACAAGAAAATGTTGCACAATGCAGCGACAGCTCGAACTTGTTTGATGGGAACATTGTTGACACTTGTTTGTGTTTAATTCGGATCCTGCAAGCATATTTTGAGAAAATCATAGAAAGTGAACTATGAAATGATTTTTATTCCAATTGGAGATTGCTGAAATGTTATCGTATTAGATCAAGTTAGTAGAATGTACAACAACTTTGGAGAGGGCATTTGTCATAAGCTTACATTATGTTTCAGATTGCCATCTGGAATAAAAACATTACATTTTTCGAACGTTGGGCGCCACTTGAATAATTCCAGTATTAGTTCCTTTTGGTATCCAGTACACGAATAAGAATAATTGTCTTCTGAAATCAACTTTCGATAAAATATTGCTCTAACATTTTTGACAAATTGAAAATCGAATAGTAAATTGAAAAGAAGCAAACTCTAAGCGCTCACAATTCAAAAACAAAACGTCAAATGCCACACGAACGAAACACGATAAGGGCATTTGTCATAAGCTTACATTATGTTTCCGATTGTCATCTGGAATAAAAACATTACATTTTTCGAACGTTTGGCGCCACTTGAATAATTCCAGTATAAGTTCCTTTTGGCAAAATACCTCATATGAATTATTTCCCGCATAGTTCTTGCATTCAACGCAAATGTAATGCACTACCGCATAAATACTTATAATACAAGCAAATTCAAGCAAGTCATTTGAAAAATTCAGTGTAAGCAGAGATATTCATACGAGAGTAGGTACTCTTGTGATAAGACCACCACTACTTTTTTCTTTCTCTACTTTCAGTTATCATTTCACCTTTTAGTACGAAAGTAGTGTTTTTAGTAGCCGCCGACCGTGCAGCAATCGCAATTTCATTATTGAAAATTTTGTACTAAAACCACCACTAATTCTTCCTTTCTATACTACTTTTAGTTGTAACTTCACCTTTCAGTACGAAATTAGTGTTTTTGGTCGATTCTGCCGCTGACCGTGCAGCAATCACCACCAGAGCCTTATATAAACCTTCTGATGGACCAAAGATATTTCTTGCCATGCATAGTGCCACAAGGGGTCTGAAATAAGCCTCTTGATCGACGGGAGCTATTGCCTGCCGTGTCAAGTGGCCAGGGGCCTTTAATGTACCTGCTGATCCCCCGGATAGAAACCAGTCGGCTTAAGTATACACCAACAATCACCGATTGATCGGACAAGCGAAAGCCAGAACTGAAGTCTGACCACCGAGTACTATCACCGGATATCAGGTTACTGCAACTACCAGACTTCATATAATTTCCAAATTGTATTTATTGTTTTTGAGTCTTTCCAATAAAGAATTTGTCATTGCGTTCAGAAAGGTATATCATTGATGTTTCGTGTTCATTATTGCTTAATCTTTTTGGTCTTCTCCCTCTTGTAGACCCCTTATGATTACATTTCCACTTTTGACAACGAGCTTTCTACAGTAAAGCGTTCCATACAGACAGCATATTCCAAAACAATTTATGCATTCAGATGGTACAGCCTTAAAACCGAACTAGTTATTTAGAGTTAGAGTGTTGACCACGGGCTACTTGGAGTCCTATTGATAGTAACGTTTTCGAATACATTGCTAATGCTTGAACTTGGTGTCGGCAATTCAGCATTTTTGTCAAAAATTTGTCATTGAACTGCAGGGTTTTCGGATCGCAATTGCACTAAGTTGTTCCAAGAGATCAGTTTTCTGATTGTGTTCACAGAGAAAGCTAGCAGATAGCTGTCACGAGTCCGTCTCAATTTTCTGCCACAACGAACAGCCCGAATTTCACTGTTTCAATACAAATAGATAAATTTAAACATGATCAACATATCTCAGAGATTTTAAGAATATATGTATTAAGAATTTGCAAACCTTCTTTAGTTTTCCTTCAACACTTATTGTTGTCTTAATGAATTTGGTTTTTATCAAAATTGTTTGCTTTAAATATAATTCGCATAGTTTAAAGTCTAGACGGTGGAATATTTACATTTAAGACAGGTAACTTCAAATACCAAATTCCCAGTTAATAAACAGAACTTTTTGTAGGTGGTCGTGGTTATGTCAAATTTAACATCCATCAGGTTAACAGAAAAATTTTCATTTAAATTATGCAAATGTTTAATTTTTCGGCAATTTCAAATCAATCAACAAGAATTTCTTCAGAATTCTAATGCTTGACATAAAAGGCTTCCTTACTCATTTAAATTCGTGTTGAGTGGAAAACAGATGCAAGAATAATAACGCTTAGTTTGTTTACACTAGGAGGCTTCCAAAATAGTTTTTAAATCCACCACAGATCGCACAAGCGCAAGCAAAAAAACCAACAACAACTCCAACTGTTAGTTTGTGTGCTTCATTCATCAACATGTGATCTTGTCACTCAAAATGTGGTCCTTATATTTTTTTTTTGGATCTTGTCCTCGGTTACTCATCACTTCGCCAAACATGGAATGAAATAATGTGTAAGCATTGCAAGGCGACAGAGCTAATTCTCATGCGATGGAATATAAATACATAAAATGTTTGTGATCTTATTTGGAAAAGATCAAAGAAATCTTTATATAGAATGGACAGAGTTATTCGCAGTTAATATTTATGCTTTGCAGAAAGGAATTCCTCAAAGTAGTTTTTGTTTTGTCTTGTAACAAAAAAATCATAAATATTAATTTGAAATGAAACAACTTAACAATTGAATGCTTATCATTGCTGTAATACCTTACAATCTGTAAGCCATTCGAGGTTTTTTATTTTAAAATCCGAACTTCTAGATATAGTCACATCCGGACCCGGACGAATTTCTTTTGCAAATTCACTTGTCTAATCATGTGGAAAAAGGACATTATATCCCAAATGTTTTGGCATTTCACCTCACCAAATAATATTTCGTGTTACGGTCGATCGTCTGCTAGCTTATAGTGTTAAATACATTTACATCACTTAAGTGCATTTCAATATCGTTGAAAATGACATCCTATTTAAGTACCAAAAATCAAATCACATAATAACCATCAGCGCTGATTGAATGAACTTAATCTCTGGGACTTGTAGATTCAAACGAGAATCAATAACATTGTTGCATCAACATCCTATTAAAAATAAACCTTGCGTTTGACTGCAATTTCCCAGAAGAAAAAAAAAATCAAACCGACATTTTGTAAGCGAACAGGAAGGACGCTTAGTCAGACCACCTGCATTTTTGTGATGTGAGTACCTACTTCCACATATTCAACTTACAGCAATGTGCATCGTGCACTGTGTACCCGCTTTTATGGGCTATTATTATGGATCAAAGCCCACAATGTAAACATTATTTTTATGGAGTCGATGTCGATATCTTTTTATGTATTCAGATTGGTTTGAAGTTCCGGAATTAGAATTCCATATCCCATCCTCTCAACCAAATATCATGTTTGCAGTGTAGACGGATTTAAAAATAGTGTTTTGTATATTATTGCACTTTAGCAACCTTTGGATTATTTCTTTCCAGATCAAAGGGTTTAGACGATAAAAAAATCCCCTTCGAAGTAATCTCAGAGACAATCTTTTCACATTTTTGTTTGCAATAATTGCAATTTCAAACAATAATTATATTACCTGCCTGCGAAAGTTAGAAAGAGGATTTTCAATAGAATTGAGCACATATTTTGAAATTGAATTACAAATGCTAATAGATGATCGTTATCTTATCATTAAAAAAAATTGCATTTAAAAATTTCGCATTGAATGTTACACCTATATATTTTTATTTCAACGAATTCATAGTCGTTCAAATATTTATTTCTTTTTTTTTTTCGATAAAGGTATTCTTTTCGTATTTTATTGAAGTTGGAATTATTTTGAGTACAGATGGATTGAATATTTAAAAAATACCAGAAGTACATATGTTTGTTTTTCTATTTGTATACTTCTTTCGGCAGCTTAAGTAGGTAAAGAATATGGAAAATAACACATAAGCCTATTGTCCAATCAGTGAGAGTTTACAAACCCGATTTATGCGATATGAAAAAATGAAGAAAAATAATAATACGTATTCGCCATAGTGACCCAAGTATTAATTCCTCGTGATGGTAATATCATAATTCTTTAACATTCATTTCGGTCTTCACGATCGTGTTAGGGTAAGGTCGGGATGATTTGACATGGAGGAGGAATTGACATAAGCGCTTTCTGAAAACTATTCATTTTGCAGCATTTTAAGTGATGAACAAATGAAGTAAGTTATGATGGGTTTAAGTGGTAAATTATTTTTTTTTTTTAGATGGTCGATCTTTTTCTTGATGTTGATGGTAAGTAATCCAAGTGCGAAACAGTTGTCTAAGCTTAAGCTTGCCAGAAAATACTAGTTTGGCTTAAAAAAGCAATAGTGCAACTTTTTTTCAAATCCTTAGAAGATTGTACGAGATGCTCCAAAGGTAGGACAACTTTTATTTCTCTAAGAAACCTTACACAAACTTTAATACTTTCTATAGGTAACTGTGGAAAAGGGATTTTTTAAATGCTTCCTCTCTCTATCAAAACCTCCTAATGTCAGTGTCTAATCATCCTTACCCGAATTAGGAATTGACAATTTGGAAATGTTCAAAAAAATTTCTATAACTCAGATCAAAATATTAAAATCGATACGTAAACGATGTTTTTATGTTGCTAAAATTATATTTTAACAAATGCAAATTTCTAAGCCATGAAACTGTGTTTGGATTTTGAGATATTTTGAAAAGTTTGTTAACGTGTCAAATCATCCCGGCCTTACCCTATAAATTGCCTTTTGGTGGATGCAGGTATATCCATCTTTGTCTTACAGGATGGCAAGTTAAACTCTTAACTTTTAAAAAGTTATGTTTTTTTTGGGCAGAAGCGGAAGTCATTCCAAATTAAAAAATAAACTCAATATAGTGATGCGGTCTTTGCTATTTTAATTGCAGTTTTTTTCCTGATTTTGTACCTAAAGAAGGTATCAGTAGAATGGTTTTGTTTGTTTGCAAATTTTAAAATTCAAAGTATGTGCTTAGAACAAAATAGATTCAGATTCAGATGCAGATATATTTTATTTACAACAAACAAGCTAAAACTAATTCTTAAAACCAGTGTTCCACGTTCTTAAATGTTTTTTTTTTTTGCATTTTTTGTATTGTTTGTCTCATTGAAATTTTACCTTCTTAATTACTTACTTTCTTGACAAGTGTCTTCTACACGCTAATTTTTTGTTTTTTTCGTGTTTTTATAATTTTTTGACTTAAAATTTAAAAAATTTTGGATTTTAAATTTTGCATTTTTACTTTTTTTGCTTTTTGTAAATTTTAATGTAAAACTTTGATTTATTTTGTGTTTCCCTTTTTGTACCTGCTTGCATTAAGCAGTCCCTAACTCTTGCCTTCCTAACGTTCGTATCGCCATCGCTTTTTTTATTTTATTTATTTCAAATAATTTCTAATTAAGTGCCGATACGACTAGCAACCGCAATTGCTATCGTACTCGGTGTAAATGGACCCCAGCGCGTGCGGTATCTGGGGGGGAAAGAGGCGTGGGATTTAAAAAAAAAAAATTTGATTTTACAATTTTAGCTTCAACTACATTAATAAAATAAAATAATAATAATATGATTGAAATGCAAAAAATGTTGTTCAAATTTATGTAGACATAAAAAAGAAAATCAAAAAGAGAAGCATATTTTCATAAAAACTTGATAATCTTTTTTTTTTTTTTGATAAAAATTTAGGTAAACAGTTTTGTTTCTTATCTAAATTTAGTAATAATATTGTTTCGGCATGAAAATGCAGATACAATGAATTTATAAAGAGCTTGCCAATTGCACCCATTTAGGCGTCTCTTGGTATGTTCCATTGTCAAAGAGCTTTCTTCGAAGTAAACAAGTCTTATATCCTTGTAAATCGGGGATATAGCTAAAAAATGAAAAGTATCTTCCTTCGCTTTCATATTACAAATTGTGCACTGATTTGACGCAACTTTTTTATATGGAGATCCATTCAAATTCAGCATTTCACATCTTGCTCTACATATTAGTGATATTTCCTTCACACTGTAACGGTTAAGGTCTGGATAGACAATTCTATTTATTGATGATTTTGCTTTTTCAATGTTTTCTATACGATCTTGTGAGTCAGATATTTCCAGAAGATCATAGCATTGTTGTTTCAGAAGTGCTAGATATGTGTATTGTATGTTAACGTTTGATTCACATTTTTCTGCCAATGAAATCCAATTAATAATCCATTCTAATTTGTGAACGAAAGTATATTTACTTGGCAGGGATATTTGGGAGTCTGTTTGATGGGTAGGAGAGGACTTTGAGTATGTAGTCAAAATTCAGCTTTAGAGTAAAATGTGACATTTTTGGAAGATCTGTTTCAATCATGTGTGCATAATGATGAGAAGAAAATAGCTGAGCCCTTTAACCTTGTCTCGCTCGTGATTTCACTCGTTAAGATAAACTGCAGAAAGTAAAGGGTGTGTTTTTTTTTAAAGGCATAGAACTTTTAATTGCAATAAAACAACGATGAAATATTCGATTGACATGATTTTTAATTTATTCGAAAGATAATCTTGTGGCATTACATTTTAAATATGATTTTTGGCATATAACTGCCAAGGCTGGCTCGGATGTAGTCCAATCTGGACGTCCAATTTTGGATGACTTTTCCAACATTTGTGGCCGTATATCGGCAATAACACGGCGAATGTTGTCTTCCAAATGGTCAAGCGTTTGTGGCTTACCCGCATAGACCAATGACTTTACATAACCCCACAGAAAATAGTCTAGTCTAGCGTTAAAACACAAGATCTTGGAGGCCAATTCACAGGTCCAAAACGTGAAATTAGGCGGTCACCAAACGTGTATTTCAATAAATCGATTGTGGCACATGTTGCGCCGCGCTGTCTTGTTGGAATCACAGCTCTTGGACATCATGATTGTTCTATACCGATCGCCATTGTCCCATTGACTGTCACTGTAACGTTGTGGCCATCATCGTTTTTGAAGAAGTACGGACCATTGATTCCACCAGCCCATAAAGGGCACCAAACAGTCAGTACGCACCGTACGGCGTCTCCGGGCCTCTGGGGATGCGAGTTATCAATTAGAGTAAACATGGTGCGAAAACGTTCCACGGTTAATCGAATTAACTGCTCTGATGGACGATTTTGTCGACAATAAAATGGACGTATTGCGCGATACGTATTCCGCACAGAACCATTATTTTCGAAATAAAATTGCCAATTTAAAAGCGTTGTTCAGGCGTGAGTCTATTCATGATGAATTGCCAAACCAAACTGACAATAAATCACTTGACATCTGTTAAATCGGTCGCCGTCTTGAAAAGAAATTCCAGCTTAAAGTTCTAAACCTCGAAAAAAAACACCCGTTAGAATACAAATTTTATTTTCCAAGTTTTTTTTTATCCCTCGTTTATCCCTCGTTTATGATATCGAGTCGATATCATAAACGAGGGATAATGAAATTTCCCACGCATTTCAACGGAATTCACACTTTTCCATCGTACCAAATCAGTAAATCTTCACGTGACATGACAAAATAACTTCAAAAATTGTACATAAAAATCTTTCAAAAATTGATTTTCAATATTTTCAATCAAAATTTTTTAAATTTAAGCTTAAAGAAGCTAGTTTTCCATCAAAAACCTTTTATTTTTGCATTCGATAAGCTATTCTGGAACAAAAAATTCCATAAAAGAAATCAAGTTTCTGATCTCATATATTTGATTTTTCCAGTTCAACTCTTCGATTAGGCTTTTCTAGTAACTATCAATTGCGATTAAGAAGAATTAATTAAAACACATTTTTTGTGGACCTATACAGTAGATTTAATTGAGTCGCTCTGAATGGTTGGAGAACAAATTGTCATGAAAATTCAGGTAATACAAGATCAGTAATTGTTTTTCTTCTTTGATGTAATGAATATGTTCCTATATTCCTACACCAGTTCAGTTTATCAGTAATATACCTGAATTTTATATTTTTGTCGGTCTTGTCATAAAAATAGAAATAATGAACAACTTAATTGGTCATAAAGTATTTAAGGTCACTCAGGGATAAGAATTGGTCTCAAATTTTATGAATGGCAAAGGTATCTATAAAAAGACAAAAAACAAAACACTAACATAAAGAGGGTGCAGACGATGTCTGCGGATGTTTCATGTGTGTTTCTTAGAGCTGGAAGATATCTATAAACCAAACGAAACAGAAGTTAAAAGTAGCCAGGTGTGTAATAAAGCAGAAAATTCGGACATGTTTGTCTCATCTGAAATTAATGTCTTGTAAAATGAAATAGATATGTACGTTTATAGTAAATTGGACTTGAAAAAGTCAGTTTGGGTCATCCTGTGAGTCTGGAATATTCTCTTTAACGGTTCTTAGATGTATTCTATCCTCACAGTATTGTTGACGAGTTGTTTTTGGTTTTCAAAAGCAAATTGAATTAATTACCATTACCATTTCATTTTCATTTCTTGTTTTTTTTTTTTTAATGTGCAACTTTTCCCTTGTCTCTAATATATTTTTAAATAGAACGTTCATCGTAATATAAAACAATTGCCTCTCCCGATCGATATTTTCTTTCAAACCGCAAACATTTAATTAGCTCAGATTTATATCACATGCAAACACAATATTTTTCAATACGCAATTTTGAGACGACCTCTGGGTTAAGACAATGTATACTCAAATAAATAAGCTGTTTTCCGTCGTCGCCAAGTGTCATCTAGGTCCATTGTTATTTTTTCAACACATTGTACTACTTCGAATTAATTGAAGCGAAACCTTCCTTCCCCCAATTTTACAATAAAATAAAATCCAAACTTAAGCCCAAATATAATCTGCAACACGCAAATATTTCCTCAGCAGATTCTTTTTTTTTTTGCTAATATTCTCTCTCTTTCAAGTGCTTTTCAAGGATTATTAACCGCGATGAAATTTTTGGTTAATATTTATATACCGACAGAATGAAGCCCTAAAGGTACCTAAAGGTAGGTAAGAAACAAGAGCAAAACCCATTGTGCTAAGTGGGCGTATGCGTTCTATTAACTACATGACAATATTATATTCACGAGTAATGCTCACGCATGACAGTAAAATAGGGTTGCACACTTCATTTGTTGACTTAAGAGTAACAGTAAGAAAAGGTCCCATTTTTCTATTATTCGATGTTATGCATTGCAGTGCATATATGGCGCCCTTAGGCTAATCATATGAATAATGCATCTTGCACCCGTGAATCCCTCCATCCATTTTTCGTTTACTTCTTTTTTTCTTATAAATGTGCTATGCATAAATATTTGACGAGCTCGAGAATTATTGCAATTCCAGTTTTAAGGTAAGAATGCGGTGACCATATTGTTTTTTTTTTATTTTTTCTTATTTAAAAAAAAACGTTTCCATTCTATTTAAGGATAATTAATAATAATTTTTCCTTAAAAGAAGTATCTTGTAACCAGTGCATTTTTTTTAACCAGTTTATTAATATTAATCTTTTAATGATTTATGAAGTAAAAAAAAAGCAAACGGGTTCACAATATTCAGTTTTCAACGATTAATTTTGTCAGATAATTGAGAAACAAACTGACCAGTTAATATAAAATCCTCTGATGTGTAGAATCGCAACCTCACTCGTTATCGATATGATACATGTTCTTTGTATAACCTTGTTTTCCTTCCCAAGAAAAATATTTTGTATTAATACTTGCCAGTATTAATATTTGAAGCATTTCTGTTGCAAGCATTACAACCACCATCAAAAAACGCCCTCAAAAAAACTCTTGAAATTGAGTTTATTATATGGATATTATTATCAACGTAAAAAATTGGGCCACACCCTTCTTAAAATCTAAAATTTTGGATACTCGAAACGATGAGAATTATGGAGAACGAAGCAAAATAATTCTTCGGTAAATTTTGGCTATTTAATAAGTTGAGATGACGCCTACGCGATTTGGAAAAGGTTAAAGGTATCGTCTAACTGAGCTGTGTCGTGTCGTTTGTTCACTGCGTAACCGAGTAGTTACTAAAATACGCTAGGCCAAATACCAACATTTTTCTAAAAAAAATTCTAGAAAAACTTACGCAAAATCGGTTTTGGCTAGACAAAATTAGGAGTAGTAGAGAACATTGATGGCAACAAACTTAACGAACAATTCATTTCTTCTCTACCGTAACAGGTCCCCCTGCCTTGCCTCTCAATTAGTATTACCTACTGAGTTTTTACCAGGCAATGAGCCTGGTTTTTATTTTTCCGCAGTATATAGTGCCGATGAAGTCGAATGTGTTCTTTCTATTAAGTCAAGAGCTGTTGGGCTGATGTATGATGTTGCCACTTATATTACCATATATATATCACTTATGGAAATATTTATTTTGAGGTCCGAACTATACCCAGAGTTATGGAAAGTTGCTAAAATCATTCCATTTCCAAAAAACGCTAAAAGAGATGAATTTAGACCTATTTCTCTATTTCTCTATTGCCATTTTTATCCAGTCTTTGAAAGGATCCTTCAAAGGCAAATAAATAGTTTTCTATCTACTTACTCTCTGCTCAGCCCTTATTAATCTGGATTTCGGAAGGAACACAGACGTGTTAACGCACTTTTAAATGTTACCGACGACATCAGAAAAGCATTATTTAAAGACGAAGTTACTTTTCTAGTTTTGTTGGATATTTCAAAGGCCTTCAATTCTGTTCATGTCAATCTATGAAGAAAGCTTGTGCTAAATTTTAATTTTTCGTCAAGTGCAACAAAATTAATTTTCTCTTATTTAACCGATTGAAAGCAAGCAGTGCAAGTTGGTGACTCCCTGTCAAATTTTTTACCGAATGTTACTGGTGTTCCACTAGGTTCTATACTGGGTCCTCTTTTGTTTTCTGCTTATGTAAATGAACTTCCATTTTCTTTAGTAAATTGTACATTTTATTTAATTTTTTTTTTAAATTTAACATCGGAACGTCAATTTTTTGTAAATTCTATTAAGCTGTGGAACACCTTACCTCGTAATATAAAACAAAATCTGAACGCAACAAACATAAAAAGAGTGCTTAGATCTTATTTTTCAATATGAAAATTTAATGTACTTTTATTTATATTAGGATAGTTTTAATACTTAAAGTAACTTGTTTTCTTTTTTTATCTTTGCTCAGCTCTGCTATTGGTTTTTGTATAATAAGCTTGTAGCTATCTTATAAGATTTTAAATCTTACTGTTGTTACGCATTTTTGATATTAAATAAATTAAAAAGACTCCGCAAGGAAGCTATCCATATGTTGAGATCAAAGGCAATTGTTTGAGACTTTAAAGTTAGAGCTTAAGAATCTAGTATTTATTTGTTGAGATATTTGTATTAATCTATAACCATTTGTAAACAAAAAGAAATTTAATTTATACATTTCCATTTTGGTGACAATTGGTCACATTAGACGCACTGGATTATATCTTGTTGACATTCGCAGTGAAAATGTGTACCTACTTATATTGCTTCAAGTACTTTCTAGTCCTAGTCCTAGTGCTATAGTCCTATACGCGTGCAGAAGATGGTTCTTCGGCAGCGAAACGAACGTTGCGCGCTGTGCAAATTCGTTGAAAGTCTTCAAGTGACTTCCTACTCAAACTCAATTCAAAACGGCAAGAAAAAATGAATACCTTACCTACGAATACGACTAACACAAAAAAAAATGGGGGAATCGCATTTCTGATGAATCGCTTGTTTTCGCAATCGCGAACATTTTTTTATAAGAGCAATATTTTTATGCTATCAAATTAAAAAATGACTGCAGGAGACACCAAATGTTAAAATGTTAAAATGCTTCTCTAGAGTGCCAATTGTCTTGGAATATTTACTTACATTCACGGTAAATGTAAGGGAAATGTAAGCTACGCTGGCTGGTAATAGGCTATCCTTTTGCGAAATGTGAGTTTTCTGGGCTCTTCTTCTTCTTTTTTTTTTTTGTTTTGTTTTTAATTGTATCGCGAACAACACACTGATGCCTAAGAAGCATCCCCCATTCATTGAATGGGGGTAAAAACTGTGTAATGGACGTGTACGCTAATTAGCAAAGTTACTATATGGAGATAGCTCACCGAGTGGCCACTTGTAAAATGCAACAATAGGAATAAGCCACGCATGTTAAATAGAATGTGACACTACTGGTGGATGCAGTTGCAGCATCATCAGTTGCAGTGCAGTTTGCACTGTGCACTGTGCAGTGCAGTGCTGAGGCATAATTTCAATAACCATTATACCTACATTCATGATGCATTTTGTGTGGCATGCACGACCGCATCCTTCAGTTTGTTTTATTTTAATTATTATGAATGTAATGTAATACACTTTATGCATCTATCTATTGCTCCATGTTCCTAATATTAGGTTTTAAGGAATTTAATGAAGAAAATGTTAGTGTCTAGTGGCTACATTTTTGCAGAAGGATGTGGTAGAGCATCAACCTGCAAATGTGTGGATCTGGGAATGCAAGAAAATGCACTCGTCTTTTAAGATGTACGACAAGAGGGTATTAAGGACTTTTCATTCTCTATATAAAGTTTAAAATACTTTAAAATAGGAGTCGAATCTAAAAACAAATTTTATAGCCTTTTCACACCAGACGCAAAACGCTGTTTTCAGCTGTCAGTTTTCAAAAACTCGAAATCTGTTCACACCTAAATTTCAGGTTTTTGTTTGACATTAAAAATCTTTGATGTCAAGTAAGGGATGCCATATGTTCTCATTTTAGAAGATTCAACACTTTTTTCACACACATTCGCTCTTTGTTTTTCGTTGCAAGTTTGATTCACGTTAGTATAAGATATTAAAAATTGAAAACCACTGGATGAAAAAGTTTTCCACATCGATTTTTCAAAAGACAAAAATATTTGTTTGTCGCTGCTAAGAATTTGTTCATTTGTATTTTTATTTGTTCTCAAATGGCAACCCTATATCAACTGACACGTTTAGTCGTGAACAATTTTACAAGCAGACTGTCAATCTACTCTTGCTATTGGAGGGAGGGAGAAATATATACGATCGATACATACGATATATACGATATAATGAATTATAGACTGCTGAATGCTTTCACTATTTTGGTTTTGACTGGTTTTCACAAAAACTTGTTGTTTTGCAAAACAGGGCTGTCAACAAATTTGTATGGGAAAACACTTGATTTCCTTCAAGTTGTTGAAAAGTTTTGCAAAACCGCGTTTTGCGTCTGATGTGAAAAGGCTATTAGATTCAGGGTCGACTTTATCTCATTTTTGAACGACTTAAAGTATACTTTATCGCTAAAGTGGTCGTCTAACTTTAAAAGGGAGAAATCATTCGTGTAACTCTTTAAAGTGTAGTTTTGAGGAAGCAGATTTTAAGATTTTCGAAGATTTTGAATATATAAGAAAGCAAAGAGTTTATCAAATTCGTGCATGCTCTTATTTAAATTCAAATATTCATTTATCATTTTTGTAAAATAAAAAAAAAAAGAACCACGGGACTACCAAGCTGGATTTGCTGCTTGTTTTTTTTACACTTCTTGCAGTTGTGTGTTTGCTTTTAATTTTATTACCTATGTGCCTTTTTTGAGAGTTCTTATAAACAAATTACACTTGTAGGGAAATTTATTCCTGTTTTAAAGGAATATTTTATACCCATTTCAGAGCACACTATTGCACCTTCACTATGACAAATAAAAACAAAACAATTTGGAACATCATTTGGATATTTATTGAAACACATTTTCACAAAGAAAAACAAAACATTTATTAGAACTAAATATACAAACACTAAATAATCACATTTTTTCCTGTTTTGGGGAGATAAATGTAGTAAAAACTGTTAAAAACTGCAAGTGTAAAATGACAGTTCACTAATTCAATTTATCGATGTGTCACATTTAGGCGAGTTCACACAACGTTATGTTTAAAGTCCAATCTAATGAGAAGACTAGTTTAAAGTGTTTAAAAATAAGACAAAGTTAGAAGTGCTTTAAGTAGAGTAGACTTTATTGCTTAAACGAGGGCTGACTTAAAATTTGCGCCTATGTATTTTTATTTCTCTAAATTTATTTTTGAGATGATAAATATTTACCTTAAAATATAGTAAGAAAAATTGGTTTATTTTTAATTTCTGTTTACCATATTAATTATGAATCAACATTAAAAGAAACAAGTTTTAAAATTTTGATTGTGTCTGACAGAGTTTAAAAGACGGTACTTTAGTTAAGTCACGAATAAAACTTTTTTTAGTCTTTTAATTTACAAAAGTACTTTAACCACTCAGTACTTATTTTTTAACTTGCAGTCAATTGAAAAAAGTCAATTGAATAAAAGTTAATTAAAAGCAATACATTTTAATTGGCTTTAGTCAGTTATAGTTACTAAAAAGTCATTTAACTTAAGTGAGTTTGGTTTAAGTCAATAAGCCTTTTGACTGCAGTCAATTACCTATATAAGTAAATTGAGTTTTTTTTCTCTTTTCGACTAAAATGTATTGAATTAAGTTTGAGTCAATAATATTGAGTACATACTATTGAAGTATTGAAGTACACAGCGAATTTTTCGTTTGAATTCACCCTGTACAGAATCCTGTGTATGGATTTGTCAAATAATTGACCACAGTGTGGGATATGAACGTATGTATCTACTTGTTCACCAAACTGCATTTTTAGCAAATGGTATTTTTTACCAAATAGCATTTTTACCAAAACGTTTTTATAACAAATGGAATATTTTTGAAAATCTTATTGTTATGAAATGCTGTTGTATATCTCTTCTTGACTTTTTGAATGTCCTTGAAAGGACATTTGGTTTTTTTTCCTGTATAAAGCCTCATTGTCTTTATCACAAATTAGGAACTAGCAACCAGCTCTACCAGATTTCTGGAATATGGATCTGCTTTTAAAAGGACTAATTTTAAAAGTAAAAGGGTTTTAAACAATTATTCGAACATTTTGAAACTTGTATTCTTGATCAAAAGTGTAATATTTTAACTATGTACATGACAGCACATAAATAAATAAATAGAGTGGCGCGACAGCTCTTGAAGAGCCAAGGCCTAAGTCCTAAGTGGCTTACTCTCATCAACAATTCTCTGGGTGCGTGTGAAGAATTGAGGGGGCCTACAATTTAACGCCGATTCCGAACGGCAAAGTTGAGAAGCACTTTTTCATGACAGATTGATACTCTTGGAAGTTTTGTCAGTTCTTCGCAAGAGGCAGTACCCGTGAAAGATGAAATAAAAACTGTATGGGCACGATTAGAACTCGAACCCACGACGTTCTGCTTAGCAGCCATCGCACCTAACCACTTAGCTACGGGCAACTGCTCATGACAGCACATGCATACGTTCATATCCCACACTGGGGTAAATTATTGGACAAATCCATGCACAGAACTCTACTCGGTTGTGAATTCAACCGAAGAAAGCATCATGTCACCCCTTTACCCTCTGTAGCTCCTAAAGTATACGATACGACCCTGGCCTCTGAAATTTGAACAACATGTGCGTACGTTCATTTCATATCCCAGACTGGGGTAAAACGAAAAAATCACTTTGTGCTTCAATAGCATTGATCGAATATTATTGACTCAAACTCTGTTTAGAGAAAAGTCTTGAGAAAGGGAAAAGTTCGATTCGATTCCAGAAAAAAAAGATATAAGCGCAAAATTTAAGTCCGCCTTCTATTAAGGATTTAATGCGATACTAGTTAGCATCATATTAAGTTTAGCATGGTGCTAAATTTTTTCCAGCATATCTATTAAACATTTTTAATAAACTGATAACTAGTATCATACTAAAACCATTTTATTAAGAAATGTTAAATGAACGCGGCTAAAAACTGACAGTTCGTTAAAAAAAAACTAAACAAACATACCTTTCAAGTAAGAAAATTAGTTGTCATTTTCCAAAATGTCATTTTCAGAATAATATCAAAACAAATAGATAGCTACGATTTCTTATTCAAGTTCAAGCAGTCAAAATGTATTTTGCGATAAAATTCTGTAACATCGTGTAACTCCTCAGCGGAAGACGGAAACTGGATAATAATTATGTTGTAGGCCCAGAGCTGATTGATATTCCATGTAGTTATCTGTGTATATTTATCTTATGCATGTGTATCCAAAAAATGTTCTTAAAAAACTGAATAAACTTAGTGTTTGATGAACGTTTCTTCCAAAGAAGTTGGAATTTTCGACGAGGAGTTTTGTTGTTATTTTATGCAATCTACAGCGAGAATATAAGTCAGTGTCCGTGGTCCAGGTCATCAAACGGATTTGATCTAACTTTAAAAATATATTTCTGCAGGGATCAGCCAATCCTGAACAATTAATCGTCTAAGTCCAGAAACATTTTTATTCAGTTATTTGCTCTTTTGAAAACGAAACAAATCCAAAGAGTAGTACGATACTAAAAATTTAATAACGCCATTTCTTTGTTTTAACTTTAGCATCATACTAAATGCCTAGTGTTACACTATAACTGTTTAAAACTTACGGAAACGTCACTTTAGCCTAGTATCGCGCTAAGTTTGATTTAGTATCATACTTAGGGCCAGTTGCTCAATCGAACGTCTCATACAAAAATGAAAACTTTATGTAGAACTTAAATGTATGATTCGATTGAGCAACTGGCCCTTAAAGGTTTATTATATTGCGCTACCTATAGATATTTTCTATTTTATATTTATTTATAAAAGATCTTGATTCTTCAGTTGCTTAGTATCGAATGAATAAAATTTTCTTTGATTGAAATTTACAAACTCATTTCCTGCTGATTACAAATAAATTTTCTAGTTATGAAAAAACGGAGTGATTTTAATTCAACAAACTCAATTCAATACATCAGTCATAAAACTAAAAAAGAGTCAATTAATTTATAGTTAAATGGCTGCAGTCAAAAGATTTATTGATTAAAACCAATATCGCTTAAGTTAAATGACTTTTTAGTAACTTAACTGACTAAAGCCAGTTAAAAAGTACTGCAGTTAATTAACTTTTAGTTAAATGACTATTCAATTGACTGCAAGTTAAAAAATTAGTTTTGACTGGTGACTGCTGCTTTCTAGTTAAAGTACTTTTGTAAGTTAGTCTTTTTTAAGTCAATTTACTGTGACTTTACTGACTGAATTACCAAAGTACTGCAGTCTCTTAAATCTCTGGTGTCTGACAGTGTTTAAATGAACCGATAGCAGTAATGTTAAAGGTGGTTGGGTTTAAATCTAACTTGTGTCTAAAATATAATAAAAAAACTACGCGCACCTGACACTCTTTCTAACAAATCCAAACTGTTTGAAATGGCGCAGGGTCAGAAGTCCAGAGGCCAAAAGTCCATAATGGACTTTTGACACACTTGGTTGGGTCAAAAGAAATCTATGAACAAACAAACAGCTAGTTACTTTTTTTTTAAATGGAAATTTTGTATTGTGTTACAGACACAGTCAACATGTTTTCAAATTAAAGGAATGGGGTTGAGTTTCTCTTAAAACAAATTTTTCGAATCAAATAGAGTCCACAATTCTCGTAAGTAAAAAAAAATGGAATAACGTAAATAGATAAATTCAGTTGAAGGAAACAAACAATATTTTCTTGTATACGTATAAAAGCTGTTTGAACTGCATCTGCATGTCCTTGGCGGTTGAAATAAATGCATATTTTGACTTTAAAATCTGATAAAATCATGTCAAAAACTTCAATTGAAATTTCTTTAGTCGAGCTTTTTCTTAAGAATCTTCCACTTCAATGGCCTAACACAAATCAAGTTATTTTCAGGAATTTTTTTTTCGTCTGCTCGAAAATACATTTGAATACATAAAAATTGAATCAATATGCTGTAAAATTAATCTGGGCGTACAATAGGTACATACATATGTTCTTGTGACTCACAAGTAAAGTAAATCAGACAAAACATCAAGAAAACGATCCAGATTAAAGCGAGAAACAGATTGAACCAGCAACAGCAACAGCACCAGCAACAGCGGCGGCCATTGTTTTAGAACCCATGTATTTTAATCGTCCGACACAGAATAAACCAGCACCAGCAACGTCAACAGCAACGTTTGGTCAAAGTCCTAAATTTGCTGTTGCTGGTCCATTGCTGACAACTTTCAATGTACAAAATTCAGAGGCACCAAACAAAAAAAAAAAAAACATGAAAACAAGGAGAACGAAATGTCAAAACAGATGAAATGACGTCGCTGGTGCTGGTGGCAATGTGTTTGGAAAATATTTGCTGGCCAGCGTGCTGTTTGCTGTTGACGGTGCTGGTGCTGTTGCTGGTTTAATCTGTTTCACGCATAAAACTCGATTGTACTGTCAATGTTTATTTAATAGCCTTTTCACACCAAGTCAAAAACGCGGTTTTTGCAAAAAACCCTAAAAACCTATACCAAAAACACAAGTTTTCCCATACATTTTTCATAAACCACAAGTTTTCGTAAAACACAAGTTTTTGTTTAAACTCGCCAAAAACCTGAAAATGAAAACATTCAACTCCAAACGAAATAACCAAACAAACCTTTTGAAGAATTCAGCACAAATTCAGCAGAAAAAAAAACTGACAGCAGACATTTCCATGTGCGTAGTTTGAATTAAAATTGTTATTCGTTTTATTTTTCTCTGAATTATATTAATAAATCTTTAATAAATAAATAAAATGGGTAAAAAAGATAAAAATAAGAAGAAAGGCAAAGGTGCTGAAAAGACCGCAATGAAAACCGACAAGAAAAACGCCGCCAAGCAGAAGAAACTCCTCGAGAAAATGGGTGGAAGCTCCTCCTCAGAGAACAGCGATGATGAAGAAGACGAAAGCTCGAATTCCGATTCGGAAATGGACACAGATTGAAAGAACGACTCAATTTTGTACAAGAATTGTTTTATTCTCTTTTTTAATACATTAAAGTGCTAGAAAAAGAAATGCTTTAAGCTTATTTAAATGCGATTGATCAATAGGAATGCAGATTTTGTTGAATGCTAAGACGAGCGGCTTTATTCGAGTCCAAGAAGAAAATTATATTTAAATTGTCAGAGTTCATTTTATTTGATCAATTTTGTGAGCTCAAGCTGATTTAAACAACAAAAATTAAATCCCATCGAAAACTTGACATTTGGATGTCAAAATATTTTAAACGTCAAACAAAAACCTGTAAACTTGTGGTGTGAACGCTTTTCAGGTTTTTGAAAACTTTTTACCATAAACCGCGTTTTTGGGTTTGGTGTGAAAAGGCTATAAATTTAATTGCTTTCATCAAACAAACTGACAAGTTTTGACATTTGCCCTATTAAGGGTCAAATCTTACACAAAATTACTTTAAAGTAATAAGTAATAACATACCAAGTAAGTTTTACTTCCAACAAAAAGCTAAAGTAAAAGCCAGTAAATTTTTATTGTTGTTATCTTTGTTAAAATTTTACTCTACTTAATTTGGCTGTCACGAAAACACGTCTAATCACCCCTGTTCTGATTTTCGTTACGAATTCAATTCGTTTTCGAAATTGATTTTCGCAAAGCTAAAAAAAACTGTGTTCCAATAAATTCTTACGAATTTGCCTTCAATTTTTGATAAATATTTCTCTGAAATTACTTAAATCCTTAAATTTACGATTTCAAATTCGGTCAGCAAAATGGAAACGAAATCAAAACGAGAAATTGAGAACACCTCAGCTTTAAAAACGAAGTATTGTTTTCGTAAACGAAAATCAGAACAGGGGTGAATATCTTAGATCGACAATATTTTTTAGATTTCAATATCTCAATGAAAAGTTAACCCTTCTTTTATAATCAAACAATTTCTTAAATTTAAAGTATTCTTAGTATAATACGGCAAACTGGAGCACATTTGACATCGAAGCAATGTGATTTTACGATTTTTGTTATGAATGTGGCCTTAAAGAAAACGGTTGGAATGTCGAATTTTGCGAATTAACGATGTCGCAAAACTAGCCAACCAAGGCCTGTATTTGTATTGAACGCCTTTCGAGTGACTGACATAACTCCTTCCAACTCTCAGATTCTCGGAGATTTTGAATTTTTAGTGGACACTAAAGGAGATATTTTAGTCCAATGTGTTGCACCCACAAAAAGCAATTACCAACGTGTATACAACTTTCAAATCTCTAATTCCATCTCTAATACCTGAGACTGTAAGAGCCATAGAACTATTGAATTCACTTAAAACAGAACGGATTTGAATGGATGCTCACAAACTCTTTCAACCTACAATTAAAAACATCGAAATGAAAAAAAAAACAAATGTAATTCAAAGACAAAGGTGAGAAAAAAACGGAAAAATATCCGAATGCAAATCAAATGTGCCTCCTGTAAAGTCAAAGGTGCCCCGGGAAACTTTTGATAAAACAAAGTAGATATTCCTAAAAAAAAATTTTGTATAAGAATGTTGATGTTTAAAAAAATGTTTCTGTATTCTTCTCTAGAACAGTCAATGCATCAGATACTAAAAATGAACTTTCAAATTCTTCCAAAATTTTCAGAATTGGCAGTTTCTCCTATACGTTTACATACACGCATTCGACAGACAGACAGATGGAATGATTTGCTGGACCTGCATTTACAACTTACTTACAATTGCATTCTCTCTTTTTGCATTGAAAAATTGATTCTACATGCAGGTGCATTCACACTGCCATAAAATCATAATGACTAATTTAATATTTCAAGTGATTAGTTTGAAGAAAAAAATATTTTCAGTGAACCTTTAACGCTTTAGATGCAACAATTCAATGTTTTTGTAATTTATTTGCTTATTGGTTCTCATGTCTACATTTCCACAAAATTAATAAATTCAATGAGACTTACATACATGACTCGGGATTAGAAATAATTCACAAGCAATGTTGTCAATGTCTTCTATAAAATCAAATATTAAAAATTATTATCATTATTTGCAACTGCATTTTGAACTACCCAATTTCAATTTTTCAAACAATCTTGCCAGACTTCTCTGATACAAATACTCTAATCAGCAAACTGCCATCATTGCAATTTTCCCATTACTTTTACTTTACACACAAACACAACAAACGTATTCCAATAAGTAGAAGAAGAAATTTAAAATAGGGGTTGAAAAAACTACCAGCGCAGCGGCCGTTTGGTTTTGAAATCATCTTGCGCCATCTGTGGACAAGTAGGCGTTGCTTGCAGAAAGCTCTTTCAGTGCTCATAGAGTGTGCATAAATCCCGGAAGTATGCCACACCGTTTCGTTATTTAAAATCGCATTAATTTCTTTGTTGTGTTATTTTGTTGCAAACAATTTTTAATTGACATAAAATGATTAAATAATTGTCCTGTGCAAATAACACATTTATATTTACATTTTATATTTTAAAGTTAAATTGAATTGAATAGAATTGAATTGAAATTGAGAGCTCTCCTTTCATTGCGGTTTTAAAATATAATTGCTCGAGGTGCTTTAAAAAAGAGCTTTGTGAAAGTTACGTTACTTGCATTCAGGGATATGTATAGACTTAGAGAAAAAGGTTTTAAGTATGTGTTTCAACCATTCAAGTTTTTCCTAAGAAATTTACAAATTAACTGTAAGGATATTATAGAAGGAAAAATCAGCATCGTCTCTAAATATGCACACGGGTAAGCTCTATTTTACTTGACTTTTGAATCGTCATTTTTAAACACAAAAGAGAGCTCGAAAAAATCTCAAAGTGTCCCTTTATCTTGACAAACCTTCAATTCATTGCTATTCTAAGACGTCAAGAACAAATCAATTTGTAACTGCTGGGTATAAAAATAACTTCACGTCTTCTTCTGGCTATCGAATTAAGTTTGAGGATTATGTGTATTAATTAATTGCCGTTTGGTATCTGATAAAACTCTCTCGAATCTTATATTCTTACCGTGAAATTGGAACATCAGATTAAAGACGGATCGAATGGATCGATAAAAAATAATCGATGGAAATATATTTAATTGATTGTGAGAACTACCTGGTGGTCGAATCTATTTGTTTTAATTTGACGAATTTTAAATCTGAATAATATTATAAAGCTAAATACAATTATTTATTAATCTTCTCACAAAATGGAGGCTAGGCTCTAAGACTACAGAATTTCTTTATTTAACTTTAGTAAAAACAAAACCTTTTTTCTTTGAAGAATATTTTAAGGATTTGTTATGGATCAGGTACCTATTGAAGTTTTGTTTTTTAATCCGCTGAAAAAGAGAGTTCGTCTATATACGAAAGCTGTAAGCGACTTGAAAGATGTATTTTACTTTTCATACAGAAGTAAATTAACATTAAGGTAATTGAAAATAATGAAAAGTAGATAAATGTAGTAGATGCTTTTGCGCAGTCCCGCTTATTATCGGTAAAAGGGGGTTGATTTCTGTGTTAAAATGTTATTCAATGGAGTTTAGTTTTGAGCCCTCGGGCCTTATTTTAAAATAGTTAAGTAGTTTGTATTGTATGTACGAACAAAAAGTTTTTTCTAAGTTTTATCATCAAAGAATGTAGGTTCTTTTAATACCTGGCCATTCTTATTCATATCGAACCAACACACTATTTATCGATTTCACAACAAAACTAGTTGAAACATAAAATTACAAAATAACATTTACAGCTCAAGGAAATAAAAAATCATCTCCTTATTGAAAAAAAAAAAAACAAACAAACAAAACAAAATACAAAAGCATATCAAGCAATCAAAAAATCACTTCAGCTGCTGACAAGTTTAATTCACACGTTAATGCTTATTTTAATGACTGTCCAATATATTCAAAAATAAAAATTTAAACAAACTTGAGAATTGAAAGCGAACCAAGGAGAACGGATTAAAAATAATGTTAAAACAGACAGTGATTGTAATAAGAAAGGAAAAACAACAAACTGAAGATCGATCCCATCAGGACAGAGAGAGATCTTAAAGTGGATAACACAAATTCATTGAACATGATATGATCTCGTCTCAGGAATCTGACACATCGTCAGCTTTAAAAGGGGATCAGATTTTGGTTTGTGCATAAGCTGGTATTTTATTAATTAATTGATTTGTTACATCAAGACAAACAAAATATACACTCCGAACCGCAGGATAAGAACTTTTATGAATTACATGCTCTAATACCGGCCAGGACCAGGTTCGGCCTGGAAAAAAATAAGTAATATTATATTAAAGGAGTGTATAAGGGGAAGTGATTAAAAGAAACTCGAAAATCAAGTTGGTGACGAAGAAAACATACTAAAAAAAGATTCACGGGTAATTTTTACTTGTATGGAAGTTTGCTTGGTTTTTTGGGTAGCTGGTTTAATTTCAATAACGTTCATTGTCTCTGAAATTGTTAAATTCTACAGTAAATATAACTTTTCACCCGCTGCATTTGAATGACTTATCGAATGCCTACCTACGTGAATAATTATAGCACTTAAAGTATTGTTGAGGAATATGAGGAAATTAGGTCTTGGTTCTTTGGAGCTCACCCCAGTGGCGGATTAAAGGTTGAGGGCGCCATAGGCAAGCATCTCACTGGTGCCCCTATATGGAAATATCTCTTACTATAGTTTGACCGAAATCGCTGCATCGCGCCTAAGGAAAAGGCGTTGAAATAGGGGAAAAAGAGATCCGAAAGATCTTACGAATTTGGTTAATTAATGATCTGCCGCAACGTAAATTTTGTAAACCAAGTTAACTCGAGTTGGTTCTTATGCACACCGAGTGGCAACTCGGTTCTCAAATCGGATTGCCCTCAAAATCAATCTAGAAAGAACTTAAAAAGCAGAAAAATTAGGTTTTACATCCGTCGAAATCTTTGCCATCCACTGATGAACTTCGACCATTTGGTTATTTGTCCCTACAATAAGTAAAATCAATACCTATTCAAAAACGCATACAAAAATAGAAGAAAGCTAAGAGCCATTTTCTTCACTATTTCTCAACTTGTAGGAAACTCTCAAGTTGGCCAACTCTAGAGTTGAGAGAAACTTGAGAGTTGATGGAAGTTGAAAATCGTTTTCCTTCACTACTTTAAATCTCAACTCGAAAGTTTAAATTCAAAAGTTGGATTCTCTAATTTTTTCAAAATTTACCTGGGATATTTTTGACAATTACGTTTGTTTCAACTTTCGATTTGAGTTTATGTCAAAAAATTTACATATCGGGAGTAAATGTCATTAAGACTGTTCAATAAGAAAAAGTGTAGGTTAGAACAGTACAGAAAAGTGTAGAACAGAACAGATCAGCACAGAAATGTCAGACAAGTTAGAACAGTCATCGAAACGTCATCTGTGAAAACTAAAATCAGAAAAACAAACTTCCTGCATTGTTTTCTTCAACACATGTTTGAAAATGTAATTTATTTAAAAAATTAGATCTTTAAAAAATGAAACAAATAAATATTTACTATTTTATAAGCAAAATCAAAAAATCTTTCATTATTGCCTTAAGTGAATTAATTCACTTAATCTCAAAACACAAAACAATAACAAAGACAAAAAAAACAACCCCTTTACAGTTGTCATGATTCTGTTCTAGGTTACTCTTCCTCAAAAGCAAGTACAGAAAATCCTGTTCTTTTTTACGCTAACCTACGCTAAACTGTTGTAGAAAAAGTCATTGAACAGCAAACTAGACTGTTCTAGAACACTCTAGCGCAGAAAAAGTGTCATTGAACAGGAAAATGTTGTACTTTTCTGTCCAATACAGTCCAGCACAGACTCATTGAACAGACTTATTAATTTATAATTTGTTTGTACGTGTATATGGAAGACGCAACACTTTTTACTGGGAAAAAAGCACATGCAAAGATGCGCTAGAATTCTATGCCTAAGTCGTGGCCAGAACAAGCGTTCAAGAATATAATTGAAATGTGATTCTTTTTGATTGGTAGATTGGTGGCCGAAAATTTGTTGTGTGAGGTGTGTGTGCAGTAGAAGTGCTAGTAGTAAATACTAGTTTTTCCGAAAAATTCTAAGCTGCAAAAAATTTCTATTCAGTATGAAATTTTGACAGAGGATAATCATCAACATTTTTTGAAAATTTAAGTTTGAGAGAAAACTCTCAAGTTTGCCTCTCAACTTCTACTTTTTTCGGAAGTTGAGAAAATCGGAAGTTGAGGAACTTGAGAGTTGAGAATCAAAAGTTGAAATGTTCAACTTTGAGTAAAGAAATGTAAAATCAGGAGTTGAGAAAAAATATCCTCAAGTTGACTTCAACTTCGAGTGAAGAAAACGGCTCTAAGTCGATTTCCGAGTTGGCAAACCGAATTGACTCTGTACTTACTGTAAGAGTATTTGCTCAGGACCGATTTTTATTTTAACAGAAGATGCAAGTGCAATTCGAGTTCACAAGTTTGTTACTTTAACAACCACGTTTGAACTCACATTATTTGCCACTTGTAAGAATTACTGCGCCCGAGCGCCCCTTTGTTGTCGCGCCCCTAGGCACGTGCCTAGTTTGCCTTTAGGATAATATGCCACAGGCTCACCCTATTTTTATTTTTATAGTGCTCTAAAATTTACATATACCGAAGTGCATTTCAATTTAATTCCATTTAAAACCTATATAAACTTGAGAACTTTAAACCTGCATTGCACTTTAAAAAACTGTCTTTTTGGAAAGCAAGTACAACTGGAATTTTCTCGGGAGCAAACTGGCACTTTGGCAGTGACATTTTTATAATGGCATTAATAAACTTTTTACTTGGTTCAATTTTAACCTTCTTTTAATTTCCCTGCATTTTGGAATCTTTTCGAATTGGGGTCGAATTAATGCAGAAAGTTTTTAGGTGTAGTTTGTTGTCCTCTAAGTAAACAACAATATCAATAATATGTTCCACCTAATTCGATTGGAACGAATCACTGTCTCCTATTTGTTTCACATGAGCCAGCCATCTCAATTCAGTTCAATTTATCCGAACTTTGAGTCTTCTAGCGAAATCAGTTAAACTCCCTTATAATAACTTATGTGCTCTTCACAACTTCTTCCATGACCAAAATAGGGTGCTTCAACAGCACCGAAGAACCAAGGCCTAGTGCTAGTGGCTTACACTCTTCCCCTTCCTGAATATCTTGAGTTCGTGTAAGGAAATAAAGGTACCTACAATTCTATACCAATCTCGAACGGCTGAGTTAAAAATAGCTTTAATGCAACAAATGAAAGTCTTGAAAGTTTTGTCGTCTATATACTCTTTCCTACTCCGAACTTTAGGTGGCCAGGCCATCATCCGACATGAATATGTATAATCTAAGGAACAAGAGTGTAGATGCGGATGAGTGTGAGCTACCATAAAATCCAAATTTATTGCAGAATTCCATTAACAATTTCTTAGTCTCCTCTTTTGTCTTCAATTTTTTAAAATATAACTCCCAGTTAATCTTTCTCTCTTTTCTTAACAATCGACCAGAACCACACCAATCAATCTGAAATCTAGATATGGGTTAGTCAGATCACAAAAATTATCAAAAATTCAAAAAGAACCAAAAAAGACAGACCTTTAATTCCGTTTCGGTGGTGATGCGCGATTGCTTGTCGTTTATTGCTTTAATTAACATTTTCGCTGACTGCCAACTAATGTAAAATCGATGTTTTCTGGAAGCCAAATTAACCGAATGCGCCACTGATTTGCATTTAAATTTACTCAATTGGGCGTAAATTTGAATTAAAGAACATAAAAAAAACAGAAACAGAAAAATAACAAATGTTTGAATGTCATGGGAAATTTGTTTCGGAGGAAGTCATTATAGTTGGAAGAGATCTTGCAATTAAATTAAATATTATTGGTGATGATGTCTGATCTGATTTTGTGAATTGAGGTGTGTTGTGGCTGGTTGGGCTGGTAATAAGGTGTCAAGCCGGTAGTGTCGTTGTGAATCGCGAAATTTATTTATTGTAGAACATTTGCATTTTGTACAAATTATTTATTTGGGTTTTGTGTTAATTTTCGGCTATTAACTGAACTCAAGAACGCGATGAGGTGTTGAGTGACAAACCACATGGGACCTGATTTATGAATCGAATCTATAGGTGTCTTTAATGCTTTTTGAATCGAAATTAAATGGCAACAATTTACTTCATTTAAATGATGGTTTACTCTAATATTATTTTAAATAATGCAAAAATGTTCAAATGAATAAGAAAAGTATATGCCAGAGTAAAAAGAATTTGCGAAGCTAAACAATTTTCTGTATTAACACGATGATGGTCAAGCAGCAAAAGCATCAAAAAAGCATTGAGTACTCAATTTAAGTATGTGACTAATTTAAACATAAGGCAAACAAAATAAGAGCAATATCTGCATTGGCCGTTACAAGGAGATTAGAGCATACAATTTAATGAGAAATCAAAATGCAATGTATAGTAGATCTAGGGTGAGTTGTTGATGTTTGGCTTTCAAGCTTCTCTGCAGCACATTCCAGAACATTCAGCCCCCCCTGGAAGACTCCAGTCTTTCAGCGAGAGGCAGTGGAGCTACTTTAGATATTGGACGTGTGTAGTTTCCAAAATTCGTATGAATAGTGACGACCCCGACTTTACCGTCATTTCCAGGATGTATTTGTGAGATACGACCAATAATCCATTTGGAGGATGGCAGTTTTGGCTTTTTGAGAAGAACGATATCGTTAACTTGAAGATTGAATTTAAGTTTTTGCCACTTTGGTCTATGTTGAAGGGAGGTCAGATACTCCTGATGCCATCTCTTCCAGAAGCCTTGGAGTAAAGTCTGTAAAGTAAACCAATTAGTTTTTATGCAAGTATTTGAAATATTTGATTAAGGAATTGCAACATATTGTTCCCCGATCATAAAATGGGATGGACTCAATGCAGTTGGTTCACTATCTGAGACATGCCACATGGGGCGCGAATTCAGCAAAGCTTCGATTTTTGCTAGTAACGTGTACATCTCTTCGTATGTCAACTTGTTCTCACCAATAACTCGTTTGATGTGGGTCTTGACAGATTTAACACCTGCCTCCCATAAGCCTCCAAAATGAGGGGCTGCAGGAGGGATAAATTTCCAGCTTATGCCATCTTTTGATAGGTGATCAGCTACAATGGTGTTATGGTGTTGAGTTCGAAGTTGATTATACATTTTATCCAGAGTACGTTTCGCGCCGTGGAAGTTCGTACCATTATCGCTCCAAATTTTGCTTGGTTTACCGCGACGCGCGACAAATCGGTCTAATGCTAATAGAAAGGCATTTGTCGAGAGATCTCCTACCAGTTCGAGGTGAATTCCTTTTGTAACGAAACAAACGAATAACGCTATGTACGATTTAACCAATTTAGCATTTCGTAGTCGAGATGAACGCAACGTAATTGGACCGGCGTAGTCACAGCCCACTTTACTAAATGGTCGTGAATAAGTAACGCAATCAATTGGGAGATTGCCCATTAGTTGCTGCGAAGTTGTAACGCGTTGACGGAAACAAGTGACACGTTTATGGACAATTTTACGAATCAGATTTCTACACCCAAGAATATAAAAGTTTGCTTTTATTAAAGAAAAAGTCAATGTTACTCCCGATTGCAAAGATTGGTTATGTTTAGGTATAAGTTATTATAAATGTTGAAACGGGATGGGATTTGCACAAAATTACAGGGTGTTTTTGGTCATAGCTTAACGTTGATTCTTGAATACGACCTCCAACGCGAAGCACGCCAAAAGCATCGAGAAAAGGGCTTAACGAAAGAAGTTTATTTCTTTTTGATAAGGGCTTATTTTTTCTCAACAGACCGATTTCGAACGAAAGCAACCAATACTGCACCTTTTTTATAATAACAACTTAAGCTTGTACAAGTTCCTTTGTAGACAAGGGTCCAACAATTCGATATTTATTGTCTCGAACATAGTAATTACGTAAGAACCGGCCGGCGCACATATGCAACTACACGAATAATTTTATTCCAGTTAGATACATTTTTAATCAATGTGTCGACAATAAGTGGATCCATGATGTTGTCTGTTTCTAAATTGGATAAAAATACCTTTGTCTTGCCTTCAGGTAATTTTCTCTCCTCTAGCTCTTCTTTTGAAAATTCTTCAAGAACGGGGGATGATGTAGGCCAAAAATGTCTATCCAAGCTCAACCAATGAGGTCCCTTCCACCACATCTCATTTGCACACAAATGCGATGGTGAAACACCACGAGAAGCAATATCTGCCGGGTTGCTTGCCGAGCGTACGTGATTCCACATCTTACGAGGTAGTAAAGACAAAATCTCCGAGGTTCGATCGCCAATAAATACGGACCATCTTTTTGGGATTGCAGACAACCAATGGAGAACTATAGATGAATCCGTCCAAGCAAAGATTCTAGATTCTTTCTCCTGTAAAGACATCTGAATTTTATTTAATAGACGGGTTAAAAGAAGAGCTCCACAGAGTTCAAGTCTGGAAATCGAAAGTATTTTTATGGGTGCTAATTTAGTTTTAGCTGCTACCAAAGAAACCATAAAACTTCCATCTGAGTTCACACTCCTGCAATAAACGACGGCTGCATAGGCGTCTAAAGAAGCATCGCAGAAGCCATGAAGTTCATAATTGTTTTTGTCTGACCACATTATTCTAGGGATACTTAAATTTCAAGTTGATGAAGATCTTAATGAATTAATGTCCAACGATCGATCAAATGCTCTGGAACTACTTCGTCCCAAGATAATTTTTCTCTCCAGAGGTTCTGCATAATTATCTTCACACCAACGACAACTGGGGCCAAAAATCTGATTGGGTCGAAAATTCTAGATGCTTCCGAAAGTATTCGACGTTTAGTGACAGTTTTGGATGTATCCAAGCGAACCTGATAAGAAAAACAGTCTCTCGATGGACACCATTGCAATCCTAATAATTTCACTGAACTTGATTCCTCAAAATCCACTGGAGACAGCTCTCTCTGTTCCTCTGGTATAGACAAAAGCAAAGGCCAGCAGTCGGTTGTTCATTTTCTGAGATGGAAGCCAGCAAATTTTAGTAATTCGACTAGATCCGTTCGCAGCTTGATCATCGATAGAATCTGCCCCGGTCATTACGTCGTCTACATAAAAATCGTTGAGGATAATCGACGAAGCAAGAGGATGTGAACGAGAGGATTCAAGAGCGACTTGTTGGAGGGAGCGAACCGCTAAGAAAGGTGCTGACGCAGTGCCATAGGTGACCGTAAGAAGGCGATAATGTCTGACTGGGCTTTCAGGTGTTTCCCGCCATACTATTCTTTGAAAATCGGCATGCTTAGGAGACACCCATATCTGACGATACATTTTCTCTATATCTCCCGATATTGTGTATTTGTGTCGTCGAAATCTAAGGCATATCGAGAATATATCACGCTGAATTGTAGGGCCTACGAGAAGACATTCGTTTAACGACATACTACTGTAACTTTTGGCGGAACCGTCAAAGACTACTCTTATTTTAGTCGTGCTACTATCGCTCTTAAATACAGCATGATGGGGCAAGTAGTAACACCTGTTGTTATCAACTGCAATCTCATTCGACGGCACCTCTTTCATGTGTTCTAATTCCAAATATTCGTTCATAAACCTTGAGTATTGACCCTTTAAATCAGGATTCGATGCGAACTTTCTTTCAATCGTCTCCAGTCACGATTGTAAGCAATGGAAAAAGAGTTTCCGAAAAAAGTTCTTCGATTGGGCTTGAAAGGCAATTCCACCATAAATTTCCCATCAGAATGACGAATATGAGTATTCACAAAACTATCTTCAGCTTGTTGCTCTTCTAAAGAAAGAACGGGTACAGTAGAAACTTCCTCCAATCTCCAAAACTTCTCGAGGTCAAAGTCTTGGCTGGTATCTAACTGAGTACAGAATGTGACAAGTCCAGAAGTATTCTGATTAAATTGACCAGCTACAACACAACCAAAAATAGTAGGAATCCTTTCCGGTAATTGATGCTCTGCTGGGGTTGCAGAGCCAGTTATGATGCTGAACACCTTATCTGCTCCAATCAAAATATCAATTTCACCAGGCTTAGTGAAAGTTGGATCTGCTAGATCGAATGATAGACGATTTGGATCAATGTTAACTATGGAACAGGAAGGTAATACTGAAGTAAGTTTTGAAATTATGAAACAGTCAACTTCAACGAATTTAGAGTTGAATCGAGAGTGAAGATTGGCAGTAACTAATCCATTAGTTACACCAGCTGAAGTTGAAGCAATTCCAGTAATTGGAATTCGAGATCGTTTGCGTTTAAGGCCCAGGCGTTGAACGGCATGTTCGGTTATAAACGAGACCTGAGAACCTGTATCGAGCAAAATGCGTATAGTTTGAAAACATCCCTGGCTATATTGAATCTTAACAATTGCTGTGGGGAGAATTGTTTGAGATGGACGAGAAGATTCAAGCGAATGATTGGAAACAATCGGAGGATTTGGAATCGATGATACATTATTACTTTGAATGTTATTCGAAGAAGAATGCTCAGTTACTGAATTGTGTGTAGGATGAACCAATGAGTGATGACGCGCCTTGCATGTTCTACACCGAAAGTTTGGTCGACATTTATACGCACCATGACCTTGACGGAGACAATTAAAACAAATTGAATGTTTTTTGACAAAATCGCGACGAGAAACGACATCGAGACTAATGAAATCTGTACATTGAGGTAAAATGTGACCACCATGACATTTAGGACAATTTTGTGTTGATTCCACTAATTGTGACCGAACTGGTGTAATGGTTTTCTTTCGTGTTGTGGTGAGTGAAGTACACGCCTCTAAATAACTACTACACTTTGTCTGTAAGAAAGTCATAAACTGATCTATTGTGGCGTCTTCTTGTGCTCCCAAGTTATCAGCCCGCGCCTGTCGTGTGTCTGGATCGACCTTTTGCAACAGCAAATATATTAGCCATGGATCGCGATTATTAGATTGTAATGCATTTAACCCTCGGATGACCTCGTCTGCTCCATCTGTAAGCTTACGGAGTACCTGAATGTTTTCAGAATTAGACGATGGTAACGAAAGAAAAGATTCAACAAAGGCCTGAACAATAAGATTCTTTTTTTCGTATCTCGCTTCTAATCTATCCCATGTCTCAACATAATTTTCTTCCAAACACCGCATGTGCTTTAATAAACCCGAAGCACCACCGCGCAGAAACGACTTAAGGTACTGAAACTTTTGAGCACCGCTCAAGTTTGTGTTACGGTCAACCGAACTCAAAAAAAGAAAGGCCAGTCTTCATACTTTCCATCAAAAATAGGAATATTAGCTGTAGGAAGCTTAACCGATGATTTTTGTGTCGCGGAGTTTAAAGTTCTTAAAAAAGAAGTCTGTTGATCTGCTAATTTCTCTATTATTGAATCATCAGCACTGTTATTTTGAGAATTCAATTGACGAATTTTATTTGTGAAGATTGAATGCGTTTTTAAATATTTTTCTTCGTATATTTCCAATTCAGGACCCGGGTCCACGAAGTTTTCATCATCGCAAAACTCACATAACTCATCATTTAAAGACGAAAAATCTGACCAAGCTTGGTTAAGCCTTTCCAATCGAATCTCAAGTTCAGCAAGAGTAATGTCTAGTGGCAGCGACTCTGCATACTGTGCTGCACGTGTTAGGGTACCTTTAGCGGAACCACGTTTAACTTTGATCGCATTCATAATTTTTAATTAATTTATGTAGAATATAGAAATGGCAAGAGTATAAGAGTTATTCACGTGTTTAAGTCTTTGTCCTTTTTCTATGCGCGCTTGATATCACTCAATCAATTGTCTCACAGTTTATACATATGTATACATATATAATTAACAAAAAAAACAAAAATTATACGATTTCTAGCATGCACTAATAAAAAATCATTCCTTCACATCACCATCAATTGCCATATGCAACGATTAAGTGCAGCTTTTTAAATCAATTGCAGCTCGGTTAAAGTCTTACCACGATCACATGTCACAAATGTCCAAAAAAATGAAAAATTGTTTAAGAGATCCGACAACGAAGGACCATAAAATGAATCGAAATTAAATGGCAACAATTTATTTCATTTAAATGATGGTTTATTCTAATATAATTTTAAATAATGCAAAAATGTTCAAATGAATAAGAAAAGTATATGCCAGAGTAAAAAGAATTTGCGGAGCTAAACAATTTTCTGTATTAACACGATGATGGTCAAGCAGCAAAAGCATCAAAAAAGCATTGAGTACTCAATTTAAGTATGTGACTAATTTAAACATAAGGGATAAGGCAAACAAAATAAGAGCAATATCTGCATAGGCCGTTACAAAGAGATTAGAGCATACAATTTAATGAGAAATCAAAATGCAATATATAGTAGATCTAGGGTGAGTTGTTGATGTTTGGCTTTCAAGCTTCTCTGCAGCACATTCCAGAACACTTTTCAATTTCAATTTAAATTCAATTCCTTAATTGTTAACAATACTACAACACTTTTAAACGTGCTTAAATTGAAATATTGAGCAACACCAGTTTTAAAGACTTTGTTGGCCATCGACATTCAGTCACAAATATTTGTTGGACAAATTAACATTCTAGGTCCAGTCTAACAGCTTCTAATTACTCACCTCCAGAGTGCAAGAAAAAGGTTTCGTATAATATGTAACCACTTAAAAAGCGCCAGGCGGGCTATCCTTTTAACTTTCCATAGGATCAAGATAAATTAATTAGTTCATTCCCTAAAAATTATTTTCAAAAACACATATCCACTCGTCTTTTACAACAGCGTATAACACAAAACACAATGAATTGAATATCCATTTAAATTAAAAATTCTCGAGTGGTTCTGGAAATTTCTTAATATTGTGTGTCTGACAGAATACACACCATTTCCAGGTAATTACAACCTTTTAAATATTCATCTCCCTCGCCTCTTTTGTCAGATTTGAATTCCTTTCTCCCATCTGTTCGAAAAAGCGTGTTGTATGTGTTATCAAAACCGTTCATAGGTCAAACAATCCTCCTTCTTTAGCGCCGACGATGACGACGCCGCGCTTATATTTTAAAATCTTCCGATCAGATAAGAAAGATTTGTAAGAGGGCATAATGAAGACACACATATAAAACGTCTTGCCCTTCTCAAAATCCCAAAATCAGGAGAGATGGTTCAGGAACATCGTACCTATATATTTTTTTTAGAAACAAAAAGGCTTCCAAAATTAACTACTACACACATCGGGAATTAGTGATGATCGAAATGGAAGCGGCTGGCGCGGTGCGGCTGTGAGAAGGGATGCTTCTTGAGTGTGCACCGCCCTTAATGTTCATATTTTTTCTTCATTTTAACAACAAACATAAATGGACTCCTGGTGCTTTGAATGTTCCTTTGGCTTGGAAGGTGGAACTGCAGTTGAAATCTGGTGTGAGAGCCTCACAGTCATTTCTTACACTTTCCTATAATAACCCCCGCAGAAGCGCCAGGTAAAACACATTATAATACTCCTCTATGCTCACCTTCAATAAATTTACGACTTTGAAGATCAGAATATGAGATTATTATTTTTAGAGCAGCCACAGAGAGAGAACTTGTTTCTGGTCAAGGGAAATCGGAAACGAATAATGGGACCAAAGAGAAATCATGCAAGAGAAAATTAAAACCTTAATATTTAATTAATTTAATATTTCTCTTTAATTGATTTTGTTATAATACGTTTACAGTTCAGGATCAGGTTTATAAGTCTGGAAATTGGGAGACATAATTAAAGATCTTAAATAGTACGAAGTAAGCAAAAGAATTTTAGCCTTAACCTATTTAATCTCAAAAAGATGATCACATGATAGTTTTTGTATCGAGAATTTACTTTATCCTGTATTGTTTTACAAACACTATGCTTGACGAAAGATATGACGAAGCACATAATTTACTCCTTGTAGCCAATTCAAACTAATTTACTTTCTTCTCAAAAAAGAAGACTCTTCAATAGAATATAATTGAATGAATAATTGTTTAGTCTCGTTCTCCATGATTCTCATCGTTTCGAGTGTCCAAATTTGGACTGTTTATTAATAATATTTACGGTTGATAAAAGAAATAATTGTAAACAGCCTCACGAATATGTTTAATTGGATAATGGAATCTGAAGTAATCCCGAACCTGTCAACCATAATTATGTTGCCCAAAAAAGGAGACACAACGAATATAAACAATTATAGACCTATAAGTCTTATATCAGTTGCGTATAAAGTGTTTGCAAAGTGTTTATTTAGAAGAATTCGTCATATCTTAGATGAGCAGCAGCCAAGAGAACAAGCTGGCTTCCGAAAAGGCTTTAGTACGACGGACAATCTGCAAACAATTAACCAAGTAATCGAAAAATGCAACGAGTATCAACTCAACCTGATTTTAGCTTTTATCGATTTCAAAAAAGCATTTGACACAGTCGAAAATGCACAATTTCCAAAGTACTGACAACACAAGGCGTTAACAATAAATTTACACGAGTTATTAAAAACGCATATATACACATGCAACATCCAGATTTTCTCTTGAAAATAAAAGTACCTAAACCGTAGTACCTAAACCAACTTAGTAGAGGAGTGAGACAGGGAGATCCATTGTCATCAGCATTCTTTTGCGCAGTACTTGAGGACATAAACTGAATTGGGAGTCTTTAGGTTTAAAAATAGATGGTGAGTTTCTCAATAACTTATGGCGCCATCATGTTAAGATTTGGAAAAAATGGTGTTAGAGCTCAAAAGTCATTGCCAAGCCGCTGGGCTTGAAATGAATGCCGAAAAAACAAAACTGATGAGTAATGGATTTCTATGGAAAATAGAGAGGTAGAAGAGATAGACAGGAGGATTACCAATAGCTGGAAACAATTCTGGAATCACAAAAACATCTTCGATTCAAATCTCAACCAAAAGTCCAGAAAATATCTGTTTGATGGATAGTTCTTACCTGTCGTGACGTACGGATGTCAAACATGGAGCATGTCATCGAAATCAGCTCAAAAACTTATAACTACACAAAGAGCAATGGAAAGATCAACAATTGTGAAAGTATCGAAAAGACAACGAATAAGAAGCGAAATTATAAGGAGTATGACGGATTTTGAAGACGCAGCAGTGAAGGCAAAACAACAGAAGTGGAACTGGGCAGGTCATGTAGCCAGGATGACTGATAACCGATGGACTCTCAGAAGTACGCAATGGATCCCTAGGATGGCTTACGCAGAGTAGAAAGACAGCCCAAAATGAAAATGAAATAAATTAAAATCAATCCTATTACAAACAAAACTAAAATTGCAATAGCAACAAATTGAAAGCAGTCGAACATTGTTTTTTTATGTACTGAAAAATGTTTCAGAAATGCTCAAAAATTAAATTTAAAATTCAAAAACTGTGGAATGTTGAGCGTATAAAACATGTTGAAGAGTCTTACTGTTAAAAATTAGTGCTTCCGATAGACAAAAAGAGAGAAAAAATGTTTGAATTAAAAAAAGTAACTTTTAAATATTTTTGTGGTTTAAAAAAAAATAGATCCTTAAAATTTCGTCTAAATTCAAAATAATGGTTTCAAGTACTATTTAACCAAAAAAACAAAAAAAAATAGTCCGGCAGTGTTAAAAGAAAAATAGCCCTGCAAATCTCATCAAAATCGGTCTTGATATCGTAAATAACGAAAAAAAATTGTGATGACTATATCAATCATCGCGTATGTGGTAGAATGGATGATGAAAAAGAGCAGTGTCCGCTTGAACTCTCAGAAAAGTAAATTCAGTGCTCATTTATTTGGTTCATCGTTCCTTTCCTTCTCGAGAGTTTTTTTTTTTATTTTTACGATCTCGAAAAAGAAAGTCCAGACAACGATTTCTCATCCAAAAATCTCCACACCCTATCATACACATTCCAGGAACCAGGACACTCTTCTTATTGAGCTTTTACTTTTTTCCTATCGAAAAAGTCATTTCTTTTATAGATAAACTAATTCGAATGGTTGCCCTAAGCAACATCACTGACCACCTCAATCTTTGAGCCACTCGCACTCCACCAGCACATGTAAGTGTCCACAATTATCAAAACCACCAGGGGATTTTTATCGCTTGTGCTCAGCATGCAGTTCTCACAATCAATAAATTGGTTCCTATTGCTACCACAACTTTAATTCATTTACCAACTGCTTCAGTGCTTCAGTGACTGTGGATGCAACTCACTTGATCAAATGTATAATGCCGCAATAAACAAATACATATATTTAACCTCTAATGGACTTAAATGATAAGAGAATCGTAATAGAATTCCACCTGTCTGTGCGTTATCAAATAACAACCAGAAGTTAAAAAGGAGATCATGTAGCCATTCCAAAGCCGATAGGTATACTCTTGCTGCTTGTGGGACCTGGTCGTTCATTCATTGTGACAACTTTTGGTCTTGGGCAGTGGGCCTACACTCCTACAGCACTCTAGATCGTGTTATGGCCAGGCAGTAGTATATACAAATGTAAATGACGATGTGGACAGAGGATGAAGACATGACAATGTTGGCGTTTGTGGTGGTGCGGGATGAAGAATGCAGCAGTCGCTTTCTTAATGCACACATCAAGTCACATCAGTAAAATGAGGTTTAAGGTTGCTTTCACAGCCAGCACAGGAAAAAAAAGAAACCATCTAGGACGATCTAGAATTCTTCTCAGGTGGTATCTATTTGTGTTGGAAGTAGTATGTGACTGAGCAAAGATAAGCTGATGATAGTCTCATGCGCTGGAAATGCGCTCTTGTATGACCTGACCATAACTTCTCTTTTTATGTAATAACTTGCTCATCAACAACTTTTTTAATCAAGTTATTTTAATTGAAAAAAAAAAAATTTACCTTGTAAATGTCAAATTTCTTATAAGCATTTCAACTAGGACAGGTTTATATAATTTCAACATTAAAAATTGACAATATTTATACTAACTTTACCTACTAGTCGGTCACTGTGTCTGCTTTTATGTCCGTCCTGGACCAAGAGAGAGAAAGTATAGGGTAGCCATTATCGTTGAAAAATTGTTTTCTGATTGCAAGATATGGTTTCACATTTGTACGAAAAAATTAAACTCAAGGTTTTGACCAAACATGACATGGACGGTTGATGGTGCCACCAAAGAATTGCACCCAACAGCAAGTCTTGGAATAAATGTTAGAAAAGACAAATTAAATTGTGTGGCAGTGTTTGTATGTTCATACGCCAATGCCAGCATAAAATAACTGCTGCTTTAGACTATTAAGTTTGACATAAGAAGATGTTTTCTATTCACCGATAAACGGTGCAGTGCATTAACGCCCATGGAATTAACGCCCGCGGGTGTTAATTCCAATAACAAAAGGAATTTACCCCCGCGGGTGTTAATTCTTTTTTTGATTTGGGATTAACACCCGCGGGGGTTAAATCCTTTTTTTGGCGGGCTTCAATTCCAATTATAATTTTAAATAAAACCCACACGTGAAACAAATGGTGACGTGAAATAACGTCCGACGAAATAAAGCCTTATTTCAATTTCTTATGGAAATTAGACCCTTTCAAGGGTTGCGGTCTTATGTCCATTGCAACCTAGAAATAATGCCCGTGGGGCCTTATTTTGTTTTTTCTGTTTTGATTAGAAACTTGGTGCAGGGAAACTCGTCTCGAAGTCAGAAGTCCCGAAAATGGTTTTCGGAACTTCTCAGCCACTCTGGAGACTCAAAAGTAACGAAATAGTTTTAGGGATTTTATTAACCCACTATGGTCAGTCAGTAGTCCCAATTAAATTTTACTTTTTATGGGACAAAAGTCCCAAATGAAAAAAAAAAGTGAAACAACGAACGTTCATGCTAAACAAATAAACAAAAAACTTAAATTCTTGTATGTATGTATGGTTTAAGTACACATTGAAATAAATAGGACCACTTTTCTTTATTAGCTGTCGACAAAATTGTCAGAGCTGTTTAGGTTTCCTTTTATTTGGAAAAGTAGTGGTTCTACATTTTTGCAAGCATTTCAATGATTTATTTTCAGTATCATTTCGACTGAGGTTGAAGCCGATACAAAAAATTCAAGATCGATTTGATGGCGAGCGAAGCGAGCGGAAAATCAATCAATTTGGGGTGTGAAAATAAAAAAATTCGCGCGAATTTTTTCCGCTTGTGTCCATCCATCTTTCAATGTAAATGAAATAGCTTGGTTATTTTAGGTGACAGATAGATACAATAAGATGAAATTGGCTTCAAGTACAGTGTGCTTGTAGAATGCCGTATCCTCACCGAACTTTGACATCCCAAAGATTTATTCAGTTTTTGAATAAAAAAAAAATTAATTCACAAACCGAATAAGTCTTGAATGACCAAAAGAATAATCGTACGAAGTTAGAAATGTAAAATTTGTAAACTTCATTTGTTATGTTTAATTTGTTTCTACTCACGTGGCCAAGGTGTCTAGGATGCCAGCGCAAGTGTTCACATCCGAGGTTGAAAAGATCTCTTTGTTGGTGCCAATTTCAAATGGCATTAACACCCGCGGGCGTTAGTTCTTTTTTATGGTGGGCCTTATTGCCAATTCAAAAAGGATTTAACACCCGCGGGGGTAAATTCCTTTTGTTTTTGGAATTAACACCCGCGGGCGTTAATTCCATGGGCGTTAATGCACTGCACCTCGATAAACACGACTAAAGACTGCACAGTTTGCATGAATAGTGTTTATGGTTGAAGCGTTACTGTTGAATCTGATGTTTGCGCATGCAGGCATGTGTGGTGAATAGGCCCTTTTAGCGTATACATGGTATGACAATAAAGTAATGAGACTGATTATATTGCCGCGATTGTAGTAACCCTGCGACCTTGAAATTCCCTTTACCTTCTCCCGGCATCCTTCCCTTCACCATTGATATATTTGCCATCGCTCTAGCTTGTTAAGTTCGTTTGCTCTGTCGTGTTTAGTAAATGCGTGTTCGTGGTGCTTGTCACGAAAATGGAAAAACGAAATCAAGAGCAACGCGTCGCGATAAAATTGTGCGTCAAATTGGGCGCAATGATCCGTGAATATCGGCGTTTAACAGTTCGAATGTTGGCGTTGGAACTGGGAATGAACCGTGAAACAGTCAGACAAATTTTAACCGACGATTTTGGGATGAGAAAGTTGTGCGCGAAGATGGTTCCAAGGAACCTTTCCGAGGAGCCCTCAGCGTGTCCCAGTATTTGGCCTCTAAAGGGATCGCAGTGTTGCAAAAACCGCCTTATTCGCCCGATATGTCACCCTGTGCTTTTTTTTTTGTTCCCTAAAACAAAACGGTGGTCAAAGAAACCCATTTTGAGTCGATTGAGTACATCCAGGCGGCCGTGACGAAGGTACTCGCGGATACTCCAGTCGAAGCTTTCCAGAAATGTTACGAAGCACGGAAAACGCGCTGGAATCGTTGTATAGCTGCCCAAGAGGACTACTTTGAAGGGGATGGCAGAGTTGTAGAATAATTTTGAAATATAAGGTTTTTATAGAAGCAGTCTCATTACTTAATTGTCACACCTCGTAGTAAACTGAAAATCTTACGCCTCTTAAAAAAAAGTTTTAATGTCGAACGAAACCTCATTTAATATTAGGAAACTTCATGAACTTTGACAGTTTTGTTTCAATTATTACACGGTAGTGGGTAGCGTGGTAGCACGAACTTATTTAATTACTTAACCGGCTCATAATCTATGAAGGATCTCAGCCTGATATATTACAGCCTTCCATCGGGAACGATGTCGCCAAAACCAAGCCCTCTGGCATCCGCAGTCACTTGGTCCTTGTACCGTAGGTTCGGTCTTCCTTGTCGTCTCGAACCTGAGGGCTGCGATGAGGAGACTTACTTGGCTACCGTTTACCATATACACGCTAACTACTACCCGCTATCATCTACCTGCTACCCACTACACGCTACTCAATAACCGCTTCCCACTACCCTGCTACCCGTTACCCACAACCTCGTTCCCCGCTACTCTCACTACCGTGCTAGCAACTACCTGCTACCCCGTCTTTGCTACCCTCGACCCTCTACAATCTACCCGCTACCCTTTACCCTCAACCCGCTAAGCACTACTAACTGCCCACTACCTGTTACTCTCTACCCGCTACCAGCTACGAAGTTTCCGTTACCCTCTAACCCGATCCCGGTACCCTGTGCATGCTATCCTCACGGGAGTGGGTAGAGAGTAGTTAAAACTTCAATATTCAAATGGCCCCCATGTAAAGTTGAAGGTCACAAACGAGGTAAATCTGGATATTACCGTTGATGGAAACCTTTCTAGAATGTTGTTAAATGAAACATACTCTCTGAAATTCAAGCTCATGGACACAGTTTGCACAAGTTTCAACAATTATAAATTTGTTTTGAAAGTTTCTAAAAACTAATCTTATAGCACCTCTTTCTCGCAAGTCAAGATGACAAATTGTTTAAGAAATTTTACCAAATTTTTACTTGTCGCAAAATAGCATTTCGCACGTCGAAATCGTTTGACAAAGTGTATGACAAAAAGAATTCAAAATTTTCTAAAATTTTGAATTTGAAAATTTCCAGATACAGTTTTGTACTGCCAAAAAGTATGCAACATTGATGTTTGTCTTTGAAATGCCTGTTTTAAAATAATTTTGAGTTTTTGGAAAATAAATTTGAACAAAAACTCAACTGAAAGCATTGAGAGCTTGAGCTTTAGTGCAAAAACTTTTGAAAAATTTGTAAAATATCAAAATACTTTTGCAAATGTTGTTTCGGTTGTCATTATCCTGTTTAAACATGAATGTCCTTAGCAAGCCCTATCTATCCAGTCGCTTTTTTTGTATAGGATTACTGTGAATGCAAAATTTGTAAAGTGTGATATGTCCCCGTACTTGAAACTTCCTTTCAATACGCAAATCCTGGATCAATAAATCCGAGAAGCACGACACTTGATGGATATAATTCAGCACTCCTTACTAATCCCATAATCCCACTAATTCCTTAAAAGGATGACAATGATCTACGAGCCAATGGACACGAGCCCAATTAGGACTGAAATGAATATCTACTATACAATGAAAATCGATAATGACTATTTGCTACTTGCACTGCCATTTCAATTTTAATCTCGCTGTTTCCAGAACAAGGAACAGAAGTGCGGTTTGTACTACAAGTCCTTTACATCAAATAAGAGCATTTATAATTTACAAAGCGAGCAACACTCTTTATTTTTGAAAATCAAGATAAGATAAACTTCATTGGAAACAATAGAAACAAATCCAAACACTGACAAGCTGATGTCGGCATAGCATACCAGACGAACGGCAACCTACGCTCGAATCGCGGATGGCAATAAATCTAGGATCACCTTCCAGGAATTAGCTATTGTTCCGGCAAATTAGCATTTAATACCACCTCTGAGGTGTGCGGTGATGCTGCTAGTGGCAATGCTACAAAACGTCTTGCATCGTTTCAACTTAAGGGTTGTTTCCCATCAAATAAATCCATCCATATGATTTGTTTGAAAACAGGTACAAATCATAGGGCTAATCCTGGACACAGGTCACTTTAATTTTCTGTAGCTTCATGGAAGATGATGACTATTTTAAGTAAAACTAATGGAACGTTCTTCAGTATTTAAGGTCCATGATATGGTCCAAATTGGTACACTCAACCGTGAAGCTAAGATGTTTTGTTTTTCAAAGCATACACATGTATGAAGACTTACTTTTGCAGGACCCAAGTGAGAATATTTAATCTTTTTAAATCGTTTCAAATTTTGTGTGAGTTCATTTTCTAGGATAGGCCTACTTTCATTTAATAGTGTAGGGTCATGTGAAGAATTTTGTTTTGTTCCGAAAAATGAGTTTGCAAAATACAAAACGTTTGGTATAAATGCAAATCATTTGTAATCGGATTGTGATTAGATTAGAGATGTTATTATTGCAGAGGGCTCTGCGTTGTGCTGTTAGGATTAGATGTTTTGTTTACAGCAGCTATCAATAGCTGCATTTTTCAAGTTCATTTGTTGCTGAAGATCTATTCAAAATGAGCTAATTTGCAACTTGCGAGATTGGGCATGTGTAAGGATATAAGTTATAAATTTGCTCAACGTGTTTTTTTAATTTTTTTTTGCGAAAACGTAGGAGTTTCAAAGTTAGAAATTGGTACACACACTGTCCTTGCTACTTGCTATGTCCTTGCAACATTATTTTAAATTTAGTATCGATTTCTTCTGGGCTAAACAATAATATTAATGAAGACCGCTACTCTTTCAAAATCAACTTGCACAACACAAAGCTTCTCATGGCCGTTTTGATCAATATACTTTTTAAAGGGAGAATTACTTATCACAAACGTGGGAGTATTTATACTTCCACTTATGAATTTCGTTTTGTTAATTTTAAGCAATTGAATAACAAATAATAATCGAGGAAAGAATGTTTACTCAAGCTAATAGCTTTAATGCGATTTCACAGTAAACGTAGCTTATCTGTCGTGGGTGGGAATCTTGTCTCTAAAGTCTACACTTTAACTGCTATCTTAATGTTAAATTCCTTCAAGAGAAAAAATGCTCTTAAGATATCGAAACAAAAAGTATTTGCCAAGTGTCAACATTGTACTGACACATCATATTACTATTGTAGGGTATACCTACATCAGGTGTGTCGATGGCAAACAATATTGCCGCAATGACTAATTGATGACAAAAAGGTCAATATTTAATTTTGGTTGACGACAATGTCGTATTCATAAGAAAAAAGTACATGCAGAAGAGATAGACTGATAGACTGAATGTGTTATGCACCTTCCCACGCTCTATAAATGGGAAATTGACGTTTTATGGAGATAGTTTTTTATTCTTTGTTTTTCGAAAAATTCTCACGATCTGTCTAAAGGAATTTTTTCATTCTAAACGAGATAAGCAAAAATACTTAAGAAAGTTGTACTCATTATAAATATTTTGTCTGCCAAGTGTTGGAAAAAACGATCGTCGACCGTCGAAGTATTCTGTATTGTGCTGACAAAATTTTGTTCTCCAACATCCTATGCACTTAAATTACCGTATTCCAGAGGACACATTCTATAATACCTCATCTAAAGATCAAGTTAAACGGGGGGCCTGAAGAAGGTTTGGATGCTGCAAATTGCAGCGGATAAAACCAACGGATTTAACAAACATACGGAAGATCAAATTTATACATAAAAATTTACAAAGCAAAGTCTTTATTTAAGGAGCAGGAGTGGTTCAATATAATGATATCTGAAAAAATGATGCATTATTTTTGCTGGTAAAATATGTCTTGTATAAAAAGAAGACTAGTTGGCAGGGTATTGTCTTTTTTATAACAGTTTTCCGGAATTTCAATGCAATAATAACCATTTAGTAAAAAGAAAAAAGGTTAACATATTATAAAACCTTCTTTACACGAAGTTATTGGTCAAAGCGCAACCTCCAATATGAGTATCCTTTCAGATTAATAACAATAATGTTAAAACAATTCTCCCATTCTCATACAAAACTACTTACGGCTAGCCATACCTTCCATTATATACATACTCTTATCTCGAGGCCATGTTACGGTGACCATTTATTTATTAACATATTTATCATTAGCCGTAAAACATTTTGGGTGGTCAGAACCGAAAAACAAAACGAAACAAAAGGGACACGCCATGTCAGTCAAATTATCGCAAAAGTGATAAGTGTCCTAGCAGGGAGTCTAACTCACCACACACACTCTGGTATTGAATGCCTACAGTTTTTAGGAAGCTGCAAACTTCCAACTGCATAACAATAAAACTGTCATCACCGCTTCTGCATTACATTGTGTTGCTATCATTGAACAGTTAGGGCCACCGGGAACGAGAAAGAACAAAACCTTTCACCTCCGCACAATGTTCTTCTTCAGCATTCCCATTTTCGGTGGTCCTCACAGAGTCACAGGAAATTCGTAGGTGCCTAATTTGGGGTATTAGAAAATAACATATTACATCTCAATTTAACAAAAAAAAAAGGATGTGTTCATCGTGTAGAGGTCAGAGATACTTCGAGTAGGTCTAGGTATCGAGGTACAGAAGACGGTTCCCTTTGTAGTAGTTGTACTTATTCATGTAATCATTTTGTACCAAAAGAAAAGGGAACCGACTTGCCCGGCGGCGGGCGGGCTGTAGGACAATAGCAATGAAAAAGCGTGTTTGACTATTTTAATATAATAGAATGTTACCGCCTTTATGTGGCACCCTTTTGTCGGGTCGGCTAACGCTATCAAAACCTCGTAAGCTGTTACATGAGGGTGGTCAGTTATATTAATTTCGGTAGGGTCGAAGTTGAAAAAAACACAGAATTTATGTTTCCGAGGTTTGTCAACCGTGACGAATAAAAATCAGATAAAAATGTTTGTCTCCTTTTGAATGAATGAGGAAATCGATAGCATGGGATACGTGCCCTTTCGTGTAAGTCAACAGCAGATGTCAAGCAGCAGTTGATGTTAAGGGGCGCCTAGTAACCTAATAGAGGGGTCAAATTGATTCAACTACTTCAGATGATACCTATACTACTTCGATCAGAATAAATGAAAATAAGTCACCTTGTGGCTCTGGGCTTTGTTTCTTGCACAGATTCCTCTTAGTTCTTCGCTTCTACTTATGATTCGTAAGTTTGAATCGAAATGTTTACTAGATAGACGCCATAAACGATATTCCTACGCCATTTAATGAAAAAATCACTATTGTGGGAAAAGCCAACAACGCAATCAAAAATAGTTTCCACTAAAAGCTATTTACCCGCCTTGGTTGTCGCATGGACATGGGACACGATTGTTTGCAAGACGCAAACTGAATCGCCTTTAAGATGAATGACAAATGCCATGGCCAATGGCCATCAGCAACGGTGGTCAGAAGTCAGTCAACGACAACGAAGAAGACGAAAACCCGTCTCGTCTAGAAAGCCCATCAAGTCAACAAAAATTCAAAAAGAAAAAAAAAACACTCAGAGAGAAAAAGAAACTGTGGGAGACAATTTAGTGTCCTTTCCCGTGTTGTTTTTGCTTAATTGCCGATGCGACAGCAACGCAACTTTGACAGACGTATACGTTTTTTTCTTTGTAATTTCGAAATATTTTTCTTTAACCAAGGCTCGTTCGAGCTGATTCATCTGCAGTCACAGTATAGAACTTTAAGCTGGACTTTGTTTCCGAAGACTTTTTTCTTGCTGCTGATGGTTCATGTTGTTTTTTTTTAGTTGGGATGTGCCCTTGGAATTTTTACGGTACCTAACTGACAGAAGGAGTTTGTGGCTTTCATTCGTTTCAAAGGGATAACAAATTCCTTTCACAAATCAAAGTCTGGTTAAGTATAAGAAATGCGTGAGATTTATTTCTTTTGGTGAATTTTTTTGCTAATTTACAGTTGAGTCCGGGGGAAATATGTCGGTTTTAGTTGTCGTCTGACGGTCATTCGCTTTGAAATTTTCGATTTTTTTTATTCGATTTTGTGACACTGCTGAGATTATTGAAATAATAAAGAAATATTTTATCATGGTACCGTGGCCGTAACTTAACAAAAAAATTGAACCAGAAATATTGCGTGGAGAAAAAATGTGAAGAAGTTTTTTGGTTCTTTTTTGTTTTAAATTGAATCAAAAAGTTTAAATTTTATGGAATTTTTTGTTTTAAACGATGACGGTCGATCGTCCAAGACAGAAATCTGGTGATCTTTAAGTAAAGGACATCCATGACGTATGACTCGCTTCAATTTTTTTACAGTCGTTATTTTTGATAAATAATATTTTTTTTTTAAATTGTTTTTTAATGAATAAGTGAATAATGCGAACTGTTTTCACTGTCATGTCGTCAATGCGGAACAATAAAAAGTTCATAAGTTCTTATGACTGGTGTCGGATCGGTCGGTTCATTTTGAGCTTAACATACAAAATTATAAAAATAATAAAGGAAGCTATAAAATATTGAAAAACTTTGATTAACTTGGAGCGGTCACCTAACCGTCCAAATACCTTTTCAAAATCCGGTTTTGTTCGAAATACTTATCGCGCATTTTTCGGTCAACACACTTCTGGTTGAATGGATACGTCAATAAACTAAACTGTTGCATCTGAAGAGGATGATAATACTCAAGTGTTTGCTATATTCGGACAGTGTTATATCCAAAAAAAACTGACTGTTTGGTGTGCCGTGTGCTTTATGAGTTGATAATAATTGGTCCGTAAAGATCCTTAAAATCAGTGATGGCCGCAAAGGAGCCATGAATGCTCACTTTTTCGTTGGTTGAAAAACCGTGATGTGTCACACAGCTCGCATCATAATTAATTTATTGAAGAAAACGTTTGATAACCGCTAATTGGGCTCCAAGATTAAGTGATTTAACACCGTTTGACTATTTTTTGTGGGGATATGTGCATTTGCTAGTCTACGTTGGAAAATCAAAGACATTTTCGATCAACCCAGTCGTGCATAAAAATTAAGCATAAAGCTTGCTAATTATTAGAAATATGAAGTAAAAAACATTAGTGGTTGATCTAATATATTCTTTCCGATAAAAGAATACTCACCACTTTTGGTAACAACTTGAGAATTCTAAGGAAACACACACAGAAAAAAAAATCGTGTTAAATCAAAAAAAAATAATAATAATGATTCAACATTTTTTTGCTATGATTTTGCGGTGCCGTGAACGAAGGCCATATGAACTAACACCATAATGGCCTTAGTTCTCAAGTGAATGTGAACTAACACCATAATCCGATTATGGCCTTAATTCACAGTCGAATGAGAACTAAAGCCATCACTTGAATGAGAACTTACGCCATATGGGGTATGTTCACATTCAAATGAGAACTGATGCCATAAAATGCTTTGAGCTTTGAAGCAAAGTTAGCAGCAAGTAATTACCTAACAAAATCTCATCGAGATCTCAGGGACCTCAGATATTCTCAGATAGATCTCACTCTTAGCGAGCGCTGATATTTTCTTTTAAAATTTCTTCGTTTTCTTGGTCAGGGATCATGTGTTAACAATATTAGTTTCAAAAAAAACTCACTGAGATTTGAGAATTTTGTTCCACCAAATAATTTTCGTAGATGCTTCGTTCTCAAAACTATAGTTTTGTAGACTCTGAAGTAAAAAGAAAATCGCGTACCTACTAAGAGCCGAAATTTTTTTTGGCAAACAGAGAAACAATTTGGGGTGTGAAAATAAAAAAATTCGCGCGAATTTTTTTATTTTCACACCCCAAATTGTTTCTCTGTTTGCCAAAAAAAATTTCGGCTCGCTTCGCTCGCTTTCCAGTACTGCAGTACGCTGGTTTTTTTACTTTCAAAGTCTGGAAACCTAATTTTCCGATTGAAGCACCTACGAAAATATTAAGAAACGTACTCATTCTAAAATCATTAGAAGTATGAAAAGCCAACATTTTTGTATTAATTTGTTTATCTATATATATAAAAGAACAGCCTAATTTTTGTGTTCGTTCGCTAACCGGGCACACTGGTTGACCGATTTTCCTAATTTTTTCTCTAAATGCAAGAGGTTTTAGGGTAGAAGGTTTAGCAAAAATAAAATGTATATTTTTCAAATGCAATCAAATGACAAACGGTGCTAATGTTAAAAAAAAATATTTTTTTTCACTGTACGAACAAATAAGCTAAGCTGATCAATATTCAAGTACTCAATTTTGCTCGAAAACAACATCAAATCGAAAACAATTTCTTATGAAAATGTATTATTTTTTGTACGAGGAAGAAGGCAACACAGAAGAAGGCGAGGAAGGCTAGAAATCATCAGGTTTGTTCGAGATGCGCTCTGGGCCGCTCTGTGGCGCTCAAATTTCGCACTTAGCTGTTCGATGTCACATTTTTTTCGCCCGGTGCATTTCCACAGTTCCATACATATGTATGTATTGAGTGCTGGCATCGGGACGGGAAGTACACTGAGCTGACTGCCGAAATGCAGACCCAACTTTTTTCGGGGAGAGAAATTCGGAGCTGTTTCTATACAAAAAACCCAGGTCAGCGACAAGCAGCGGAGCGCGACGGGACGGGTAACATCGAGCGAACCTATCGCTTTTAAATTAAATTATATACATATATCTAACTTGATTTTATTACCGTTAATATTAAAGAAAGAATTCCTTATCACTTCCGTGACACTGAAGATAGTTCTTTTAACAAAATTTGTTTTGATTTTTTTTCGTAGGATTGAAGAAAAGATTTGAAAATCAAAATGAATGCAATTTTTACAGTTCGAGAAAGCTTAAGTAACAAACATTGGTTTTGCTAATTTGTTTGAATTTCAAACTTCAGCAATTTGAACGGTCAGGATTGAAGGGAAGGATCATTTCAATTAATTTTTTGGCGGATGTTGGTAGAGTTATTAAGAATGATAATAGATTTGGGTGGCTTTTAGATCAAACTGGTGGCTGCTGACATTTTTTATAAAACAATGTATATGTAATAGAGGCTCATTGTGATAGCGAGGTGAAAAGTAAGGAAATTCATACTCTTCGAAGTTCGAACCATTTGCTGCTGTAAATGGAAACATTTGCGAAATACCATTCTTAAAAGAAGAGTCTAAATAGAATGAAAACTGGCCCTACTTCTAACTATGGGCACCTGGAACTTCAGTGAAATATTTAACAAACATTCGGGGTGATATGACACATTTTTTTTTTTTTGAAAAAAAGATAGAGATAGAGATAGATAGACCTACTAATCTGGTCGTGGTCGCCCTCTATCATTCTGTAAATGAAAATCCAATAAAACATATCAAAACGTCTGGAATAGTAAAAGTTTCACCATTATGGATGTGTTCAAAGGCCAACAAGAAACATTGACACTAATGACAAATGCATTCAAATACAAAATGACCATTCCGTATTCAGACAAAATCTAATTTGACATTGATACCTACGGCATAAATAATAGGTAGCTACTGTCGAACAAGTTTTGCCACATCGAAATGGGCTTAAAGTCTTGCGTATTAACAGATCTTGATACCATACAAATTTATATTATTGGCAAGGAATCGTCAAATTGAAGTGAATTACTGCTGATTTCTTTGAAAAAACTATTCAGAGAAAAACAACCCAAATCCAACGCGCGGCGCGCCGATAAGAAATTAAAAATGTAAGATAAAACATTTTATCCTTTCGAAAGATTTTTTTTAAATATGCCTATAGCAACAATGACGTTCGCAACAAAAGTGAATCAGTTGGAAAAAACAAGAGCAACAAATTCTTTTTCTAAAGAAGAGTAGGTTGCAACTTGAGATCTACAAACTACAATTATTGGATGCCAGAAAAAAGGAAAAAAAAAAAAGTTTAGGGCTACCTCTTGGAGGGCACGTACAAAAAGGAAGTTTAGATTCTATTCGTTGGAATGGGTTTACAATTTTTTGATCCCAAAATCATTATTTTGCCCCTCATAGCATCGTAAACTATGCATTCGATTATGTGGTGATCTTTAGCAAAGTCGTTTCATAAGAGCCCACGAAAGTTTTTGAAAAGCGGGCAACAATAAGAAACCAAACAAAAATTATTGAAGGGCAGAGCAGTCATCTATATATCTATATCTATATATTATATATACATATATAAAAATGGAAGTGTGTTTGTTTGTTTGTATGTCTCTTATAAACTCCGAAATGGTCCAACAGATATTTGTGAAATTTTCATGGTTAATACTGGTATTCAGTGATGATTTGTGTGAAAAAAAAATAGAAAAACCACATGGAAGAGTGGGAAAATTGGAAAAACCAAGGAAGTTTTTATTTCAAAGTTTGTTTTCGAATGGAAAACAGAAAGTTCTTAATGAAAAACTCGGAAAACTCATTGGTTTTCAAAGGGAAAATTGTTATTGTGGGTGCATTGATTTTACAAATGGAAAAATGCAAAAAATTTTAATTTTTCAACGAAATTTTCATTTAACATGCCTTATTTAAAATTTAATAAAAGGACTTTTTAATAGAAAAAGTAATAATTTTTAATATTTCATCAGTACCTATTAACATTTAATATTTGATTTATTACTTATCTTCTTTCAATATTTGGAGTTTATTAAGTTTTAATATTTTTCTGGTGTTGTCATATATGTAACCCTCAAAATATTAAAATCTACCCCAAAATTTCTAACCGTGTGAAAGTAGAAAGTTAGGTGTAAAGCTTGGAAAAATTCAGATTATGTAGTTCTCTATTTCAATTGGATTAAAGAAAATCGCAATATCTATATATGTTAATTATAAATACTTATCCTGGAGTTGCTCTGAAGGGCGGCGAGACGAAGTTCGCGGGTTCAGCTAGTTTTTTTATAAAGCAACTTCATTCGATTACTTTGCAAAACATTATCAACAATTAGTAAATGATTTAATTTTTTTTCCATCCTCGTAAACTTGTTCATAACTCCGCCGTAAAAACCACAGAGGAGGTATACCTACCTAGAGTCGCAACTCAAGGCATTTTACTCTCTTTCGACTAAAAAAATTAAATTTGATAAAATATACTACCCAATGCAAATGTGTTGGTTTTTCAATGAATTTCAAATGGGAGGCCAAACCAATACATTTGCAATGGGTAGTATATTTTTCTCTTATCCCAAAATTTTTTGGACAGTGAATTTTTAAAAAAGAGAACGAGTTGCGACTCTAGTTAAATAGGTTCTCTATGGTAAAAACGAAGATTTAAAAAATACCATCGAAATCGGATGATTTTCGATTCTGGAACCAAAAAAAGAGGGGACCACGAAAGTATAAAACAACAAAGATATTTTAAAAAAATTTAATTTATTTAATGTGAATAATTGTTTTTAACGTCCGCTTAATAGAGCGTTCATCCTTTTTTTGCGTTAAACAATATATTTCATATTAAAATTATTTGGATTGCTGCGAGTGGCTTTAATTCACATTGAAATGTGTACTTGGGCCACTTCTTAAAATGAACTAACGCCATATTACTTTAGTTCTCTTTCCAATGTGAATTTAGGCCATAATCGGATTATGGCGTTAATTCATATTTGAATGAGAATTAAAGCCATTATGGCGTTAGTTCATATGGCCTTCGTTCACGGCACCGATTTTGCTCTAATGGCGTTTCGTATTGATTTAAAATGATTTTCTTGTAAAACAAGCGTAAATTATTTTCGTTTTGAAATAACGTGATATCAGCTTAATTTGAAAAGATTATCATATTGCCTCGTTCATTCCTGTTGAATCAAAATGACTACCCTTTTAAAATAATACACATATCCTCTTGAATCAAATAGATTTTAAAATTGAAATAACACGATTATCCCTGTTAAACCAAAATGATATTCACCTTAAAACAAAATCAGAATTCGAATTGAATCAACATGGCTCTCATGTCAAAATAACATGAAAGTTCCTATTAAAATAATACACATATCCTCTTGAATCTATTAACTTTTATTTCGCTGTTAAGCAGCTCTAGAATCTCTTCTAAGATTGAAAAAAAATATCTTCTATAATAATATTAATTAAAACGGCCCGAAATGAGTTAATCAAGTGATTATTATCCTTGTACAATTGTTTTACGGTTTTGCCCTTTAAGTTTTCTTCCAGAAGATGTTCATGTTTCTAAAATAAAATAGAACAAAAAAAAATTAGAATACACTCAAAACGTTTGAAATATTAGTTTTTACTTTGAATAATTGAGCATTTGAATAGGTACTCGTTGATGACGTTGGGGTTGGTGTGAGACAACCACTGGATTGGATTTTTAACCACGAAACGACTTAATCGCAATGGAATTCGACAAAGTTGCATCGGCAATTCCAAACTGGAAAGAAAGGAATATTATTGTTCTTATTAAATAACAGTTTTTAAATTCAAGAAGGATTCATTATTACCTCAGTTTTCCTGCACCTAACAATTTCTCTCTGAAACATGCTCGCAGGCCAATAAGTGGTATTGCCTCTTGGATGTCTTCTTTTGACAAATACTGCAAGCTTTCATAGGTTATGTATGGACGCCTCTGCGAAAAAGAAACGCATGAGGCCGTTTGTTATATTATATTATTTTTGTTGCTATTGGTATTAATAAAAAAAATCATAACTGATTATGTTGTACTTATGTAGGTATGTACTTACTTATTAAATAATATTTTGCCTCTGGTAAGTAAAGTTTATCCAGCAGCTTGTCTAGTTTTGTTTGACTTCGGTCCAACACTGATACTGAAGGCAAATAATTAAGATAACGGATCTTTTTGTCTGGTTTGGCAAAACTTAATGTATTTCAACACGATTTGATGTAGTATGAACACTACTCCCTCTTACTTCAACACGATTTCTTTTTTTATTTTAAACGATTAAATGTAGATTGGCTACTAAACAGTTTTTGAGCTGAGATAACGGATCTTTTTCGTTGGTCGGCAAATCTCAGCGTTTTTGAACTCGATATGAAGTAATATGAACACGACTCCGTTTTGTTTCAACACGATTTACTTTTTTTTTAAACGATTTCGTGTTTATTGAATACTAAAGAAACAATAATCTATCGTGTTGATTTTACATTGGGTCTGTTTTCTATTTTAATCCGATTATTAACACGACTCCCTTTTATTTCAACACGATTTACTTTTTTTATCTGATTCAAAGTTTTTTTTAAACGAAAAACTTTAAAAACAACTATTAATTAATAATAATGACAATTCAAAAAGCATAAAAATAATATATAAAAATATCAATTTAAAACGAAACCATTTCAAATCTAAATGAAAAAAAGTTGATTTAAAAACTGTGCATCATTGTAAAAACAATAATTTGTCGTGTTGATTTTACATTGGATTATTTTTCTGTGTGCAGAAACATTTTTTTTTTAATTTTCTTATTCAAATCCGACATTACTTTGAAAATCATGGTAATGCTGCAGAATGTGTGCGAAAATTGGGCACAGAAAACCCGCAGCATACATTGAAAAGCTGTTTGGTGCGGATTTCGGATGAGAGGCATAATTGGGCCATTTTTCTTCGAAAATAAACAAGGTGTGGCCGTTACAGTCAATGGCGATCGTTATCGGGCCATGTTAAACGAATTTTTGTTCACAAAAATTGAAGAGGAGGATATTGGCAACATTTGGTTTCAATAGGACGGCGCAACGTGCCACACAGCCGAAGCTGCACTCGATGTTTGGTGGATGTCGTTTGGCCACCTCGGAGCTGCGATTTGACACAGTTGGACTATTGCTTGTGGGGTGCCGTAAAAGATAAGTCTTACGCCGACAAGCGACAATTGACTCTTTACAGGACAATATTCATGAAGCCATTGGTGAAATACAGCTGCACACAATCGATAATGTGCTTAAAAATTGGACCGATCGTGTAGGCTACTGCCGAGGCAGCCGTTTGAATGAAATAAATAACCGGAAGGATGTTTCTTTCAAATAAAAAGAGAAATTTGAGGAAATATTCGGTAGTTTTTCTTAAAGTTATTTGGCGGACCCTTTAGTAGACCAAATCCGCTCTTCTTAGTTACCACAGTGGGGTGATGTGGACTACGAAATACTGGTCTAGAAGCGATACTAAATCTTACTTCCTCAGATCTATTTGTACAAGAATCAGCAGCAGACAGTGCACTACGGCTAAGTCAAACCAACATCTGGAGAACTTGTCAAAGCGGCCATGACGCGATTTTTACGAAATACGTTCTTCTGTACATACATGATGCCTTACTTATACTTCAACAAGATTTTTATTACCAACTTCCCCGACAGACAAGATTGGGAAAACATTAAAGGTACCACGGACTAATGAATGAAATATTTGAACGAGGAATTTTAATGTTTCGTTCTCCATGATTCTCAGCATTTTGTGTCTCATAAAATATAACAACGTTAGTTTAACTTCTTGTTTGAATTCATCACGAAACCTGTTTCGTATATTCACAACTTTTGTTGGATTATAAAAATAACACTGAAACACGTTTAAAACATAAATAGAACTTTTATTTGTTTATAAAATCTTTTTTCGTAAAACCATTATTTTAAACGTGTTAAACAGTTTCCAGCTATACCCATGATTTGATGTGGTAGGTAAACTTTTTACTTCTTTGAATCGTTCATTTATCTCAATATAAATTTCGAAGTAAGTTTTCTTCAATAAACCATAAACTTACAATGAATCCTACTTCTCATACAATTTATTACTCAAATAAAATCAATATTAAACTATGCGAACATCAACAACCCGCAACTCAAACGCCCACAAATTCCATGATATATCAATCGTAACAAACAAATTACTATCTCAAAATAAGAAACAAAAAAAATATCAGAAAACTCATCACATCCAAATAACCCGCCGAAGCGATGATAGCTACGAAGATAAATTGCTGTTTATTGTCTTATAATACAAGCTCGCAGCGGGAAATCTGTTAACTTGATTTATAAGCACCAGCTTAAGGTTTCTAGAGGGGAGTAGCATGAGTGTTCCACATTAATTATAAATTCATTACAATTTTCTGTGAAAAAGATACAATTTGCAAGATCGACCACACACACACTCTGTCCGATTCGATGATCAGATCACATCAAATTGTCGGATTAGATGAAATTAAAAATAAGATAAATTATAAAAAAATATACCCGCGATGTTGATTTAGTTCGAACTTTTTTTTGGGCATTTACATAATACTTTTAATATTTTGATCTTAACGAAAAATGTATGAATATTTTTGTTAGAAATGTTTCCTACCTGTTTTTTTTTTTTTTAGAATCATCAAAGTCTTAACTTGGACTCCATTTGATAACTGATCTGTGTGAGGTCTTAAACCTTTCAACACTCAAATTAAAGAAAAAAAAAAGTTGAAAAAATTAAGAAAGTAGATTTTATTCATTTTCATACCATTTTATTCATTCACCACAGAGAAGACTAATAAGCTTATATGACTACGTCCCCCACAGGGTGGCCATAAACTATTCTCAGCCAGATAAGGAATTGTTACCACATTAATTCTGGTGCTGTTGAGAAAAAAATCGAAAAAAGAATGGAAGAAAGGTCAGAAATGTTTAAGGAATTTCTTTCTTATGATAAAAAAAGAGAATAAGGAAAATTATACACACTTGAAAATTATTAACATTCACTATTATACAGGGTGACTGGTATGTATAACATTTCTGTTTGGGAAATTTTGTTTGTCTTTTAAAAGCTTGTTGGCTGGAAACGAGGACTTTGAAGAAAAACTTATAAATATGTTATGAATCAAGTCCCTCCATTAATATAAGACAGACATGATCATCTTAGGCTACCAATCACCCCCTAGGACCACTCTACAAAGTTTCTGATCCCATAAAGCTCAAGAAAGACAGTGAAAAACATGCAACGAAAAAAAAAGGTTTCCAAGAGGAATGAAAAAGCAAGAAGGAGGAAAGGAGCATACAAAGCTTATGATCTTTTCCACAGTCACGTAGGTTCAGAAATGAACTACAACAGAAATTGGGCTCAAGTGTGTACAGCATGGCTTTTTTCTAGGCACGAGTTTTATTGTTAAACTGCTAGAGGGAAAGAATGGAATGGTAACGAGCCTTTAGTTGTTTAGTTATAATCAAGCTTTGGACGTTTTGTTAATCATAGTCAGTCAATTGTTTGCAAAGTCGTTGACACCTAGATACGTTGTGACGTTCTTTCCCGATTGATGGATGATAATACAAGGTTTAAAGTTAGTAAAATAATAAGTGTCCATTGATGTTGAGGGTACTTTCCCAAGCGAAGTAGGTATGTGGATTAGTTGTTTCACTGTTTCAGTAAGGAGTTCATTTATACAAAAAAAAACAAGTTTGGAAGACAATACGAACCAATAGTGTCACTCCACTGCCATTATCCATTGAGTTGCCATTGCATCAATGAGACCGAATATCACGGAAATTTTGATACATCACTGCCCTCTACTTCTTCTTGAACGAGTTCATATTCGATAACGCTAAATATCCCTCAAGAAATTCTTCTCCCCGTCTGATTTGGCTACTATCTATTAAACATTTATCCATCCAAAGCTTGAGAACAACTCTTGGATGGTTTACTGACTCTTTCTCTTCGTAAGATCACCGTCGTCGTAAGGTTCGTGCTTCTTTCTGTTTTATCATTATACATCTAAGGTAAGTGCTCTTGTGAAATAGCCAGTTGCATTCCTCCCCTTAATCAATTCACCCGTAATACTCGCGCTTTACACTCGAGCCCAACTTCAAACGTACTTTCGAGTATAGAGAATCGTTCTTTAACCATACTATGCGAATGTGGAACTCAGTGTTCAGTGTCCATATTTTGAAATATGGCCTTATAGGACATGGCTGTTTTCTTCATCTGAGATATTGTTAGCGGTTCCATGAACCGAAAGCAGGGTCGTGTTCAAAATTTCTTAAGGACATAATGCCCTGGCAATATCTATTTATTGCTACATTTACATGTTGTATATCTTCCTTCAATCAAAGTGTAGATACTCAAATCAATTTGATACATATCTTCTAGCTCCACCCTGTAAAATTATTATTCCTAAATATTAAACTGTATTTTTATATGATAGGTCAACCAAAGTAAAGGTATTTCCAGCTGCTACCTACAGTCGTCTAGGTCGCAACCATTCAAACAAACAACAGGAAAAAAAAATTTCACTAGCCAAAAGACTTCTTCAAAAGTTTAACACCTTTTCTCCATCATGAACGCAACAGAATGAAAAGACTCAAAAATGGTGATAATTTTTCATCTTTTTCGAAAATAAATAAATGACTGTGTCATCAAAGCGTAACTAAACGCCATAATCATGAACCATGACCAAACAATTTTTATGGATTACCCAAAGACACTAGAAATATAAACTCAAGTATATTCTCGCTCATAGAAAAAAATGGTTGAGAAAAAAAAAGATATTTTCCATCTTAATTTCATAATTTTTTTGGGGAGTTTTCCATGAAACCAATCAACTTCCAACTCTTGAATATGGTGGCACTGGCAATAGAGAACCAGTAGGTAATTGAGTCAACACATTATGTAGAAGTGGCAGGTTATTCTTCGTCTTGGTAATGTTATGGTGATAGTGTTAAGCTATTAAGTTTTTTTTTGTTATTAAAAAATTTAGGCACATAATGTATGGCAACACGCAGGTAAAGTCAGAAATTTTGACCTTTTGGCCACCAAGGGCGGTAGCTTAGAAATAAAACGTTAGAAGATCAAATTATTTAAAAAAAAATGCCAAAACCACTTATCTAGAGGAAATGGGATAAAATTGTGTGGAATATTAAAAAAAAAGATAAGCATACAGTTTTTATGAGATTAAATTTTATGAGAGATTCAAGCGAAGACTTTCTGATCGGATAAGAAGAAGGTTGTGAATGATTTTTCATTTTGAAAACAAAAATTGAGGCATGTCGAAAATATTGACAAAGGTGCAGGTGGAAAAAGTTACCCGTGTGAATTTGACACCCTAAGGGCCAGTTGCTCATTCGAAACATACATTTATGTTCGACATAAAGTTTCAATCTTTATATGAGACGTTCCGGAATTCTCAAGTTCTACATAAAATCCCTATACTAAAGTAGAACTTTATGTAGAACATAAATTTATGTGCCGAATGAGAAACTGGCCCTAAAGCACTATTCACACGATTCGTGTGAATTTTCGTCAATTTTGACATTTCATTCATATGAGAGTTTTTTATTCGTCGCGAACGAACAACGAAAACACAAAACAAGAATGCTTTTTGAGGTTATACGCGCGCGAATTTTTTGTTCGTTGGTAGTGTGGATGATGTGGAACGCGAATAGAGTTTCGTAGTTCGTATCAACTAGAATTTTTTTCGCGAGGGATCCTTTAGTTTGATTAAGTTTGTTTTTTATTTATCTTTTTTTTCGATAGAATCTGATTGAATTCAGTAGGTAAAAAGTTATTAAGAGTTAAAATATTTCTTAACGCTTTTTCTCAACATTTGATTTTACTCCCATATATTTTTCATACCGGGCTCTATATATGAAAATAAAACGATTCTTAAGGAGTAAACTCCAAAAATTGGAAAAAAAAGAATATCGGTTGACGGTTGGTGTTTCGGGTCTTGCATCTTATTGTTGGAAGGGAAATCGGACAGTGAAATCAAAGAGCGTTTGGATGCTCTACTCTTTTAATGACGACCGATTAAAACAGGTCTTACGAGTTTTTACGAGTATTTTAAAGAGCCCAGAATCCGGCTACCAAGGACGATAACGTGACAAAAATCAACGCTTCGTATTGGCAGACGGCAGATTGAAGATGTGCGGGAAAGCTGTCGGCGTTATGGGTGTCGCTTTGGGTTACTCCCAACAACAAGCACAACCGGGCAATCCGAAGGAGTTACTGTGTAGTTTTGTGACAGTCGACGATCCACTGGTTCACACCTTAAACCAAGCAACTGTTGAACCCATCGACGTGTTCATCCATCGGCCGGAAAGCTGATGGCCACCGTTTTCCGGGATTCGCAAGTTGTGATCCACATCGACTGCTTGGAGAAGGCCAAAATGACCACGCCTTACTGGTTCTATTTAACGCAGCATTGAAAAAAAACGACTCTGTCTCTGCTATGACAGCGCACCGGCTCACACCTCCGCCATTGCCAGTGTGTTTTAAAATTTGAAACTCACCGAGCAGAGACACAGCGAGCGTATTAGGAATTATGGAAGGGGTTGTAGAGGAAGTGTCGCAATGCATTGTATATTGTGAATATTGCAATGGTTGGGATAGACAGAGTGGTGAAAAAAGTTCCACATTCACGTAGTAGGTATGGCTAAGAAACGTATCTCTGTACTTAACAGTACGTTCGTCCGAAGTTGGGGTCGAGGCAGCGATGCCTTAAGGTTTATTTTTTTTCGCAAAAACGTATTTTTTCATTTCAGTTTCAATCTACTTACTTTTTTATTTTATTAAAACATTCTTAAAATTCTAAACATATACAATTGTAAAGTGTAAATTCGCCCTTAAGAAATGAGTTTTAACCTTTAAGTTGTTCGAATTTTCCGAACAGTTTCTTCTGGTTTGCATCTGTCTCACTGTCTAATCAGGGAAGTTCAGATTTTAGACTTTCTAGCTTTGTTCAGCGAAAAAAAGACAGCAGAGTACAGCACAATACAGCCTAAAGCGGTTGGCAACACTGGCCCGAGGGAAGCTAATGAGCAAACATACCTATGTGGTATCGATCAATTCGGATCGGAAAATATTGGTATGTCTATCTTAAAAAGATTGACTATTTAACCGGTTTTTCCGAAGAACAAAAAAAAAACGACAGAAATGTCTTCAAAGTTATAAAAATAATGAAAATAAAACTAAAAATCAATATCAAATCAATGGCGATTTCCGATTATTTGCTCAGTCTTTCCATTAATCATCAAGCAAACAAACCTTCCCTGAATGCAATGTCAGGTGAAAACTTAAATAATTTCCGTCTGTTGACACAAGCAAAACCTGCCTTCAAAAACAAAATATTGGAATGGAGTCTGCAATACCTTCGACCCATCCTACAATCTCAAATACACTTAAATTGAATTTTATGTTACCTACACGGTGGTGGAAAGCAATCAAGAGCGAGTTTAACAAATTTAAACATCATCGCACCGATCAATTGAATGCAATGCTAGTATTTATTGTATTTGCTACTACATCATAAAATTAATAACAAAACGCTAATTTATTTCGCTTTTGTCTGCTGCTGATGCGTTGCTAGTGGTTTTTTCCCAACACAGCTAGACGGCTATGAAGAAGAAATACAAATTTTTACAACCTACGAGTTCCTATTTGCGTTGGGTCTTCGAACAAGAGGAAGTGCTATTTTCCTATGCACACACAATCGATCGTCCACAAATACAACCCTTTAATTGGTTTATTGTGATGTAAAAAGCAATATTAGGGTGACCGTCTTCAAGTCCAAAATCTTGATTCCCATAAAAGACATCCTTCGTGCAACACAATTTAACTGCTTGTAGTTTAGGTATGGTCGCACTAAATTTTCCTCTCAAGACACCTATAAACGTGCACAACTCTTTTTAAAAATTTAGAACCAACTTCTTGGACAAACATTCGCTCCCAGAGGCTGTCTTAGATTATTTGCAAAGGACAAACTAGTTATTCCCATGTGAAATTTGAATCGATGCGGATGGAAGAACTCAACGCAAATAGTAACAAAAATTCTATTGCATGTCATTAAACATTTTCCAATATGTACGCATTGTAAAATTCCTTCTTTTACGGCAAATATTGAGTATCGAGTGAAAGAAATTGACCGAAGAGAATGAGCTAGTAATGTTATTGGTGGTTCCGTGCTTCGTCTGACTGAATGGAGGTTCATAGGGATGAAGGTTAAAATAATAGGGGTTGTGACCTTGGCGTTTTGGAAATACTTAGCTATCACCATTGTTCTGTCCATTCAGTGAGTGTAACCCAGATGATTATATTACAATCATTTTGTGTTTGTCGTGTTCGCTACACAGTTCACATAGATAATAATTATAATCATTCATGGTTGCGCACAATATCTGTCCTTATTGTGTCAAGGCTCTTAAGTCCTGTTTATGGAGATTGGCGTTAAAAAAAGCGGTTTTGAGGTTCTTTTTCGAGTAACCTTGAATGACAACCTAAATTGTTAAGAGCATGGTCGGGGTATATTTTTGAAATTAAGCCTTCTTGTGTTCATTTTGACTTGCTTACATGTTCTTTCATTAAGGACTTCCGTACTTTGATAACTGATTGCTTTTGTTGAAACAAAATCCGCAAATCGGCCATCTTGTAATCAGCCGTTTTTACAAAATCTGCCAAAAACGTTACCCTCACGTATTTTTATGTAAACATAAATGCAGGAGAATCTACGACGTCATTGAAAATTGAGCATTTTGGATGCATGCCACCAAGATATGCAATTACCATTGAAATATGAAAATGTTCAAAGAGAACTTTGAAAAAAAAGTGGTACAATTTTATTCTGTCCAACTGGAATACAGTGGATTTGAATTTTGAGAGACTTATGGCAGGAAGTCATTTAAGCCGAGCGCGTATCTTCCAATACAGTGCTGTGGTTTTTATTGACTAATGATAAAGTAAACATTTGTTTTTCGCGATGCCTGACATAAAAAACTGATTAAAACAGATATGAAATCAATTTTTAAGGGAAACTTACACATGATTGATTATCCGATTTATCCTTAACTTAAAAAAAAAATTAAATTAAGGGATGTACTATTTTTTCAATCGTAAACTACATGGTGCAATAAGGCAGATAAGTTTATTTAACTGTTGCTTCAGATTAGGAAACGAAAACCCAAATCTCGTAAACCTCAAGCCATATGATCGCACTACTTTTGCCCTTTGCAAAACATCCTACCTTTTTTTATGAGATTCAACCTGTTTGCGTCACTCAAAGATATGAGAATTCATAAAATCTGATACCTTTTCTGATATTTCTAACAGCCCTGACTTAGGCCACACGCCACGCCACACCCTGTTTTAAAAACTTAAATTTTAGGAGACACCAAATGCTGAGAATCATGGAGAACGAGGATTAAAATTCTTCGTTCAAATAATTCTTCATAAGCAATTGTTTTTTTTTATGATAATAAAAAAAAAGATAATAATAGTTCCAGTCAAAGTTACAATTTGTACTCATTCAATTAAATATTGAACGTCTACGGAAGATGACTGACGTTCCAATGATGTTCAAAAGGCAGATATACAAATACAAAGTTGTCCGAATTATTTGAGACAAAAGATTGTAAAATATGTTAATTTGTTAGAAAACTGAATGTGGAATCTGTGAAAAGGAAGAAGAAAAAAATAAACTGACCTCAAGCGACGTGGTTTGGTTTTATTTGAAATCTTTCGAAGCAAAGATGGGTAGTCGATGTTAACAGGTGGTGTTTAAAAACGATGTCTGCATTGTTTCGGCGAATTAATAAGGGATACATGTTCAACAGAAGAAGGCGAGATTTAAAGGGTGGTAAAATTAAAGGATCTTCCCAGTCAGAACCAAGGTCACGAAGGGCAAAACGAATAAATCTACGCTGGACAGATCCTTTGAATATGAACTTGATAGTGACAGTGAGGGCACCAAACTTGGGATGCATATTCAAGTTCTATACTATATAAGTTCTACAAGAAACTGTAGAACACTTGCGAGGAGAAAACGTTATAGATTGACACTTATTATTATTTCGTTCAAGGTCATTCATTTGGCACCAAGTACTAAAAAAATATCAGTTTTGAGTAGGTCAGCATCAACAGAACAAAATATTTCTTTGTACATTTTCATATCGTCTGCATTATTATATGAGCAGTTCAGCACTGGAAATAATTTTTTCAATCTCATTGGTGGTTAATATAAAAAGAAAAGGTCCGAGGTGGCTACCTTGAGGAGCACCAGGGATGGAATCGGCTAAAGCGATTATTGATTATCACTTTTTTGATAGTCGTTTTGATTATCAACTTTATTTTGCTCTGTGCAAAGTGATCAATAAAAAAATTTGAATTTTTGGCAGCACCTACAATAAGCAATGTCGTTTTGCTCAACGTTTTTTTTTTAAGAGAATTGGCTACTTAGCAGGACGTTACGTCGTGGGTTCGAGTCCTCCTAGTGCCCATAGTTTTTATTTCATCTTTCACGGGCACTGTCTCTTGCGAAGAACTGACAAAACTTCCAAGAATATCAATCTATCATGAAAAAGTGCTTCTCAACTTTTCCGTTCGGAATCGGCGTTAAATTGTAGGTCCCCTCAATTCTTCACACGCACCCAGAGAATTGTTGATGAGAGTAAGCCACTTTGGCCTTGGCTCTTCAAGAGCTGTCGCGCCACTCTCTTTTTTTTTATGACTGTGAAGTGTGAAGATCTACAGGAGGATGTAAATAAGTTTTGGGAATGGTGCAACAAAAATTATCGTTTGATTTTAAGTATTGACAAATGTAAGACAATGTGTTTTACAAGCAAACGTATAATATAATAAACTATAACTATCTGTTGAATTCATCATCCTTGTATAGGGTATCCAATTTTTCTGACCTTGGTGTTGTACTTGACTCAAAATCAAAGTTTACTGATCACAATAATTTCATTATAAAAAAAGTTAACAAAGTACTTGGTTTCGGCACAAGATTTTCGCATGAATTCCGTGATCCATATGTCATTAAAATTCTGTATGTTTCTTTTGTCAGGCCAATTCTCGAATACGCTTGCGTTGTATGGGCGCCGTACTACTCTTTTCATATAAATAGAATAAAAAGTGTTTAGGGTAGATTTTTAAGATTTTGCCTTCCCCAGCCTGATAGACTTCATTTACCCCCATATACTCAAAGGCTTCCCTTAATAAATCTCTCACCCCTTTCTGGTCACAGAGAGTATTTACAGTTCTGTTTTATAACAGGAGTAATCAGTATTTCATGTCCAACCATTATTTATCGATTGAATTTCAAATTGAGTCAGGCTACCTTAAGAGATCTACATATTCAAACTATTTTTAGTAGATATAACTATGGCGTTAACAATTAATTAGTAATCAGTATTTTTAATAAATTTTCTGTTCTCATTGACTCTGCAAATGGCAATCTCCAAATCTGCAAGCTTTAAATTTAATTTTTTTGTTATAAGTAGTTAATACAATGTTAGTTTTAAGTTTAGTTTCAAGTAATCATTGTAATCTTAATGTTAGTATTAAACGTATTTTGAATAAATAAATAAATACATAAATAAAGGTTAGTTTTGGCGGTAATCGGGCGCCAAAAGTTGTTTCAGCTGATGTTAACCAGTCTTCAAGTAATTTGTTTATCATAAAATCATTAACATTTTTCTAAAACATCATGTATGTATTGTTTTTTCGATATGTACTGGGAAGAGGAATGGCCAATACTGATCAAGTGATCACTTATCTACAAACCATAGAAAAACCCTTAAATCGGCACATATACTGACGGGCTAGGGCTTTGAAGAGCAATTTTCTTTTTTTCATTTCCGCGAAACTCTTCGCCGCCGAAGAAATAAAAAAGTCTTGAATGATTATGAAGTCAAAAAAGATTTTAAACAAGGCAATGCGCTATCATATGGACTTTGGTAAAATCGACCCAACTACACTATCTTAAGAAGCCCAAGTACCACTAATCATGATTTTTGCAGGAGATATGAAGGAAAGCCACAGTTTATTCTAACGTCAATTCTAAGAAAGTCGATTTTGGTTGTCATTCCCTGTTGACAGCATTTACTTGGTCTTGCCCACCAAATGTCGACTCAAATTTTGTCTCTATATACCTATCATTTGAATTTTTGGATTTTAAGATAATATTGCTATAGAAATGAGAAAAAGCACAATTTTTTTAAACTGTAGTGCTCATTTTGTATAAAGGCCCTTTGTCAAGGTTAGACAATAAATCAATACTTAGATGCTGAGGAACGAAATGGTAGGGTGGTATCTGATCTCAAAAGGTGTCCACTTTAATAAGAAAGCACTTAATTTAAATATTTTAAATGTTATTTGATGTTTTCTCTCAATTCACCTTTAGACTTTTACGCCAAAATTTAAAGTTTGCTTTCTGAATTATTTCATCAACTTACTCGTGTCCACTATTATTAGAATCATTAACTTTCTCTGTTTTTGTTTTTTTTTGCTTTTAACAATAACGTCCAAGACAAATCAAAAATCAAAGAAAAAATTATGTCCTCTTGTTCCTCATCATGCAGGTTTTGTTCGTTTAAAATTTTGTTCCGGTGACCGATTGATCCTTGACGAATTGATCTCGTCAGATGGAAATGTAACTAAACAATGGAGGGCGATGACATGCCGCCATGGTAGGTCCTGCTTCTTTTTGTCACCCATAAACAACAATTAGACAAAAGAACAAAAGATAAACAACATTCGCCCATAGTGTTGGCGTAGTATATGATTGTAAATCATCAATTACCACTTATTGAACAAATAATATCAATGTGCCAATACCTTTTCGAACAAAAATGTTAAGGGTGTAAAGGTGCATATATACTCCTGGAGTCCGTGCTTCCTGTTTTATTTGGAATTCTAAAGGATCGACCAGTTCAGTTACTTTTTGGATGAGAAAATTTAGGTAGATATACCGAGGATTGACAACGAGAATGAAGTAAAACAAATTCTGTCAATAATGAAGATATTCAAGTAGGAAATTTGTATACCTACCTACTATTTCCACCCTATATGCTGCTTCTAATCGTCTATAATGAGCCAACACCCTTACGAAAGAAATGATCCATAATGTTTGAAATCGATACTCCTGCAATCGTATCGAATTTCTTGCAGCTTTGATTTTTAACTTGCCCCGTTTTTTTTCCTGCGGATTCATATTTAACTATTTTATCTGATTTTGGCTCGATACAAAATTTAAAAGTTCACTGAATATGCCAGTTCAAATTTTATATCGAACAGTGACAAGAAGTGTTGGTTTTATTACATCACAGAACGTATGAATATCTCGATCTCAAAGTTCCTCAAAAGGGATATAATAAAATACTTTAAGGCAGACAAGCACCTCTAACCCACAAGTAATTAGCCTGATTATTAATTAACCAGATGGCTCCAATTCTAAATATCCACCTTTATCGCCCCCACGACGACGACGTAGTGCAACATTCAGACGCATAAAAAACAAAAACAAATTAAACCGCAGACAGATGTGGATATTTCATAAATAATATCCAATCGATTTGCTGCCGCCACTGCCTGCCGCGGCGCCACCAAACCGACCCCAGGGCTAAAGCCTCCAATCATACTTTTAAATGCATATTCAGATAGATACATTGAATGGATTTTATGTGCAAGAGATACTGTTTTTTTTTAAGGGGCCTGTTTCAATTTTTATTGCAATGGATTCTGATAATGAACTGCTGTTAATAAAGTTCATTTTTATCGAAGTGCATTTGTGTATTTTTGTATCTAGTTGCTTCATTATTGCAGAAATTGATGATTTTTCATTTGTTAACATGAAAAAACATGAAAAAGCGATCAAAGGCTATAGATATTGGTATAAATTGACTAGTTCTTATACAGTGTAATACCAAAGCTAATTCCTATTAGCGTCTACAACTTCATGAGGGACCTGAAGATGAAAATGTTTTTTTGTCGTAATGTAACAAAATTTTTCTTCCGATTTTTATCAGCTCTTTCTTGTCAAGTGATTTTAAGATTGTATAAAGGATACATATGCAATATGCCAATGTCACACGTATAGAGTTCGTGGTCCATATCGCATTCTGTTACTCAATTTATCCAAAACCTATAGTTGGTAGTTTTGGAATGATTTGATCTTTTTGGCAGAAGATCAGTCCTTAAAGGTTCCCCGATCAAAAAAAAAAAAAAAACAAGAACTGTACCTGTCAGCTCCGATACGTGACTGGAGTTCAATCAATAAGAATAATTTTCTTAAATAGGTATATATCTATAATATGCAAGAAAATGAATTCATATATCTATTCCTAATAATTTGATAAAACATACCTTTTACTCAAAATATTATGGTAAGCAATGCCACCTTTAAAACGTTCTTACGTATTTTTGAATGAATCAACATAATTACAACTTTAGTAAAGAAAGAAATAATCTACAAAACTGCATCATTACATTTTCATAACAGTTACATTTTTTATCAACTTTTCATTAATTAATAATGAAAATACAAGTGATCCCAAATTTATCATGCATTATTAAAATGGAACTGATGGTTGATAAATTCTTTATCGAATTAAAGCCAGAAGAAGTGGCGTAGCAAGTGTAGGGCGGAGGGGGCGGACCGCCCCGGTTGTCACCCAAAAAGCTATATACAGGGTGATTCACGAGCGTTGTGCCAAAAAGCTTGAGCGTGTAGGTTAAGATGAGACAAGAAAAAAATCATATAGGAGGGGGGGTCTATTTCCCCCCGTTTAGCCAGGAGGGGCAATTTTCTGAAAAATTGACTTATTTTGTAAAAAAAATGATTATATTATATTATATCAACGGCTTCGTTAACAACACCGTGCTATACCTTTCTGGAAAGCCAAAAACTTCTTCTTTCATCTTGTTTTTAAATAAAATTATTTTATCGAATAATAGTTTAAAAAATATAAATTTTCAAACTCAAAATAAAAAAAAAAAAAACATTTTTGAACTATTTTTGTTAATTTTATGTATTTAAATACTAATTTTGTTTTAAAAATTCAATGCCGTTGTTAATTTTTAGTCGAAAACAGAAAACCGGATGCAAAAATGTCTTTTCGTTTTTGAGAAATTAAGAAAAAACCAAAACCACTTTTTTCTAAGAAAATCTTTTTTAATTTATTTTTACCTATCTGGACTTTTTTTAAAATTTATTTATGAAACATTAACCTTTCTTTTACTATTAGTTTTGTTAATGGAGTTTTATGAGGACTGAATAAAGTAGAAAAGTATTAGATTTTCAGTGGATTAACCATTTTGTTCATTGATAACGTCTGAAAACTGACCTGCAATTTTTTCTTACTATACCTGGGGCCGCGGCCACTCGCCGGTGAAGGGTTCTACCTACTAGGGGCTTAAGATAATTAAACCGCAATTTTTCTTGAATGAAAAAACAGTTAACAACCTAAAGGTAAATAAAAGGTATCGCATATTTACTAAACAACCATTTACAATTAAAATATTAACTCATCAACACCTCACAATAACAAACTCATACGCACGAGAAGAGTTGGCGGACAGGAACTTCTGCTACACTTGTTGTCGAGATCGGGAAGCCGAAAGACTCTACGCTGAAAGATTACCCAATAGATGGCGCCCAAGTCGTAGCATGTTTTCAAAAATCCGCTGACGTGTAAGAGAGCACGGAGAGCTAGAAGTGAAAGGTCAATTGGCAGACGTTATCAATGAACAAAATGATTATTCCAAGGAAAATCCAATACTTTTCTACTTTATTGAGTCCTCATAAAACTCCAATTACAAAAAATTAAATTTATAAAATAAACCAATAATTTAAACTAAAAGTCCAGATAGGTAAAAATCAAAACAAAGATTTTCTTAGAAAAAAGGAGTTTTGGTTTTTTCTTAATTTCTCAAACATTTTTGCATCCGGTTTTCTGTTTTCGACTAAAAATTAACAACGGCATTGATTTTTTTAAACAAAATTAGTACTTAATTACATAAAATTTTGATAAAAATTAGTTCAAAAATGTTTTTTTTTTGCTTTTTTTGAAAATTTTAAGTTTGAAATTTTTTTTTTTTAAACTATTCAATAAAACAATTTAATTTAAAAACAAAGTGAAAGAAGTTTTTGGCTTTTCAGAAAGGTAAAGCACGGTGTTTTAAACGAAGCCGTTGATTTTTAATATTTTTTTTTACAAAATAAGTCAATTTTTCAGAAAATTGCCCCTCCCGGCTAAAGGGGGGAGGGGGAATAGACCCCCTCCTCCCATACGATTTTTTTCTTGTCTCAACTCAACCTACACGCTCTAGCTTTTTGGCACAACGCTCGTGAATCACCCTGTATACTATGGCGTTATAGATCGCAGAGTATTAAAAAAAATAATTGCGACATGGTACCTAACCTAACTACCTGCACAAAATTTATATTATCGGCTAGCCTATCAGCTAAATATTTTGGAATTATGTTTGATAGTACACCTGATATTTCACATATTGATCAGATGTCTGAACTCTGAGAATAGAAAAGTAGAAATCAAAGAAGCATTCCTAGGATTTTTCCCTTTTCATAAAAAAAAGCTGCGGATTTAAGTGAAGAAATTCTTAAGAATCTTGAAAACGACGGTTAAGATATTATGATGTGTCGTTCTCAGAGTTATGATATGACAATGCAGCTGTTATGAGCGGTGTACAGGGGGAGTGCAAGCTATTATTAAAGAAAAAAAAAAACAACAAAGCAATTTTCTCTGGATGTATAGAACATTCAATTAATTTATGTGGCCAACATTCATTTGCTCAAAATATATCTTGTGTAACATTTTTTGGAACAGTAGAGACAACTTTTACATTTTTTTCTGTTTCAACTCATCGCTGGGAAGTGCTTCTCAAGCACAGCAAATCAACCGTGAAAAGACTTTCAACAACGCGTTGAAGTGCTCATTATGCTGCAGTGAAGGTTTTGGCCGAAAATTTTGATGAAGTCTTAGCTGCAGTTGAAGAGTTGTGTGATGCAAGAGAAAATGTAGATACCAGAGGTGCTGCACAGAACCTAAAATCTACAATGTTCGATTTCGCGTTTCTTTCTTTTCTCTTCTTTTGGAATAATGTCCTTAAAGAAATAAATTTTCCTCAGATTACACTACAAACTAAGTGATTAAGTGTTGATCACTTGGCTAAAAAAATAGAAGCCTTTCGCATTTATGTTGAAGAAAATCGGACGAAGATAGTAGAAGACGCAATTAACCTTGGTATAAAAACATAGGAGAAATACGACAGAATACAGTAAAAAGCGAATGGCTGGTGAGTTGGCAACTGATGCTAGACTTTATCTGAGCGCTGAACTACGGAAAGACATGTTCGAGTGCCTTGATCGATTCATCACTGAACTTCGAACAATAACGGAGTCTATTAAGGAAGTGGCTTCATTGTTTGAAGTTGTACAGGCGAATACATTACTTTTAGCAAACATTAATGATTTGAAAATAGCTGTTTCAAAATTTGCTAGTGATTATGATGAGGTGTCAGTGTCAGAACTTCTCTCAGAGATACCAAGGTTGAGAAGTCATTTGAAAGCGGCTAAAGTGACAACATCTAATTAGTTATCTTTCGACTTTATGAAATTCATAGTTGAATGGGACTTTGCAGAATCTCTTCCGAATTTTACTGTCGCATTAAAAATGTTTATGACGAATGACGATATGTGTATCAGTTGCGTCATGTGAAAGGAAAGGAGTTTTAGTAAGCTTAAATAAATTAAAAACTACTTGCGGGCAACAATGACGGAAAAGAGGCTCAACAATCTGGGATTTTTAACAATTGAACATGAGGCGACCCAGCAAATAAATTTTGATGACGCTATCAGCGAATTTTCTGCTGTAAAAGCTAGGAAGAAGACGTTTTATTTATGTTTTTTCTATTTTTTTTATACAATTTAAATAAGTAGATACATTGGCGCAAATTTTAAGTCAGCCCTCGTTTAAGCATTAAAGTCTACTTTACTTAAAGCACTTCTAACTTTCCTTATTTTTAAACACTTTAAACAAGTCTTCTAATTAGATTGGACTTTAAACATAACGTTGTGTGAACACGCCTAAATGTGACAGAGCAATAAATTGAATTAGTGAAATGTCATTTTACGCTTGCAGTTTTTACCAGTTTTTGTTACTTTTATCTCCTCAAAACAGGAAAAAATGTGATTATTTAGTGTTTGTATATTTAGTTCTAATAAATGTTATGTTTTTCTTTGTGAAAATGTGTTTAAATAAATATCCAAATGATGTTCCAATTTGTTTTGTTTTTATTTGTCATAGTGAAGGTGGAATAGTGTGCTCTGAAATGGGTATAAAATATTCCTTTAAAACAGGAATAAATTTCCCTACAAGTGGAATTTGTTTATAAGACCTCTCAAAAAAGGCAAATAGGTAATAAAATTAAAAGCAAACAACGTACACACACAACTGCAAGAAGTGTAAAAAAAACAAGCAGCAAATCCAGCTTGGTAGTCCCGTGGTTCATATTTTTTTTTTTTTACAAATATGATAAATGAATATTTGAATTTAAATAAGAGGATGCACGAATTTGACAAACTCTTTGCTTTCTTTTAACTTCAAAATCTTCGAAAATCTCAAAATCTGCTCGTTCAAAACTATACTTTAAAGAGTTAAACGAACGCTTTCTCCGTTTTAAAGTTAGACGACCACTTTAACGATAAAGTATACTTTAAGTCGTTCAAAAATGAGATAAAGTCGACCCTGAATCTAAAATTTGTTTTTAGAGTCGACTCCTAGTTTAAAGTGGATTTAAAGTAGAGTTTAAATGTTTCAAAATTTGCGCCATTAATTTTAGTTCTCTTTTTTTTTATTGTTTGAATCTAAATAAAGAAATCACAATATATGGAATAGAAGAATTTCATTTATTTTACTGTTTTCCATTCTGGGGGTGACATCATAATTGCCGCCCCAGGTGCCACCCATGCTAGCTACGCTACTGGCCTGAAGCCTTGTGTTTTTAAAGAGATTTTAATCCGGCACCAAAACTCTTGATAACATGTACGATTTGGAAATTAAGAGGTTGTGTACTTACAATTGAGCTGTGGTGTGGAATGGCGGACGAATTAACAAAAGTAAGAGTCCACATCCCTATCGTCAGTTTCAGTAACGCCCCTTCCCTCATGGACTGAACCGTTGTTAGCAGTCTCATTTTTGATGATGCCTTCACTCTACACTTCGCACCGAACTTTTAGGAATTGTACATGAATTGGATTCTCCATAGTAAAAATGCAGGTCTGTGCAAACAAAAATCTGAAAGTCTGTGCTTTGTGGATCCACCATTACGTAGGTACATAGCTGCTGACATTTAACTACACTCTGTCAGAGAAGTTGATTTCTCGCTTAATACTGTTGTCCAATTTAAGCTGCCCTGCAGTTACCCGTAGCTTAGTGGTTAGGTGCGTAAGATGCTAAGCAGAACGTCGTGGGTTCGAGTCCTCCCCGCGCCCATTAAGTTTTTATTTCATCTTTCACGGGTACTGCCTCTTGCGAAGAATTGACAAAACTTCCAAGAGTATCAATCTGTCATGAAAAAGTGCTTCTCAACTTTGCCGTTTGGAATCGGCACTAAATTGTTGGTCCCCTCAATTCTTCACACGCACTCAGAGAATTGTTGATGAGAGTAAGCCACTTAGGCCTTGGCTCTTCAAAAGCTGTCGCGCCACTCTATAAAATTTAAGCTGCCCTGAAGTTCATACTACGAAGTGATAACGAAGACCTGAAATGTTGACCTGTTTACATCTATGGTGAGTTGACTTTCTTATGTTGAGTGGTACAGCAGCCGCAGTCAATGTACCCAATGTTTTTGGCACTTAAAGTGACTTATTTCATTCTTCGGAAAGGTGGTATTAAGTTTCTGCTTTGATTTGGAGTGGAACTTAATAATATACCTACAGATAGTCAATTTTTTACATGTAAGAGTACTTACAGCTTTCAATGTGAATTACCTACATATTGAACAAAAACACATACCATTCTATCCCAAAAAAAAAGAAACAAAATTATTTTCCGTATTTTGTTTCATGCTATTGATGCATCTTACTAAAACCTTGTATAGTTGCAAAATGGCAAAAGATACATTTAAATAATCCTGAAATCTTTTGTAATGCATTCATTTGACTATAGAAGTAAGTAAAAGGTAATTGTAATATTTCTAACGATATGTGCAATTGTGCATGCGGATTTGCAATACGTTTGTTATACTACTTTACTTCAAAAGGAATTTAGGGAACATTTCATTGCAAAACAAACAAATAAAAATTTAATTAAAAGGAATACATTTCTTTTTTCGAGATCTTAAGACGACAGCTCAAATTGATGCACTTCAAAAGGTATTTAGCATGGCTAAGCTGGTTATACTTTTCGTTTTCAGAATATTGATTTCATTTTCCTTGTTTGTTTGATTTTTTTTTTAAATTAAGGAAAATCTTTTTTTCTTCAACAGATTTCGAGGGGCTTATTGATGTTTTCTCGTGTTCCGTCCATGCATGAAGATTTAAAAGCGGCTGCAAATTTCTTTAGACCATTTGGTATGGTCGATTAAATATTTGAGAGCGGAAGGTCAATTCCAAACGAAGAGCATCTCATTGAGAAAATGAGGGGATTATTAAGTCAAATGCGAAATATCCTTTTATGCAAGATATCTTTGAAGTTGCGACTTTCTTCAATTTGACATAATATCCTTGACCAAAATTGTTTACGACTGAACTGCCTATACTACCTAATGTCTAAAACTTGGAACTGAATAAAAATTGTTGGCGCATTTTTAGGTAATTTCATTCAATATTTTATAATCTGACTCTGTTTTTCACTACAAATAATGGTTTTTACCTGGGACACATGGGTTTGGTACGGTACTATAATGCCCAGTATTGCATTTGAAAGCGAATCTCGTGGCTCTAATCAGACATTACATTAAGATAGTAGAAATTCATAGTTCCAATATGAACACATCATTCTATGATGATTTTTGTAAGATAAGTTCAGACATTTATTTTTTGTATGCTCCAAAACAAAACATGTATGTACCTACATACTCCTCTTTTTTTATAGGACAATTTTACCTATTGTGTCATGAGCATTTATATGTCTTAAAATATTGGATACCCATTCCTGTATTAATTTGACAAATAAAATAAACCTACCTATAAGCAAAAAGTTTTGAAAAACAAGAAAAAAAAAGTAAAATTGTTTATACTTAAGAAATTTATTGCATTCAGATTTTTTAAAGGAAAATAATAATTTCTAAGAAGATATTTTAATTTGACATTGAAATTGATTTCACAGTACTTCGCACATAAATGTGACGAGCTACAGACAGATAGCAGCACTGGCGACTGAGGCCATCGGCTGGATATTTTAATTTAAAATATTTTGGTTTTAATAATTTTTAGCTATTTCTTTAATTTTTTTTTTATTTAGAAGATCTTGAGATATAAGAAAGTCAGTGTTACCAAGTGACGCCCAATTTGTGTGTGTGTTGTAGTGGCGGATTAAACACCATAAGCAAGCATGGCATTGGCACCCCTATATTAAAAATATCTCGTACCTACTTTAGTTTGACTGAAACCGCTGCACCACGTTGAAATGGGGGCCAAAGAATAAGAGACTTAGTCAACAGCCACTTTTCAAAATTACTTCGCTCGCGCGCCCCTTTGTTGCCTCACGCCCCTAGACACGTGCCTAGTTTGCCTTTAGGATAATACGCCACTGGTGTGTCGTGTGTTTTCATGCTCCCGTCAATTTTGTGTTGCAGTTATCAACATATTGTTTAGGCAAGTCATGATGAATTTTAGAGGATTTTATTTCTTCTTAACTAAATTTGTATTTTAACAAAACAGCTGGAGTAAGCAATCAAACAAAAATATCTATTCACGTACCTAGGTAATTACTTCATATTTGAAAAGCGAAAAAAAGCTTTTTTTGGCGAAGTTTCTAATGTAATTCAACAATTTTGATTAATTAATTAAGATCGGCTGAATGATACCAATGTGTCTCTTTGGTTTTTTAAGAGTCGAGGGTTAAATCCAGTGTCCCAACAATCAGGAACTGCGTCGAAAATATTTTAAAGAATGATTTTGTTTCGCTATCCCAATAATACCGATATGAACTATAATACAGTACAACACGCTTATAAGAAAGTCTGAAAATCCCAGACATTTCTTTCTTATATCCGAGTTTTTCTTATATGCAAACAACGGATATAAGAAAGAAAATTTCTTACATAAGCAACACGGATATAAGAAAACAAATTTCTTATGAAGAACAACGGATATAAGAAAAAAAACAATGCATACAGTTTTTGAAAATGAGGACCTCAAAAAAAAACTTAGTTTTTATTTTCAAACGTGAGAATATTTAATATAACAAAAATAAAATAAATAAAAATAAGTCTTTTCTTCAATGAGCAAAATATTGCATACCTGCACAATTAAATTCAGAGAGAATATATACATATTATACAAGCTTCATATTTATAGGAACTGTTTATATGTCAGTTATATTTAAAAAAAATAGTCTTCGATTTTTTTCTGAATGATCCTTAGAAATGTCTTTGAAAAGAAGTTCTTCAATGGAATCCAAACTCTGTTCTTCGTCAATATCATATCAAAAAACCGCTTTAGGAGAAAGATATTCTCTTGAATATCCCATCCCTTTCTGCTCATAGAGAGTTTTTACAGCTTTGCTTCATCGTTGGATTAATGAATGGATCTATTTCCTCCTTCTCAGTTTTGGGTCGTTTGAACTTTAACGCGGCCCATGTTGGGTTAAGAACTAGATTGCCAATACGTCCCAATTTTAGCAGATCGAACTATGGGTCTAACAGTCCGATTAATCAGTTAATTAATATTTTTAATAAACATTATAACTTAATTGACTCTGTCAACGTAAATATTAAATCAAAACAGTTTAAAATTAGATTTTTCGTTAATTTTGTAAATTAGAAATTTTTATTATTATTGTTATTTATATTTATAATTACCTGTAACGTTAGGATTTTAACGTGCTCAATAAATCAAAAATGAATCAAATCAAATCAAATCAAATCAAGAACGCTTCAATTGCTTCGGTCCTAGTTGGTCGTTGTAGTAACTGTAAACCGTCGTCGTCTCTTTCAATTCAATCTGGTTCCTCGTACCCATCTGCCATCATTTGCATTTCATTTATGAGATCTCTTTTTCGTTTATTTTTCCGAAACATTCTTCATTTTCAAAGCTTTCAAGGTAACGGAATTCATCATCAAACTCATTTAAATTCTCTTCATAAAAACAGATTACTTCAGCATCCAATTCAATTTGAGAAAACCCGGCTTTCTTGAAGCAGTTTTCAATTATTTTACAATGTGTAAAGCTTTGAGAATGGTCATATATTTTAAAAATGTTTTGATGCAGTTGCCCTCAATTGCAAGAACCTGTTTTCTGACTAAATTCTTCCTATAATGCGCCTTAAATGATTGAATGATCCCTACAGAAAAAGTAAGCGACTTGAATTAAATTTACAAAAATTTTATTAAATTTAATTTTACCCAGGTCAAGAGGCTGTATGAGACTTGTAGTGTTGGCAGGAAGGAAAACAATTTCAATATTGATGGGTGTATAGCTAAGCTTGTCACAAGACGCATTATCCACCAGCAGCAAGATTTTTTTTTTCTAGGACATTTTATCATCCATTTCTTTTATTATATCGGTCCAAAGTGTGCTCGTCATCCAAGCCTTTTTATTCCATTTGTAGGGAACTGGAATCGTTTTTCCTCGGAAACAACGGGGTTGCTTAAATTTGCCAATAGAAAACATAAATTTTTCGGACCCAGTTGCATTACAAAGCAGAAGTAATAATGTTATCCTGTCTTTTGGAATTTTTTGTCCGCTCAAAAATTTTTATTTCAATCAAAGTAGAGCTGAAGTTAGTTTCTTATATGCGTACTTTTTTGTTCTTGAAAATTTGTATTGTGCACTAAAAGGTTTTTCTTATAAACGTGTTTTTCTTATATGCGAGTTTCTTATATACGTTCAATTTCAGAGAGAAATTTAAGAAAAAGACATGGTGTTTTAGGTTGCGTTTCTTATAAGCGAGTTTTTCTTATATGAGTGTTTCTTATATCCGTAAAATACTGTATAGGGTATTCCAGTCGCTATATAGCTTACATGACCAACGAGCTGGTCTATGGTGGATAAAACGGGTTGGGTACGATATCCCGATTTTTATAATCCTGATTTTCAAAATCCCGATTTTATAATCCCGCTTGTTAAAATCCCGATTTTTATAATCCCGATTTCTTGTAATCCCGTATTATAAAATACCGTTTCTTATTATCCCGCTTTTCAAAATCCCGTTTTTTATTATCCCGTTTTTACAATCAAAAGCAGTTGCTTTGTTTTGAAAAATCGCGCGATTCTTCAAAACAAAGCAACTGCTTTTGATTGTAAAAACGGGATAATAAATCGCGCGATTTTTCAAAAAAAAAAGCAACTGCTTTTGATAGTAAAAACGGCAAAATAAATGAAGTTAAAACACATGAGTTTTTTTAATAGCATAGATTATTATAACAAAGAAAACATAAAAGAAAGTAGTGTATTCATTCCAAGAATCAAAGATATAATATAACAAAACTTCCACAATACTAAATATTAAGATATCTCTAGGTACATAGGTAATGCATGTGGTGATGGCGTGATGCCCAACCATTTGTTGCTGCAACATAGCTTAATTATAACAGGAAATCCATAAGCAGCATCTGTTAACGCTAGATTTTGTAAAAGTAATTAAAAGCAGTTTTAATTTAATCCAAGAGAACAATTTCATGCATTTTTTTAAGTCTTATTTTAAATATTTTAAATACCGGTTGGCGGGACTAAACGGGATTACCAGGATTTTAAAAAGCGGTATTATAGCAGGTCGGGATTTTGACTAAAAGGGATTTTAAAACTCGGGATTTAACAAAAGCGGTATTTTAGAAGACGGGATTTTAAAACTTTTTTTTCGGGATTCTTGAAAAACGGGATTTTAAAAAGCGGGAATCCGATACGCTCGAATACGTATACGATCCGATACGAATACGAATATTAACAGCGTTTCGTGCATAAACCTAACGTTTGTCCATATGGCTTCTATATGTGATTTGATTACCCATGTAAACAAAAAAGTAAGACTTTGAAAAAAATTAAAAACTTTAGTTTTTACTTTGAGGAGCCTGTAAAAATGCATGTCTATTCATTGCAAATGATAAACATTACAATCTCTGCAATGGAAAACCAAATATCAGTGGAGTTGTTAGCGCAATGCGTAATGCATTGACTTCCCAACTAGCTGGTCTAGGTTCAAATCCCAAAGTGAACTCAAAAAGTTTTTCGATTAATATGAAAAATAACTAGACAGCACCATTACTAAAGGAGTCTGATGATCGGCTTGGCACCCGTGAAATAGCTATAACTTTAGCCAAACAAAGGAATTGACGGAAAATGTCATTGGTGGAAGCACCTCTAAGTTGCTATCGCTGTTCAAAATACATAAATGGAATTGACGGACGCAGCCTAACTGCAGTGTTAAATAACACAAAAACAAACTATAAAAACTTTAAAATTAAAAATAATTTTTTTATATAAATTTAATATTTATTGTTAAAATAGATAAACTTATTGTTAACTTATTTTTAGACAGGTTTGATTAGTACAGTTAATTTGTGTGTGTTCACAAAACTATTTTTCAATAAAAATAATTAATTGATATTTATTTCAAAATTTAATATATAACACAATAATTTAATTTATAACAAATTATCAAAAAAACCTTTGTCATATCTACACTCGTTTAAAAAAAAGCATTTCAAACGCCATTTGTATTTAACCAACATCACCCCTGGCAACTCAAAACACATAACACTAAAACCGCCTACAAAATGAGCAAAAACAAAATAACAGACAAAATAAGCAACTCAACACATCCAATAATAAAGAAAGGGAAAACCATATCAATCGCACACAAGTTTCAAAAGATTGGGGGCTAAAAATGCCTATCTACCATTTAGCCCAATAAGATGATCGTTCCAAAGTACCCATGCATGTATGTACATTTATATAAAGATACACATGAAACATATTGAAACCAACAAAAATGAGTCGACTCCGAAAAATTTACTCTGAAAATTGTATACAGCCGTGCAATACATAGCAATTCAATTGGATTTGAATAGGCCACGCCTCTTTCTGGAGCAAATTCGTGTGATCGTGAGAAAAACCTTAGTCAAAAATCAACCTGAGAACGTTCACTATTTCTATTTTCGGGACAAGGACCAGAATTTTAGGATTGGAATTTCACAGAAGAAATTTTTCTTCTTCTTCTAAAAATTTAGAAAAAAAAATTGGAATAAACCTGCACGATTGTGCTCGAACACGATCACGATCGCACCTCTCTGGTTGGTTGGGGGATCAGTTGAAAAAGAGAGAATATAGAGAGAAACTTAGTTGAGCTTGCACTGGATGTGGAAGTGATAGTTGTAAGCGTGTTTGTGAGCATATTCTTGTTTTCGTCAAACGATACGTGTGCGAACAGGATGGATTTTCATTAACAACTTTTTTGTCATGTAGTTTTTTTTAAACCATTTACCCTGTGCTCACCTTAACACCAATACCACTTAAAAGATCAACAGAAGCCAAGACCACCTTCATGCACTTATCGCGATAAGAGAGAAAGAGACACCAACGGCAATTTCTTAAGCCAAAGGTATGGACGAGGTGAGAGTCGATAGCATGGTGGCAAACTAGCGGCGAACTCGAGTACAACAAGCAGATAAATGAATTTCAGTTAAGCACTAGCACTGAACCGGGTAACAATAATTATTGCCATTAGGGAGATAACTTTTCTTTCACAAGACAAACAAACGGCGGGAAATCATCACTCCGTCAGCTTAAGAAGACCACCATCGGCAATTCAAAATTTACAAAAAAAAAAAAAACGAAAACGAAAAACCTCTCTTCATCTCGCTCTTTTTTTCGTCAGTGGAGTTAAACGTGTGTGGCACTGGTACCGTCGCTATCTTCTTGTCGTTTCATACAAACCTACTCGTCGTACCTTTAAGCTACCTACCTACGCCCGCCGCCATCCATCCATTCATTCCAACCCATGGTGATGGTAGATGGTATATGGTGAATGTGTTAGAGTTTCGATTGGGATTTCGGTTTTTCGGATTCGGGCTCGGTCTCGGAATAGTCACACAACAACGACAAGCCTCTACCTCACTCGGTGTCTCATTATCACCTCTCTAAGATCATTCAGTCTGTCAGTTGTCGTCGTGGTTGTCGTTTTGACGGTGCATCTACGAGCTACGACTAGGTGAACGATTTCTTCCATCGTTTCAACACGCATCTGAAGAGAGTGTTAAGTGTGTGTTCGAACAGTTTCTCATCCAGTCAGTGTCAGATAGATCGATACTCTTGTTGCAACACTTTATAACAGTGTTGTTAATTAAGCGAACGTGCGTCGGTTTTATATTGTGAATTCGTCATATACGGTCAACGACAAATAACAACCAATTCGATTTGATATACCTTTCACTTTCCGGATCAATTTTTGCGCAACTCTACTTACTAATCGAATCTAATTCTCATTAATCAATCAGCAACACAAAATCCCAACTCGAACTCAAACTCGCTCGTCGATTGCGAGTATAGTTTCCCTCCGTGCGTCGTCGCTGCCGTCGCCAAAGTCGTTTAATCAAAGACCAATTAGTTATAATGATATTGTCATCAATGCTGTAGTTCGCGATCACAACGTTATTGTGAACAACATTTGTGATTACCATCATCATCATCTGCTCCGTTCGACATCATCCCAAAACAAACTTATGAATATGCTAATATAGCTGAGATACTCATTGATTCTGAGTTTATTTTTTCTTCTGTGTGGTGTTATAACAGTTAATCACGTTTTTGGTCTACCTGCGCTGATCGAATTTGTCGTGCGAAATAATTAAACAACAAAAGAATAAAAAAAAGTGAAACATCCCACACTTTTGTTTTAAATTGAGTGTTAATTGATCGTGAAATTGATTAATGTTGCATCGTGGTTTGTTTTGCTTGTTTACTAGGTTTTGATTAAAAGAGTGCTAGATAAAATATTTAACCTGTGTATTGCTTGTTAATTAATTAAGAAGAAACTTTAAGATACAGAAGGACTTTGTCATCAATCAGTCATGGATTTGTCGATATATGTTTTTATGTGCTTGTTTGCACTGTCATCGAGTTCGTCGTCGGACACAGATAATAAATCAAAACCGGGAAGAGGTCGAGGATCAATGTGGTGGTATGTTTTCAAATTTTGAGACATTTTTTCTGGTTTGCTTTAAACAGGGACAATTTGACAGTTTATGCAATAGCGGGTACCTTTCACGATTGTTTGAATAGCAAATGGAAAGCTTCCAAAATTCAATTTAAAGTAAAATGGTTTCCTATAAGAAATATTAATTTAAAAACAAACTTTTAACTTAGCAGATAGGTTCATGGTCAAAACCTCAAAAACTCAATGCTTAAGACGTTTTGTCAGATTTTTGCGCTTGCAAGGCCATTATATTTTTATTTTATATTTATTTATAAGATTTCTTACATAGTAAGATTCAAACCTATTCCGGAGCGTCTGAGATAAAAACGAAAACTAGAATTAGAACTTTGATTTATTTAAGTTAAAGTTAATTAAGACTGATTTATAGATACATAGGTATTAATCTTTCGAAATAGTTAGGATTCCGATGTTTCTATAAGCTTCAATATTTTGCAAATTTTTAATTTCTATACTAACACAGGCTGTAACATACCGAGCGGGTTGAGTAGTTAGCGTCATAGCAGCGTGGTGATCATTGCGTACTTTAACAAGCTACAGTTAATGTCAGTTAAGGTGTGAAACAAACAGTGTTTGTTAAAAAACATTTGAAATTGTGAGCACTCAAACAATCTTATAAATGTGTGTTGAATTTAGGTGCAAGTAAAGTTTGTGATTCTAAAAGAAAAATGGTTTAACATAGTATAAGAATCATACATTCTTATAGTAACCCTAAGAAATGTCATCTTTATTGCAACCAGCTTTGTTGGGAATTTAAATTCTGACAGCACAATCATTGAATCGCCGTCGAAATCAAAATGGTATCCAATAGTGATCCGATTTCAAGAAAAGTGTTTGAAGATATTTATAATTATAACAAAAATTTTAACAAAAATATAGGACCAGCTTACATTGGCAAAATAAAGGCGTAAAGATAATCACTTCAACCCATTTTATCGAGTTTTTCATAAGTATTTAATGAGCATCGAATTTTTAAAATGTAAAAAAGTTAACAGTCAACCTCAATAGTCAACAATGGTAGAAGTGAATACAAGATTTTTTGTTTTTAAATTCATTTTTTGAGTTCGATTTATGTTCTTTTTGAAACAACAATATAGTTAGTTAAAAATTGACATAATGTATAAATACAAATTTCGTAATTTGCATTATATTTCATGAGAGTAAATATTTCTGAACGTTCGTCGGCCGTGGGTTCGAATCCTACTCGTGTCCATAGTTTTTATTTCATCTTTCACGGGCACTACCTCTTGCGAAGAACTGACAAAACTTGCAGGAGTATCAATTTGTCATGAAAAATTGCTTCTCAACTTTGCCTTTCGGAATCGGCGTTAAATTGTAAGTCCCCTCAATTCTTCACACTCACCCAGAGAATTGTTGATGAGAGTAAGTCACTTAGGCCTTGGCTCTTCACTCTATTTATTTTTATTTAAATATTTCTGCTCGCTTGGTTTGCACGAACAGACTGGTATAAATTAACTTTCGTATTTTTTGCTTTTTGAAAAAAGTAGTCCTTTCATTATACAGTTGGCAAATATAGTCCTTCTATTTAAAAAAAATCCTTAGTCTTCTTTGAGCAACAAAGTTTCCAGTTGCTAATCTTAAATACAACTTCTCTATAAGACAAATACCACTTCAAAATTTTAAAAGTTTGAAAAGACGAGGAGTCTTAACTTTTTTATTTGAAAAAATTAACAACACTTAAAATCGTTAAAAACGTAAAGTCAATTTAAATGAATTTTTAATTAAAGCAAGGCATACAAAAAAATATGAAAACAAGCTATTGCTAGTCGTTAAAAAAGACATTCTTGAAATTTCTTCCTTAAACGAGTTGATGTCAGAAAGTAACTTCTTCTTGAAAGCAGGAATTGTTAAGATCCATTCATATGGAAATACGACCTGCGTCTGCGAAATGCGAATGGTTGTTGTATTTGCTATTTCATTCATATGAGTAGTCGCAGAGAGCTGTCATAAAAAAACAAACCAGATATACAGAAAATATTTATTTATTTATTTGATTTTTGATTTTTGATTTTTTGAAATCCGAGCGAATTATTTATTCGTAGCCTTGTGGAAAGCGTTACGTATTTGTGGATTGCGAATTCTCATTTGAAAATTCGCAGTTCGCAGTTGTTGGTCGCATAGAAAATATAAAAATGTGTTTTTTGTATAGTTTTAACTAGATTTAGGCAGTATTCTAAATTGGAATATGTAAGTATGGTCATTTATTCACTTTATTAATCAATTAAACAAAGAAAAGGTTGATATTTACATATATATATATTTATATTTACATATATATATATTTATATATTTATATTTATATATGTATATTTACAGCCATATGCACGGACCTTTAATCCGTGTTTTTTTATTTTTATTGTCAGCTCTAAGAGTGTGCATTTGCATAAACTATCTTCAAAGTAGAAATGCAAGCCATTGAATGGCCTTTAAGGCCTTTAAGCATTCCTTAAAAGCCATGAAAAGCAAGATGTTCGCACATTTCCATAAAGTCTCGTAAAATTGAAATCCCTGAATGAATTGAGCAGTGCTCAATTTCATGGTCTTTGTCTAATTTTTATTATACTCATTTAAAGAACGATAGTTCATTGCCTTCTTTCCCTTTCCTTAAACATATACATGCTTATGCTTGCTTATAACTTTTGTTTTAAACTAATAGTGTTGTAGGTATTTTTCCTTAGTAACTAAAAAACAAGGACAAAAAATCCGTAACATTTTGTTTACTCAAGATTTTTCAACTAGATACCTAGGTACATAGTAAATAAATAAAATAAATAGTAAAATAACAGTTGATTAAATTGAGTTCAAGTAAATTCCACATTGTCATTGTATTCTAAATTGAATTGAGTCTTTCCGTTAATTTGTATCGGTGAAAAAAATCAAAGCCGCCAATTGTCAGTTATAACGACCTCATAAATGAAGCCATTATAGGTCTTTTAAACTCATAACAACGTTCATAAAGATTAAAATCTAGTCGGTTAAATACGTAAAATGATACACAACATATTCCAATCTTATTGATTGAATAAATAAAGGCGGAGGTTTAACAACTGAACTAAATTAACACACAAGTTGATTTTGCATCAATATATAATACACAACAACACAATGTATGAGTTTGTTCATCAAGTCGACCAAATCCCATTAAAATAAATTTTTGAAACAAAAAAACACTTCCCAAAATTAAATTTCAAAGACAAAAAAGGCCCCTCCCAAATCAAATGACGAGCTAAGGCTCCAATAAAAGAACAAAAAGCGTATCTGAATCAATAAAAAATAAAAGACAACAAACAAAAATGACAAGCGTGTAAGTACGTGATACAATTCTTTATGATCATTTGGTGTGACAATTTCATTGCTCATCGCACATTTTTTTTCATTCGTCGCGACATTGGTTGCCAAGTCTTTAAAAATTATATCACAAAATGTTAAGATACGTGAAACCCAAAAAATATTCAAACAACGACTAAAAATACCGCAGCGAATTCAAAAATTCCCCAAAACAAAGGTGAAAGAAAAAAAAATCTGTTAAACATACTTTAACGCTGTTCGTCGTTGGTAAAAGAGAGGTAAAAACAACTTAAGGACAGCAGAAAGCCGCTGCAAACAAAACATACGAGGGCAAGAAAAAATCGTTCTCATTGCGTTTTCGTAATGCATTTTGATGTGATCTTGCTCTTCTGATGGGATGACAAAAAGAAAAAAAATCTGAAAAGGATATTTTTTGTATGTTTTCTTGTTGAATCTGAATCTGAAGACAAGCGTCCCTTTTTTGATAGACATGTTGCCTTTTCGTGATTTCTGATAAGTCTTTTGCACAAAATCAAAACTAAAACCTTGCCTAAAGTTCATTCAAAAGAGATTCATGTCACATAGTCAAAATGATACTTTTTCTGATTTAAGAAAGGACTCACGTATTCCCCAAGTCACACAATCACACTATAAATTCACAGAGAGACTCTAAATCAAAGTCATATTCGCACAGCATCTTTTTGGTTCACATTGTACTCATCTAGTATTACTTTTGTTTTTGTAATTTTTGTAAGCTCATAGCGACTTCAGGTCATGTGCTCTTAGTAAACTATTAAATAAAAGACTGCAAAGACAAGAGAAGACGTGTTGGAATTAGGTGTGTTCATATATTATGATATCTTGGATAGACAATCTTTTTTGAATTTCATTCAATACACACATATATACGAAGACGACGACCAAAGCAACGACAACGGACGTGCAAAGTGCAGATGTGCATCGTGTAGGTAATAATTTTGCATTCAATAAACAACTCAGCCGCACTCTATTACACGATCGGCATAAACTGTTGAATCAAAGCAATCACGTAATAGAAGTACCTACATTACGATTTGCAAACACTTTGCACGCAATTCAATATGACAGGACTTGTCAAACGCTTCTAATTAATGAGAAATTGCCTGACAGAACAGATCTAGGAGCGCAATACAGTCTTACAATGAAAAAGTAAATTTCATTCAATTCTTCTACCCAATGAAGCACATTTTTCACATCAAAAACTTGAAAATAGCAACTTTGATTCAATCAAATAGACTCAAGTGTCCCCTCTATATGCCAACAGGTGCCGGCGTAGCTGTTGTAGACTAAGTGACGAGCTAACAAGCTATACACGAATACGTTACAACACTCACGCATCAAAACACATTTAAACAGAAGTTTATTGAACAGTTTTATACCAATAAATAAAAAAAAATCAATGACATGAAATCGATGCAAAAATGTTTAAATAATTTGCCACCATGAGGTGACACACATATGTTTTGCCTTACAATCTCGTTGATTTTTTTTTCACTCTGTCATTTTTAATTTAATTGGTATAAAATGTTAATGTTGATAAACGACGCCATAGTTGTAAGAATTTTTACAAGTTATACAGTGAAGAAGGGGAAGGAGAAAAAAGGGAAGAGACGTATAAATAACATACGATCGATAGAATGATTGCTTGTCGACGATAATAATGAAAAGCAATTTAATAAAACTACAAATGACACATGACATGACTTGACGAGACGTAGTGACAAAAAGTGACAGTAGGTCAATTGATATTGTTTATCTTATTTATTACTTTCAATGGATTTTATTTGTTGAGTAAATATTTTAATGATGGAGTTTGAATTGAAAATGAACATGAGCATTTAGGAAAATGACTTTGTTATGAATAGATACCGCCGGGGAAATTTAAACATGAACATCTTTCAATTTTATTACTTACCGTCTTGTACAAAGTAGTGAAAAATACAAAAATGACCAATTGAGACTTGTTATGTTTCACTTTATATAAATTCTAATCATATGAGGCATTTATGTGAAGTTAAAGGCTTGTTAGACTGAAAAATACTTCAAACGAAAGAGCTGATGCACGAACTCGGTGTTTTCTCTTTCATAGATTTGAGTTGATCAGATGACAGATATATTGAATTTTATGGAATTTGCCAACAAGAAGAGTGATTCTTTATTTAAAAAAAAATCCTTAGCACAAAAAATGTTCTCATCCAGATGATAGAATATGTCCATCTCAAAATAAAAATTCCGCACACTTGTTTGCAAATAACAACTCTTCAAAATATGAAGAAAATCCCACACCATATGTGTATCGCAGTGGGTATCCATGCGAGGAAATGCACATCTTGTCGCCTTGTTTGTTTGTTTTTTCTATTTGCAATTTTTCCCTGAGAACATTCTATCGTCACCATAGTAAAACCTTAACAGATTGCCTAAACAATCCATCTTTTCATGACCATACAAGCGTGAAAAAAAAATAGATGCTAATCAAAAAACCCAATATTATGTGTTTGCGTTGCGTTTTTCTGCCATATATCGTTTTAGCTATACAAATGTTTTTACATTGTCGAGTGCAGAGTGCATACATTGTATTAAATTGTTTGTCTTTTTTTTCTTTTTCTAGGGGCATTGCAAAAGTAGGAGAACCAAATAACATATCACCATTGAATTCGGGCATGCTGTATGTGGATCCAGCATTTCATGCAAGATTACGTCGGAAGCAAAGACGTCTGGTTCGAGAGAATCCCGGTGTGTTTGCAGCATTGGTGAAAGGTGCAAATCTAGCCATATCGGAATGTCAACATCAATTTAGAAATCGTCGATGGAATTGTTCGACAACGAATTTCCTGAGGGGGAAAAATTTATTTGGCAAAATTGTCGATCGAGGTAAGTTAATAGGTTTTTCTTGTATTTTTTATAGACACGTTTTTTTCTCTTCTTTAAACAATAATGAGGAAGTAGTCTTATTTGTTGATCCTTATCTTGTAGATCCTTTTTTTGTATGCTTGTAACTTTCAAATCGTTTTTGTCACAATTATTGGCAACAACTTTTTAAAAGGCTTTTAAGACTGTTTCCCTCACGTTACCCATCGAAACTATTCATATATTTTACATTCAAGCATATTAGTAGCATAAGAGTTCAATTTTTAGTCGAAGTTATTGTAAAATAGACAAATTTCTATCAAAAACTTAAGTGAAACAAAAGAGCTGTCTTGCGAACTCTTTTTTTTAAATTTTGGTGATCGAGTACGCACAATTTTTTAACGATGAGTCAGTCAACACTTTCAATCGACAGGTATAGAAAGACTAACCAATTATCTTGCCTTTATTTATATAAGTAATTGAATCAATCAAGAATTATGTCACATTTTTCAACTAAGAGAATTAAGGAAAAGTATCAACGGATGACTTAATTTCTGTTATCACAAAAATTATTGAAACCAATTTTAGATAATAAGAAAATGTCAATCCCAACACAGAACCCCCTTTAATCCAGCAGCTATCTTAATCCATAAAATATTAAGAAATAGATCGAACAATGCAAATGAGAAACGCACTGTGCGTACGTCTGCTACCTAAAAATCCACTTCCATCACTTGTGTGCTGGTGTCATTGTTGTGTCTTCCTGGTCGAGTATTTCCCCAGACAAATAAAAACAACAATAACAATCCAAAAAAAAAACATCGACGACGACGTTGAAGAACAAAAAAAGTCATCATCTGGAAAACGCCAGCCAGCCAGCCAGCCACGCTCAGCACAAAAAATAAAAATAAATACAAACAACACAACGGCAACGCTCTGAAACATATCAAATTACTATCATGGCATTGATATAATATGTATACACAAGCATACTGAAAATATATTATATTGATGGTCAAGAGTCAGAGTCTCATATACGTAGTAAGAAGTCTGATCAATGACCTTCGAGCATCAATATTGTGCCTCTACAGATTTGGCTGCATCGATGCGATAAGACGTTAAAGAGCATTAAGAATGAAAAGCCATAATATCACAGATTCACCAGCAAATGCTTGGAAATGATTAATGTTCCAACTAACTTGCAGAGACATTTTTAGATCGTGTTATTGTGGTGTTTTTTTTTTTAACAACTTTTTTGTGCATACCAACCAAGTCGATGATTCCTGAGAGTTTAATTTGTTCATATTGTGCGCCGAGTATTAAAAATTAAGTGCGTTCAAGGACCATCATCGTTTAATGAAGGACATGATGCAAACACAAGAATTCATTGAACCCTTCTTATTTTCAATTTTTTATACATTTTTCAATTTTCATTCAGATGCCGCATCCTCTGGGAAGATTTTTATAAAAAAAAAATAACAACGAAGAGAACAAATTCTTATAAGATGATGAAGATGGTACAATTTTGATTAACTCAAGAGCGTGTGCGCTCTCATATCCGTTCCGTATATAGTTTCATTTTGGTTGTTGTTGTTCTTGTTTTGAAATTTTTTTATTTGGTTCGGTTTCAGTTCGGTTGTGCACCCCTATGGAGATCGACAACAGTATCTGTCGCCAGGTTTTGAAGATAAAAGGGGCACCCCACGTGTGCGCACGTTTACAACTTATTTCCAAGGATTGTTTTGCTTTTTCTTTTTCTTTTTTTAAGGCAAGAACGATGAGAGAGATCTAAATTTGTGGCCCTCGGGGGGACTCGGACTCCTTATGGCCTTTAAGAGACTTTGAGATATATGCTTTGCTATTTAGTATAGTTAAATGAGGTTAATTATTTTCGAATTGCCATCGGGTGACATACCTACACGCGAGATATTATGTTTCTTAAGAGGATTAATCTGTTTAATAGGGATATTAATTATTGTTGATTAATTGGGCTTTTTTGTAATGAAAGGAATGCACAGTCGAGCTAGGTGGTTATGGACGTTATGGATAAATAGTGTGAATCACGAAGGGAGCTATGGAATGTTGGCTATGTTTTTTTGTCTATGTCATTTCATACTTGTTCTACCTGATTTTAGCCACTTCGATTTGTGAGCTTGACTTGACTGTATTGATCTGCGGATTTGAAATGTTGACCTGCTTCATTTGTTGCATTCGCCATGAACACTGTTCTTCAAATCAAACTAAAGTATGACTCCATAATATGTCAAAACACTACTTGCTTAACGCTCAAAACGTGTTAAACCTCAAAATGTAGAAAACACACGCCGATTTGACAGATATCAATCAACAGGTCTTCCATTAAAAAATAACATAATTCGACAACTTTTCCGCAGCTCACAAAAGAGCTCGTAAAATCTCAAAATCACAAAAAGACAAACAATTTATACTTTTTTACTCATTTCAAGACGATTTGCTGACAAACGAACTGTCATCATTATTTACAAACAAAACATAAAAATAAAAAATAAGCCACCAACGAGCTATAAAAAATGCCAAACCCTTAAAACCAAAAGTGTATACAAAAATGATCCAAGAATTGACTCCGAAAAATTCTCAGAGACTGAAAGAATTTTGTTTACAATTTTTTTTTGTGTTTCCAAGATGCATTTTTATTAAGAAAATCCCCAACCAATAATTTTTTAATATTTGTTGTTCTTTTATTGCTCCACATCCACGTCATTTTTTCAGAGAAATCATGGGAAAAAATTCATCGCAAAAAAATCCAAAAAGAAATTAAACAATCTGAAACAAATAACAGATTTTCGTTGAACTGATAACACGCCCTCAAGGTACACAAATTTACAAATATTTACAAGTTGTTGGTCGCGCAATCGTTGTTAACATTCCTAGAGAACATATGACGACAGGACAAACACAATTTTCGGGGTTCCCTGATGTTTCTCATATTTTGTTGGTCTTTATTCAACAAGAGGAGCCTCCTGAAAGACTGCGCCCGATATATATTCCTAATCATTATTCGAGGAATTCACAAATGCAGCGCATATGATGAAAGGTGTATTCTTGGCAGTGGCATGAATACCAAAAGTATACTGTGGGTGTGGGCTAACATGTCAATATTTTTTTTTCTTGGAAACTCATATCAGATTTCAAGACAATTGCTAATCATTTCGGTTCAATTTCACTAAACGGATATCCGCCTGCCATTGTGAATCATCTCAACTATATTAAAAACGATTGTGAATTGGGCGTGGCAGTGGGCAATTGTTCGTCATTCTCTCTTTAAACATTCTTTTGAGTATGTCATAATTATCAGAAAGCACCCACGAATTTAAATCGTTCGTTCTATGGGAATTTTATTGAATATAGCACAATGGCACAAGGGCCTTTTTAAAAGACCAAAAAGGATTAACAAAAGATATTCTTGTATACATGTTTTTCTTGCAAAAAAAACAACAAACATCTAATAATGAACAAAACAGATCTTAAGGGTTCCAAATAATAGCCCATAATGATGCGATCCAATTTCAATGGCTGTACACTGCTGATCGTGAATTAAAATGGTCCTTTTGTCACACACACGCAATGTTCTTTCGACATACTTAACTTGCACCCATCATGGGACATCATGGATGACGAGAAAAGATTTGCTCAAGGATCAGGGTAATTGTCCGAAACGACGACGCAAATCTCAAGAATTTCTACCCATCCGTTACCTCTTCTTTGTATACTGATATTCGTCACACACTATGTTTGGGAAGGAATTTTTCATCTTATTGTCCCGTTTTGCATGATCATCTTGTCAGTTTGTGTGTGATGATGAAGTACTGATGATGACCTAACCCTCTGCAAAAAACTGAGCAAACAGCTTAACATGTCAATTATGGCACTTTTACAAACACAAAATCTCAAGCGTATAGGTATGCCCAAACTGTCTGGTAGGTCTATCTTTATACACACAGAGATAGACAGAAGGTGAGCATTTGTCTGTGATGAAGAATTGCTTACACTTTGTTTCCGAGTTAAAGCATGAAAATTCCTCATGAACACCAGAGACACGATGGAAAATCTGGCTTACAAGTCTGTCTACCAGGGTGTGTGCAATCTATCTTTAATTCCATGTCTAATTTGGCAAAAAGGAGTACCAGAAAAGGTATTACCAATTAGATAAATAAGCATCTTCTGTAACGTGTAGGCTTTGGCTATGGCTCGAGAAAAAAAAAATCTACTGAGACAAATCTTCATAAACCAAGCGTGAAAAATTGTCAGTTCCATGGAATGGGAAAAATGATTTTACCTTTTTTGCCTTAGATTCAAAAAAAAGAAATAGTGTAGCAGAGTAGAGTAGGTAGAACCAAATTTTGCTACTTTTCGGCCAATAAGTAGCACAATTGGGATATTTTGAACAATGTACACAAAAGTAAACAGCAGGGTGTTCGATTTTTTTTCTTCAATTTACTGTCGAAATTATCTTTCATGATGAAGGTGTAGGTAGAGTGAATTGTATAACTTTTTGGTAGGTTCCTCACTGGGGTTAATTGAGATGGATTATTCTTTTTTTGAGAGAGATAGAAAACGAACAAGAACAATAATAATTGATCTGTCATCGTTGAGTCGACAATATAATAAACCTGTCTGTCAAACTTCATTGTTGATTCGATAATAGAAGAAGAAGATGAAAATGAAACTCCTACACTTCTTGTGGTTTGGTATTGTTAAACATTTGCAAGGTATTGATAGGTTATAGGTGAGGTACCAACACTATTGGGCAGTGTTAATTTTTCACGCCCGGAGGTGTGAATAATTTGAGATTCGTTTAGGATCTTAATGAATGTGTTTTTGTTCAGGAATTGAGAATTTTTTTTGTTCGATATTGAAATTTTTGTGTTGGTATAAGTGGGGCTTAAGGTAGTTTGTAATGCGGGTTTTGACAGATTGATGAAATACGCACAAGTCGGATTGTGGTTTTGTGAGTTGATTTTTCAGAACAATTACCAGGTACTTAAGAGATCATCATATGGAGAATTTTGATGTTGATTGATGTGTCAAAATTGATAATTCCTAAAATATATTACGAAAAAACTTCCTCATTTAGATTCCTTAAAACAACGTTGAGCAAGTGTATAAGATCATGATTGAGAACCCAGAACATTGGCCTTCATCTGCTGCCCAACTGTTGTCCAGTGCGGGTTTTTTCAGCCTTTCTGGTAGTTAGACTTAATTTTTGTTGTTTTATCACCTTCGGCCTTGATTGGACTAAGCTCACGATTTTTCAGAAGGAATCTTAACATAAAAAGTCAACGATTCTCCGTAAGACTTTTCTCTCAAAACTCAGAAGTATTGATCATTTTGCAAAAAAAAAACGGCTCACTCATAGTTTCTGACATATTTAAACGCCAACTTTTACACACTCATCACTCTTGTTAAGCTCTTTTTTTGGTTCCAAACAACGTTGGTGGTTTCATGATACAGATACACTCAAATTGATGATTCCACTCAAATTAAATAATTAAAGATTGAGTCAAAATTGTTATGTCTCGTAAAGAGGGTGTCAAACTGTCCACTAGATTTGGCGCATTAAAACAGAAAATTCCCCATCGACTCAAGTAATTTATCACTGCTGATGCCCAATGACTTTTCATTTTGAAACAATCACGACGATAATAATCTCTGACGAAGTTGGAGCATACTCCCCTGAGAGTTCCTCATCATGGTCTCTATCTCTGCTGCAGCAACGGCAACGCACGAATCTTGTATTCATTTTCTCGTGTTGTTGTAGGTTATGGATGGAAATGGAATGGATAAATGTGTTTCACAATTATTTATTTTTTTTAATCACATACTCAACATCAACATCTCATTTCAAGTGTAAACCGTGCGTCTAGTAGTTTTTTGAATGAAATTATTACTTATAAAAAGCTGCGTGTGTGGTATGAGGTCTAGTTTCAAGTATTCTTCATAGCTTTTTATGTAACTTTGTTTGTTTGTTTTTTTTTTTTGGAAAAGTGAAGACAAAGGTTGTATAATGTCAGATCAAGGAGATAACATCATCTTCTCACATCTAGGAATGTTAATTTTTTCTTAGTTTGAAAATTACATTGTGTCGTCTTTTATGATTATTCATATTCAGCTTTTTGATAGAAAGAGTTTTTAATAGTCCAAGTCGTAAAGAGGTTTACATTCCAAGTCACTCAGAGTATTTTTTATGGAATTGATCTTAATACTTCAACCCTCTTCCCCCAGACTGTAAGCATATTTGTTAATCTAAGAATTCTTTTAATTTGCAGGATGTCGTGAGACAGGATTCATCTATGCCATTACAAGTGCGGCTGTAACGCATGCAATTGCTCGCGCATGCAGCGAAGGATCCATTGAATCGTGCACCTGCGACTATAGTCACCAATCACGATCGCCACAAGCAAATCATCAAGCTGGAGCCGTTGCCGGTGTCCGTGATTGGGAATGGGGAGGCTGTTCCGATAACATTGGTTTTGGATTTAAATTTTCACGCGAATTCGTTGATGCTGGCGAACGTGGGAGAAATTTAAGAGAGAAAATGAATTTGCATAACAATGAAGCTGGGAGAGCTGTAAGTACAGAATTTTCATCAATTACTTTTTTTGCTTAATGCCAGTGATGCATATCAAAGAGCCTCGAAAGAATCGTATCAACTCGAACATCTAAAAACTCATAGCTTAAGTCAACTGAAGCAGTCATTAATAACGCAATTTTCACAACACAAAACACAACGACGATGGACGATGACGACGTGTGTGGCTCGCAATCCATTGATCTTATATACCACCATTTCAATCGATATCGTTATAGCCGCAACTTTCTCGTAAACTACAATAACGAACCGCACTTACAACGCCATCAGGCCGACATTATAGGCAGGATACATTATCTGCTCTCCCACCAAAGTCAATCTTTTTTTTTTCCTTTTTTTTTAATACCACATGCTGTGTTGGTATAGCAACAATCTTACCAGTGCTTCTCTTCTTACTCATAAGTTAACTATAAGAGCACTGTTTTTTGCTTTTCATGTTGATATGGTGGAGTATTTCCAATTTTATCTCCAACCAACGAAACCGCCTTAAATCTTCAATTGCAGTTTTATAGCAGTACGTAGAGAGATATATAATAGAAAAAATGCAACTACATTCGCCTCTCTTGAATGAATCTCTATGAGAGGTTTGAATGCTGATATTTCTTTGTCTAGGTGTACTACTTGTATTTTATAGCTGGCAATTGGTTTAATGCTGGGTTACACTAAGACACTACACTAGACAGCCGGCAGAACAGCAGCCGGCGCAGTTTTATAATCTAGAAGGAAAAGGTCAAATTCATACCGTAAAAAAAGAGTCATGCGTGTTCATAGTTAAGCTAATAATACTACCGAGGAATTTTTATTACAGAAAAAAGATAAACCATTGTTATGAGGAATACCTATTCGTATTCTTAAAAATAGTCTGTCTGCCTTTTATGCCTCCTCGATTCTATGTCTCAAGAAATTGGGTTGACTACCAAAATTTGTAAGATAAAAAGTTTTCAGAAACTTCCTTACTAAGAACCTTATACCTTTGAATTCCTGTAGGTATCCCTTGAGGGTCAGGGTTTTCATTGAAACTGGACACTCCAGGGGCCTCTCACTAGGGTAATGTATGTCGCGTTGTTGTTATTGAGTAAGCCATGCGAGCCTTCCACAACCATTATACTTTCTTGTGTTGTATATTTGAATCCAAATATCTTTTCCTTTTGTAGGTAGCACTGTCTAATAAAGCTACATGCAGTCTAGTCGAAAACCGAGCTTGTATGACCCTTTCTACTATAGGTTCCAATTTTTAACTAGGCCCTACTTGTTCCTTGTTATCAAGGGCTGGGGTATCCTCAGGGGATCCAGGGTTTACTAAGGTAGGAACAGTAAACATGAGTTCGGTCCAATAGCAAGTGACAACTTTTTCCTTCACGGCTCGGAATTTTGTGAGATTCTCGGATTGGTTATGATTATACGTGTGGCCATTAGGGATTTGCCTAGTACATAAATGGAGTTTGATCTGGTTTTCACGGCTAAAAAACCGGTTCTCAAGAAGTCTTTCCTTGGCTATCAACGGAGCTCTATCCGGCTTGGCTCATCAACGGCTTGGTACCAGTTTATCAACTGAGTTTCCTCCGGCTTGCAACGGCGGCGGCGGTTAGCCGGTGTTTCAACGGACAGGTATGAGGCCGAATGATCGGTTTCCGTAATCTTAGGAGGATTTTGTCGTCGACGACTCGCTCGGTTATGCACATTTCCTACAAAAACTGGTTGTGAACTTTATTTAATTGAGTTGAAAAGATTCATTCAAAACTCGTTCTAATACATTCTGTGTTTTTAGTAGCTGTTATTTATATTTTGTTGGTATAATTTATGTTATTTTGAAATGTGTTATGTATGCAGCTAATGGATCATTACAGCCTTTTAAGCGCTTCTTGAATCGTTTTCAAAACGACAAACAGTATTGCTGCCGAAGTAGGTAGTATTTTATTCTTAGGGAATTTTTTTGCGTACAATAAAAATACATACATATGCGTCCAAGTGTATCTACATAGATCTCCAACTAGCGTCTCCATATCTATCATAATTATAATCCCAACAGCTATTAGTCCTCATTGACCATAAATTATGATGAAGCATTCTCCGTTTCTGTTTCGCTAACTTGTTTTAATTAACATGGGCGATTTTTTTTGCCCCATTTGCATAGTGAAGTTAACACATTTGGATGCAATAAAAATCGAACAAAACAAACTCGTACTCGTATACTTAATGGACGTAAAAGATTAAATTGTATCTATGGGATAAATTAGTACCGAGTCATGTTTTGCGAACATCGCGTTCGCTCATCGTTTTTTGTTTCTACTGTTTTTTCCATGCAATTTTCGCATGCTTGCGTGCGCAGCTTACATTTCTGTTCTTGTTTTGACGTTAAATCGATCGTGTTCGATGATAGACCACCGCGCATGAGTAGGCGGATTAAGTGAGTTGCTCTCCTCGCATTCGCATCCTGGCATTAAGCTATAAAAATGTTTTTATTATAACTCGTTTAATTTTTGTTCTTTTTTTTTCATTTAAATGTTTCGCAATTGAATTTTGCGAAACCATAAAATTGTACATACTGACCTTCATCATTGTTATTGGTTTTGGTTTTTTTTTTTTTGCAGCATGTTCAATCGAAAATGCGACAAGAATGCAAATGCCACGGAATGTCTGGCTCATGTACGGTTAAGACATGTTGGATGCGTTTGGCTAACTTCCGTGTAATTGGCGATAATCTAAAGGATCGATTCGATGGGGCATCACGTGTGATGCTAAGCAATAGCTTGCGCAGCAGTGCCAGCAGCGGCAACAACGGCGGTAGCAGTAGTAATATCAACAATGCAGCTGGTCCATTATATGGTAGTTCGAGTGCCGTAAATAGTGGCAGCATTAGTGGTTCGGTTAATGCAGTCGGTAATAGTGCGAATGCCTTGCACAGCCTCAATGTGGACAATTTGGAGAATTCTATGAAACATCATCCGAATAACTTACCGCCGAGTGGTAATAGCTTATCGAGGAATTCGGTTAAATCCAGAAATCGCATGAACAAGAAGAACAATAGGTAAGGGGGAGTTTTTACTTATGTGTATTCCATTTTTAGATTGTCAAAATTTTGTGTTGCTTTGTGGAAGCTAAAAAAAAAAATAACAGACTGAACATCCCGCTAAAATTTTTATTTTTTTTTTTCTTGCAGATATCACTTCCAATTAAAGCCACACAATCCAGAACATAAGCCACCAGGCGTAAAAGATTTGGTTTACCTGGAACCATCGCCGAGTTTCTGCGAACGCAATCTCCGAATGGGCATCCAAGGGACACATGGGCGCCAGTGTAATGACACATCAATTGGTGTCGATGGCTGTGATTTGATGTGTTGCGGTAGAGGCTATCGTACCCATGAAGTAGTTGTCATCGAACGTTGTGCGTGCACATTCCATTGGTGTTGTGAAGTCAAGTGTAAACAGTGTATGATGAAAAAGACGATACACACGTGTTTATAGGTTTTTTATGTCTTCGAATTCTCTTGGCGATATTTTTCGTTTAATTTTTTTTTTCTGTATTGTTTCTTTATTTGCTGCTTTGTTCAGCAAAAATATGCAAGCAATCATTTTGTGTGTCTTTCGCCAGTGTTAGGATTTTTTTTGTTGTTATTTTTTTTGTTAAGTAAAAAATTGCACAAGATTATTTGCGCCCTGTTTGCCCATTTTAACATTTGTTTCCTTTAAGAAAAATTCTGAACAAATACCATTCAAGTATTCTTTATACACATATATATTTTTGTACCACTTTTAATTTAAGTATTTATTTAATTTAAAAAACAAGAAAATTCACCACGACACTGAATGTCCGTTTCCAATTATATTTCTGCTAACCGATTTAAAAATAAAAAACCATTAGTTGTTGTCTTAAAAAATGTTTATTTATGTAAGATTAATGTAAAAATTAGTTTTAAGGAACCTTTTTGCAGTATTAATATAACATACATATTTTTTGCCCCAGTTGTTAGTATTTAAAATGTCTAAATTAAATAATTAAAAATAACAAAGTATTTATTGTTATATTTAATCATTACAAAAAAAACATTATGAACGAGCTTCGCAAAGACTGAAATAATAATATACGTTTTTTTATACAGACAAGTTTATGGAAGGAGCATTTGTCTTATTTCTTGGTAAAGAATTATAAATTATTTTGTTTTGTAAATATTTTTTTTTATTTTAATCTTGTATACTTTAATAATTAATTTTGCTAGTGATTTAAATGTTAGAAATATATGAAAATGAAAAAAACAACAAAAATGAATGAAAACTCTGAGCTGTAAAGAATTGAATAATATTTATTTGTATTAGATAAACTAAGAAAGTTGTAATAATAAATAATGCATTTTTAGGAAGTTTGTATAAAAAATGATGTCTTGACGTTTTTGTTATTAGTAAAAAATAACAAAACTCGTAAGCATTATTGTAAATGTTTATATTCGACTATTAAAGAATGAATTTAAAAAATGAAAGGAAGTTTTGTTTTTATTTTAATTTGTTGATTTGTCTACTTTAAAAATTGTGTCGTTCGTTAAACAAGAAGCGGGACCAGACGAGATTTTTCCGGCTCTTCTTCAAAATGCTCTCAAAGTAATAACTCCGTGGCTTAGGGTAATCTTCATAGGTTGTATCAAACTTAGATACGTCCCTAATAGCTGCAAAAAGGTCAAGGTAGTCTTTATCCCAAAAGCCGGGAAACCGACTCACTCGACCGCTCAGGATTATAGACCAATAAGTCTCTCTTCGTTTCTCCTTAAGACACTAGAGAGAATAATTGCATGCAGATCAGAGAACTTCTCAACGAAAACAAAATGTGCAACTACAAACACGACTACCTTAAGGGTAAGTCAGTGGAGACTGCTCTGCATGAAGAAGTTTCACATATTGAGAAAAGTCTCGAACAAAAAGAATATACCCTGGCAGCTTTTCTTCATATCGAGGGTTCGTTTAATCACGTAAAAACGGAATCAATCAAAACTGCCTTAATTGATGTTGGAGTTGAATCTGTCATTGTCGATTGGATCTTCACCATGTTAAATGGTAGAATTATCAACTCTCAAATGGGAGTTAGCACTATTAAGAAAAAAGTTACTAGAGGCACACTACAAGGAGGGGTCATCTCGCCCCTGCTCTGGATCATCGTAGTCAACAAAATTCTCACAAAGTTTAAAGATCAGGGCATAATAATTGTAGCATATGCAGATGACATAGTGGTTTTGGTATCAGGCAAGTTCCTTACCATCATCGAAAACATTATGGAAAACGCATTAAAAGATTTATCTTCTTGGGCAACTAAGAACGGTCCCGGAGTCAACCCCACCAAGACAGAGCTAGTTTTGTCCACGAAGAAAAGGAAACTGGAGGGCTTCAACCCTCCCAAACTAAATGGTATTCCTCTAAAACTTTCTAAGGAAGCTAAATTTCTAGGAGTAATCCTTAACTCTAAGCTTACATGGAAGCGTAATACTGAGGAAAGAATGAAAAAAGCACTATGTGCATTCTACACATGCAAAAAGACGTTCGGTGTACGTTGGAGTATGCGACCGCAAGTTATCCAATGGATGTACGCAGCGATTATCAGACCCATTCTTACCTATGGCTCTATTGTATGGTGGAAATTGGTGGAAAAATCAAGCTATCTCAAGAACCTGAATAAGGTACAGAGACTAGCCTGTATAGGAAAAACAGGGGCTCAGAGATCCACACCACAAGCTGCGTTGGAAATTATCTTGGATCTCCTTGCTCTGGATAAGTTCATAAGGTGCACGGCAGCCAAAACTGCAATTCGTTTAAAATAACTGAGTTTCTGGAAGCACAGTACTTATGGACACGGGTCAATCTTACAAAGATATGACACGATTCCAGGACTGATGGAGACCACTGATTACATTCCCTCTTTTCTAGATTTCCATAGGAAATTCTCTATTTGCATACCAGAAAGACAGGGTTGGGATCCTAATTCACTTATAAGTAAACAGAGTATCCCTTTCTACACTGACGGTTCAAAAATGGAAAACAGGAGATGGAGTGTTTTGCCAATCTCTTAACATCAGAGCGTCGTATAAACTCCCAGCTGCCTGTAGTGTCTTTCAGGCCGAGATCTTTGCCATTGAAAAAGCAGCTGATTTGGCACATCATGAAAAGCTAAGCTCCTCGGAGATTACTTTTTTCGTGCAAAGCCAGGCTGCTATCAAAGCCTTAGCCAGTTAGACGATAAGATCAAAAGCATTTTTAAACTGTAGGAAGGAATTAAATAAAATCTGCCACACTAACCAGGCTCAGCTCTTCTAGGTTCCTGGACATATCAATATAGAAGGGAACGAAATAGTAGATGAACAAGCCAGGAAAGGGTCAGAAGCAGACACAAGTAGTAGCGACCTTTCAGTTATGGGACCACTCGTCCCGATTGGGGTACTCAAGGGGAAGATAGACCTTAAATCAAAAGAAAATATCAATAACTCCATGAAATCCAGGGACGATTGTGTAATCTCTAGAAGTTTATGGCCTAACACAAACGAAAAGGAAACTCGGTATATTCTATCGCTGAGTAAAAGGAAAATTAAAATCCTGATAGGTGTACTAACGGGTCATTGCGCCATTGGCACAATGGCCAACAAGATAGGGGCATTTCGATTTCTGTAGGAGCTGTCAGGATGAGGAGGAAATAGAAACCGAACCTCCAAACAAGCCGACTCCGTCATTTCGGAAACAGGTTTGTTGGAGAACTGGATGATCTAGCACAGGTCTCAATGGCAAACATGAGGAAATTTATAGATAGTACAGGCTGGTTCGTTACCGAGCCAGTCTACATTAATCGGCAATTTTGAGGAGCATCGATGCTAACTTTTGGAACTAACAATGGACCAGAAGGCCCCCATGTATGCAATAGCTTCATGCTGTGCACACCCCTTATCACCTAACCTAACCTTACCTAAACAATAATAATTGTCCTTCGATGAATTGGTTGGTCGCGCTTGTTCTATAATGCTGCACCGCCTTGATAAAACCATAACAGTCTCGTTTCCCCAATGGATTTTGCTAGCTGTGGCCTTATTCTATCACAACAAACAAAATGGCAGACCAAATTATAGACAAATCTTATGAAAAATGAAAAACCGGCTAAGTGTTTGTGTTGTATGAAAACCTCTTTTACTATCACGGTTTATATGATACAGCTTGACCAGTGACCACAGACGAACAGTTGGAAGGACCCGTTTTACCCATTCGTTATGGTTTCCTAAAAAAAATCCTAAAACACCAACAAACGAACCCTTTTGTACTTTCGGACGATGTACATTCTTTAAGGAACTAAAAATCCAGTTCGAACCTCAGCTCTTTTGTTTTAAGTATATCTTACCAAAGAAATGTCTCTATGTAAGCAACTTGTACCATAGGAAGAAAATAGAGGATATTGCTTAAGAATTGTTAGTGTTTGTTTCTTAGAATTAATATTTGCGAAGTTAACTTGAAAGACCAATTTCTAGTTAATAAACAAAATAAGGAAAATTACCGAATGGTGCTAAGACAATATTCAAGACGGCGCGCGGTGGTGGCATCATTCGGTCCATGTTTCTCATATTGAGGAAACAGCTGGCATTATAGTGAATGGCGAATGCTATAAAATTATGATGACAGATTTTCTGTCTCCAAAAAATTAATGAGCTAAACATCGACTATATTAGGTTCCAAAAAGATTGCGGAATTTGTCACACAGAGTGCTGAGCGCAAAGCCATCATAATATCATTATAAGGTACCTGTATTTGACCACTCGTTCGGTGAACTTAACATCTCTTGATTAGCATGGGCTATGTAAGGTCGTTGGAAGCCAATTTCTAACCAAATCCATTTACGCCATACCACCTGAACCAAAACTCTATTTTGAGCTCTCTTTACGGAATAAAACTGTCCCTATGCCAAAGAAAGGCCAAGGAAATTGAGTTAAAGGGCAATGTTGGAAAGGAGGCTTCTGAACCTTTAATCTACTGTATCATTTTAATTTTGAAGTTGAGCTAATTATCTTTAAATCCTTGTCTAACTCTGAACTACTGACATACATTTTACGCCCAAAATTAAGAAATTCTCTTTTGTGCTTATAACAATTATCAGCCCATCATGATTCTCTCATTATGTGAAAAAAAATCACCAAAAAATCAAAGCCGTGTACCTCGAAGTCCCACCTGGACTCAACAGTCCGTTGTTAATTGCCTCAAAACAAAGGATCAAACTCTGACAATCAACTTAAAGTGGATTTGTAACTGACGTGTATCTTAATTAAATGCCACCCAAGTGGCGATGCCACCATCATGCCAAAAATGGTAAAATTACATTATAAACATTAAATAATTACATGAAATTCAATGGCTACTGCAACATGATGTTGACTGTTCCGTTTATTCCTCTATCCCTTGCCGCTCATCAACTTTTTTCGTGCATCATGCTATACAAAGGACCTTATAGACCCTCTGTATCGACGACACTACTCAGCATGTCGCCTCGTTCAACGTTCATAAAATATACAAAAACCCAAAATAAGAGACAAACCTCGCAAAAAAATAAAGGAAAAAATTTAAAAATACAAAACGTTATAAAGTTGGCTCAGATTGTGTATAATGTGACCAATCGTGTTAAGAAACTTTAATATAAGAAAAAAAAAAGTTTTAACGTTGTTGATCCCTTGAAATAAATGACTTGAAGTCGCATGAAGTGGTATTTGCTTTTATTTTCCATTCAGATGTTAATCTTAATATTTTGAAATATTAACGCTTCATTTCACCATTTAATAATATTATTCTGGTAGAACCAGTCATGTACGATATTTTTTTCTGGCTACACGGTGGCGTATGAGTACTATTTTTGTTGGTATTTTATTGAGATTTTTATCCAAAATATTAAATTCTTACATTCTTGCATATTAACAACTTCAACTCAAATAATTCAGGACGTGAAGTTTCAATTTGTTTACTAATACAATACGTACCCCGTAGAGTAAGGCAAAGACATTTCATCACTAAAAGCAAACAAAATTTTGTATGTCTATAAGTTTTTATATGAAAAAAGGCAAGCAGAAATTAAAAGTACTATCAAAGCAGAAGAAATCGTTACGACACGGCGCAAAACAATCGATTACAAATGAGGATTACTTCGGCACAAGTGTCCGTTATGCATTCACCTCATTTACGCGCGCCGCAAATCAAGCTTCAAGGCAAAACTTACTGGCTGCCTGATTCGGCTCAACTCAACCCGACTCTCGGCTCCAGCTGCAGATGCTGCAAAAAACATAAACAACACAACAACTTGAAGATCGCTTCATATATGGTCATTGAAGGAATCAATCGAATGGACGTGTGGCGTCTGCAATTGTTTGTTTAGCTTGCCAGTCAGATATGGAATTTGCAAAGCCTGCCTGATAAGTGAGCGACGCGCGCGAGTGCGAGCGTGGATTACCAAGATTGGAATTATCCGCTTCACCTTGGTAACGCATAGTCGATAACTGCGCGGAGGTATGCAATTGAGCTTTGTATATAAATTCTATATGGCATTCGTAACAAAGGCAATTCGCACTTTGTGTCTCGGACACACTCTGTCGCCTTGAATTTTCCCATATATGCACAATTTGACGTGGAATCCCAACACGCTACTGCTTGGTGCTTGGGCTTCTGTGCACAACCGCGAGCTCTTGTGGGTCCGAGAGATTATTCTGGATGATGACGACGATGATGATGATGATGATGATGATGATTTTTTTTATCCTAGCTTTGGGTGATCCAGCCATTCTCCCGGCCGGCAATGGCAATATGCATTTCAGACGTCCAGTCGAGCGGCGTGGCGGCAGCGGCGGCGACGATCATTCGATCGACGACATCATTGCTCGAAGCGTCATTACCTATCGTTAGGCTCATGTGACCGTCAATAAATAATTTATATGAACATAATTCTAGTTCGACAGTGTGGACACTGGACGTCGTCGTCGTCGGTCATCCGTCCGTCGGGGTCTGACAGACGCATAAATGTGCTTTAAAGTGCTTGAGACGAAGGAGTCACATCTCTCAAAATGTGTTCCATAGGTACAAAAGGAGCACTATATGGCAGAATCGGTGACAGGACGTACACTATTAAAGCTCATTTATGGACATCATGCAAGAAGACATGTCTCCCAAACCACAAGAAGACGAACGAACAATAACACTGCACTGGAATGTTGAAGCTTGAAGGAAGACAAAGAAAATAAGGCAAAAAGAAGATAAAGCGTTAAGAATGGTTGATCGACCATAACGAATGAACGTTGAACGAAAATGAAAAGACGAACGAACAATCCTTGACAATCGATGCCTCAGTAAATCTTTCATTTTGTTTTACTTTAAATTATTTTTGTTCGATGGTTTTTGTTTTTGCATTTTATTGTTGTTGTAGATTTTTTTTGGTTATGCTCCTGTCTTCACTTTTGCTCGAAATTCCATTGAGATTCAGTTAAATCACAATAAATTACTTCGAAGTTCGAAGTGATACAGATTCGGCGAGTCGCATAGTTAACTTGACTGACAGGGGTGCAAATAAATTGTAAAAAAAAACAAAAAAAAAATAAAGGCAAAAACAGAGTCAACAAGAAGCCCTTAATGATGGATTACTGTAAGCACTTCGGAAATAAGGAACTAAAAAATAAAATTGGTCTGAAGACAGTTGAGACAGGCTTACATGACAGATATCTCTTTACTCGCTTACGACCCAAATTAATTCTGTGCTGTCTTCTCGTACAGTACATAGTTGTAGTTTGTAAAACTTTCAAAGTCAAATTGCGTAAAGCGTAGCAATATTGAAACTGCTTTTATAGTCCCCATATCTGCTCGGAACTGGAACTTTGATAATATTCGATAGATTTTCATTGAATAATACATTTGGTATTTTCTAGGCAATGCATCTGCAGTAAGTTGCTTTTGCCAAGATCGGAAAAATTGTGCCTACTGTTGGAAACAAACACAATATAGGAACACTACTTGCTGTACATGCAAACTTTTATTCGAACAATATGCTCTAGAATCAACAAATGCTAGACAGTCACAACTATCTGCCTAGCAACAAAACAAATATGGCCAAGACCGTACCTGAAGCGGTCGAAATGCGGACGAGGTTGAATCTACTTTTAATAATGTCATCTCGATCTCTACAGCTTTCAGCAACACTGCTTTATCATTGCTGTTTAATCCTTTATAGAAAGTTTTTTTATATTGGAAAGAAAAAAATATCGGGGGACATGTCAGTGCCCCCGCCAAGTCGAGTCCATCCTTTGCTGGAACCATTTCGCCGCTTTTTTACGCCCCTATTTGAGAACCTTTGGATAAGACCAGAACGCAGAAATTTAATTTATAATCACATACTTAAAACCTAAAATTTCAGGTCTGAGATAATTCAGTTCCGAAGTTAAGCCAAAGCAAAGTTTAGCATTTATGACACTCACTCATGATCATCAAACTACAACAACTACTTCCCATAAATTCAGAGAGCTGAAATTTGGTACAGAGTTAGCGTTTAATGGCCACATAAAGGGTAAACTATAAGAATTAGAATAATCGAAGATCTGGAGTACCTGGTGACCCTGATTAAAAAACACGCGCAACCAAACTATTAGAGATCGACATACCCTGGTCATACGTGTACAGAGAACAATTCCCAATCTGTGTGGTGTTTGTCCTAACAAGGTCCAAGGTCTAAGTCTAAAAAATGCCCTCATGGACATTGGCACCTCTATATTCTCTTGTGGCGGTTTCACAAGTAACCAATCTTCATGGGGTGCACCTCATAAATGTTGATTTCAAGAGTATAAAAGCACAAGCTTCAGCGATCACCGAATACAACCGGCTCGGCTTAGGCGTAAATACCGCGCCGATTTTTAGAAACTAAACCGTCTAAAAAATAAATAATGTACGCGAATGGGAAATATTGAAAACTATATTGAGGGTGGAAAATACAGGATGCGGCAAGAAAACTTGAGTAGTGTAGTGGACATACCGTTACAAAACTTGTTTATTCTTGTTACTCACGATCTGAATTTTTCATTACATGGTTTTAAAGATGATATCGTACAAGTGATGGCCTCCGTTTTCGATACACTAAGATACCTGATTTTCGAAGCTCCTCTGAACTCTTTGAAGCATATCGGGTATGTCCGCTATTGCTTCACGAATGTTGTCCTTCAGATGATTTAACGTTCGAGGCCGATCGGGGTAAGTGATAGATTTAAGGTAACCCCATACAAAAAAAATCGCACGGAGCCAAATCAGGTGAGCGCGCCGCGCCGGCCACGTAAGGTCGCCCCTCAAGGAGATTAGACGATCGGGTAAATGTCCAAGGTCCAGTTCATCGAGTGCGGGATGGATGTTGAAGCGAGTACGGAAAGCACGTTGAGTGGAAATTATGGAACGACTGTTGGAAAAGTAAGCCTCGCAGGCAAATGCACGTTGCTCTTTCGTCCAATGCATGATGTCGACTGACTGCGGCGTAGATGAAAATTCAGGAAGTCCACTAAAAAATGGGACACTCTCCAACCACATCCAACCACTCCCCCCCGCTTGGCACCAAAAACAAATCAGCAAGTTTTCTTGCCGCACCCTGTTATATGAAAAACTGTTGCTACTGTACAAGAATTACAACCGGAATAAGAAAAGAAAGATTTTTAATAACAAAAAAACTATTCTTAAGAAGAAAAATACTGAGTCAATTAAGAAAATCTAATAAAATAAATCAAAATGCCGACGTTCCTAAAAAAGGAGTGAAATTCCACCAAGTGCCAAGTCTAAGGTTCCTTACTGCGATTTCCTTATTGTTATTATTGTGGTCAATGCTGTGTGTTTTTGAGGTGGCAGATGGTTTTACTAAAAATCTATTTTCATATATGTATCAGTTTAATTTATATTTAAGAAACTTAAGAGAAAGACTTGTCTTTTCTGAAAAAAGTGTTCTAACCGCGCTTATATATAAGCCGTTTTTTGTTCCATCTTTTTCACCTTTTTATTTTCAAAACAAAAAAAAACTCTCAATCACCTTCTGACATCAGTTACCACCAGAAGATCAGCTATCAAAAGTGATTTGTATACAAAAGACGACCTCATGCAAGCGCCCCAAAATTTTCTCACGCTCTTCCTTGCCATAAATAAAAAAGATACCGATATTCCCATTCTGATACCATATTCCCTTAAAAAGTGGAGCACCACACATTGCACAATGCTATCTCAATTAATAACTTTGCTAAGATTATCTTCTTTGCATTAATATAAAGCAAAAAAAAATCGAAATTAAAACCAGCAAAATCAATGAAAAGAATCACTGCCAAATTAATAAACCAGAAAAAGAAGCAGGACATCAAGTTGAACTTTATCGTCATCGAATCGGCTTAAAAGCATCAAATTAACTAATATATTTGCTAATAAAAGCATCGTCGATTCATTGTCAGAACAAATGAGCATTCATTTTATTATGCCGACGATGAACACTGCCGTCGCGCCGGACTGCTTTTTGGCCACCACTTCCAACACTCTTTATACAAAGGTGCCTTCACCTTTTTGTTCAGCGAACTTTACTCGATAAAGGTATTTTTTAGAGATTATATTCACATGTGGCGAAAAATACCTGCCAACGCAACGTTGAAAAAAAAAACGAATGAAGAAAAATATCGGAACACAATAATCTTGTCTTGTCGTGGGTTCGATTTTGCTTAAGAAAGAACAGATCCCCGAGAAAAATGTTGATTCAATAAATTACTTTGGTTTCTTTTCTTCTTTTTCTGATTTTTCGCGAAGAAGCTGGATATGAGCCCTAATACAAGTTGGGGTTGGAATTCTGAACTTATGGTGAAGGATAGCAACCTACAAGGAAATTAACGGGCTAAAGCAAGGTGTAAATATACTTGATTCTTCAGTTCGAACTCATCAATTAAATGGGATTATACAGACAATAGACGGTTATGAGATGGGTCGTCTTTTGTGGGCACCTCGTCTCGCGGGCTTGAAGCTAAGGTAGTAATCATAAATAAAGACAGGATAGATACAGAGATGGAATAACTTTTGATACGTTCATTAATGTATTGATTGCCGCGAAATTTGTTCTAGACCACCCGTGATGGTATTTTACAGATCACCCTCAGACTTAGAGATCGGAAAAATTAATCTTGGGAAAATTGTTTGAATTTCACTCTCTTGTTCTTGGGATCCTATCCCAGCATTCCACCAAAGTATTCTTTTAAGCACCCATTTACTTATTCAAATTTTTTCACACACTAAAAAAAAAAGAATAATAAAAAAAATTAATGCAAATTTTGAACAATCTGACATCTCATTAATTTGCTTAAACTACCTTGAATACATCAATGCCACAAATGACTGATTAAGAAAATGCGCTGCCGATGTAGATTGCCTATCAACAAAAATCCATTGTCCATTACTATAAAGAGCTCGCTCTGCTTAGTTTAATGTATATGACCACAAGTTTCGGGTAAACCCCTTGGTCATTGTAAAGTAATGATACCCATATCCAGCAATTCGGCTCTGCTCTGACTGAATCATGTTTTTCTTGAACTTCAATTTATTATCATCTCACATCGTTGAGCGTGTTATTTCAGCTCGATGGCAAGTGAAGATCAGATGCGCTACTATTCTACCCGAGGTGAAACAACCATCAGAGTTATGCTTCTGTAAGTTTCAGACAGACGTACACCGTCATGAAGAGCGAAATATTGTTCTCAGGACCGAAACAAAAACATGTACATGGGAATGTTCTGATTGTGCTGAAGCTCATATCAAAATTTAAACAATGAAACCATCAATGGTGGAGATCGCTGGTTTTATTTGGTCGAAAAAAATACTGAAATAAATATCTCCGAACGTCATTTTTCGTAGGTTCTAAGAACATTACCAACATTTTACTTTAAAATTCGCACTGCGAAAAATACTGTGATTAATTTTAAGAAGATTTAGGACATCAAAACCCCAAAAGAGGTATGCCGAGTGTTGAACGATAAGTACACTTGAAAGATATATTAACTGACTTAAGGCGAATGGAGAAGAAAATTCAACCAGAAATCAAAACAAAGTTGTAGTAAGGAAAACCAGTTCGCGACGACTACACTGGTTCGGCCACATCGAGAAGATGAACAGAAAAGCTATGTGTATCCAAGAATATCCTCATTTCCAGCATCCCAGATTCCAGCAACCAGGAGCAGGAAGACGAATTCTTGCAGGCAAATGCCTACATAGATTGGAGACAGAATAAGCAAGTAAATAATCATGATCAATCTAAACAATACCTTAATCTTTCTTTGCTTCATCCGTGGTGCTTAAGAAAATCACTATCAATTTGCTGTGAACAGAATCGGTTCTTATTTTACTGAAGACGCCAAATCAAATGCAGTAAATCTAGGTAAGGTTTTTTTAAGGGTTAGTCTGATAAATTGTGAAATCTTCTGCTTCCAGCTTCCTTTGACACTTGATCACTTTTATCACTCATGAGCCGTGACTCTTCCTAATGAGTCACGAGATTGGGCTACTCATGTTTCTAAATGACATTTGACATTTCACGTCACGTAAGTTACTTCACCAGCTCTCTTTGTTAGCTGAATTGTTTTTGTGGTAAGACCAAGAATAACCTAACTCGTTATAATCAATATTAGAAACTACGAAAACCTTCGCATTATTTTCTATAAATTATTTTGGAATGTTGTTACGTTAAATAGACACTCAATTTTTTTTTGAGTGTGTGCCAAACATAGCAAAATAAATGTCCTTAAGTCATCCTTAAAGCACGCCCAAAGAAATCATCTCTATTGGATCCTCCTTTTTGAGTAGAGTCAAGAAAAAGTTAATTTGTTTTATGACTCTCTAGATCTTGAACCCAGGCCACAAAAACTATAGATAACCCACCTTTTATGTTCTCTGTATGTCATACAACTGTCAAACAGCCTTAAATACGTATTCTATGGTACCCCGCAGAAAGAATGACAGTTGTTCAATAGTCTTTACTCTTTAGACCCACAACGATTCTATGAAAACGGGCCCTCAACAAAATACGATGGAACGCCGCAATCAAACTTAAGAAATTCTTTCCGCTCACCGGTTTAAAAGTCAAACAAAAATTGAGATCCCAAAAACATACCGAATTGTACTAATTAATTTGAAATTACTCACACGTTAGACACGACACCGTCATGTCAGTCTGAATGATGAAACATCTTACTTTTGTATCTCAGCGGTTCTGAGGTTCCGAGGATGTGAACTCAGCGCCTTAGGTTCTTTTTTTGTCAGTTTTTGATCGTTTGAACAAACTGTGGACGATCGAGACAAAAAAACGAATAAGAAGTGCTAATTAATAGCTATGGGGATGAACCCGAGATGATGAAGATTTTTGGAAGAACGGTGGAAGCGAATTCCTGATGGAACACCGAAGCGTTAAAATGTAATTTCTGAATTCTGAATCTTTCGGGGCATAAGCATACAGTCTTCGTCGTCGTTGGCGGCAGCGGCAATGTGCAGAGTGGCGGGGCTATAATTTAATATATACCCATCGAGAATTTGACTGCCACCGAACCGCACCGCAAGACAACACGAAAAGGACTTGTTTGCTGCTGGCACAACATCGCATATATGGTTCCTGAACTCATCTCCAGCAAGGTATAAGCGTGTGTGTGGTATGCAATTTGCTTCTGAAAGGTGCATAGGGAAGTGTTATTTTTGGAAGTGCGGATTGGAATGGAAACTTGACTTGCCTTTCCCATCATTTACGAATTTGGGCAATTGGTAGTAAAAGCAAGAACGAGTCGAGGCTGTTCGGTCTGTGTTTGGGATCAGACCGGACCACACACTTGGCGTTATAGATATGAGGAAATTAAGGATTCCTTTAGGAGTTTGTTCGATTCTGGTGTGTGATGGTGTTATTATTGTTCATTTCTTAATTTCGGCTGCGAAGAGAATTAGATATAATTTGGCTCGCGTCACTATTAGCTTTTAACTTGTGGTGTATTTTTGCTTCTTTTTTATGAACTGAGCAATCAGCATTTTTGGTGCAATAATTAGATGGCTCGGGGTCTGATGACGTTAAATTATATGGCAATTTTATTGTTTGGTATTTTTACGCTTTAAGCAGTATTATTTCCACAGTGATATTTTTATTAAGATGTTTTATTTAATCTTTCTACTTTATCTTTATATAAGATTCGGATGCAAGTCAGATCGCCTTTATTTTTCTTAAAGAACATTGAAATATTACTTAAAAGAACTTTTTTAACAACAAATATTGACCCTTGAAAAGCAGCCTCTGAAACCTATGAAGGTTATGCAAATTATTTCACTCAATCTTCTGTTGATTCTCATATAACTAACTAGCTGACCCGGCGAACTTCGTACCGCCTTACAGTCAATGAATGTCGTGTTACCTTCTAGCTAAGATAATTTAGGCTGTGATGAACGTAATACAATTATACAAAATAATATTAATATAGACCAATACATGATGTTCATGAGCATTTGCTGCTGATCTTGGAGAATTGATCTTTCGTAGCTTTGTTGATCCCTTGATGCCGGTCAAGTTGTTCTGCCATATTGCCCATGAAGTATATTTGCAAAAATTTATGCCGTGCATCTTCAATAGGTTACAATGATCCAATGCAGAGTTGGGCAAAATTTATTCGAATAATCATTCGAATAACAAATAACCATTTTATTCGTTATTCACGAATAATGAATAATTTCATTTATTCGAAGAAAATTTATTCGAATGACGAATAAATATTTTTATTCGTTATTCGAATAACGAATAAACGAATAACGAATAAAATAAACACAAGAAATTTGGTAGAACAATTAGTAGATATTTTAATTTTTTTAATTTTTGTTTATTAAAAGTTATTTACATTGGTTCAAGCTCCAGCAACAAAGCACAACTTTTATATTTATTTTAGATTTTTAAAAATTTAATCACTTTCGAGGATACTTCAGGGGATGGGTTAAAGGGGTTTTGCAATAACTAGAATTGGTGAATGAATTTTATTACGATCCTAACCTGTGTACCTGTGTATCATGTTGATAACAAAAAAGAACCAATTATTAATAATTTCCAAGAATTTATCAACCGCGGATGTGTATTTTGTTTTCTTTTTTCAATATAATTTACCAAGAATTCGTTGAAAGAATTTTTGTCAGCAATAAAGAATAAATGAAGGGATTCGAGCGTCTAATTCCAAAGGAAAAGTAAATAAAAAAATTAAAGATAAACAGACAAATGAAAGAAGGTACATAGTTGATTTTATTCGTTATTCAGAATAACGAATAAAATCACGAATAAATTACGAATAACGAATAAAATCACGAATAATTTATTCGCGAATAAATTATTCGTGAATAAATTAGTGGCGAATAATTTTTTATTCGAATAATTATTCGAATAACAATATTCGAATAATGCCCAACTCTGATCCAATGCGATGGCAAATTGTGGTGGTTCCTTTTCTAAATTAAATCAAACGGCATGCAGCAGCTTTGAAAAATGAATTGCTCTGTCAATTTTGTCAAAATTGTCCTATTTATTCATAAGACTTTTTTATGGTTGTAGTTAGGTATATGTATCTATACATGTTATTTTAATTTATTTTTACGATGAACATTCTTTGTTTTTATAATGAGCACGCACTCAATGGGTATCTATTCCCTTTTTATGCCAAAGCACAGTGCGAGCGTTAGGGACAATTGGATAGACGGAGAGGGTTTAGGATGAGGTGTCGGTTAACATTAGTCTTGAATTCTTGAACATTGCAATGACTGGGGAAGACAGAGTGTGGAAGAGAGTGCCATATTCACATAGTACGGCTAAAGAACGATTCTCTGAACATAACCGTACAACCAAAGTTAGGCTCGACGGTGCACTGATGGGCATCCTTGGAGGCACGGGTATTACGGTTAAATATCTTAAGGGGAGGAATGCAACTGGCTATTTCTCTAGAGCATATACCGTTGAAATAACGATAGAAGAGAGTGAGGCATGAGAAATTACGTCGGTGTTCATGTCTCAACGATGTTATGGTCACCAATCATCTTAAATGCTCTGCTCTGGATACTGTCCAAAAGACTTAAGCACGTTACTGGATCACCAGCCCAAACGTGGGAGTTGTACTTAAGCTTTGGACGTATATATGTTTTATAGATGATAGCCAGATCAAGAGGGGAAAAAAAATGCTTGCATCTTTTAAAAAACCTAATCATCTTGCGGCATTTTTATGTGATCACTCCACAAGAGGTGGTCCTTGATGCACATAGCGAGAATTTCGAGATGTTCGGTTTCACTGGTGGAAGTGCCACTCATGAACAGTGGCAAGGGAGGTATATCTCGCTTCAACGTGGTTTTTTATTCCCCATTGTAAAATGCTGTTTAAGTCAGAGTTTAATGAATTTATCATATTTAGCCGTTGCAGTTCCACATCCGAAGAGGAGGGATGTGAGTCTGGGAACGAATATGAAAAGCTAAGGGTACTATCGTCAGCAAGACGATGAAATGGATTAGAGGTTACAGACAAGAGATCATTTATGAAAATGAGAAAGAGGGTCGGAGACAAAACGGAGCCCTGTGGGTTTCAGACTTGAACCCGTCAAATACAACTTGTACAGAACGGTTCGAAAGAAAGTTTCTAATCCAACAAAGGAGGGACTTATCAATACCGAAAGCTCGCATTTACGATAAGAGAACCTGGTGCCAAACTTTATCAAAGCCCTTTGAAATATCAAGCGCAATAATCTTACTTTCTCCAAAACGATGTAAACATTTATTCCACTGTTCGGTGAGATATGCCATCAAATCACCAGTGGACCGGTTGCTGCGAAAGCCATACTGCCGGTTATTAAGAAGCTTTTGTTCTTCAAGATATTTCAGCGTTTCCATGACCTTATAAAGAAGGGATGTTAGTGCAATCGGACGATAATTGGAGGGAGAGGAGGATTCACATTTTTTGGGTATAGGCTGGACAAATGCTGTTTTCCAACAACGATCCCAGAAAAATAGGATAGATGGAAAAGCTTACACAAGGGTTTTGCCAGCGTTGAAAAACACTTCTTCAGAACAATAGCGGGGATACCATCCGAGCCAGCGAATTTGAGTATATGTTGAGATCTTTTAGGATCAATAATCGATAACCTTATTTCTTTTGCTCATCTCAATAAGCCATCGCATGTCAAATAATGCGTTGCCATATTTTTGTCCGATGACATTTACCTCGAATACAAATTTAACCTCCGACCAAATTTACGTTGCTGAAAATTGTCCGCTCCGAAAGATAACTCGATAGGGCAGAATATTTTTTTTTTTTTTAATCTTCATCAATTTCAACGACCACATTTTACTTACTTACAACACGAACAAAGAGTATTCGTGCTTTAACTAATTCATTTTTCAACGTTAAACGATTGAAACAATTTTTCTTTGGAAACGATGGTAAAATGTTTGAAAAATTCTTCAGAAATGTGCACTTTAACACAAAACCCAATGTTTTTCAAGGACTCTGGTGAAGGATTACAAATTGTTACAAAATATCTCAGCAACACAGGAAGCTCTATAATTCTATCTTTTCTCAATCTCCTTCAACTGCTAAGAACAAAATATTTCTATAGCAAAGAAAAACGAACGCAAACATTTACTTTCGACCAATTTCAGACATCGAATTGGTCTGAATTCTACAAGAAATCTGTGCTGCGGTCAGCTCACAAGTCACAACACAAAAGAACAGCACCCCACAGCATCACAGAAAAAATTCCACTAATGGTGGTCAGGATGATCGTTGCTGTACATATCCCTATCCCCTCATAATTCCACTTCGGTTCGGGTGCTCCTAACTTAACCCAAAACCAAATGTACAACTCGCTAAACTCTGAAAGGTAAAATGCTTTTTGTGCATTTTTTAATTGCACTTTGCTGGCGATTTTAACTCTAAGGCGTTCCACAAATCGCTCAAATTCCGCCAGCAGTTCACACAGATCACACAACGCCTGGAAGTTGGATAGCAGGACATCTGAGGAGTCAGGAGAAAGCCAAGGCAAAAGGAAATGCCTTAAATCAATTAGTAAGCTACTAATTGCCTCAGTACTTGGTGGCATACCAATACAGAAAAAAAACAACAAAAAATCTTCGTTTATACCGGAGCCAACGCAAGGGAATAATCAGTGCACTGGATGTCGAGGAACTGCGACCGACACGATAGGGGTTAGGAATACGGACTGGTGTTTTTGCTGCGGATGGGAAAATATTTTATCAATGTGTGATTTTATAGAATTTCTTTTTGCTTATCACAGAAGAACAGAAAATGTTCGGCTGTTTTATGTAAGAGGTTAACTTTGTCTTTGGGGTTTTGTATAGTCTGGAAATCGTTATTTTAGTAGATCAAAATAAGATTTCAGTTCAATGTAGGAATATGAGCTGAATTAGTGGATTGATCAATGATCGGACTATGAATATTTTAGATTAGGTATGTGGCGGAGCACAAGAAGCTAAAGGTACATGTCTTTGGGATTCTGTTAAGTATGGAGCACAAGTGAATGTAAATGGCAGGTGGCGATTGGAGCAACATTGAAAATATTTTCTCGATTTTACTTAAAAACCGAAAAACGCCATTGAAATATGACTAAGTCCAGATTAAATAAAAAATCTTCAACACAAAAACCTTAAATTAGAAAACAAAAACTACGAGCCGCGAGAAGAATATTTTTCAATTGCAATGATATCATATTTCACTTCCTTTAGGATACCATAAAACTTTTCGTTGTCAACATTTATTGAAAAATCGTGCGCGCACTTTGTGCCATTCGGTGTGTTGTGTTGGGGTTCAGCGAAAATACCAAAGCTATTTATCTCATTGCGTCGCGTCTTTTTCAACCATTCTTCACTCACTCTGGTTTTTGCTGCGGTGTACTGATGCCCTGATGCAATTGCTATGCAAAGGATTTTCATACAAAATCGATTGTGATGTGGACTCTTTACTAGCTATGTTGCATATTATTTTCGAAGCATTGCGGCTGGAATGGAAGGCATTTCTAGTGCGATGATCGTTTTATGAAATTTACGGCAGGTATTATGTGGTTCAGTATCATTTGAGGGTTATTTATTTATTTGGCATTTTGTGAAGGATTAATACATCAGCTATGGCAAGCTGAGGAAAGTGCATAGTTCCTAAGGTCTGACTGAAGCTCTGCAGCAAGTGAATTACTTCATGTGTAATATATTACACATGGTTGTATGACTGCTGGCACATGCCGATAAGGCTTTAAGTTGGTTTCATTTTCACTCACGTACTATTGGCCTAGTAAGGGAATTATACTAGGAGGAAAATGAAGCTTAGAAACTAAAAGAAAAGGGCAATATTGATTACTTTTGGAAAGCTTATTACCTATACAAAATAGTAAAGCAACCAGACGCCGCCGCCGCGCCGCCCGGAGCCATAAGCAATGATTTGTAGGATTTAAAAGAAAAGTTCCAAGGACTTTGCATCACTTATAAATTTAAGGGAATTCTCAATAAAATCCATTTAAAATTAAGTTTTAAAATTTTTAAAAAAGGGCCACTATATCAACAGGCTGACCTCATGTTTAAACCATCCTTAGAACAAACATTACATTTCCCAAATACACTAACGAAGAATTATGTTTTGCTATAGCTTGTATACCTGATGCTTATTCCACTTAATTGTCATTAAAAAGCAACACAAATCTTGATCACAAAGAAAACCAAAACGTTACAGGCTTTTTCCTGCTTTAGCCCAACCAAAAGTTTTCAAGTTGCATTTTGACTGACCTTGTACAGGTAGATCACATTCTTAAAATCAGAATACACGATTTATAAAACGATGTTAACAAAAAATTCCAAATGAACGTCAATTTTGAAGTAGTGACATTTTGTTACTTAGTTCATCATGTTGTTGATTTTTTTTTAAATAAAATTTTTGGTCACCATACCACCCAGACTTATCATGAACTCAATCTTAATGGTCCAAGTTTCAAAAAAAAAAAAACAAAACTCAACAACTCACAACAATGATAGCTCATCAGATAAGATTATTGCAAATTGCCCAGAGACTCATTTCATGTGTATATGTGAAAATGTAAAACAATAAATGTTTGGAAGTTGGAACATCAGTTAAGAGACTGGCACGTGACATGTTTTGTAAATGAGTCTCGAATGACAGATCTCTTGTATAAGGAAAAGAAAGAGTTTAACGTTTTAAAATTATATGAACAGCGAAAAAAACGAAAAATGTTGGCTTCCTCTATCACATCAGTGTCATCAGTTGTCGTCTTGTCACCTTTTTTTAGTAAAGAGAAACAGAACTCAGCGAGTAGAGTTGACATCTGAATCTGGTAGGTACTTGTTTTATGTTGATGTTAAGCCATTTTTTTTTTCAATTATTATTTTAAAATGAAGGAGACTGTATAAGCAGTTTTATTTTATACCGTTTCGTAGCTTTAGTTAAACATAAAGGTAAGTGATTTTAAGACACTTTTATAATATTCGTTGTTTTTCGGCAATTATTTTCGGTCTTCTACGAGAATCCCTTCTCCAAAAATTCACAACTTGTACGAATAGTTTTGGTTAGCTCTTAACGCTTGTAATTTTTACTTGCGACATATTGAATATAATATGGCAAGTTTTGGATTAGTAAAAAAAAAGTTGAGATTTTGATCAAATATGTCATAACGATGATAGAGAAGTCAAAAAAAGTGGATCCGGCGATTCCGTCCGTCATGTCTGACTGTCAACGCATCTACTGTCTTAACCACTGGTCCGATTGACTTCAAGCTTGAAAATTAGAGGTTTGAGCAAATTCGCGGAGGTTGTTTTAAGATCAAAATTAAGGGTAGCCACAATACAATTTTTTGGCCAGAAACGAAAAGTTTCAATTTTATTAAAACCGGCTTCTACAATTTTTTTTTAAAACTTCCTTGAATTTTTTTTTAAACACTGATGTATTTTATGTAAAAAAAATGTTTTTGTATTGCTCCAAAACGGTACCATTCCTAGAATTGTTTTTTTGTTACAAGATTTTCTCGAAAAATAAAAATCCAATTTTTTTTTTTTTTAATATTCTTAAACTTTTTTTTCATAATTCTGTATCTCGAAATCAATATTCAAAATCGAAATTTACTTTTCCACTACAAGTGGGAAATTTAAATGCACTGTCACACTGCAATTTATTTTGCAATAAGGGTAGAAATGAATACGATTATAATTTCTTCTGTACAAACTTTTTTATAATAAAGTAACGTTTCTATAAAATAAAAAATTAGGTCACTTGCAGAATGAATATTGACATTTTCGGAAACAAACGTGGAACAGAGGGGGAGACATAGATTTTTACCGTCGCATATTTGGCTTCAGATAAGCTCGCGATTTTCGGAAAAAAAAGAATGTTGCCGGATCTGGGGCTTGAACCCGCAGCGTTTGGTAGCAGTCAACTTCTCCATTCTCCGTGCAATAGCCACTTGTGTATGTGAACAAGTTCCTGAGACCCATTTAATACTGTACATTTTTTCTGATTGCTCTTACAACTAGTTTCCCACTCCAAAGTCGTCAATGGTTGTTACGATGCTGAATTTGTGGATTGTTCTCCATAACCATTAGAAAACAGTTAAAATATTAAAGATCATATTGAAGTGTATGCCATTTCCCTGGCTGTACCTACTATAAGCTTGCATATGTTTTTCCAGATTATTGCGTGAACATTTTTTATCGCCAACATCTGACGGGCGTTTCGCGATTTCACCAAAAAAATGAAATTCCAAGTTAAGGAAGTGGCAGGAATTTAGGTAAAAGATTAATATAGGGTAATTTTGGTGATTGGTTAGGTATGTTATAGCTGCATTAGAATTTTTTATTTTATCTTCTTCTTATGCTTTTCTATTCCTTTTGTTAGTATAGATACCGCATTCTTTTCCCAGTCCTTATCCAGCCCGATTCTAATTTTCCTGGCATAATATTCTGTTTGCATGTTGTGCAGGGAATACCTTTGAAAGAGGCAAGAATCTGCCCCGTCCGAGGAACGAGACCAGGCAACTGCAATCGTGTCGACACCCTCTTCCAAGGTATCAAAGAATCCCCCGTGGAATATTGGCTCCCACAGTTAAGGTCCAGAAGTTAAGGTTAAGGATAACATTTACAAAATTAACTGTATGATGTGAAACTGAATATCATTGATTAAATTAAACATCTATTCGAGCCAAATGTGGAAAATTAAATTTAAAAGCTCACATATACATACTCACAATACCAATTAGGTATAGACAAACTAAAATGTCTAAATGTATGTTTTCTTTTTCAAAATATATTTAAAAAAAGTACTCATACGCCACAGTGTGCTTTGTGTAAAAACTTTATTTGAATCTTTTTTTACTTTTTCAATTAATCTTATTCATCGTTAGCTTTTCTTTCAAATATCAAAAGAACAAGCTTTGTAACGTGTTTTATAACAACGCAGCAGGAGTTTTTCAATTGGCGGAACTCACCCGTTAACTTCCTTCTGACCATTTGAGATGAAGTGACTGATTTGATTCGTTTTCAAAAGTTTTTGATTTGTTCCGAACTTAGAATTCATTTAATCCGATAAATGTTTCAAACTGCAGTTGGTAATCTTCATAATGTTACTGTCACAATCCTTGATAGCGGTTACTTGTTAACTTATTTAAACAATAAAGTTGAAGAGTTTGGTTGTTTGTTTGAACGCGCTAATCTCAAGTGGCTGGAATTGAAAAATTCTTTTTGTTTTGCATAGTCTGTTTAAAGAGGAGGGCTTTGGCTATACCCATCACATAAGCCTTCGACCAATAGGTCGCAGCTAATGTTATGTTGGCTTAAGCCTTCCTTGATTAATGGACTATCCAAAACAAAAAGAATTTTACAATTCAAATAACCAGTAGTTCCTAACATTAGCGCGTCAAACAAACAAACAAACTCTTCAGCTTTATTATAGATATTAGTTTAGTATGGAATTGAACGAAATTTGTCAAAGGCGAGTAGTCGGTCATATAAAATATTACATTAAGGTTATAGTTAGGCCACACATCTTTTTTTCTGAAATTTTGAAAACAAAATTATTTATTATTTATCAGTTCACTGGTAGTTATCAATGTACGCATTGTATTATTTAAATAACTAAAACAAAACAATTTTCAATTTGCAAAATTTTCGCCTTGTCCTTTCGTTTATGATGTAGAAATACACCATCTTATAATAAAACAGTAAAGCCGTAATGTTCCGTTCTCATTTTTATAACTCAATTATTCTATACTTTGTCAGTTTGTAGCTCTTCTTAATTAAGATACAGCTTAAACTACAATTAATTCACCATAAAGTTGCAAAAACAAGAAAAAACCAAATTAAATGCAGATACAAGAACTGTTTGATCACAGACAAAAAAAAAAAAAAAAACAAAGAACTCGAAAAAACATAATAAAGAGTGGTTTTATAAGATTCAAAATGAACCTACATGATGGTTTGATTCCCGCCACGCACAGGTAGGTAGTCAAGCTCTTGGTGTGCAGTCTCCGGCAGTGATTGGTGGCGCAGCGGCAATTGCGCGGTGGCAGGCTCTTCTTCCATCTTCGTGTGTTCATTTGATTTCGTTTTAAGCTGCACTCTGATTTCCCCTTGAAATGATTCCGTTTCATCTGTATCGAATGGTGTTCCTTAGGAGTGGACCAAATTGGTTCCTTAAGTTCTCCATCATCGCCGGCCTCAACGTGTGCTTCCACTATTCCATAATAATTGCAATGTTCTTGCTTGGCTTAAGGTTTACCTTGTTGTTGGTTTTTTTTTTGTCTGTTGCTACTCATCATTTAATAGTCGACATGAGGCTTAAAAGTGTTGGCCGGTTGGCTGTGAGTACAAAGCACACAAAGTTCAGTACATAGTACGATCCAGTTGAAGTATAGGAGAGGAGAGAGGCCTCTTGAGATAAAACTGGAGGTTCCAATGAAATGAAGACGTTTCGTGACTTATAGTGGTCCTCAAAATGCAGGTTATTAGTCTTATTTGGCGCATCGTGCTCACACACGTGTGGGAACGAAAACATTAACCGCAGGAGGCACGCATGTGCTTCATTAAATATATTACCATCAACAATGTAAATATTACATTTTTTTTCTTTTGTTTCTTTTTCATTTCGATGATTTATATGAAATGTTTACACAATGGATTTTGTTTTTGTAGTCAATTATAAGTTTTGACCAAATATATTTGAGAAAGAAGAAATTAAAAATGAGGTAGGTATTTTTAAAATCGCACCTAGTAGTGTTTTATTTGAGTTCAATAGAAACCTTACTTTGGTGGTATCCAACGAGAGTCTCTAGCCAGATCTATGTTTTGTCAACCAACTTGATGACCTCTCAAAGCACTTTGCCTCTATTGCAATTAGCTCCTGGATTACATTACAAGGATTTGTTGGGTAGAAGCACAGTAGACCCTAACTCTTCAGCGTAGCCTTACAATCCATACGATTCTTGATCAAATCATCAGCTCAATTCTTCACTTATGTATACCATAAACTTTATTCTCATAGTATTTTCATGCACTTGGGTTGTTAATGTCTCTGCTATTAGTGACAGTGCAGTTACTGAAGCGACGATGTCGCTCAATGTCTCCCTTTCACAGTGTATCTTTTTCCAGGTTGATCTTCGTATTTAGAGATTTTTTATTCCTTTCAGTACAATGTAAGATTTTTATGGGACAGCCTGTAAAATTGACTATGGAAGTGCATTTAAAATTTTTGCGAAACAAAAAAAAATAGCTCTAAAAATTGTCAAAGTTACATAAAATTTTTCCATAATTACTGTCTTGTCTGTGTTCTCTCTTTTTCTCCTTACTCTGCTGAAGAAAACTTTTAAGACGGTGAATAAGCATTTAATTTACTTCTTTTCTTGCCCACCAGACTATACCGCACAAATTCGACAGTCACAAAAGATTTAAGTTTTGCAAGCCAAATACAAAATGATCGATGGTCTGCTAATTAAGTCATACAATTTCTCTCTGATATCCAACTGGCACATTCGCTAATTTTACTACCTGACAGTTATCATTAAAGCGAATATGTCGAAACCTATCATGACCATGACATTTACGTTATATATTTTCGCCGAAGGTATTAACTTTCTTTATCATCTCTCATTATGTTTTGCGGATACATTTATCAACTCTAACACAATGAGGATGATGATGATATTTCATGAATCCTTTTTGAGTCCTTATAAATTCTCTTCTTCATCGTCTTATAGTAACATTTGCTTCGACAATCGACATTGCCGTCAAAGACAAAAGACACCAAAATCGTATAACAAGCCAATACACTATCAACAAAACTGTCGATTCCATCAACCGTGCCAAAGAGACGAGGATGAGTTATGTGGACATATGCGACCTCGATAGAAGCTTAATCTGGAGTCCTCTTCAATCGTGATAATGCCAATGCTGCCGTTGCTGCTGCCACTGCTGATGCTTCTACTGATCAAACGAAACACACTGATGAGGATGAAGATGAAGCCAATCCAAATTCCCAAATTCCGCTCTTAAAATGTTTAGCCATGTGAATGCATCTTCTTTCCTTGGCTTACCCCAGACTCTCGCTTCTTGCACATGCCTTTAAAGCTTCAGCTCATCGGATTAGGATTGAGTTCATGCGTCAGATTTTGATACTTGACATTCCCAAAAAACAAAAAAAAAAACCGAAATGGGCCGGACAGATGTAGCATGGGATTAGTCAATGCGCCAAAAAAATTTGATGACAGCACCTCGACAGGGGCTCCGTCTCATTTTTTGGACCTAAATTCGCACACAGTTTTGTCGGGACTGATCTTTGCAAAAATCTCAACATCAATACGCCTTATAAAAACGGATATAAATTTGATCTGAAATTTTGAAGAGATTCAAAATTTCTGAAGTCAAAGAAGATCACACAAACATCTTAGCACAGCTTTCGGTTTTCAATTGGATTTGACAATTTGTACAGAAATAGAGATACGAAATTGTGAAGGACCGCAGATGACAGAGGGGTATGGTAATAACAAGTTCAGACTTCGACTTAGATGTTGGCAAATGACACGGTTAAGAAATGTGGTGTCATAACGTTGACACATGCCTTTTGTGAGTTATCGAATGGGATTTGAGGTTTGCTGACAGCGGGCTGTCAGTTTATCTCTCGGAAACGCTTGCCTAACCGAAAATGATTTGTATTAGGTTGCAAAATTATTATTATTTTATTATTTGTGTTGAGCTTGAGATTTGAATATGTTGTGCATGTTGGCCATCAGATTGCTAATTATGATGGATTATGTTTTTTTTCTGTTGCGAGCTCCTTTTCATTTTGTGTTGAGACGTGTGGTAATATTGTTTCTGACGGCATCAGCGGCAATGGGAAGTGGTTAGCTAGGTTTATGGTTTTTTTCTTTCCACGAGACATATCATTGTCGATACTGATTAATTCTTCTACCTAAATCTAATCTGGATCTGGGATGAGAAGGTGGGTTTTATTGCGAAATTGTTTTTTGGGTTTCGCACATTGGGTATATACAATAACCTTGACTGAATTCTCAAAACATTGTACGCAGAGGTTGTTAAGGTAATCTGTTTTGCGGTCTAGACAAAGTTGTTACTTTGTATTGAAATGTTATAAAGGTGTTGATTAGATGACATGAGTATGGTCGATTGGGTAGAAATTTCATCAATGTCAAGGTTAGACGATTTCGTGGATAGATCAAATTTTATTAATTTTGCTTCTGTTTGAACCAATTTGAGTTGCTTGGATGCATTCTTTTTTAATAAACGTATAGATGAAGCATTGCCATGGAAAAGGTGGTTAGCAGAAATTGTTGCTGACGTGTACCTGGGTACTTGCTTTCAACACATTTTCAGAAAAATAAAATAAGTTTAAATAGTATAAAGCTTAAAAACCATAAGACCAAAACCAAAACTCGTAAAGCTAAAAGAGACCACCACCCAAAGTTTGGTTTTAAGGGCTTTTGTTATTTTTGTTTTTAAAGGAGAATGGGCATTTTGGCCTACGAACCAATAACAACATGCTATATATCAATGGAAAGGTTTTTCTGTCTTCTTTAACTTTTTCTATGGCAGTAAGTCCCAAATCGCTGTGTGGAAAAAGTTATTGCATAATAAAGTCATTCACAAGTAATAAGTGATTTCTTGTTTTCACCTTGACCTTTGACCCAATAACGACATGATGTATATCAATTGAAAGGTTTTTTTGTGGACTTTAACTTTTGTCTTGGCAAGAAGTCCCAAATCACTGAGGGGAAAAAGTTATTGCACAATTAATTCATAGAAAAAAAAGTGTTTTCTTGCTTTCATCATAGTAGAAAAGCTTTACAAAAGAAAACAAAACATAACTTATTTTTATCCTTGAATCTCTTAATTGTGCAATAACTTTTTCCCCACAGTGATTTGGGACTTCTTGCCAAGACAAAAGTTAAAGTCCACAAAAAAACCTTTCAATTGATATACATCATGTCGTTATTGGGTCAAAGGTCAAGGTGAAAATAAGAAATCACTTATTACTTGTGAATGAATTTACTGTGCAATAACTTTTTCCACACAGCAATTTGGGACTTACTGCCATAGAAAAAGTTAAAGAAGACAGAAAAACCTTTCCATTGATATATAGCATGTTGTTATTGGTTCGTAGGCCAGCTTCCATACATTTTTGCCCATTCTCCTTTATTGACTTTTGATATCTCTTGACTTTTTTTGCATTGTTTTGTTATTTTGTTAGTTTTGTTCTTTTGGCATTGGCTTTTTGGCCTTGTCTAAACCGGGGCAAACCACTCGGCAACTTTACTGCAATGAAAAAATGCACAATACTTAAAAATACAAGTTTTCACTCAAACATTCACAACTTGATTATTTTTTATCAATTTTTGTGTTCTATATAGGAATAGAAAGCCTAACGTATGAAAAAAAAAATGTCAAAACCTATATAAAAATGTAAGTTTGAATATTTTAAATGATTATTTGGATTTAACAGCATCTTTCATTAAAATTACGTTTGACCTCATAACTCAGTAACCAAACGATTGAAATTAATTTGGTTTTCAGTGACTTTCAGTGAAGGGATTCAAGCCTTATTTTTCATATATTTTTCAGATGGGCTACGCTGGAAAATTGATAATAATAGCAATTTGAACTGTGTGGTTTGTACAAGCTTAAAAATTAATTCTGATAAAACGTTTCCGCTCACGTAACTAGTTTCGAATTTTCTTTCTACTTTTCGAAGATCACAGTGAGATCGAATTCATCAGCACGAAATTCGTATGGAATTCCACACGCATCGCGTTACCGCATGCAGTGCGATAGAGGACGATATTTCCGAATTGAAACATTATAAACAAAACCAATTTCCTAATGATATAATATTATAACAAAGGGTGACATTTACTCGGAACATGAATGCCACACATATGAAGCAACAAGAGAAAAAAAAACACACATACGCCACAGTGAACATTAGATTTGTGAATCTATGCATCCATAACATACTTCAAAACGTGTTGCTTTAAACTATTTAAATTTATTTAACTCGAATTGTCAGGGGAAATCAAAATTGGTTCGAGTTCGAGTTAGAGAGTTTTGAGAAAATTTTAGCTATAGTCAATTTCTTTTTTTAAATGTTAAGACCATATATTGGGGAAAGAGTGTTCCGAGGAGTGCAAAAATCTGATTTTTTCTTGATTCCCTTTTTAGTTTCTCCAATTAACCGGAATTTCGTCCCCAACGTTTTTAATTTTCATTTTTCCAACAAAAAACAGTACACTCGTGTATAGGTGGACATTGTCTTACTATTTATCCCATTCAGTCGAGCTGGCTGTAGTCGCACCTCGCTGTCGTCAGAAATACAATTGTTCATAAACCAAAAATGTAAACAAAAAATAACTGCTCAAGTTAGTATGTTATAATTTATAAACAATACCATTTTAATATTACGCTCAAGTCTGAACTCCAAAATTTGTTCAGTTTAAAGAAACAAGAAAAAAATTCGACTTGAGGAGAAAAAAAAGCGATGCAGAAGTAAAAAAAAAAAAGTGCTAGAGTCAAAGAGATATTCGAATTAGGGAGGGTTCGACTAAGGGAATGCTTTTAGCATGGAAAACTGAAGGGAATGGTAAAATATGCTCAAAACGTTCGAGTTAAGGAGAATTTCGACTAAGGAAGAGTCGACTGGTATTGTATATCTTAAAATAACTTCGCAACGAAATCCCCACTTGCACATGATGCACAAGTCAAGACGCTCCTCTGGCCAGCGGACATGTCGCGGGCAACTGCTACTTATAGGTTATAAAACGCCAAATTTAAATGTTTGAAAAAGAAAAGTTGCAACTTCACGAAGAAACCGTAGTGAGGCTAACCAGTCTTGTACAAAGTCAAAAAATAGCTGACTCTTTTCATAAGCCTTTTAGTCGCCTGTTAAACTAATTATTAACTTGATAAGTTTTTTTAACTGTAAATATGTTATTAGAACAATTTTCTCACGGATGATAGCGTGCAATTGAAATTCCTTGCTTAAGATACAGCAAGCTTTGTTTCACTCTCTTACTGACACTGCACATAATTAATCTTTCTTGTTTAAAACAAACATATCGCTTTTACCATATTACATACCATCTCCTTTCAAGGTTCAGGAATATGCTGAAATGCTGATGAAAAATAAAAAACAAGAAGTGAACTCCATCGTTAAGATAACAAAATACATTATACGCAAGCAAATATACTACTTGTACCAGTTATGCTAATCAATTAACTTAATTTTATTGATATGAGTGTCTGAATTAATTGAATTGAAACTCAAAGAAGCCCAATCAAAGAGAAAAAAAAATGAATGAAATCGGATCAAAAAACAAAACCAACAAAACAATTTTAGTATAATCTCAAAGAAATGCATTTGGGAACTTTGGACTCATCTGGGAATCATCTCAGCACCATCACCATCTTCATCGCCACTCGCAAGCAAGACGCACTGCTTGCGGCCGCTTCTCACCACAGCATTCATTCCCCCATCACGATCGCACCGATCGATCGGATCTTCCGAAAATTAGTGCATGATGCCACAGCCACAGTGTTGCCTCTCTATCTTCCTCTTGGCGCTTTCAACATTATAATTTTCGTTTTTTTTTTTGATTCTTAATTCGATTCTTATCTTAATGATTGTAATGAATTAAATGAATATATTTCGAATAAAGAAGCAATCGCCTCAAGAAAAGGAAAGGAAAAAAGAACGCGATCAGTTGCAGATAAGAATTTCTTATCTGAACGTTAATTTGATATTCAATTAAAATTTTGAGAGCATCCAGAGATATTGAATTGGGCTCGTTGCATGCCGCCTACGATATCAATTGCTCGCATTTCTATGCAAATTCAGGAATAAAACGGGCACAAAGCTCACCACCACCGCACCGCAATAACCCTGCCACTGACACTGTTGACAGACATGAGCACTTTAGAATTCAACAGAAGCATCTTGAAAGCAAATGCACTCTGTACAGCTTTCCCATTTGATCCTCATCGCAATCCGAAGTGGCGCAGAAAATCAAAGTTATTTAGAAAATTTATTTATTTTCTTGTCTGTGATTTGAAAACACCGGAAAGTAGATCATACACGTTGGCGACTTGTGAGAATCTCTTGGGAGAACTAAATTTCTCGTCCAATTACAACTCAGAAAGAGATCGAAATTGGAAAGACTATACATGTATGTACTGGATGGCGAGGCGCTTTGGCAAATCTAAGACGCTCAAGGCAGTGGGTGGCTATAGCAGGTGAATGTCTACACTTCTTTGGTAAGAGTGACTCGAACAAATTTCACTCAAAGTCAAAATCACATTAAAAAGAAATCGTTTAGTAAACAATCGTAAATCTCCTTATTTGCTAGACGGTTCTCGGTTGCTGTCAACAGAGAGAGTGATTTGATGTTTGGAAAATCAGGAGATTTGTTTCTCTTGTCAGAGACGTTCGAATTTGATTTGTACAGAGGGGTGCAAAAAAAATCATTTTGAGCTTAATAAAACTGACCTTAGTTGGCGCTATGAGGAATTAATTCGACTTATGAAAAGGTTATAGCAACAATGATGCTCATATTTGGTGAGTATCATAGTACCTGCAGAAAGAAATTCCTATTTTTACAGCGTTTGCAAATAATGAAAACTTATATCCAACATAACTGCTTTCCGTAGACGATAAGACCATGAGGCGGTCTGCAACCAGCCGATTACAATCAACATCTGGGTTGTTTATCTCCCCCTATACATAAAAACAAAACCATGATCACAATAGCGGGCTTCGTGGGCGATACTATCGCCCAGTCCGACAATGCATGGAATGTCGATGCCGCGAAGGCAATGTACTTACTTAGTTATACTTAGTCGACTCCCAATCCATGCAAGATCTCAGCCTGAGACACAGCAGTTTTCCATCGGAAAGGGTCACTCACATGCATTCTCCAGTCGTCGAAACTAAGCGCTCTGGCATCCATAGTTACTTGGCCGTTGTACCGGAGGTTCCGTCTTCCTGGTCATTTTGAACCTGAGTGCTACGAAGAGAAGACTTTCTTGGGTGGAGCGTTGTCAACGATGGATGTAGCCATTCGCCATCGTCGCATACAGGGCCGAAAATCAGACGAAAATCAAGAGCGCCCAGTATCCATTTTTCCTTTTTTCTCAGCACTCGGCGCGGAAGAGTAGGACTGGTTAAAGCCTTGTATAGTAGGTCTAGCTACTATGTCTTTCGAGTGAGAAGTTTTGAACCCAGTTGTTTGCCCAAACCGAAGTAGCAACTTTTCGCTGGTGTTATTCTTCATCGGATCTCCATTAAGGTGTCGTTTGTGGGATTGATTTTTCTTCAGCGCATCTACGTTTCTAAGCCCTTAACATGTTTGAAACAACTTAGATGAACTGTTAACCATATATGCACACTGCACTGCATATTTTTTAGCATCATGCGGCACAGCTGGATCAGTTTGTTCAGGATCCCGAATTTAGACATCGGCACCATAAGCTCTTTGCAGCTTTGAAGTCCATAAAGATATGGTGGGTTTCTAATTGAAATTTGTTGGTCTTTGCCAGGATTTTCTTCAGTGTTGTTCTGCCAGGTATATCGTTGTTCTGCCTGGTCTAAGGCCACTCTGATACGTGCCGATTAAACCGTTGCAGAAAGCTTAAACGCTCAACCAGCCCGTGAATGGAATTTAACGAAATAAATTAAGATCGCATTAAAAAAAAAGCAAAACTATTTGTTTTTTTCAAGCAAGGTCCTATCCGAATGAGTTATAAATTTGTTCAAGATTTTCTAAGTTGAAGCAAAGCTTTGCAAAAAATTTACTTCAAGAAAAATCTGCTCCTTACCGCCAAAGATTCAAAAACTATTGTTTTACTAAACGTTTAGGTACCTACTTTATTCGATAGGCAAATGTTCCCCTTAATTGCCTTAGCTCACTTCTTTAAAGATTGAAAGCAAAAAAAAACTGTTTCTTAAATTTCCTAAGAAATCGAAATGTTTTGTATCAATCTGGCAATATTTACAAAAAAGCCAACAAAATATTCTAGGAACCATTTGAAGACTCAACCAATCTTTCATTCCGTCACGTGTCACTCAGTCTCAAATGTACGTGAACTAGATTCAACCTCACATTAATCACTTTGCGAAATTGTGAGTCATTTCTGGTTTCTCGGTAATTAAGCATTTGAATCATTTGTTTTACCTGATCTTGTTCGCTTTTTATGAAATTAAAGAAATTATTTTTGTTTTGGATGAGAATTCCCATCACACCTGACTTCCAATATGGCAAAAAAAAAATGAGTAGACGAAAGAATAAACTGTCTCATCTAACAGAAGCTGCACAAGCACACACAATCCTCTTTTTTCTCATTGCCGAAACTGAGTTCCCTACGCACAAAGAGTAACAGCATTTTTCTGGAAAGAGCAGCTGGCTGTAAGGCTCAGGTTATCTAAATTTATAGTAAAGTTAAGCCTATATATGCTGGAAAAATCACCCTAGGTCGATCATTATAGATCTGCTACAGAGGGCTGATACCTATCGAAAACAGAAGCTATTTCATCATCTTTTTTGTTGCAGTACAAGTTTGATGCTTGTTGCGCGTGGAAGAATATTGCTTACAATACTCTTACTACCTCCTTAAACATTTTGTAGCTCATAAAATTTTTTATTACACCAACGCCAAACGGCAAACACGGCCAAAACATACGGTAGGGTCGGTTCGGTCTAGTGTGAAATAACGTTTTCCTTGCTATTGCCGAAGAATTATGTGTGTTATTTTGTGATGTTTTGTGTATGTTGTTTTTTGATACAAAAAACCAACAAACACAAAATTTTTAAGTAGCTTTTTCCTTCGGAACAATTGAAAAATGTTGTTATTCTTTGGAAAAATATACTAGCACTTTTGTCTGTGAAATGAAGTAAAGAAGATGCTTTTGTATACATTTTCAGTTGGTAGTGGGTAGTCTAATGCCTGATTTCTTCATTGATCTGTTAACACAATTTTCTTAGAATGTAAAACAGGTCTTAAGAATTCAGTAATGGTCGTTCATACCTTCTTCAAAAGTTCAACAAAATATAGTCAGATTGATACTCTTGGAAGTTTTGTCAGGTCTTCGCAAGAGGCAGTACCCATGAAAGATGAAATAAAAGATTTATGGGCACGAGTAGGACTCGAACCCACGACGTTCTGCTTAGCAGCCAACGCACCTAATCTTTTTTTGAAAGCAAAATTCAATTCCTTAAAGATCGTTTGTGAAATTGTTCGTTAGGAAGCACCGGTAGTAAAATAAATAAATTAAGTTCCATTTTGTGCAGTGGGCTGATGGCTGCTGGTTGATATAAAAAGTATTGTGTGGTGAAACCTCCCTTTTTTATTGTCTGAGCTATTCAAAACTCTTATGATGCATTGTGCTGGAATTAAGAGCTTTTCGATGGTAATATTTTTATGGTCAATTTGAGATAAACAGCTAGTTGGTGTAAGATTGAGATTTATGTAAGTTTAATTGCAGATACTAAAGTTTATAAATAGATTTGTATTTACTAGCTTTCTGGCACTGGCATACATGGAAATAGTAAAATTAACACTTGTGACAGATGAGGTCAGAATTTTAAGCTCGAGGTAATGTAGGTCTATGTTAACATTTAAACTTAAATTTGTATTCTATTTATATTACGACACGTCTCATGTTGGGGGATACGGATAGTGCAAAAAAAATGTTGAGGTGAACTGAAATGAGCTCAAAGATGAACTATACCTACATATTTGAAAATTTTGTGTAGTGAAAAAATATTAGTCAAATCACTCAAATCAAAAAAGACTAGCTCGCACAGGAATTACAGGTGCAATGCAAACCTGTCCTGCGGATTCGGAAGATCTCTAATAGGTAGTTTTTTATCAACCAACTTTACTCTAGGTCACAGTAAGTACAGCCAGAAGAATGAATATATGAGATATATATATGGGAATCTAATTACAGGAATCTAGGTCATTTTCAAAATCTCCAATGAAAGAACTCCTAGATCTACGAACACACCAGGATATTACTAAAAAATAGGCTATCGTGAAAAATTTAATATAGAAATCTGTGAAACAGTAAAGTGCTCAGTTAAATCCAAAAACTGTTCAATAAAATCCAATGCTGAATTGTTGACAGCCCGAGAACAAATGAATACAAGATAGTAGATAAAATAGAACACAAGTTATTGTGTACCAGGTAACGCAGGCATTGACGGTAACAAAATTGTAGAATTGCAAGTGTAACTCAGGCAGACAAAGCTACTTTCAGGGAACAACTGAACGCTTTGATAACAACCGTGATTTCCACTGCTTACAAATGATCCAGAGCATTCGGCTTGTACTTATTATTGCCTATTTTTCCTATTTGTCATAGAAATATTCCATATCGGCAAACTCTGACGAACAGTTTCTCTCGTGTAATCGCCCTTCCAACTTCCAACATTTTTTTTGTTTAACATCCTGCTTTGGCAATGGTTGCAAAAACAAATTCTCTAGCCAACTATCGGCCTCGCTCCTGCTGATGAGCAAGAGACTACGCAGTCTTTCAAAATCTTATATACCTACTCCTTCAACTTCAACGAAATTTTCTGTCGTTATTTTTTACAAGTATATATTTAATATACATATTTGTAAAGCTAATAGATAATCTATCTATATCTCTATATATATAAAAATAGATGTGTGTTTGTCTCTTATACACTCCGATTCATGGTTAATACTGTTGGATTCAGTGATGATTTTTGTGAAAATTGGAATTGGAAAAACCTCATGAAAGAGTGGGAAAACTGGAAAACCCAAACAAAGGTCGGGAACAAGATTTTTTGCTTATATTTTTTGTTTGGAAAAATGAAAGTTCTTGATTAAAAAAAACTTATTGGTTTTCAAGGAGTCGAAGAGAAAATATCATGCTATTGTAGGTGCATTGGTTTTCAAATGGAAAATTTCAAAATGGGTTTTCGAATAGAAAATAGAAAGTTCTGATGAAAAACTGATAAAACTCATTGGTTTTCAAAGTGAAAATTGTTATTGTAGGTGTGCACTGATTTTCAAATGGAAAAATAGAAATTTTTTTATTTGGAACTCAGAAAACTCTGCGAGAGCACGAAGAACTTCAAGACCTAAAATCAAGTTTTTTCTTGAAATTTAGGTAGGGACTCCTAATTCACTGTATCTAGATATAGCCTGGGTAAAAAAAAAGTTTATGGGACAATCTAACGGGAAAGTCAGCAACAATCGAAAGTTGTATGGAATTCTGATTTTTGTGAAATAGTCAAAACACACCGTAAGAACGAGAATTAGTTGAATTTTTCAACGAAATTTGCATTTTACTGTATGCTTAAATGAAAGTAGAAAGTTAATTGTAAAGCTTGGGAAAATTCTATTTCAATAGGATTCAAGCAAAACACATTGCATTTCAACAATAATTTATGTGTTTATTATAGATATTCTGGACTGCTTGCACAATCTCAACTTTCATATATGGAAATCTTGTCCCATGCGTCCCAAACATTGCTCAGGTGGGTACATCGTACATGATTTCATGTTTAGTACAATTTCAACAATTTCAACGTCTGTCTGAAGCAATTTCTTATTAGTGTGATGTGTGACATCCAAGGCAATTCTACAACCACCTAGTTTTTTCAAACTTATAAAATGAGTAGTGGATTTTTAAAACCTTGAAATGGAAGAAAAGTTTGTCCACTAAGGACCAAATAGATTATTGATTCGGCAAAGTTGGGGAATGTTAATGTTCGATTCATAATGAAAACCCCGTAAGGAAAATTGCGGATGACGAAATCCTGGAAAATTTCATGCGGGACTATCTACCTACTTTTTGGAAAAAAATAGTATTATTATTATTATTATTAATTAATTATTATTATTTTTTAAGCAATATAAAAACATAAATAAAATAAAATAGAATAAAATTTCCGAAATTATTATTTCGTATGGGAAAGTATGATGCAGTTGCCCGTAGCTTAGTTGGTAAGTGCGTTGGCTGCTAAGCTGAACGTCGTTGGTTCGAGTCCTACTCAGGCCAAGTTTTTATTTCATCTTTCACGGGTACTGCCTCTTGCGAAGACCTGACAAATCTTCCTAGAGTATCAATCTGTCATGAAAAAGTGCTTCTCAACTTTGCCGTTCGGAATCGGCGTTAAATTGTAGGTCCCCTAATTCTTCACACGCACTCAGATAATTGTTGATGAGAGTAAGCCACTTAGGCCTTGGCTCTTCAAGAGCTGTCGCGCCACTCTATTTATTTATTTATTTTTATGGGAAAGTATGATACCTATGCAAAATTGTTAGTCTTTTTGATTTTAGGTTGAGATCAAAAAATTTGTTGTTTTCTTTGGGTTTGAAGTAGGTATATTTTTTTGGTTGGAGGGAAAAAGATGTTTTTTCTTTTCTTAAATTTTAGTATCTATGAAAAAAATTAGAAAAGACATTAGCACATGATGTTTGGGGAAAATGTTTGTGATTTTACTTTCACAAATTAGAACATTGTGGACAGCTAAAACAACAATTGGAGAACGTAGGCCATCAAAACATGTCGTTGGAATTTTTTTTTAAGGTAAAAAAAAATTTGTCGTTTTTTTTTTTACACACTATCAGAATTAGTCGTATGGGCTTATAGCAAGCACCATTTTACGACCAATGGTTTGCCAACACAGAAACTGTGTTATACCACCGGCTCATCACTTAGTGTGGTGTTAGTTGTTAGTAAGCAAATAACGAAACTATAACAAATAACACAGCACAATAAATAATAACATTAAATAAAAAAAGAACATGACAAAATTAACAAAAAACATTTAACAAAGTGGAACACTGGTTTTCAAAATTATTTTTAGTTGAATTTTACTTAAATTAAAATCAAAAAGTTTTGAGTTCCAGTTTATAAGTTTACCCATACGTGTCAAAGGCTCATGCATTCCATAGTTAGTTCGATGAATATCGATTTTAATCAGATCGTGACTACGGAGATTATAACCTCCTCTTCGATAGCAAAACAAAATTTTACAGAGAAGATCAGGAGCATCAGTGACTCCAGTTATAATTTGATGGAAAAATACAATATCATTATTATTTCTTCTCTGTTGTAGTGTTTGCATATTAAGGATTGACAAACGATTTTCGTATGGAGGGACATTAAGGGGATCAATCCACTGAAACCCTTTTAACAAAAAACTAGTGAAATTCCGTTGCACAGATTCCAGTCTTTCAATATAAACATCATATAAAGGGGACCACACCTGTGATTGAGATCAAACAGTTTTTGGATTTGTTTATGTATCGAAAAAAAACAAAAACCAAATAAACAGTAGAAATGTCCATTCCCTAGCATGAAAAATACTGGCTGATTTGGATTTTCCAAAAAAGAGATTTCTTATATAGAATTATTTGAACGAAGAATGCTTCGTTCTCCATGATTCTCAGCGTTTGGTGTCTCATAAAATTTATGTGTTCGAAAAAGGGTGTGGCCTAGTTCAGGGCTGATAGAAAAATCTTAAAACGCAGCAGATTCAGATCTCCTTAATTCTCATAACTTTGAGTGACGTAGAAGTAGATTAGAAGTAGATTATCATGAAAAATGGGTTGGTTTTCTAGTCTTTCATTAACAACCCTTAATGTTAATGCTGACTTCTTAGGTTTTGGTATTAGGTACTGTGTCACCTCCTTAGTCGCATCTTATATAAACGTTGAGGTATGCAGTATGCACCTTGACAAAAGGGGAAGTACTTTTCTTTTAAAAGAAAAAAGATCTTCGAATCATTATGCATGAGTTTTTCTAAGATAAGACATATCAAAAATATGTGAACATAAAAGTTTCAGTTGGGTTAAAAACAAGATAATCGTTGTTTTCGTCCGTTATGTTTTATGTGCGAGTAGATATCTCGACAACCAGAGCTTCAAATTACATACATAGGTCTCTTTTCACATATCCTTTGTCAATATGTAGCTACTCGTTTGAAGAATAACTTATTTGGTGATCATTTTTGTGATTGTTGGAAATGTCAACCAACTCTATTGTTCGTTTCCTTATTCTTTTATTTTACTAACCAACAGTGCAATTGATTGAAGAGCTATACTGAGGAAGATGATTTATAGGAAAACAAATTTCGAATTCAAGTAGTCAAAACCTCTTTTTCATCTAACGTGTTATCCGTCAGTACATCACACTTATCATTTCGTTTATCATGACTAAGAATACATCTTAATTTCAATCATTTCAGAGCCTCCTCTCAAGAGCAATAAATAATTGCTGCCCAATCCAGAATCCACTCAAAAAAAATTTGTCTAATCTCTGCATTAGATCGAGATAACCCCAAAAAGCCTACAAGCCCCACAAAATCTAAGACAAAAAAAAATACCAACCGACCAAAATTTTGAGTGAGAGAGAGCAATAATTTTTGGTGCTCGAGATTTTTTTTACATTCATAAAAATGAGTGAACACCTTCATTCACCTACATCACATAATGTAAACGAAAGGGAAAAAATCATACGTAGAAACCAAAACCAAAACAAAAAGAAATAAAATAAAATAAAAAAAAATCCACAAAATTCTGAATATAAGAACCCAGAACACACTTTTGTGTGTTGTCCCTCGTACAGATGCCGCCGTTGGTGCTTTTTTGTCTGTCTTGTTGTATTTCTTTTTTCTTACTTAATGTATCTCAAGCTCTCAAGACCAAGACCTATACCTCTATACTTAACGTACGTTCTTAAAGATTCTCGCAGTCGAATAAAAATGAAGAATACATCTTGTTCCCTTAGTTTCATTTAGTTCTGTGTGTTGTATAAACGAGAAGATAGGTACTCCGTCGCCGCTGGTTTTTCGTGCGATTGTTAGTTTATTACAAAACAAAAACAAGAAAATAAAATTAAAAAAATAAAAATAAAATAAAATACTCTGAGAAAAAAATAATTCAAGCCGAGAATATAAAAAAAAAAAAATCTGTGTGTATAGAGCATTTATGTATAGAATCGGAACACACTCCATTAAGTGGCGAAGTGAAGCTCCAGCAAGCTCCAGTCGCAGTCTACAGCAGGTTGTTTTTCGCTATAGATTGGTAGAGCAAGGTACTCCTCCTGCGTGCGTTTGCGGCCAGATCTGATGTGCAAAACGGAATCGGAATCGCTCCAAAGAAATTTTTGTTCGTGGTTCTTCGTTTCGGATGAGAGACAAAATCGCTTTTATGTTTTGTACGCGCGCGATATAATTTTTCGCTCGTTTGTAGTGACGATACGCTCAACGACGACGACACAGCGGCGGCGGCGGCCGTTCTCCAAAAAGGAGATTAACCAAGATAACCGCGTTTCGCAACAAAAGCGCACAAAAAAAGAAACGATCTCCGGCTTTTTTTTGTTTATTTGACAAAAAGTGGTAATTCTCGCTCATAGAAAAAAAGTTTAAAACAGTGAAGGAGCTTAAGCAAATTGCGACACTTGTAACGTTCGCGAGATAAAGTTGTGCGTTGGGCATCGTGCGAAGAGTTTTTGTGCCTTAATTTGTTGTTAAAACACCTTCTGCGGGGATTTCTGATTACTGATTTCTAAGGATTCTGTGTTGACATTTTTTTTTTTTTGGTTTTTGACGGAAAATTATTTTAAATTTAAAACGAACGATAAAATCTCAAAATCCGCATCGATGTTAGAACGTGCGAGTGAAAGTTAAGATATGCGGCTTCTTATGGTTATTGCAATTTTAATATTTGCAATGCCATTAACAGGCTTTGGATGGTAGGTAAATTTATTAAAACAAATTTGTTGATTTTAAATTTTTGATGATGTGAAAGTGAAATGATGTGTTGGTAGATAAATTAAATATCTTGAAACTCATTACTGGGATGTTATCAGTCAAATTTCTCAGTTTTGAGTGAATGTTTCCTGCTTATCTCGACAAGCATCTTCAAGATAAAAAAGAATGAAAAATAAGTAGAAAAGTTAAGTTGTGATGAGAACAATGTCATGGCTATAGAGGTTGCTGTAGACATTTTTAGATAACCTATTTGTTTGCTTGCAAGTTAATTGAAACACATGTTGGAATTCAAATGGAAAATTATAGGTAGGAACATAATTGTACCGTCTTGTTAATTTATACGTTGAACAAATTTTTGTGGAATTCTCGTTATGTTAAATCTTCGTTGCTTTTACATTCTTGCTTTGCCGATTTATTGGACTAAGAAACTAACCAAATATCTTAAATAAAGTTCTCAAATTTAGTTTTCAATAATTAAAACAAAAAACTTAAGTTATTGCGTTACAAATCTTGGCAAAAATATGGGCTTCTCGTATTTTTTCCTTGTTAGATCTTTAGCTACACCAGTAAAACAAAGATTAGAAGACGGCTTAGATAAACTCAAAAATTGAGTGGTTTTTTATAATTCTGTACAGCGTACAGAGTCGTCGGATTGACATGAAATAAAAAGGCTTTGAAAGCTTATCATTTTTTCCTTTTAAATCGTTTTAAGTTGAAAACTTACCCTTTGTCAATTACATTTGAGCGTAAAAAAGATTAATTGATCTCCAAAATCGAAAAATAAGAAAAAGTTTCATTTGTCATAAATTGGATGCAAGATTTATTTTGGAAAAATTGTTGATTTTAATTCATTTTTTGTTTAAGATCTTATAACAAAATGGGTTCGAATGCAAAAGCACCATTTTGACTGTGGAGTACTAATATCTCTGCCTCTGCTTAAAATTGACAAGAAAAGTAATGGCAGATTTGAAAAAAAATCAAAACATTAAATACAGTGCATTTTTCAATTTAAGAGTCGCCACACTTTAACGTACCTGTTGATTTGCTGATTTTTCAATAAAGAAGGGAACTGTTACTTAGGGAAGGCATTAATTTTTAAACTTAATGTCTGTATTTTATTGTATGCTATGCGGAAAAAACAGTTTGTACGGCACTCTTTAAATTAGATTAAAGTGACCGTTGGTGCATATGACGTTGGTTCGACTCACATTTACTAACAGTGTACATGGAAAATTGCACCACACAAGATCAATGAAATAAGCATTAAATCAAACCTGCGTTTTTTATAATTTAATTAAGAACATTTTGTAGGAACCAAACGAAATGTGTCTTTTTTTGTTCAGCCCTTATTTTTTAGTAAAGAATGGCTTATTCCTTTTATTGTAGGTCCATTGCAGGAAGCTTTTAAGAGATATCATATTTGCTATCTTATTTCTTTACTTTTATGGTTACTATACTGAATGTTTTGCAACCTCCTAACGAGAAGCTCTTAATTGAATTTTTGAACAACAGAAGCTTGCTTGTTGTAAATTATTTGAATAAAAATTTAATTTTTATTCTGATTTATACATTTTTTTCTTTCATTTTATTTAAAGCCAATCATTGGGTGTATGCTCATAAGTCATAACTGATAACTCATAATTGTTTCCAACTTTCAAAAAATTGCTGTGCAATCGTGTTTCTACTTTATTTATAAGCTTAAAACACGCACAAACATTTTATTTACTATTTAAACTTAATGGCGCAAATTTTTGATCCGCTAATGAACAATTTTAATAGAATTAAGTGTGATACTAGCTAGTGTGATACTAGAGTTATGACTGTTAAAGTTAAAGGTTCCTAACTGCGATTTCCTTATTATTATAGTTAACGTTGTGTGACTTGGCCGTTGAAGGGTTCACAAGGGTACAAAACCAGGTGTTCTATCCATGACAACATTGCACCAATATGTCGCCAGAACAGCTACCCATTGACGATGAAAAACTGCTTTAAGGCTTGATAAAGCTGCGTATTTCAATAACACTTATGTATAGGCGAGCCTCAAACAAACAGTACAAAAAACTATTTTCAGAACAGAAGGGCTTCTAATCGGCCAAGTCACACAACGTTAACTAAAATAATAAAAAAATCACAGTAATGAACCTTAAACTTGGCTCGACTTTGTCTTGATTTCATTACTTTTTAAAGATAAACAAGCAGCTCCATCGAGTCTTGGCTAGTTTTTTACAGAATGTTTCTGGTGGGATTATTTGTATTGTTTCAAACAATTTTGGAATATGAATTTTTGTAGATGATCGTTCAGCCACTGCAGATCTACACAAAAAATGCACTTTCGGTTTTTGCAGGCCCGCAAATTGTTCCACAAAAATAGTGTTAGTCATTTTATTATATAATGATGAATGATGATTAATGATTTAACGCTTATTTGTTGATCTTAATAAATAAGGTTTTTTTTTATTATAACTTCTCATACATTGTAGTTTGTATAACCCGCATATAATTTGTTCATAGATGTATGCCTTATGAATAGAGAACGACAACTGATTTTTTTTTAACAGATTGTCAATGCAATTATAAATTAAAATGCAGACAAAGGTTAATATCAAAGTGAAGTAATAATGTTTACCTCAAAGGGTACCTATATAAACAGTAGATTTATTGAATGTTTACATTTTTCGCATTTTTCTTAAATTTCTGAAAGTTTAGAAAAATTAAATGACATTACATTCATCAAAACTTATTGATTGAAAAACACTTTCAAGGTCACAACGCACTTTTGAATTGATATTAATTAGGTAATCCTAGTATTTGATTTACTAATTGGATATTATCTTCCCGCACCAAATTGTTGTTTGGATACATGTCATTACATTTGATGATTTTTGTACATCGGGTATAAAACTTCTTATGATATCTGCTCCATCATTATCTTGCTAGGTGTTCAGTAAAATTTGTATTTTGAATATAAAACCTATAAAAAACGAACAGTTTTGTTTTTGGTACACTTTATACAGTCTACCTTTATGGCCTTTTGGTCATAAATTGCATATCAAACGAAAGCATTTTTTGGGCAGATGTGCAGTTACTGTTACTGTAGGTAGATATATTATTATAGTATTCTGTACCGGAATTGTCTAAAGCAATAATTTAAAATTAAAAGAGTTAAAAGTTAAAAAAAAAACAATTAGAAATGTCAAATGCAGGGGTGTCAAACATCTGTTGTTTGCATTAAAAATCAGAAGAAAGTTATTAAGAATTAAGATGGTTTCACAGTTGTGTTCACATTATACAAATCCATCAATCGACAGAAGTTGATAAACATGTTGTTGAATATGAACCCCCTTAAATGAAGAATCGACGCATTAGAATCACGAGAGCTGGGCCCCTTGCAGATTATTAACATCTACCTACTAGAAATGAATAGTCTGCGATGGAATCAGCTGAAGCTGAAGTTGGTGATGTCTGATGTATGTATGTATGTATGTAAGTTGGCTAATTTTTAGTGAAAAAGAAAAACGTTGTAATTAAGAAAGTGAAAAAGTCGTTAGATTAACTTGAATCCAATCGAAATCAGTAGAGATCGATATGAATTTCTCCACGTTTGACAGCGAAATTTCCAACGTAATAATTCCGAAACCATAATGGATTAAAATGTAAAAAAATTTGTCTTATTTTTTCGATTAAAATTTTACGCGAATTTCCACGTAAAAATTTATGTTATTCAGTTCGAAAAGCAATTAAGCAAAATTTAACAATATTTCAACTCGAAATGCAATTTAAAATCTTTTACGATTTTTCCAATTTCCCCACAAATTGTTTTTTTCTTCACAGCAACCATCCCTTGACACTTTTTTATCCGCCCTGCAAATTTCATTTTGTAAGGCATAGAACAATTATGTTGTCAGATGTCAAGTGATTAACGTTTGATTTGGTTTTGCATTTCAACACTAACGATGACTAAACAACGTTTCCAAATTGTGCAAATTAATTTTGAAAATCATGGTCCTGTTCGAAATTTTTAAGGACGATTCTTGTTTGGAGATGAGCTCACTTTTGGTTGAATGCATTCGTCAATAAACAAAACTGCCTAATTTGGAGTGATGATAATCCTCAGGTGTATGTTAAGACACCGTTACATCCACAAATAGTGACTGTAACCCATAAAGGTTGGATTGGTCCGTTACAGTCCGTGTTGACCACTAGTTTTATAGTTTATAGTTTTATTGACTCATTAAAATAATATATAAAGTACTAGCTGACCCGGCAGACTTCGCACTGCCTAAATCGATAAATAAAAGATCTAAAGTTTTGTAGCCCACTACACAACCCTCTAACCTGCTACCCTGCTACCCCACTACTCTGTTACCCAGTTACCCCGCTACCCGTCACCCCACTAAACACTGCCGGCTACCCAGTATTTCTGCGAGCTACACGCTACCCCGTTACCTGTTATCCCGCTTCCTCTTACCCTGCTTCTAACTACTCACTATCCGTCAAGCCGCTACCCGCTTCCCATTACCCCGCAACCCCATCAACCACTACCCTGGCCATTTCTCATGAAAACGGCTTGGTCGATTTTGTACAAAAAACTAAGAACCCATCTACGCCACTAGCCGAACATTCCCTCAACATTTGCTTCTAAACACTCCACTGGTATAAAATCAGTGCGTCCTCAGCGAATTTGTATGAGATTTTTATATATCTAAGAAAACAACGTTTACTTTGTCAGCTAGTAAGGTCGTGACAACTCAGAAATCTTCGTTGCCTCATGCACAAAAACTTTGTTAAGGATATGGTTAAATGCATAGTTAACGTTCTATAGGGAAAATTGTGTTTCCACATTTTTTGCTATAGGTACCTTATGAACGGCTTGGCCGATTTTGTACAATTTTCTTAAAAACCCTACTGTAATAATACTCGAAATAATACTCGAACATTTTGTTAAAATTTGATGACAAACGGCACGAACTTTCCATTTTACGAACTTTCCATTTTACCATTTCAAAAGTAATGCATTTCATTTAAAGGAGTGTTTTTGAGATTTTGTTTAATCAAATTTTTTTTGCATTTCAAATTTTCCATTTTTTTTACTCTTTCTTGCATTATAGTTCCCCATCACAAATGTTCCAGTTTTCCATTTGAAAACCACTGCACCTGTAATAACATGCAATTTTCCCTTTGCAAACCAATGAATTTTCCGAGTATTTTATCAAGAAATTTCTATTTTCTATTCGAAAACCCACTTTGAAGTTTTCCATTTGAAAACCAATGCACCTGCAATAATACGCAATTTTCCATTTTAAAACCAATGAGTTTTCCGAGTTCCTTTCGAAAACCCATTTTGAAATTTTCCAGTTTTCCATTTGAGAACCACTTTACTACCATTACATGCAATTCTCCCCTTGAAAACCAATGAGTTTTCCGAGTTTTTCATCAAAAAAAAATCTGATAAAAAAAAGACCGTACCTTTTGTACCCTGCTAGTACACTGCCCACTACCCTCCTACCCTCCATAGCTACCTGCTACCCACTACCCGCTACTTCTACCTGCTACCCGCTACCCCCTTACTCACTGAGGTAAAATCAGAACTTGTTTCATGCTGCCGCGAAGAGCTTAAGGTTCTTGGCGCACAGCACAAAATTAGACTCTGCTGGGTCCCGGGCCACAGCGATATACTAGGCAATGAGAAGGCCGATGAATTAGCAAGATTAGGGTCAATGCTTGACGTAAGCCAAGCTCAGCTAGTTAGCACCCCTACCTGTTATTTAAAACAGGAAATCTCAAAAAGAATAACTATCAAGGCCAATGAAAGGTGGAACCTTCTTGACACCTGCGGCACAACAAGAAAGATCTGGCCCTGTTTTAACAAACAAAGAACTGAAAAAATTATGCAACTACACAAGAGATCACTTCGATCTCTTGTAAGCATAATCACTGGACATAATCTGTTAGGTTATCATATCAAGAAGATGAGAATCAGTTCAGATGACCTATGCAGAGGATGCGGAGACGAGGAGGTGCATGAAGATACTTCGCACTTTCTGTGTCACTGTCCCGCACTTTCCCATCAAAGGAAGAAAATGCTTGGCAACTTTTTCTTTGAGAACTTAGAAGAACTCTCTAGTACGCCAGGTACTAGCATCCTGAACTTCGTCAAGGCCTCTAAATGGCTTGACTAACTGAACACATAGGTTTTTCTTATTAGCTTGAGTAGCAATACTCGCGGGTATCACAATGGATCTGTATTGATCTAAGTGTGACGGTAATGACATCAACTGTCAGCCCCTAAACCTAACCTAACCTACCCCCTTACTCGCTCCTCGCTACCCCACTACCCGCTACTCCACTTCCCGCTTCCAAGGCCATATCTCAAAAGAAACAAATCTAAAAAAAGAAAATCGACTACAACAAAATGTCAAGTAAAGTTTTTTTTTCGATGAGAAACAATTTGTGACAAGTATTTTCTTCACTGACATTTTTTTTTTGTGTGATGAAAATAAAAATATTTGACGAAATTTTAAATGAAATTGATTAATCGTAGGTACATTGATATATTTTGTTGTAGTGCGGAAAGCATTATTTTTAACATTTGAACCGTTTATGATTTAAAAAGTACTCATTTTGTTTGTTTCTTAAACCATCTACCCTTAATCCTCTTTAGTTTAAGAAAAATTAAGAAAATCGGCCAACCGGTTTTTATGCATATATGCCGCAAACGAACGGCACTAGATTTTTATAATATACAGATACAAACATTTTGATAATTATATCTAAAAGTCAGAAGCCGTCTACCAGACTGACATACTTTGTATTATAATTTTGATTCTGATTATGTTTAACAGATAAATAAAATTGATTATGTACATTTTTTGTTTAAAAATCTTCGTTTACAATGCAGTTGCGATATTTGAATGTTTGAACGGTGAAATTGTAAAGCACATTCCAGCCATAAGATCCATTTAAGATTTGTAGGGTTTCTTCTAAATCCAATGACTGCACTCCAAAATAGTGAACTCGAAATTCTTTTAAAACGGGACAGACAGCTAAAAAATGAAACACATCTTCTCTTTCATTACGATTACATAAAGAACATAAAATAGGTAACTCAGGACGGTGTGGTATAAAATTAAGATTTAATAGTTCTCCTCTTAAACGGAAGATTTTGCTTATTAATTCCGTCGAATGGGGACCACTATAGAGCCATCATTACGGAATTTTTCGTTCATCAATTGAACAACCATTACGTGCAAGAACTGTGGTTTCAACAAGACGGCCGCGGCCCAACATGTCATACAGTATACCAACAATTGATTTGAATTGTGAATTTGGCTCCTAGACCGTACAGTTTAACACTGCTTTTTTGTGGGAATGTATGAAAGCGCTAGTCTATAGATTTTGAAAATTTCCTTAAATTAAATATCTTCTGAAAGTCATCTTGTGACTATACGAAAGAAGGTTTTTGAAGTCTATTTCGAAAAAAATGAGAGCCTTTTTGAATGATTAGAGCTCAATGAGACAAGCTTGGATAAAGGCGAAAAAGAAATCTCAAGGGAGGTGGCTAAGTACGTAAGGGAAATTCGAATATGTTTGATGAGGCTACTCTTACTGTTGGTTAAAAATAAAAGAACCAGAATACCTTGTTCTCTTTCATGGAAACATGGTTATAATTACTCTTAAGTCTTAATCCCAAGTGCCTAGCCCAGACCCAAAACTTGTTTTTTTTTCAGGTCAATTGATTTCACGAGCTAAGAGCACCTTCGACTTCAAGACCATGGAAACATTCCCGTCATAATGGCGTGAACAAAATACTATGCAAGCTTTCGAACCCGATACAATTTAGGGCTAGGAATTTAACTTCGTTATCTTTGTCTCAAAACAAATCTCTCTGACGGCTTTATAGTACTGTTTGCAAAGCGAAACTGAACAACATCACGTGAATATTGAAGACGTTTCTAGATAAGCAAAGTGTGTATTTTAAAAATAGAATGAGCGTCTACCGGTTATGTTCTTAAAATAAACCAAAAAAGAAAAACACCTTTAAACTTGTTATTTGCCAAAACCAGATAAACGGATGTTATTTAATCTCCTTCACTCTGTCTTGTGTGCTGTGCAATCATTCAAAATTCAGATGTCAAACAAATGAATCTCGCAACGTATCACACATTTGGCAAAATGTCACCCTGTTTCCTGCAGACATGCACCATACCGCAACCTCCACCTTCGTTCAAAATAATAAATTGTCATAACTTTTTTATGATTAAAATAGACAAATTAATGCAGACACAGAGTCGAAACCAAAAAATCACCTGTGCCAACTTTGACGAGCTGGCAGCACCACAGCCGGTCAAGAAAGACATAATAATACCCAACACCTCCTACCGTCTTTAAACCAATTTAAACACCAATGTGTCATTTATCGCCCGTTGCATCGCGCTACTGCATCCTGTCTTCGATTTTAATTCAAAAAGACCATTTGGCTGCAACATTTGCTGTGACCATGAATTTGCTACGCTTTTATGAATTGAAAAGATGCATCTATTCATAGAAAATACTACGAACACGGTCGGCATGGACAGGCGAAGCAGCGGGCGAAACAACGGTGTGCGAACGGAACTACCGCCACCGCAATTGCAACGATAATCATAATAATAAGACACCCATTTGGCATGTGTCCATCCGATGACAGAATTCATCCGCTTTTCTAATTTGGCGGCATAAGTGTGTAATGAGAATGGGAATGGGTCTTGCAGTGGCTATATGGTTTTCAAACGAGACCAAGAAAATAATGAACTGTGACTGGACGTGCTACTTCAACACAAGGCAAAAAACGCTAACGCACAACAAATTAATACACTTTAATTGCAACGAACCGAGGCGCAGTGATTTATGTCATCAGATGTCAATTCTTAGAAAAATAATCCTCGCACTAGTTTTAGATTTTGTTGAGTAAATAATCAACATCATCGGCCAGGCGTAGACGACCGACCGCGATCGTACTGACACTGACACATCACCAAAAACGATCTTGCAACACGGATGAACGAGCAGAAAACACTGCGCGCAATGAGATCATTTAATTAAAATCTAATTACAGATTCATTTATCAGTGGATCTAGTTTGCGATTTGGATTGCAAGTCGTCTTTTATGTGCGCTTAAATTTGAAGTTTGACTGCACCCTATGGCTGCAGTTGCAACAGACAAATAAACTATGCCATTGACAGCGAAATGACGTTGTCAGTTGTTGTTTTGGTGCAATCGCAAGGCGTTTTCGGAACTTAATTCAATGGACTGCGGGACTGCAGTTAATTTTGATGAGATAAGGATCTAAAATAAAATTGTGTTTTCTTTAATTTATTTGTCCAAGTGTTTTGTGTTCTAGTTGAAGTTTAATGGGTGTTTTTATGTTGGACAGTGGGTCATAGATATTTTTATATTTTAAGAGTACATTATATGAAATATGAAGTGTTTCCCAGGGCACACATTGAGCATTGAAAGGCTAAAATTGACTTTAAAAACGTTGCCGTTGGATTAAATGTTGTTTCCAATTTTTTATAGACATAAATAAATTATGGATAGCAAGGAAGTAATCGAGCCCCACTTGAAATCTTAGCTTTGCTGTAGGATTCTGAAATCTCCAAAGATTTATTTTCTATACAGTCACCCTATGTGACATCTCTGCTCTTCGAAAAATTAGTGAACAAATTAGTTTTAAAATTATAGAATTTTGTACTTATTTGATGGGTCAGTGCCCCAAGCAATTAATGTATTACTGAAATAATACCTTAAAAACAAAAAATTTATAGGTTGGTACATAGATATATCAACCGAATAAGTCAAAATTAAGTCGGTTTTTTCTCGAATCTCTATCGTCGTGCAGTTGCCCGTAGCTTAGTGGTTAGGTGCGTTGGCTGCTAAGCAGAACGTCGTGGGTTCGAGTCCTACTCAGGCCCACGAAAGTTTTTATTTCATCTTTCACGGGTACTGCCTCTTGCGAAGAATTGACAGAAGTTCGAAGAGTATCAATCTGTCATGAAAAAGTGCTTCTCAAATTCGCTGTTCGGAATCGGCGTTTAAGTGTAGGTCCCCTCAATTCTTCACACGCACTCAGAAAATTGTTGATGAGAGTAAGCCACTTAGGCCTTGGCTATTCAAGAGCTGCCGCGCCACTCTATTTATGTCCATATTTATTTATTTTTAAATAATAATTGCATACCAGAAGTTATTTTGCAATTTTTTTTTTAAATTGCAATTGCAACCAATTTTTTTAATATTAGTATACCTACTTTATTCAACTTTATTCAGTTTCAGTTTTTCCATTTTGTGGTGAACTATGGCCAATGTACCTACTGTACATCTGATTCTTCAATTTTTACAATATGCTTTTCAATTATGTACTTTTACTACTGGCCATTTTGTTGAACCATTTTTAGCAACCGTAAAAATATTTTATAACCCTAAAAGCTCCATTGAAATTAAATTGATTATACATCAAATCAAATGAGCTGCTATCGTTCAATTTTTGAAGTTTTCTAACGTAAGAATTGAATCACTCAGGCTGTATGCTTGTTCAAGAAAGGTAAGTTAGCTAAAAATGTTGATCGCAGACGAATCGATAAAATTCTGTATGTTCCAAACGTTTTGGAACGACCAAGTTCAAATTCTGATTTTGATATCAGATGGAAAAATCTAAACAATGTATCAGATCATGGTAATCTCAAATACTATTTTCTGAATTTGAAAATAACCTTTTCAAAATGTTCGTATATGTACATAAAGTATCGTTTTTTATCGAAACGACAGCGTTGCTATGTGAGATTAAGAATTTCTGTTTGTTATTAAGCAAAAACCTATCACCGTATATGAAATGCTTATTGATAACGATTTTTCATTCATCAAAAAACTCTACAAATAAAAATCTGGCAAATTAACTTATCTGAGTATTCATCGGTCGAATAAATAAGAGCGTTATTCGTCAGATAAAGTCTATCTGACGATTAAAAAATCCAATATTTTGCTATCTGTCGAATAAATACTATCTATTTGTGTATCTGACGATTGAAAAATCGGCTCTTAATTTAGTTTTAAGATATTCTCAGAAATTTTGTACTTGTTAAAGTAAGTAAATAAATAGAAAAACATTTTTTCTCAAAATTTTATAGTAAATAATTTCTTGAATAATTTATTTTTTATTTAATCATTCTAGTGGTATATTTCAAATAATTTTTTTTTTCTTTTTGAAAAAAAAATACATGAAAACATGCGTAACGTTTTTGGAAAAATTTGAATAGGTATTTGGCTTTATACAATTTTTTTGGAAAATGGACTACCCCTAGCTTTATTCATATAAATGAAAATATAAAAACGCTTAACGTAATTTCGTACAAACAAAATAAAGAAAATCGAGCTCAATCAACCCAGTGATTAACAGGCAGACATTCGATCAAAATCTCAAATTATTTTCTTTCCACCTTGATAAAAATTAAGAATGTTTAAATAGGGTCGTGACACCAGTTACCGAACACTTTACGAACTATGAAGAAAGAAAATGTTGCAAAAAATATTTTACTGAGTTAATAATTGTAATAATAGTTTTTTCTGAAACATTATATCAAAATTTGTTCATGCATGATACTTTTTTTCATAAAAACTATCAGAAGAATTATATTCTTGAACACTAGTTTTCTGAACCCGAACAAGGAGTTTCCTTTTCTCGAACACTGGATACTGGAGTCAAAACCTGGGGTGGAATCGACTAAGCTGATAGTTAATAGTCAAAATTATTGATTTTGCTCCACGTAAGGTGATTATCAAAACGATAACCATTTTTTTTCCATACATTCGGAAGTGACAGCTACTTAGGTGTCGTTTTCATATAATTTTTTGTCACTTTTGTAAGCTTACCTGGACTGGCTTCTATCAATTTCTTAGGAAAATAACTGTCTGTTAAAAAGTGTTACAAAATAAAAGACAAATGGAATGTTCACTTCATTAAGAATATTTATAAACGCAAATAGAAAAGAGATGACGAAAACAATTATAAATTCGTTTATCGAATTTATCGACTTGCAGTCTGGAGTTAGATCGACACACATACCACCTGTTCTTCAACTAGCTGGAACGTTAAATATTCTTGGTGCATACCAGAAACAATTTAGTTCTGATTTGGCTACTCCGATGGGGCAAAGTACAGTAGCAGTAGATCTCGCCAGTTCTGGATGTTCTTCCATATATTTTGTAAGCATGTTTTGTTAATATGTATGCAAAAAGTTCATAATCCATAGATTACTTTACATTTTTACGGGACACAGATTAGTTCCACAGACAAAAGACACCAAGTAACTATAGTCTTTTATCGAAACACACACAAAAAATCAATAAAAACTTCTGTGTGAAGTTATTTATTGACTTTTAATTTAATTTAGTTTATTTTAGTTGTCAATTTTACGATGCAGGACGATTTTCGTGTTTTTTTTTTCTTAGTAAAAGGCTTTAATCGGTGTGTAGGGCAAGCTCGCAGTTGCTCGAACTAAGCTCGTCGATGATTGAGTTCTTGCTACACAGTCTTCCTGTACCACAAATTATTTTCGTGCCAAGAGAAAAAAAGAAATTTGATGTGCCATAATGATCTTTCTTACCCAGAGATCACTGTGACGTAAGGAGATTATTTTGAATTTTGTTTAAGAGCACTCCTTATTATCAAGTTATATATATATATTTTTCTTTCTTACAACTAATAACGCAAAAGAAAAATAGGTTTAAGAAAATAATACAAGAAAAAAGGTACTCACTCATTCATTAAATACTTGTTGTTTTTGCTAATAGACGTACTCCCGTCTGAAATTTGTGCACAAAGTTCGTCAGGTTGCTTGCTCTGTTAAAAAGCTTCTTAAATGATTAGATTAAAAATAATTCTTGTACTTATTTTTTATAAACTATAATTTTTGCATTTAACTTGTTTTTTTTCTTATTCTCACTTTTCTAGGCTTTTTTTCAGAAGTTTCCTTCTTAGAGCCGATTTTTCAATCATCGATAATAAAAATAACAAACTGGCAAATAAACTTATCTGAGTATTCATCGGTCGAATAAATAAGAGCGTTTTTCGTCAGATAAAGTCTATCTGACGATTGAAAAATCCAATATTTTGTTATTTGTCGAATAAACACTATCTGCTTGTTTAACTGACGATTGAAAAATCGGCTCTTAAAAAATCTACAACTTTTCTTTACTTATGATTGAACTAAGATTTTAATTTAAAAATTTATATTTTTATTTAATTTAAAATTTATAAAGTCATAGAGTAGCACGACAAGAATTTTATTTGTGCATGCGGTCACTGGTTTGATCGAAAATTTCTCGCTTGGTGATCAAGGTGGCGGTCGTATTGCATTTGCTCTTTCCTTTCGTTTCCTTTTTTTCGTTTGATTTCAATTTTTTTATGTGCAAGACTTTATTTTCTTCTTGAACACGTTTTCGTTGCTAGGTAATCAAGTGGATGGCTTTGGAGAGTTCTGGCATTGAGTCTAGCGTTTGCTAGAAAGAAACATGCGCTCTCCAGCTTCTAACTAATGAAATTTTATCCCGCCTTATCCTAAGCACATCCACCTTGAACAAGTCTACGAATTAATTAAGAAACATCTGTCTTCATGTTCTTTTCTTCATATTTTTTGTTGAGCTTATTTCTTTACCTGTGATTTCGCTTATGTCCAATTTTAATGTTTTTTTTTTTTTTGAAAAATTCAATCGAATTCTCTATCTTATTCTAGGTTCAAGTTCAGGTTGGAATTGTATAGAAACTCACTAATTTTTGATGCAATCTCAATTTTTGAGATCAAGAAATGAGAACTTGCCAAGATTGCAGTCACAAAGAAAGTGACGAAAGTCGAAGATGGCTACAACAGCAAATCCTCTTCCGAATAAAATTTGATCTTTATTTCGAAAAATTCGATACTCGAAAATCAGTGATTTTTTTTGCTGAATTAGGGCATACGTATATTTATCTTCTCAATAGATTTTCTTTTTGTGCCATGTGTAAATGGCGATTTTTTTATTTTCATTCTGATTTTTATTTTTATTTTTTGACAAATTTACCTTGCTTTTTCAAGAATAAGGGATCAATGCACTCGGGCGTATACTTGCTCTTTTTTTCTTTATACATATTAAGATTTAATTATGTATTATTATATTTATTTTTTTTTTGTATTTTTTTTTTGTAGTATTCGCATTATTACTTCCTTTTAACAGAAACACATTACACAATCTGGCAACAAACAAATCGAACACTGAACAAAACCACATTGCTTATTGTCGGTGCTGCCAAAAATTGAAATTGTTCATTTATCGCTTTACACAGAGCAAAATAAAGTTGATAATCAAAAACGACTATCAACAAAGTGATAGTCAACAATCGCCTTAGCCGATTCCACCCCTGGTTTTCGGTTAGAAAACCATTTTCAAGCCATATTTTTCGTTCTTTTCATTTTTGGGTTTTTCATAACATGAAAAACTAAATAAAATAAATAAATAAAATTCAAATTACAAATTTCCTCAGGTACTAGGAATAGGGAAACAAAGACCGAGTTTTCATACTGATCTTAACATTAATGAACTTAATCGTAAATTTGCAGCTGCACCCTGTACGACAGCCCCTGAAGTATACGAACCTCTAAACAACTTCCCAACGCCGCCGTCCGCAGATTCGCAGTTTAGTTTTGCCTGTGTGAGCAATATTGACGTGGTAGAAAGTTTTATTGCAGTGAAATCCTCTGCCGTAGGAGTTGATGAATTGAACCCAATTTTTCTAAAGGCCATATTACTGCTTCTGCCCTATTTCACAAACGTATTCAATTCGCTGCTAACTACTGGAATCTTTCCAGTACAGTGGAAAAAGGCAAAAATAATTCCCATTCCTAAAAACTCGCTATGTGATGAATTCAGGCCCATATCAATATTTCCTTTCCTTTCAAAAGTCTGCGAACGCTTAATGCAAAAACAGTTAAATGATTTCATTACCCGCAACAACCTCTTAGTTGAAATCCAATCAGTTTTTCGTTCACACCATAGCTGCACAACCGCACTTCTTAAGGTAATTGATGACATAAGAGTTGAACTTGATAAAGACGACGTAACATTCTTAATCCTTTTAGATTTTTCTAAGGCATTTGACATGGTGAATCATTCCGTTCTCCTGCATAAATTACGTGAGAGGTTTAATTTATCTTCCGACGCTATTAAACTCATTTAATCTTCTCTTAGCCATAGGAAGCAGGCCGTAAGTGTGAATAACAATCTGACAGAGTTTTTTCTTGTACAACAAGGAGTTCCTCAAGGATAAATTTTGTCCCCACTTTTATTCTCATTGTACATTAACGAAATCGCCTACATTATAACTCGGGCCTCCAAGCAATTTTATGCAGATTACATCCAAATTTATCGAAGCTGTCTTTTAGGTCTTATCGAAGACTGTGCTTTAATTCTTAACCTAGAGCTAAGCAGGATACACAATTGGACTTCGTGCAATGGCCTAGTTCTCAACCCAAATAAATGTAAATGCTTAGTCATTTCTAAGAAAGAATTAGATCTGTCATACTTCCCCTCCATAATTCTGAACGGAACTGCCCTAGAATTAAATCTCGGAGTAATATTTAACAGAACCTTGACATGGAATGACCATATTAATTCATTAATGGGTAAGTCTTATGGGACGTTAAGACAATTGTGGACTGCTCAAGAATTTACACCTCTTCAAACCAGAATAATGCTTGCTAAGACCTGGGGGATACCTGTACTTACTTACGGTTGAAAAACTTTTTATAACTGTGATTCCATTAGTAAAAATAAATTTAGAGTTGCCTTTAATAGCACCTTACACTACATTTACGGATAAAGAAGGTATGACCAATTGACCATGTCTCACATCTGCAACAGAGCCTCCTCAAAATGCCTTTTGAAAATTTCATCAAGTCTCGAACGTTTATCCTCTTTTTTAAAATCTTAAAATTACATCAACCCGACTATCTGTTTGAAAAAATCCGGATGTCAACGTCGAATAGGTCTGTAAATGTAATACTACAACGTTTTTCCTGTCTGACCTCCGAAAGACAATTCTTTGTAGCTGCATGTCGCCTCTGGAACTCACTCCCCTCGTATTTCTGAAACATCAGTGACCAGCACACATTTCAAAACAACCTTAATATCTTCTTCTCCAATCAAAGCAACTAACTTCTTCAACTTCCTTTAAATTAATACTATATTCTATATCTAGAACTCTTTTTTCCTCCTTTTCCGCTGTTTTTGTTTCCCCTTCATACTGTTAAACTATTAAAGTATTATTTTTTGTTATTAATATTTTATTGTTATGCTTCTACTTAAAATTATTATTTTTCTCATTATTTCACTTATAATAATATTGTAATTCTCTTTTATATATGTGCATTCTTAATTTAAATGTCATCCACAAACTTTCACTAACATATAAGATTAAATTATCTTAATGTGTAAGTGTAAACCGAAAATAAATAAATTAAACTAAACTAAACTTCGTATTATCTTAAAAATATATACAGGTACAGATACTTACATTTAATTTTCTAATATTCTGTGCGATTTGCAAATTATAACCCACTTTGGAAATCTTCAATATAGCAGTCGTCACATAAAGTTCCAAGGAAAATAAAATAATAGTGACGCAATTCTTTCAAAAACTTGATTTTGTTAGTTTAACTGTTTATTATTTTGAAAAAAAAAATAACGTTTCAACCCAACAGATAAATATGAGGTTTTAATTCATAAATATATAGAGTTCAAGCCAATTTGACATCCATTAGCAAGAATTATGTCAAATGTTTTTTTTTTCTTGGAGTGTTCTAAAACTGACTTATTAGCTTTAAGCCATTCTCTTCGCAGAGCTTTCTTAAGCTCTTCTACAAATTTGTTGGCGTTTCCTTCTCTATAAATTCTCATCTCTAGGATTCCCCAAACATTTACATAAGAACATGCGGAGTTTTAAAACAGTTATAAGCTTAAAATGATAAGTAAATTGTAAGACTTTTGTTTTACTAAAATGTATATTGCAATTCATTACATATTTTTAATACCAAAGTGAACGTTCAACAAACAAATTGCAAATTACAATAAACGATGCTTTTATGCCACTGCTATTTTAGATGTTAATAAAAATAGCAGTGGTATGAAGGCGTTGTATATTGATTATTACACATATTGAACGTTAAATAAAATTAATATTGAAATATTTCTATAAAACAGGTCAAATACCCATTCCAAGTTACTTTTCCATAATATAAGTAAGGTTCTGTCAAAAGTATGTAATAATTTTATAAGTAGGTAAAGTCGGGTGATATGGCACCACGGGAGATATGGCACCCTTTCAACATCTCCCACTTAATGACTTTTTTTCAAAAAAAAAGAGATCAACACATCATTCAGTTTTACGTAAGCTCTTGAAATATCCAATTTAAATCGCAGTAGCCCGTAAGTTACAATATATACAGCCGGAGAAAAAAAAAAGTTTGTGTGAATTAAGCAAAAAGTTTTTTTGTGTATTAGTGAAGTTCGTGGTAAGACGAAAGTATTTGACTCCAGGCGTTCGTTTTAAAAGAAAACAAAAGATATAATCATGCTTATTTGTGTTTGTTTACTGCTATAACTGTGCGTGCATAATTTTTCATGTTATTTCGGATATAAAAATCAAGGTCAAAAAGGTGATATGGCACCCCAGCAGCTCGGGAGATATGGCCCCGGTGCCATTTCCCCCGCTCTTACTTTATTATACTATATTTTCCTTTTAATCTTTTTTTTATCAAATTTTTCCCATAAATGCCGACAATTTATAAAAAAAAAAATATCTGCAAATCGTGCAAAATGGACGCAAGAGCAACTTACATTATCATTGCACGATGACTCAGATGGACCCGAAGATTTCGGGGAAAATATTTGTGTAGGATGTGGTGAGGACTATGCCGTTAAAACGAAACCGGACGAGTGGCTAAAGTGTATATAATATGTCACTCTTGGTCACATGACTCCTGCACTTCCCATTACAATACGTGCAATTAATGTGGAAGGAAAAACAACAACAAAATGAGAAGTGCCATTTCACCCGCAAGCAGGTGCCATATCACCCTCCATTTTTTTAGTCGTCTTTTTTTACGGTTTTTTGTTTTTGTGAAAAAAAAAATTTATTTGACTGTGAATTTCTAATAAGTTCCAATTTTTTGTTTATCAATAAGTTCTATAATAAAGTTATTTTGGTTTGAAATAAAAATCTTTTTTAATTTCGCAGTTATAAGGAAAAAGAAAAATGGGTGCCATATCTCCCGACTTTACCCTATAATTATTTTAAATAAACATTTCAATTATAGTTCTAAGATTTAAGATAATTTAATAGTCACAAATTCACAAAAGTGCGAAGGTTATTGAATATTTTTCTCTTTCTATTATTGAACAAAAATTTAATGTTTTTTAACTTAGGTAACGACTAATGAGAATCACACCAAAAACATAAATGTAAAAAAAGAGCCAAGTTCTCCCGTACAAAAATTCTGCCTAACAAATCAGCCACGAAAAGTAATGAGATCTAAAAGAACGCCAAGTTCTAAGATTCAGCAAGTACTCGTAGGTGCATTGCAAATGTTTTAAGTGGACTTACATCGAATCAACTATTAGTTTTGAAAGTAACTTGTAAACTAATGTAAATTAGTTAATTTTTTTACTTAGCAAGTTTTCCAAACTTTTTTAATAGTAGGTTACTAAGAGAAAACCTGCCAAGTAAAAAAAATTAACTAATTTACATTATTTTACAAATTTCTTTCAAAACTAGTAGTTGATTCGATGTAAGTCCAATTAAAACATTTGCAATGCACCTACGAGTACTTGCTGAATCTTAGAACTTGGCGTTCTTTTAGATCTCATTACTTTTCGTGGCTGATTTGTTAGGCAGAATTTTTGTACGGGAGAACTTGGCTCTTTTTTTACATTTATGTTTTTGGTGTGATATCATTACTTTTTGCAAAGATTTTTTTTTTTTGATAAGCAGAAAAATCTAAAAATTAATTTTATTTCTTTATATTGACTGGCAGAATTGCTAGTTTGCCAAATTACAATATTCTACGATGATCAGAGCTGCCCCATATATTTTATAAAATTTATTTTTAAATGGGTGGGTACCACGCCCCCTCAGTTGAAAATCATAAATTTCATATTTTATTTGTTTTATTGCACGATGTACTTGTATGCCAAATTTCTTGATTCTACTGCACTCCAAAGTGCTCCATATAATTTAAATTAATAATGTAAAAGTAGGCGGCTACCACGCCCCCTGATTGAAAATTTTCAAATTTTCGATTATTTCCTTTGTATGTACCACATGACCTACCACTGTGCCAAATTTCAAGTTTCTAGGGCGACGGGAAGTGCTTCATATAATTTAAATTAATAATGTAAAAGTAGGCGGCTACCACGCCCCCTGACTAAAAAATTTCAAATTTTCGATTTTTAACTTTGTATGTACTTCATGACCTATCACTGTGCAAAATTTCTTGATTCTACTGCACTCCAAAGTGCTCCATATAATTTAAATTAATAATGTAAAAGTAGGCGGCTACCACGCCCCCTGATTGAAAATTTTCAAATTTTCAATTTTTTCCTTTGTATGTACCACATGACCTACCACTGTGCCAAATTTCAAGTGTCTAGGGCAACGGAAAGTGCTTCATATAATTTAAAGTAATAATGTAAAAGTAGGCGGCTACCACGCCCCCTGATTGAATATTTTCAAATTTTCGATTTTTTCCTTTGTATGTACCACATGACCTACCACTGTGCCAAATTTCAAGTTTCTAGGGCAACGGGAAGTGCTTCATAATTTTGATGATCTGTCAGTGAGTGAGTCAGTGAGTCAGTGAGTCAGTCAGTTACGGTTTTCGTGATTTTTGGAACATTGTATCTTAGAAACTACTTATGCTAAATATCTGAAATTTACTGAGGTGCTTTTTCTTGACTAGCTTAACAAATGATGTGAGTTTGAAACTTTTGGCTTCTTTGGTATAGAAGTTAGAGGGGTGTGGAAAATGCCCTGAGTTGTTTCCTGTAAATAAGGGTGTAGTGCCAAAGTTGCTAGAGAACTTGGCTGGGCACTACCGTGCCCCTTGATGACTAATGACAATTAAATTATTTTTATTCTTTTGCCTTCAAAATGAACAAGAAATCATATACGACATCTTTTGCATTTTCATAATAATTTTGTATTAAGAATTCCTTGCCACAGATCACGTGGAACCCAGTGGAAATAACCTGATAAGATATGCGTTCCATAAATAAATGTATCTGAATCCACATCAGTTGAAAACAAAAACAAAACAATAAACAAAACGCCAAATAAACCCAAAGTGATCTCATAAACAAACAGATCTCCATCACGAAAATCCAGAACAAGTGCCATTCGCCCATCACCAAAATCATCAAACGCTCGACTGCTCAGGCAAACCACTCACTGAAATCCATCTTTCTCGGTGGTGTTTCTTCCATTGGGATCACCTACATTGGCGTCCTCTTGCAGTCAGCAGAAAGAGCGGTGCGATTTAGTATAAAATAACTGACCATTGCCAACAACAATGAAACGAACAGGCCAAGTCAACAAGTGATGACTCCAGATTGATTGCTCAGTGCCAACTAAGTGATTCTCTGTTTACTAAACTTATTGATCATGAAGATGAGAGCTAATATCAACGGGAGCGCAGCGGTGACGGCCGGCATAGTGTGTGTGTTCTATCAGTTTTAGTTCAATCATATGGAAGATGCACAGAAACGTCTTCGATCGGTCGTCGTAGATCTCGCACACAAAGTGGCCACCACGAATGCGGAAAACCACATTCGTGCCGCACAATATTAGGTACATTCATATATCGGAATAGATGCGTCGTCCTCCTCCTCCACTTCCACCGGCTATTGCTGGAGTTGGCCAGATCAAAGGCCGCAGGAAAAAATCTCAGATGAAGGAAATCTGTAAAAATACATATCACACAAAAGGCGCCGACAAACATCATAGAGAAGCAGCGACTGAAGACGTTGCAATGGAGCAACGTCGACGGCTACGACCGACGTTCATGTCCGTTCATCCATGCGTCTGCGTCCGTCAGTCGGCCGTTCGTTCCTCCATCTGTTTGAGTCTCTATATTTAAGAAAATATACAAAAGTTATGTTCCGAGTGGAGAAACTATGCCACAGGTCGGTCGGATGAAGTGAGCCCTGCAAATGCAGTGTGACTATAATGCGGTCGGTCGTCGAGTCTGAGCGAACTGTTCGTGCTGGATTTTTGATCCTTTTGAAAACCGAGAATGGTGGTCACTATGTTTAACAAGCATTTTCATCAATTTCGAACGTACAGTTGATGTTACTCCGACTCCCGGTACCTTGATCGAGGGAGAAGGTTTTAAAAGGTAAACAGAAACAGAAGCGTGTTGAATATAGAAAAATCTTGCTGCGATGAGATGACACACATACCGAAGTGGTGAGGGAAATGTATCTTTATAAAAAAGTGTTTGCGGTAATCTTGAAATGTGGCCAGTGTGATGCATTAGCTGCAGTCAGTCGGCAGGGCCAACATTGACAATTTTTGTTTAGACGAAAATACGACACATCGGCTTAATGGACCGCTCATTTTAAAAGTTTAATTTATTTTTGTTTGCTTTGTTTGTTTTGAACAAATTTCATTTTTCAGCGGGTTGTCCTTTTCAATGGCAAATTTCTCAATAAAGAAATGATGGGTTCTCGGCTTGAAGAGCCAAACAAAATAAATTTCTATTTTCTGTGTGTTTTCTTATCCCAGAAAAGAGATTTTTTAGTCAAAATGTAGTACTTTCCGAAAATACAGACAACTTGAAATAAATAAATGCATAAGAAGGTATTAGGACAAAACATTTCGGTTGAGAAGTCAAATGTATATACCGAATGTCAGTTGACGAAATAATTCAGGGCGTTTAGAAAAATCAAAACAGGTATCGGATTTCGTTCTCCTTAATTCTCAAGACTTTGAGTGACAAAAGGGAATAGTTTCTCATGAAAAAAGGTATGATTTATTTCGGTCAAATGACATTCGGGCGAAGTTTGCGGTTATATGGCTTGCGGTCCGATCCCGGTTGTGCAGTGCACACTTGAAAGTTGGAATGTCACCATTTGAGTGAGCATCGTCAACTCCTTAACAATTATATAAATTTGGCTGAACTAAATCGAATTCTAATTTTACTCTAACTAAATTTTTGATACAAAATTTTCCGTATCTATAACGAAATGCTTAACTTTTCGATAAGAAATTCCCCAAATTTACAGCCATCACCTGTCGGCTCATCAAATTCCAAACCTAAATCCTTCAATACCACTTGACTGCCTCTTATTTGTTTGTATTGCCTTGAAGTGAAAATTTCAAGAACATAACAAAACAATAGGTATAAATATTGTCTTCATAGAGCCATGACTATTTATACAATGGCCTCTAAGAGATGCGATGAATAAAGAATCTTCACATCACATCAATTTATTGTTCCCGCAACATCTTTGTATCAACTCGGACAGAAAAATGGGAAACGGGATATTCTGGACCATTAATAGAGTATTTCTCATGAGCTGTTTTTTTTTTTTTTTTAATCGTGAGAGAGATGAGATACACAAATATTTGCATTTCGGATTTATCTTTGGCCGTCAACTCAATTGACGGTATCGATTGAAAAGAAACAAACAAAAACAAATGAAAATTCATCAAGTCGTAGCAATGCACACGACTTTGGTTCCAGATGGACAAGACAGGTAAAACAAAAAAAAAATGTTTAAGATGATCCGACATGGACGTTCGGTCGGACCTTCGGACGTTGAATAGAATGACAGTTTATTTGGCCTTTACTTGTGATGAGTGTTAAGACAACAATAAACAGAAGAAAGAGCATGAGCTTGAGAGCACTAGTGTACACAAGTATTTATAGGTATAGGATTATTTTTTTTTTTTTTGTTAAACAACACTCACTTCAATTAAGGAATTTTGAGAAGTTAATTTGCAGACCAGACCAGACGTTTTCAGACTTTGAACGTTCTGCAAAACTTATCGAAAGATTTGAATGAAATTCGGAAGCGAATGAATAGGCCTAAGCTACTTGACAACATAAAAACTTCCAATTGATCCAGTTCCTATTACCACAAACTATTCCCAACGATTCGTCACCAGGCCAACTGGAATAAACTTCCCAAGTTAATTCTGATGATAATGACAAGTACACACAACTTCGTGCAAACACTTCCGCGTCTCCCATTTCTTCTTGATATTTCGCGCATTTTATCGAACGGATATGCAATAGGAAACAAGGATGACATCCTAATTATGAGAAAACTGTTGTTTTGATTAAACGAACATGTTTCTTAATATTTTGCTGTTCCATCGCATCAGTATCAAAGGTACAAGACCCTAGACAGTCTTGAGAACTCAACTTCCATTGCCTATAAAACAACTAATTTTATCACCAAAGGTTGGTTCGTTCGTTTAGAGAGTCTAGAGAGTCTAGACTAGAGTTTAGTCTTAGTCTGGAAAAGCTATAAATCTCTAAGATTATGCGCACAATCTTCCTAAACTAAATATTTTTTAAATTTTCATTTCCACTTTAACGATCAAAACAAAACGGTATACCAAATTACTTTTCTTCTGTTTCAACAATTAAAACCCCAATCAAAAGATAATAAAACGGCGACGACTACGTCAGACAATGTTTTGAAATTAAACAACGAAAAAACCTTCCTCCTTCCAAAAGTATGATGATTGCAAACAAAATTTGGCTCTTGTATAAAAATATCATGAAAGTATCCAAAACCACAACTTCTCGGTTAAGTGGTCTACAAAACACGTATTTCTAGGCACTTCTCCGGGAAAATCAAAATAAAAAACAAAAATCCCATCACAGTTGATTGATTTGGTAAACAAAAAGAAAAACTCGTATCGACTTGAAGGTGCCAAAATAACTAAGTCACTTACTTCCTGCCCGCACTGTTTGTCTGTCTCAACAGCTATATATGTGCTTGTTGGTTCAACAGATGCCCCACACAGCTAAGTAGGTACATCTTCATATGAATGTTGATGCTGTTTAGAGTCAATTTATAATTTTATCAATTGCCCTGGATTCTGGAGCATGAACGAGGTAGCTAGCTTCATGTATGGGGAAAGGAAGTTGAGTTAAATTCATGGAATATGCTGCAGAAGTGTGTTTTTATTACCACAGCAATTAAATATGAAATAAAATGCGTGCTTTAATATGAAATAGATGTGTACTTAGGAACAGGATATCTAAAGAAGATTATGTTGTTTGTATCTTTGAGATAGTTTATGTTGAGTTTGGACTCGTAGTCGATGATGATGAAGGTTAATTGTTGTTTAATGAGAGCATACTTTTATGGACTCAAGAGAACGAACGCAAAACAATGTTGAACGGAACAATTTTTATTTACTGTTGCTTTGGTGGAGGAGACGCCAGGAACCGCCCGCCGCCAACCGAAACAGCAGGTGTGCTAATTATTACCAGAATACAATTCTATAATCAAAAGAAGAATCGAATTAATCGTTTGGAATAGAAATTCATACGTAATGCTTTTAATTGATTCTGCTGGGGTAAAAATCTAATTTTTGATCGACTATTAGAAATTTGATTGTTTTAATTGAATTAAATCGAAAATAGTTTAATCGAAATAGTTGCTTTGATCGGTAATGAAAGATGAGCTGCAATTAATTATTTTCGGATTTCGAATTTTAAAGTTTTGTTTCTTTGGGTGCAGGCAATGGCAGCAGAATCAATGTTTCTTTACTTTCGACTTAAAAAGTGGTTATTGGCTAGTCGAAATCAACCGTAAAGATAGAGAAATGACGGCATTCTCAAAAGGAAATGGATTTTGGCACAATGCTTCAGCGGCCTTTTAGAATGGGTCCTGCAAGGACACGTCATGGTATACGGGAAAGCATTTGAAGAACACTGTAAGAACCTGAAAGCTGTGTTTCAAAGACTTCAAGAAAAGGGAAAAAAGAGCTTTCAAGAGCTCAAAAAACGCTGGTGTTTCGCAACGGTTCTGAACTATACAACTCGGGAAAAACCTTTCATTATATTTGCTGATACAACGTCGGGATTGGTGCTGTACTATCGCAGGAACAAGATGGCAAAGAGAAGGTACTCTCGAAGTCCGAAAGAAACAGCTGTGTAACCATAAGAGAACTTCTTGCTCTGATCTTGGAAACATAACACTTCTACAAGCTTCTCTACGGACAGAAGTTTCTTCTCCGAATTGACTAATCTAGAGGGTCAAGAAGTGAGGTGGATTGAAAGGCTGCAGACTTATGATTAAACAATTCAACATCGGAAGGGCAAGCTTCACTCAAATACGGTTGCACTATTTTGGAGAACGCGTAGGCAAGACTGTAAGCATTGCAGACGACAAGAAGAAAATGAAATTGTCACTGAAAAACGAATCAGAACTAATACCACTGGAGCAACGACGAGCTGAGCAATACCCAAATGGAGGATCCAGGTATCGAACCCTTAGTCGCATGGAAGGAACATCAGGCGAAAAACCAGAGTGAGATGATATCTCAGACAGAAGTCCGACTGTTAAGACTTATGGGCATAGTGGGACTCGCTCCATGTTCAAGAAGGTGTCCTTAGACGTAAGTAGGGATTGGCAGATGGTAAGTCTCCTGTATTGCAGCTTGTCTTTCCGAGATCGAAAATTGCGGACGTGCTGCAAGAGATGCATGATGGCTTTTCAGAAGGTCATATAAACGTGGCGGGTTCATTTCCGGAAACAAGTAATGGAAGTCCTTATTCTTTACTTCAGCAAATGGCACGAAGAATACGCCATTCCAAATTAATAACCCAAAACAGTTGCTCGGTTCGGTGTTCCGTTAGAGCTGCATTCCGACCAGGGCCAGGGAAGAAATTTTGAATCGAAAATATTCCAGTTAGTTTGTGCGCTTCTCACATCAAGAAGACGTGTTGTTCTCGTCTCACTCCACCCACAATCTGATGGCATTGTCGAACGCTTCCACCGAACTCTGAAAGAACATCGTTGCAAAATTATGGAGGACATCCAGTGAGATTGGGACCAGCACATTTAGCTCTTGTTGATGAAGCATCGAAGAACAAGGCATAGCTCAACTGGACGTTTACCATCAAAGATTTTGTTGGGAGGGAACATCAGACTGCCAAGTGAAATAAAGTTCGGAGGTCCTTCATCGGAGCCGCAACTAGTGGGTTGCATGCGTATATGATATCAATGGAAGACTCCATTGATCCCCGACGATACAAGGTTTTCAGCACTTTTCGCTTGTTTCGCGCGATTTCAAATCGCATGATCTCTCAATTCTCCCAGGTTACCTCAAATAATAGCCGAAAATGAAGAACTTATTTATCATTCTTTTGAATTCAAATTCTATTCGGGAATAACATCGGTTGGCGGCTTTGTATTATACAGCATAAAAATATCGATATCCTCCAAAGGAAACTCCTTAATTTCATGTCTAGGAAGGCTTCCACAGATAATAAATTTATACAGATGTCTCACCCTTATGGCGAGAAATGATATATGAAACTGAAAGCTATAAAAAAAAAGCTTTTTCCAAAAGCTTTAACGCATTCACTTAAGGCATTAAAAATCTATTTTCGCTCGCCTCATTGCCCATAAATGAATATTTAGGCAAGGAAAAAAGCTTCAGAAAGCTCCTTGTCTGTTAAGGCTTTGTCTGTTAAGAGCAAACAATGTTTCATTTTTTTCTGCAGGGATGAGACATCTGTATAAATTAATTATCTGTGCTAGAACTTGGCTGGGCACTACCGTGCCCTTTGATTCGTAAAGTATAATGTAAAAGCTTTTCCGGACAGTTTGTTTTCTGATGTTATTGAGTAAGAACTTTTTTACTAAAACATTTTAGATCGTCTGGACCTTCTTCCGCAAGTTTATTACTTATAAAGCGTTAATTTTCAAGTTTCTCGGCTGGGAATATCATCTACTAAAATATTGTCAAGAAATTCAGAACAAACTTATATTATTTCTCGATTCATTGAAATAAGAACTAATTCTCTCCCGGCCTTTAGATTTTATTCAATTACTATCACTGTCTTAATCCTGAATAATCCTCAACTAATTGCTTGCGATTCTGTTTTTTTTAATAACATTAAATTCGCATACAATTTTTATATTCCAGGGCCGAGGGTTCCAACATTCTACTTGATCCAAATTTAATGTGCAAAAAGACACGACGCGTCCGTGGTAAATTGGCAGAAATATGTCGGCATGATTCTGTACTGCTGAAGGAGATCATCAATGGCATTAATCTGGGCTTCCGAGAATGCGAATTTCAATTCAAGACCCGCCGATGGAACTGCACGTCATTGCGCAAAAGCATGAGAAAAATTTTAATGAAAGGTAAGTTTAACTTTTATAACATTTCAAAAGCTTAAAGGTGCTCTGTTCGACGCAATAATTGGCTAGTCTGATTCAATGTTCTACAAAATGCAGGTGATGCGCTGCGCAAACGCATTCACATAGCACTGCATAGCATTATGCGTGCGGAGTATGTATTTGTATACACCACGCCGAAATATCAACACAGTGTGTGTGTCGTTCGGTCGCTTCGCTCGCACTATTTCGCAAAACGCTCAGAAGTATACCTATGTGATTTGTGAAAACAATTTTCCAATTAAATTAATGAGATTTTTTGTTATGATAATTTCATCGCTCACGGAACATGTCGTTCCATGTCGCTGTTGTCTGTGATGCTGTTGACGCGCAGCTACTTTTCAAACGCAACTCAGGTGACATGCGCACATAGTTTTAAGCGCGCACTCTCCACAGATTGTGCAGAGCTCATCCTGCCCGCGCATCTGGGATCTTCTGAGCGAAATCCCATCCCGTGTAGCTTATACAATGTGGGGCACAACCAGGTACAACTCTGTGATGTTGCACAGGTTGCCGGTTGGGTTTTGCGTCTATAGCACTCGTGTTTATTTATGAGATCACGCTTAAGTCCATTGCATCGCATCGGTATTTGTGTGTTGCTGTTGACAACAAGTGGAACTGTCTGTCAGGCCGTGTCTATCTGTCTGTCAACGAGGACGCTGGCTGGCGGCAGCGAATGTCGCACATTAAATATATGTGTGCGCTCAGTCTTTGGAAACTAAAGCGAGGTCGGTGAGCGAAATAAATTCCATTCAAAATGTACGCAATGCAATTCGCTGGCTCAGAAGAGGAAAAACTCAAATATAATATCGGATTGGATACTCGAGGGATTCGGAATCCTCTGCCCGGCCTGATGGACACGCTCCTCTTCTTGACCTCGAAAATAATCACCTTAGAGTTGTTTCCAAATGCGCATTATTTTCACTTCCGATCGCCGCCGGCAGTTGTAAGTTATTACAAGCAATCGTTCGCGACGACCGACCGACGCGACGGACGCACAGTCGTCGAAAGAGAGAAAATCTCTCATTAAGTCATGTAATAAATTGTCGTCAGCGCTTCTCGCATAGGCTTGGGGCACAAAGTCCCACGATATGAAAGCGAATTACGTTTATCGCGTTGTCATCTCGAAAGCTATAAAGGGATACCACTTTGATTCGCATTAAAGTGTCCAGAGTATCAATTTAAGTGTCCAACTTAGTTAACTTATTCGAAATTTATTGCGAAATTGGATGGGGTTTATGTTCGTCCAGCACAATCATCAGCTGACGCATCACTACGAGTAATTTTAAAAACCGATTCCATAGAGGGTCTTAACTAACTTGGTTAAGGATTAAGATTAAAAAAAATATTGAGTTTTCATTATTCTGTAAATTGGCTTTAAGGATTTGATTATTTCGTACAGATCAACTAAGTACACTAATGATGATGAAAATTTATGAATTTACTAAATGTTCCTGGGTGTTCAAACTTAAACATTTTTTATATGCCTACGTCATTAATTGAGATGTTAAAGCCAAAACATAATATACAAACGGTCACCCAACTTGATATTTATTTAAAAACTAAGATCTCCATTGTGAACTACTGAAAAAAGTTCTTTTAACGCCCAGTCAATGGTATAATGAAAAGTGGAATAGCCGTCTCAGCTATTTGCTCTTTTTTGACAGTCAAATAGATTCTTAGTTCCACATAAGGCGTCATCGTAACCGTTTCCGAATTTGAAACTCACTAATCACCGCTAATTGTTAGTGTCTATTTGTTTCCCATGAAAAGTTAACAAATATGTAGAAAAACACAAAATAATAAGAATAGCGTCACGCACTTCAACTTTAAGACGTGACGTGTTATGGCAATGAATGACAATGACGGGGCAGTATGCCAACGCATGTTCTATAACACCTCCTTCTGGATTTACGTTGAGGTAAACACTTTCTTCCTCTCATGCGACACATGAGTTTTTTTTTATTCTCATTTTAACAATAGTCCGCTAATCACTTTGGAAATATTTAATGATATTCTTATGGTATTTGTCTAGTTTGCAAAATAGGCTGTTCAACAAGAACTAACAGAGAGTTCAGCACGCGGAAGTTAAATTGGAGTAAAAAAATTGTTTTTTTTTTTTAAGAATTCGTTGTTTGATTTCATTAAGTGATGAAATTTCTCATCGTTTGGCGCCACGAAAAACAGACACGTTGCTTCGCTTTTCTACGTCTAACCCTCAGGTTAATGGCCTACCTTGACTTTAATAATTTTTTTTGTATTTTATATTGCTTATAGATACCAGAGAAACCGGCTTCTTAAATGCCATAACTTCAGCTGGTGTAACGTTTGCCATGACAAAAGCCTGCACCATGGGGCATTTAGTTCAGTGTTCCTGCGAGAAGAGCCATCCGCGAAAGAATCTCCTTTGGTCAATGAGTGGCAGCACATTTGAGACCGACAACTTCGACCAATCCAGAAAGAAGAACCATCCCCTACAAGCAAAACAAAGGAGACGAATATTCAAGAACATCGCCCTTCCCGATGGCGAATGGGAATGGGGTGGTTGTGGTGATAATGTTAACTTCGGCCTTGGTCAAGCGCGAGCCTTCCTCGACGCCAAATACCGCAAGCGCAGCGACTTAGGGAATCTAGTAAAGCTTCACAACAATAATGCCGGACGACTGGTAAGATTCCTTCATGTGTTCAAGCAAATTTATACTTTCAACTATTTCAATTTAGGCAATTCGCGATTTCATGCGACTTGAATGCAAGTGCCATGGTTTATCGGGCTCCTGTACAGTCAAGACATGTTGGCTGAAGATGCCGACACTAAGGGAAGTCGGGGCGCGTCTCAAAGACCGATTCGACGGTGCCTTTAAGGTTGTTGCTCGCAACGATGGCAACAGTTTCATGCCCGAAAGCGAAACCATCAAAATGCCAAGCAAATACGACATCGTGTACGCTGATGAGTCGCCTGACTTTTGTGAGGCCAACACAAAAACTGGGTCCCTGGGGACCCATGGCCGGGAGTGTAATGCAACATCTCAAGGCGTCGATGGATGTGATTTGCTGTGTTGCAGTCGGGGCTATGACCACCGAATAGTTAAAGAAAACGTCAATTGTAAATGCGTTTTTAAGTGGTGCTGCGAGGTGACGTGCAGTACTTGTCAGCAGCGCAGGGATGTCAGTACTTGCAGATAGAATCGATACCTTTATTTTCTCGAAAATAGTTTTATAAGTATTTTTTTTTCTCTTAATTTAAATTTTAGAAGTTTATTTATTTTTTAGTTCTTTTTGTGATAAATTTATTAAATAAACGTAACATACTTAATTAAGTAACAATAGAGGATAGTAAGAAATTAAAGTATTTTCAAATCTTTTTTAGTTTCAAGCAAAACTTATTCATGTGAAGATTTGAAAAGGAAATATGTTTAAGAATAAATGCATTTTGCTTATAAGAAGTAAGTGTTCATATTTTTTTTTCTTTTTTAACAATTTTTGAACAAAGTACAAATATTTAAAGCTGTTTGTTGTCAAATAAGTATTTCTAGACTAAATTTGAGTTTTGAAGCTTTACAAAATTTACTGCCTTAGAACCTAATAGTTTTTCCTCTTTAAATAAACAAATTCAATTACTTATAAATCTCAATTTTCCGATTCTCCCAATTCGCTTCTGAGTCATTTCAACAATTGTTTGTGATAGTGTGAAAAATACCATGAATATGGCGGAATCTAACCGTCTTGTCTTCTTAACCTTCAACCCATCTCTTCTGATCCTAGCAAAGAGAACGTTCCGTTCATGAGGCTGGGGTGACGAAAAGAGAAGCAAAACATTGTTCATCGCATACGAGCTCGTACAAACTGCACTAATCATACATGGAAAAAGTTGTTCAACAAAATAATGAATAAAGTCATCGGCGTGGTCGATGAAGTTTGTAACGATCATATCGTCTACGGAACATAAAAATTCATTCATCACAAACAGGCCAACTATTCTTCTTTCCTTATAACTTTTCGAATGCGACTAAGAGCCCGCGTCTCCGATCCGCAAGAGAGTAGATACTTATGTGCAGTGAAGTTTCGAAGTAATCGTGAGATTTCTCGATTAAAAGAGGCTAGAGATGCGAAAAATATTCCAATTTTGAAAAAAATATTGTCATGAAGTTTTTACCAATCAAATTAAAATATTCCATGGTGTTATACCATTTATAATCTACTAATAGTTTGTTTTAATTTATTTGTTTCTTAGACTCTAATAAAAAGCTGATGTCCAATTAACCACGATACAAATTGACTTCTATCCTTCGTGCTCTAATTTTAAAGTCAACATTATAAATTTCGTATCAAAGAAGGGTTTTAATAAATGATAGCACCATTACCATATTTAACAAATTCCTAGAGCCCTCATCATCCAAAAATTCTGTAACATGTCCAGTCATGATACCTATCAAAAATTCTCACAATTAGCTAATCTAAGCCCCACCAAGTCCAAATTGACTTCGAATATCTACCTAAATTTTTCTTAAAAATAAATTATCTCAGAATTTTATTGATATCTCACTAAAAATAGAAAACAAAAATTAAAGAAGACCAAAAAATTGATCATACAAAGAAATCGAAATCGAGAAGACCCTGCCACGGAAGACAAAATATCATCAGTTTCAGAAAGAGTAGTTCCAGGTTCAACAAATCGTAGCCATCGCCATCATCATCCTCATCATCATCTCATCGTATCGAATATGTTTATAGCTAAATTTGTGTGGCTTGAATAATCATATGCAGCGAACTGTTATACCCAGCGACAGAGACATGTGCGGCAGCTTCATTTTAATCGATGGCGAAACAGGCCAGACACCTTAATGAGATTTGCTTGTTCGGTTAGCCATTTGGAAGATGCGTATCTCATCTTCTCGATGCTGCTACCATTATTCTCGACCAGATAGATTAGGTATACTCTTTAAGAATCTGTATCACTTTTCTCCCTTAACAAAGATGGTTTGGTTCCATCGTCATTTTTTAAAGGTTTGTTTCAATCTCGAGGGTGACAGAGTAAGAGGGAATCCCAAAGCAGTGGCTGTTGCAGAGATTGCGCCACGATTACTCATCAATCTGGGAGACACATCATTTCATAAAAATGTGGATAACACTTAGTTTCTATCTTAATAGGTTAGATCACTTTTAATTCATAGTTTGAATCGTTGGGGAATTAATGGATTCAATTTTATTTGAAGCGCAGAGGAGTCACATCTACCTATAGATCTCATTTTTCTTATATGAGATGTGAAGCATGGGTGGCTTCAGTTCGATGATGATTATATACAGAGATAGAGCAGATATAATTGGAGCAGAACTTTTTTCCTGAACTGATATCATTTTGATGATGATTGTTTTATTGAGGAGACTGAGAATAGCTATGTATGCGATTATTGGTTGAAAGGAATGCCACGTGATTCACGATTGATTCTTGTAAAAATTCGTTTAGTAAGCAATGACGCAGTAAACAACTTTTGATTGTTATTTCCGTGTGAATTTTTGTTGCTTAAATTAAATGACGCATAAAGTGACAGCAAATCAGATTCTCTTAAAGGACTCAACATGTCTGCCGTAACTCGTAATAACAAGTTTTCTTGAAATGAATATTTCCAACAAATCCAAAATCAGCTATTGTATTTCGGCATGAGATACCGTGGGTAGAGATGTACGGTCTTCTTGGTAATCTCGTTGGGGGTTGTTAGATTCGCTCGAGTAGCATCTAGCAGTAACTGGATCAGTTCAGACTTTTATTTATCGCCATCGCATACCAGGGTATGGGTTTTTTAACCATGGTCATATTAACGAGCTATTTATCTTTTAAGTGAGGACTCTAGTTGAAGCAAACTGAACTCTCAGCTGTTCGTTTGCGTAATGCTTCGTCGGATTTCCACTAAAGTTTCATTTGAGGGTTTTTGTCTTGTTCCCAAGTAGCTAAAATCCTTAACTACCCCGACATTTCATCTACGTACGACCCGGTTCATGTTGAAAGCCCGGAAAATAAAATCCCAGATAACGAGACCCCGAAAATTTTTACTTATTACTTTTTGGAAAATGAAATAATACTATTTTTCGTGGGATTTAATAATTAATAATAAATTATTCCGTAATTGTTGTTTAATTATTTTAATTTTTTTTTTCTGAACAATCTGGATCTGACTGATTTCCGAAAAAATAATTGCTTATAGAATTATTTGAACGAAGAATTTTAATGCTTCGTTCTCCATGATTCTCAGCATTTGGTGTCTCATAAAATTTCTGTTTATGAAAAAGGGTGTGACCTAATTCAGGTAATAGATTTCTTAATTCTCACAACTTTGAGTGATGAAAAGAAGAAAACCCTAGGATTTTTTGCCGGCCAAACGTTACACGGGCAAGAGTACCTACTGCGGGTAAGTACTTTCCAGGATTTCGATTTCCAGTCTTTCGACCTGCAACCCCAGATAGCCAGATTTGGTTGTTTACCGAACTACGCACTATCTTTTGCAGTACTACATTGAAAAGTCACATCCAATCTCCTAGGATGAAACCTGCTCATAATTAAGTCGGATTGTTCAATTGCCCACTGTGTTGCGTATGTTGAAACTTCAAGAGGCATAGCTGGATCAGCTTGTCAGTTTTCCGAGTTCAGATATCACTATCAAAAGGTCTTGGCTTTGAAATCGGGTATATGCTGCTTTGAAGACAATGTTTGCATATTTCATCAAATGTTGATGTCAGTGGATACCACACTACCGATTGCACTGGATATTGACATTTGATGCGTTTGTTAGTTTGATGAGCATTTGTGTACAGTCTTTGGCTTGTTCTGGGTGCTGAGAGATATGATGTTGGTAATCGAGCTCTAAACTTAATACTTATCACTGTGCTAGCAGTCGGAAGCCGTTGTGTCTTGTAACTTCGTGGATGCTGTGATTTCCGATTAAACTGACAAGCCTTAAATCTTTCTGCAGCTTAAAGGCTACTGGTGGTTACCATATGGATTTTAAGTATAAGCTGATGTATAGGAAAATATTCTGCAAATCCCAAAAGATAAACTTTGAGAAGAAAACATCTTCAATTGGTCTTTTTTAATTCTTTGAATTCTATTATTTCTCGTAGCTTCAATCATGATGTTAGAGAACATTATTTGAAGATTAAGTTGTAAGAAATAATAATCGTTAAGTTATAAATTTTATGATACACAAAAAAAAACTCTTTAAGTCATGTTTTCTAGTCGACACCAGCACTGTGAACACACAAATCGATAACCACAACCAAATCGGACCTCCTACGGTTCAACCTACTCTCAATGCATTTTTGTATAAGCCGAATATATGAAAATGTCGTTCGACACAAAAAAAATAATAGTGAATTAATTGACTCCCAGTCTTTGGTAGACATAAATAAACCGATTAAAATTTTTATTCAGTGTTAACAGCGACGACTGTGACGCCGCTGCCATGTCGCCATGGTGGTCTCAAAAATCTGGTTTTTGAATTGATTACGCAGCAACAGCTTAACGTCACAAATTAATTAACGATTTAACAACTTATCTGGTCACTCTGGCAGCTCTCAATTCGCTTGGATATCACGGCAATTAATTTGCCGTTTTATGCGCGATGATTAGTTTCAGATTATGATCGTTTCTTAAGTGCAGGTAATTTTGTTGCTGTGGTGTGACACTTTTTGCAATTCGTTTTTTTTTTTCTTCAACGAAAAATTTATGTTAATGACCCTAATGATGTGTGTTACGTCACCAGCTGTTGCTAGGATATTTTGTTAGCGGTGCATCGAGTGGCAGCCGGCTTGGCGATCATCAACGCGAGCTCTTGCTTGTTCTATGGGAATTTTGTATTCAGCTTAAAGCAATAAAATTTCCATTTTGTGGTCAGGAGCCTATAGTGTCTAGGAACAAATAATGCCCACCTCGTCATCGCGGCCACCACCAACATCATATCCTCATACCGCTTCTGCCCCCGAGAAGATAATTGACCAAAGGCTTGGTTGAAATTCTGTACACTGATGAAGACGCTCGCTGCTGCCTGCTCAGTGTGAAGGCCACAGCCGAGGATAGAGCTCTTTGTTCGATGAATGTAATCACGGATAATAATAACCAGTGAATAGAGGTGGTAGGTGAACAGTCTCCAGAGTTTCAGAGTCTCTCAGAGTGTATGCAAGAAACCACAAAAATGTGTTGTTGGAAGGATTAAAATGTCAGGAAGACCATTTGTTATTCGCGAAGCGAAATGATTAATAACTTTGCTGATACCGTTAAATCCATTTGGAATGCAGCTCATAATTAATTTTTATTTTTTTTTTATTTTGTACGAAAGTTGACGAGATTAATACATAAAGGCTTTTCTTGTGTTACGTGTGAAGAAGATTTATTGAGTTAGCGCTAACAATAATTTGGCGAGGTATCAAGTCTTTAATTGAAGAGGTATTTTTGTGTTAATTTTGGTCAACGGTCAACCACTATTCAACGACATGATTACGGTTGCCGCTTTGAGGAAAAATGTTTTCATTTTCCAATTTGCGCTTTGTTGATATCAGCCTCAGGCAAATCATCACGCATCACTAAAGAGATGTCTACATCAATGTACCTGATTTCAATGTGTTGGTGAAGACGAATCCTAAAAATGTCGCTAGCTCGCTAGTGCTCTTCTGTAACAAGCTGTTTGCAAGAATGTCGCCTTGGTAGCTATTTCTCTAACTTTGTCTTAAAGAAGGACCAAAGTCTAAGAATTATGACGGTTGCCATAAAGAAATTATGGCTCATTAAGTCACTAACTTCAAGGGTTGGCTACCACTTTAGTGGCAGGTATTGACAGTTTTTTTATGAGATATCTCTTCTAACAAATAATAGTTACTGATACAGTGATACTGCACTCTGTCTTGAGCATCATTCGTTGATTCCTCTAGATGTTGGTTAATTTAGTTCTCTTCAAATAACTATGAACCGCATAAATATAAAAAAAATCTACGCATTTCAAAGTGCGAGCATATTAGGAAGGAAGGTAATGGTCTGAAATGAGGTGCCTGCGTACATTTTTTAATTCATGAACACTGCAATGATAGGGAAAAACTGAACTTAGTAGTTTAACATTTGAGTAGTGCTGATAAGAAACGAACCTCTGAAGTTGGGTTCGAGACTACACTGATTAGTGGTAAGAAAGGGTGAGGCATGAGGCACTGCGTCTGTGCTAAGGCGATAAGGATCATCATTCATCTTAAACGCTATGTTTTGTATATTGTCCAAGAGTTTTTAGATCGTAACTAGAGAAACAGGCCGAAGGAAAGACAAATTTCTTGCATCGTCTTAAATAAATAGAGTGGTGTGACCGCTCTTGATGAGCCAAGGCCTAAGTTGCTTGTCTACTCTCATCAACAATTCTATTTGCTCTTGAAGAGCCAAGGCCTAAGTTGCTTATCTACGCTTATCAACAATTCTCTTAGTGCGTGCGAAGAATTGAGGGAACCTACAATATAACGCCGATTCCGAACGGCAAAGTTGAGAAGCACTTTTTCATGACAGATTGATACTCTTGGAAGTTTTGTCAATTCTTCGCAAGAAGCAGTACCCGTGAAAGATAAAATAAAAAATTTTTGGGCACGAGTAGGACTCGAACCCACAACGTTAGCAGCCAACGCACATAACCACTAAGCCACGGGCACTTATTCTTGGTCGTCTTAGAAAACCCAAACATCTTATGGCATTTTCGATGATATTGCATGCCTATGTGATCAGGCAAATTTGAGAATGTCCGATACTTCGGTGCAAGTGCCATAGATAATGACAAAGGTTATACGCTTTAACGACAGAAGACCGAAGCATTGTGTTTTTTCGAAGACTAAATTCTACTCGGTTTCTTATTCCCCAATCTTATTCCCTTGATCAGAAGGGAATGACCTTTTCATATCTAACACTTTACCACCACTGTTGATGGTCGTAAGTTAAAGTTGGCTTCTTGCTTTAGCTCGTCGTATCGAGGCAGACGGTCTTATTGAAGCAACACAGTAGCTTTTCTGATATACTTTAACAGAATACACTTAGGGCTTTACAAATAAGAATTTTGTTTATTCAATTGAGAATAAATGCAGGTAATAAAACAGTTTATTGATCCCCATGCAACGTTAATCAGCAAGGTACATATTTACATTGATATTACAGTACTTCGCACATGAATATGTAAAGAACTAAAGAAACAAAGCAGCACTGGTGACTGAGGCCATCGGCTGGGACAGAACAAGATATTATGAATACAACAGAGAGACACAGAGAGACACAGACAATAAAGTCTTCAAAATCAAAACCTTGCTTATCACAGATAGCAGGAAGCCTCAAATATTACCAAATATCTAATACTAAACTATAGTACAAAACTATAATTAACTACTACCTACCTACAGTTTTCCAGAAGTTAGTGAACTTGAATCGATCATACCGAGTTTTTTTTAAAGTGTAAGTGCGCCGATAGGGCGCGAGACTAGGATCTTATTTGATATTGCAAATGTGTTCTTTTAGCATATGGCACCGAGGTACTTTCATTTTGTAACAACTGAAACTTATGCTAAGCCTGGTGTCATTAGATTAACAGCCAAAATTGTTTAGTAGTGACTTCTGGCTTCTGCAGTTTGCAACATTACACAAATTAAAAAAAAATCTTTTTCTTTTGTTAGTTTATTTACCTGTGGCCAAAATCTCAATCGTTCACCCATCTACCTAAGATCTGACATGCGATCATTTTTATAGCGCATAGGTGTGACCCAAGTTAACCAAAGGCTAAAAGAAGAAACATATTCATAATGCTCCCTTTTTGCCCTTGTGCCATTTCAAAAAACAGATAGGCCAAGGATGCTACAAGATCATATACATTCTGACTGAGAAGGAGTCTTAATACCTGAAGAATTGGAGGTTGGTGCATTAAAAATTTCGTATCCTCCCATAGTTCATCTGTGATCGGAGCGAAGCTATATCTCTCACCCTGGGATGCGTGTGCGATCAAAAGATTCTTCATCACTTCTGCATGGCGTTCGAGGGTCATCATTTTTCAATGAAGACCTCCATGGTAGTCGGATGTCGTCATTGACGTTATTGTTTCACACTTAAGAAGCATAACACAGCAAAGACCCCGATTATTGTTTTTTTTTTCTTCATTTTCAATGTCGACAAACTGAAATATATGCATTTGTGTTGAATAATTTTATCACCTGCTGGGCCCAGGGACTGGGAATTAGTTCACTAATTTTTTGTTTAGTTTTCTTTCTGAGTGGAAACACGAATTTACAGTCGATGTTAATTAACTCATGTTATTTGGAATTGTGGTCAATTAATTTGTACTAATTTCATATGCTTGTGATTTATAAAACTGACAGGGTCTTTTAAGATATTTTACTTTAAAGATTCTAACAAAAAATTAAGATATGAGGTTGCACCTAGCTACTATGTGTTTGGAGCAATGGAAATGTCTGCAGACTGTATGCAGTTGTTGGCATGTCTGGTGAAAAAAAAAAACGACAAAGATTAACATCAATTTATTTTATTAAGACATAAATAGCATTTCGTGCAGAAAGCATCGTAATTTGGCATTTACATGCACGCACCTCCTTCAGCACTACAATATTTATACATCGATCATTGGCGAGCGCTATTGCAATAATGTTACCACGTAGCCAGGGGAGTCAGGCTAATGATGCCATTAAAATGTCGACGCAATGTTCTCTACAGTGGTGTTTGAAAGTATTAGTAACGAATGTATAAATATTGAAATCTTTCACAGACATTAAGAACATTGAAACCACAGTTTTTGCATAGCAAGAAGTTCTAACAATAAAACTTGGGGTTGGAGTATTGGACTTTACGCAGTGATTAAGAAATTTTCACTTTGAGAGTAAAAACTGAAGTGTTGTAGGCAGGGTTGCTCACAACACTAACATAAACAAAGTATCATCTACGGTACATTGTACCGGTGTACATTGGTCTTCAGTTCTTGACTATTGCAATGAACGGAGAAGACAAGCTTAAGTGCGGATTAAATCTCTATACATAGCACGAACCAAGATTGGCTCGAGAGTACACTGTTGGGTATTCTTGCGGAGGCACGCATATTACGGTTGAAAAATAGAGTGGCGCGACAGCTCTTGAAGAGCCAAGGCCTAAGTGGCTTACTCTCATCAACAATTCTCTGAGTGCGTGTTAAGAATTGAGGGGACCTACAATTTAACGCCGATTCCGAACGGCAAAGTTGAGAAGCACTTTTTCATGACAGATTGATACTCTTGGAAGCTTTGTCAGGTCTTCGCAAGAGGCAGTACCCGTGAAAGATTAAATAAAAACTTGGCCTGAGTAGGACTCGAACCAACGACGTTCTGCTAAGCAGCCAACGCACTTACCAACTAAGCTACGGGCAACTGCTATTACGGTTGAATATCCTTTGGAAATCTCCGGTAAAAAATTTAATTTCGTGTGAATTTTCTTTAATTCATGATGTACCCTGAAGTGTAAGTCACTCAGACTTTGGGCTGCAAACTATTCAAAAGAACTGAAAAAACTTCAGACTAGAAACCGAACCATAAATTTTCGTTGGCAGTATCAATTGAGTACTAACCAAAAGAAAAAACTATCCACATGGAACCATGAACGATATACCAGCCAGCACCCTGCTGTACAATTGAAAAAGCATCTACATTATACAGCAATCCTTTAAAGTTCTGCACTGAATTATGAATATTTTTTATGAAGGACACCAATTTTGCACTCCCATGCAGAACGCTATCGCGTCGTCGTCTTCATCGTCCAGTGTGAATCCGATGCAAGCTGAATATACCACGTATGGTCATCTTCGACCCTTCGGATCACATACATATATCTACCATTGGACAAAAGATGTTTATATCAACACGAATGAAATATGGCCCGTTGGATTCATGCTCGCGCAGTTAAAATTTTCGTACTGCATCATTTTCGACCATGACGAAGTATTGGCCAGCGCCCAGCGTTTCCACAATTTGAAATCCTATACACCAGCAGGAGAGTTGTTCTGCAATACAAACTGTTTCGACCGGCGGCGTTATGACCCGTGTGATTTTATTCCGTAGGTACTTGCGCCCAAAATAATATCCCCAAAGAATATCAAGGTCCGAAATGTGCGCAGCATAACCGACCAACACGGCCACCCTCGCAAATTGTTTCAGATAAAAAAAAAAAAACAAAAAAAAATTATTTTCACTTAACATGTTATTAACAACTCTTGGCCAATAATTCATTTTCTGGGGAGCATTTGATATGCTTTTAACATCATTGGCCCTGACTTTTGCATTTGAGAATATTTGGTTTGCGAGGTCCAAGATTTGAGGCTTTGGCTGCTTTTTTATTTCAATTTTGTTTAATAATTTGAGCGTTCTAGATTTCTTGAAGTGGAATAAATTCAAATCGTGATGCCGATGCCACACCGTTGCTATCACAGAGCGCCTCCAAGTCGTCGTCACCGTCTTCGAAATCGTTGGTTTGGTATGGTCGGTGCCATTCTGCGGTATATTGAGCGTCAAATGTCGCTTTGAGTCATTGTCGTTTGAGACTGCAGCGAGGACAGTTTGTATTGTGTGTTGGTTTGAAATGTGGTTTTGCCCTCTTGGGGGTGCTAGAATGTTTGTAACTGCTGACAGTCGCGTTTCAACAAATATCACCATAATCAAATCTGACCCGTGAGAGAATTTGCTGTTAACTTAAAACAGTTTTTGAAAATATGCGAAGAAGTATTACATGAAAAAAAGTTGAATTTTGTTACCTAATGACTTATGAACAATGCGCCTGCAGAAGCAGAAGTTGATTGCATTTTGCGGTTTTCATTAAAAAATAAACACCCACATTGATACACTGACAATATCACAAGATCACTCTTACGCGAACTCGAACATTTTTATTTAAATATGTAGATGTTTCTGTTTTCTGGCTTAAGGGCTTTAGCTGACTGTCAGAACTTGTTTAAATTTCAATGCCCTTGAAAGCTCAATGAAATTTGTAAACATTTGACTAACATATAGGTATTTTTTTCTATTTGAATTCTGTACTAAGTCTGGGTTCCACTAGAGCTGCGATTTTCAAACGTCTCCAAATATATTCGTCCTTCGGGATAAGATTCAAAAACTTTCAGGACCTGTCATTATATAGGTAGTTGACACGCGAATAAGTTTTCTCTTTATAGATATTGTCAAGGTCAAAGTCTCTACACCATTTATGATAGGATGATGAGAGTCTTTTAGATTTACACTCGTCAGCGGTCCAATGTCCAATGTGTCAATATCTTGAGCGTATCCTGTCAGTTGAAAGGTTGTGTATATCTGGGTGTTAACGTTTGAGTCTTGCACAAGACGATCACATAATTCAAAGAAAGAGCTAGGGCGTGTCTCAAATATTTGTATACTTGTTGCTGTGAAAGTGTTTGGTTCAAGTTTTGCAAATCGCTCCGTAAAATAATAAATAAAATAATAAATTTCATTAAAAAAATCTAATTTCTTTAGTTTAAAATTCTATTGCTATTGTTACTGTAGTGAATTATACAAAAAAAAAGTAAGGTAAACGCATATTTTAAGCAATTAATACTAAGACAGAAAGCTTAGCTGCTTCTGATGTCACATGACTGACAACAAGCGAAAAGTAGATCAAACCTCTCCCGACAATTCCTTTATTCAAAAAACCAAACTTGCTAATAGATCGATAAAAGCACACAATTCCGATCCAATTATGCCAATTTCCGAATCAGATCTCCAAAAAATCAAGATGATTATCGATGCTTCACTTCACAAGGAACTTCCTATAGCAACCGCTAACCTAGCTACGAAAGAAGATCTTCAAAAGTTGAACTTTGAGATAAACTCGTTGCGCAAACAAAATGAAGACCTAACGCGGAAGGTGCAGCAATTTGAAGCAAGGTGTGATATATTAGAAGAGGAACTTGAGATGCAAAGTCGGGCACTTCGGGGTAAAAACGTTATTTTAACTCTGCCAAATGATCATGTTGACACACAAGAAAAGATAAAAAGCATTAACCAAATTCTACTTGGCGAACCACATGAAATAGCAGAAACGATAAAGCTTAGTGAAAATAACACAACAATCAAGTTTAAATTAGATACCGGCTCAAACGAAATTGCGACAAAGATGCTTAAAAATTCTTCAAAATTAAATAAAATTATCCAACGAGACCTGTCAAAGCAGATGCAGATTAAACGCAGAATTCTTCTTAGCTACCGAAAAATAATCAAAACAAAACGTTCAACTCAAGCAGTACAAATTAAAAACAATTCATTGATAATTTCTGATAAATTATTTTATTTAAACAATCAAAATAAACTTATTTATAAAAATGAGGATGGCGAGCAACATCTACGAGAAATGTTCGGTGAATTAGACTTCGATTCTGTCAAACTCCTGTCGCTGTCTGATGTACGTCAAAAAAGGTGGTCTAATAGCGTTTTTTTTTTGGTAATCCGGAATTGTACACAGAACTGTCCGATTCCGGATTCCAAACGAACAGGCAAACACATTTTTTTGCTTCTAAGGGTTGAATGGTTGTGTATTTGTGAAACCTCATATGAAGAATTGCAGATGACATGACATTGTTTTTAATTTCTTTATTTGTAAACATGGCAGCGAGTACATATATGCGAGTGTGTGCATGTATGCGTGATTCTGTTTTTGATTCTGACTTCAAATTCGGAATCGTTTTTCTGTTCTATTCAGAACAAGAACTGTCATCTTGTGCCAAGTGAACGAGTACAGAACTGTTCGGAACAGTTCCGGACGACCAAAAAAAAACGCTATAAGTCTAAGTCAGTTCATCCTGCTGTACCAGTGATCCCACTTTATCAAAATAGTGCAAGTAGTAGTAACTTAATACAAAATTGAAATTGTAATGCCGTCAGCCATATAAATTTAAGTACTAATAAAATTTTATCTTATAATGTGTCAGGTCTCAATAATAAGGTTCTATTTATTGATTTTTTTGAGTATATCAAAAGTTTTGATGTATTTTTTTATACGAAACGCATGTAATCTTAGAAAATTTTAATAAGTTCGCAAAATATTTCAATGGTTTCAAATTAGTTTGGGATTCTGCAATCAAAACATTTACGAAAGGGCGTGCTAGTGGTGGTAGTTTATACGGAATAATAACATCTGTGTTAAACAAATATGGTTTCGAGGATCATCAAGGAGTCACCGTTGTAAGGCTTTTACTAAAAAAGAATATGTACATTATTCCTTACTATATTAACTGCAACAAGTGGAATGCTGATTTCGAACGACTTAACAACATTATGATGTACCTTGCTAACAAGAGTGTATTGTTAATTGGCGATTTCAATGCAAGAATAGGTCAGTTGCAAGTTACCTCAATGCGAAGTTCAAACAACACGAAAATAAATCGAAGCAGCAGAAGTTCAATGGACGCAATTTGTAACCAAAATGGCAAGAAACGTTACCACATTTGAAATGGAAAGAAAACAATGTGACTGTGTATCAGCAAAACTTAGATCAATTCAACTTGAACTTAAATGTGATGACTGAATCAGTAGAAAATTATGCACACAAACTTATTTCCTGTATAAGGCGTTCTGCAAGCAACATGATTAAAAATAGAGTTCTCAATTTTAAACAAAAATGGTTCGATAACGAATGTATGCTAGCCCGGAAAAAATCATTTACTCTATTAAAAGCACTTCGAAACTCAAATTGCCAAAATATTAAAAAGTGGTATTGTGCTGCAAATGCAAGTTATAAAAATCTGTGTATAAGAAAAAAAACGGATTATGAAAACAATCAAGCCTTTAAACTTGGCCATATTAAAAATTCAAAAGAATTTTGGAGTACGGCTAGAGAGATAAATGGCACAAATCAAACCATTGGAACAAGCATATCCGCTGATGTCTTGTCTTCATACTTCCAAAGTCTGTTATGTAACAAATCAGAAACAAAATTTTCGTATGCTGAACCGATGATTATGGATGAGATTTTGGACACAGAAATCACTTTCGCAGAGGTAAATGCTGTTATAATAAATGCAAAAAATGGAAATGCTCCTGGTGAAGATGGGATTCCATATGAATTCTTCAAGAACGCTACTGTATCTTTTTTGTCGCAACTCCAAACATTTTTTAATAAAGTGTTCATAAAAGAACATTATCATTCAAGAGGTCATTCATCTTTCCCATTCACAAAAAAGGAGATTCGAACCAGGTTGAAAACTATCGCGGAATCTCCTTCATGAATGTTCTAGCAAAACTATTTTGTGGGATACTTGTGCAAAGACTCGAAACATGGACAAACTCTTACCATATCCTCTCAGACTTTCAAGCGGGATTTAGAAAAAACTATTCGACAGTTGACCACATCTTTACACTAACATCTATTGCTAAAGCGTTTCAAGCCAGAAATAGGAATAAGTATAATGCCTTTTTTGTTGATTTCAAAGCAGCCTTCGATCTTATAAATCGAAATGCTCTGTTTTACAAACTATCCCAGCTTGGCATTTCTACGAAGTTTATTCATGTCATAAAGGAATTGTATACTGAGAAAAATGCAGCTGTTTGGGATGGCACGTCGTATTCTGAATGGTTCAGGACTGACAATGGTGTAAAACAGGGATGCCTCCTCAGTGCTCTTCTGTTTGCACTTTTTATAAACGATGTCGTAGCCTACCTTCCTGGAGGAATCCGAATAGCAGATTCGAACATCAATGTTTTATTGTATGCTGATGACTTAGTGCTACTTGCAGAATCACCAGAAAGCCTGCAACTTATGATTAATAGGCTAGCCGAATATTGTCACAAATGGGACCTAGTAATCAACACAGAAAAATCAAAAGTCATGGTTTTCTCTAGTTCAACAAGAAGCAGGATCGCATACAATTGGAACTTCAATGGTGCAAGATTGGAAGTTGTTAACGAATATAAATACCTGGGAATAAATCTGACCACTTGATTTCAGCAACCATCTCACTGAAAAATCAAATACTTCACAAAGCCTGATCAATCTCACGTGGAGAAGTATCTTCGTAAATAATCGGATCATACTTTCGACGAAATATAAAATATTTGATGCTGTGATTAAATTAACTCTGTGTTACGCTTCGCAAGTGTGGGGAGCTGAAGAATTCGAGGTCATCGAACAGTTTCAAAGAAATTTTCTTAAAAAACTCTTTAACTTACCGCTCAAAACGCCAAATTACGCGATCTACCTAGAAACAGGATTCTCTAAGCTACTTACTTATACTTTGAAGTCGCAAGCGGATTACATTTCAAAGGTACTTTCTTTCCAAGATGAACGACTTTCCATGAAAATGGTTCTGTATGAGTTAAGGAACAAGGATTGGTGGATGTCAAAGTGGAAAAGTATAGGCAATGCCTGTGGAGAAGACTTCTCGATAGACATAGAAAACACTAACTTAGTTAAAGAAAATTTCTACCGTATAATTCAGAAGCATGATAATTCTGTGCGAGACGCCTTTATAATGAAAGCTAGTAAATCGGAGAGTAGAATTATATACTCACAGCTAAATACCAACCTAAATGAAAAAAATTACTTTCATGACCAATATGCATACCGAGAAATTTCTCTCATTTTTAAAACTAGGTGTGAACTTCTTGGTCTCAATGGGACTCCTTACAATGGAAGCTTTAATCAATTTTGTTCTTTGTGCAACCTCAAATCTAAAGAAGACTGTTTTCATTTTTTAAGCATATGCCCAATGTTTTCACCGCAACGACTTACTTACTTCGGAAAAAAAAATTAACGATGCAAGAAACAATACGAATTTTAAACGAGTACAACTGGAAGCGACTTTTTAACTTTTTAAATGAAATCTATGAATGCTACTAATAACAGAATTTATGTAATACATTTCCTAAATTTCCTTTTTGTTTATTAAATTTGCTAACCGAGCTGACGGCAAAGCCATAGCTTCTAAATTCATTTTTTGTCAAACATGTATTTACAACTAAGAAATAAATGAATTACTTACTTACTTACTTACTATTTGTATACTTCTTCCAAGTTACTGACAAATTTTTTAAGAATTTCATTTGTCGCGGAAAAGTGCCGTTTGGATCGGCATAAAATTGTAGCTATAAGTACCCTCAGTTCTATGAATGCACTCAAGGAATTGATGAAGAGTGTAAGCAACTCAGTCAGTCTTAAGTTTTTCGGAGCTTTCCTGTCACCCTTTTATTATTATCGTTATTGTAACTATCCCAAAAGTGCTATATTAAGTTGGTCAACTTTCAGCCATCAATGCATAATCGATTTATCATTAATAACATTTTTCGAACATTGTTTTCTGAAACAGACGATTTAATTGATAATTGAACATCCCAAATATCGGAGACATGAAATATTGCACAACATCGGAATAAAAAGGCCACCTACTTCGTCGCCTCACAGCTTCTTTGTTGGCAAACAAACGCGCACAGTTTCAACAAGCAGCCGCTGGGGAACAAAAAATATCGCAGAATCATTAAAAAAAAAAACAGTGGTAATCTTTTTTTGCCCTGAGACTGGTGGTGATACCAAAATCTCACCGCTCGCTGGCCAGTCGGCCGCCTACCTCTGCAATGCCACACGAAGGATACAAGCAACATGATTGAGGGATGGAAAAATTAGCAAATTTAATGGCTTCATTTTTGATGCCCTTTTATAGCTCGAGAGAGAGCCGATTTGCTCAGGCTGACTGGCCATCACAGGCAGCGGGAATGCATGCCAGCAAATTGCGTGAACTGAAAACTAATCGAACAAACTCAAAATGCCCGTATTTCGTAATAATATTTGGTCTCTTATGGGTTAAGGTGATCGTCCTCGTCCTGCGGCCGTTGCTGATGTTGGTCATTTTTTTCTGTTTGGCTTTGATGGCGATATGCGATCCAACATGAATGTTGGACACGAAACCGTTGCGTAATTTCAAGGCGTGAAGAACACCAACGAAGGATATAATTATTATTGCTTTTGTTGTAGGTATAAAGAAGTTTTTGGATCGGCAATGAAGCATGCCATGCGTATTGTTGTTGTTGGGTAAATCTTTGGTTTTGTCGAAAAATTTGGACTCATGTTTGCCTTTAGATATGTGCCGCAAAACAAAGGGAGCGCTAATTTAAGGTGAGATAGGCGTTTATTAAGGCACCTTTTGCGGCAAGATTGAACATTTTTTTTTCTTTTAAGGTAAAGAATGACTTTGGAATTTCAAGGCTTGACAGATAGAAAACTCTCATGGGAATTTGAGATTCTAAGAAATTATTTTTTTAAGAAAGTAAGACAAAATGAAATGCAACAATGAGTCACATGATTTTTATCCTGTATATCCTTCATAAATGAAAATATTTGTTTATAATTGCGAACATCAAATAGAATTTGTCTCATGATATTTTACGTTCTATCAAAAAATATATGGAAAAAACAAGGTTATAAATTAAAGGTATAGGTACAGTGGCAGCCTATCTCAAAAAATTGATATCATTAGATCTCATGTTTCGTCGATTTGTACCAGTGGCGTAGATAGCTTTTCGCTATGGGGGGGGATAGATCTAGTTCGCTCATTTTTACTTCCGACATCTATACTAATATATAAAGCTGAAGAGTTTGTTTGTTTGTTTGAACACGCTTATCTCAGAAACTACTGGTTCGAATTGTAATTGAGTTGGATAGTCCATTAATTGAGGAAGGTTTAAGGCTACATAGCATTAAGCTACGACCAATAGGAGCGAAGAATCAGTGGAAAATGTGAAAAAAACAGCAAGAAAAATTAATTTTTTTTGTTTGTGTGAACGCGCTGATCTCAGGAACTGCTAAATCAAATTGAAAAATTCTTTTTGTGTTGAATAGTCCATTTATCGAGGAAGCCTTTAAGCTATACAAAGTTACGCTGCGAATAATAAGAGCAGAGCTTCAGTGAAAAGTCTTACTAAAACGGGGAAAATAAAACATATTTGAACGCTTCGAGTTAAGAAAAATTTTGACTTAGGGAGAGTCGACTAATATACAATTTTAAAATAACTTCGCAACCGAATTCACGCGCATGATGCACAAGTCAAAACGCACCTCTGGCCGGAGCGCGAGGGAGAGGCGGACGAATTCGCGGGCAACTGCTAGTATAGAATATATGAAAAGTTTTGAGTGTTTGTCTGTCTTTCTGTAAACGCACCTGCAGCCTTAACCACTGGTCCGATTGACTTAAAACTTGAAAATTAGAGGTTTGAGCGAATTCGCGTTATTGCTTTTTTTTATTGTTTTTTTAAGATCAGAATTTAGGGAAGCCACCATACAATTTGTTTTGGCCAAAAACTAAAAGTTTCAATTTTCTCAAACCTCTCATAGAATCGTTTTTTTCTTATACATTTTTTTCGAAAAACAAAACCCTGATCAGCTACTTTTTTTCTGAAAGTACGTATAAATTGCCCAAATAATATTTTATTTTCAAACAAATTTTAAAAATTTGTTTGTATTTTTTAAAAACATTTATAAACTTTTTTTCAAAATTCTATATCTCGAAATCGGATCAATATTTAAAATCGAAATTCACTAATAAAATGTAAATTTACATATTCTTGAATACTGGGTCCATGTTCTGTTACTCGGTCGAAAACTTTCGGAGTCGAGAAACATAGGAAATCGAAACAAAATGTGTCAAATTTCATACAAAAAACTAGTTACGCTCCGTTTACACTGGGGCCCTATTATGGGATTCGCGCGGATCGTTTTCAATTCGATCTTTCAAATTCGACTCGCTTCGTATTTCCTTATTAACTAATTCGCGGCGGAGCGAAAATATTTCTTTCAATATTCTAGCGATTTCACACTTTTGGTTTGTCTATTTCTTCCAAAATTCCACTGATTTGAATAAACACTTTTTCGCTTGTGAATCCGCCAAAAAAAAGCTGTCAGATTTCAACTCGCCAGCAAACATTATGACATTTCAAATTCGCTATCGAATTCGTTAATCGGTCG